>JAPXFQ010001349.1:240000-840000 GCA_028564705.1 Apricaphanius iberus
AACAGAATGGGGGGTGGGGGTGGGGTGGGGTGGGGGGGTTCTTTCTGTTTTTCTTCCTTGTACCATTGTTTTTTTCCTCTGGTAGTTTGCTTTTAAGTTTTACAAAAACTATTAAATACTATTACTGATAAATGGTTAAAAAATATTAATGCAATTATTGCTTTGCCTGAAAGAAGATCTTACATACTACATGTAGGGAACCTGATAAGCCTAAAAATGAAGCAAGGCAACAGTTAGGGTTTGCAAAAGCAGCCAATTCAGCCCAATTTATTTTCCTCTGATGCTGATTGACTGTTCTCTCAAGGGCATAAATAAGGAAGATTGCGCCATTCGCTCCATGCAGTAGTATTAAGACCCTGTTCACTGAATGTATCAATGCATATTATAGTATATATGCCATGTGTTCTATTAAAATAGGCTTTTATAGGCACTTTTAGAGTGAGTCTCAAGGATTTTAACTATTTGCCGATACCTGTGGTCCTGGACCTCATTGGATGACCAAAAACTGACTTTAGGTCCCTAATTTGCCTCATTAAGGTCAAACTTCGGTGAGGAGTTTTAAAATAAGAGACAAAGATTTTGTCACATTAAATGAACAACATAAGCAGTGCCTTTGTTAACAACCACGATGTAGTCTCTCCTCGGGTTAATCATGTGCATTAACGGACAACTTGTACACAGAAACTCATGACAGCCTACAATGGCCAAAGAGGAGGACTGAAAGCTAGAACAACAATCTTCCTTCTGTTTTCATGTAAAACAAATAAATAAACTATCATAAAAATTCATATTTTTAAAAGCCTTTAAAACGGAAAAGCTAAGTTGAATTTAGGTTAACCCTAAACAGAGAAAATCAAATGTACCCTATTCTAAAACTGCTTCAAGTAAAAGTAACAAAAATAAACCCTGTTTAAGATAGAATAAATAGTAACTCGTGCACTTTGGATATTTTGTGGCGGAAGGTTCTAAAATAAATGAATAACGACCTGTTAGTTATCACTGGAGCTAATGCTAACATCAATGTATCCTTTCTCTGTAAAATTATGGCATTTGTTCTAATGTGCCACATGACACAAAGCCGCAACTATTTCTTGAGGTGGAAAGGTTGAAAATCTGCCACACTTTCACATTTAAACAGGGAATGTTCTTGTCTCAAATGCTGTCAGACTTTCTGTCTCTCAGACTGAGAAGCCCCCTCGACTACTTATCGCATGATCATAAGTTTGAAAATGACCACACTTCCTGTTTCTTCAACTCAATATGTATGTGGTGAACTTCACGTCGACTCATCTACATTCCTGCTCTATCTGATGGGCTTCCCGTCATAATTAGGGATGTCCCCGATCACATCGTTTGATTGGAAATCGTCCCCGATCACGCAGTTTCAGACCCGATCGAAATCGGGTGTTACTTCCCGATCAGTACTCATACATATGTACCTGTCAGTTTTTTAATTCCTCGTGGGTGGGGATATTGTCTATCTCAACTCCTGTTCAATAGTACTTATCTTTTATTATCTTTAAATAATATGCAATCTAAACAAGCTGAACAGAGAGCTACTTAATAAGGTGAGATTAAACAGTTGCAGTTAAAATCCACCTGCTGCGGTTCCTGCTCCACATTGAACCGTAATGCATGTCCATGTGTAATAAAACAGTGTTTGATTACACATGGCTACAAGTGTCTGAACAAACCGTTTCCGTAACCGTAAACTACGCGTCAACTGCAGAAAAAGCCGCGGGAGGAAATAAGCAGCAGCAGGTGTTTGGCACATCGTAGTGTGTCTAACCACCCGGAAAGGCAGCAGTCGCGCACACCTAAGTGTCTCACAGAAACTTGCAGTAAGCTCCCAGTCAGCCATATGCCTTGTTTAAAGTATCCAGGGATCTTTTGTTTAGTTGATTTATTTACCTGGAATCTGTGCATAAAGTTGAAAATATCTGAGCATTTGCAACACGTAGTCAGTTCATTTTAATCTGTAAAAATGACCGACAGCCTTCAGAATTTTCTGTCACCGTTCTAATAAACTGGTCATATCCAGAAAACATAAAGTGAAAATGACCCCTGATATGTATATACACTCTAATTAATAAGTTTATTTAAGCTGTTGTACTATTTTTTAAATACTATTTTTTTAAAGACTTTTTATAAGCTACATTTGCACTAAAGTTCAAAAGTGAATAATTTGTTATTCATTACTGGATTGTTTAAGCTACCCCACAGAAGTGCTCTGTTTGTTAAAAGAATTGTTAAATGTTAAAAGAAGGCTAATAAAAAAGGTAACATCCTGGATCAGTTTCTCCGCTCTTCTTTATTCTTTTTTTTTTTATACATTACCTATAGTAGTATCGGATCGGGACTCGGTATCGGCCGATTGTCAGAATCAAATAACTCTGACCAGATTCGAGGGCAAAAAAACCTGATCGGGACATCCCTAGTCATCATGAATGACTTTGTATTTTTTATTTGCATCCCCCCTCACAGACAGAGATAAAAAAAAAAAAAAAGTACTGTGAATGTCACTCCTGTCTATCCTGTGACCAGAGTCATGACAAGAGCCACAGATCACATTCCCTCTACTATTCTCATGGTCCCAATTAGCTGATTGGCTGCAGTGTTGTGTAACTATACTGCAGACCCCACCTCCTGTTCATGTGCATGTATGCGCTTCAAAAGAACTGCTAATGCATGCATGTTTGTACATGCCTCTTTTTTTTGTGAATTTCATTTATTTTCTTTCTCAGGAACGAAACATTACGATATGCAATCTCTAGAGCTTTTTTTTGTGTGTGGCTCTTAGATCAAATTATCTGAGCCAAAGCTGGGGTTTATTTTCATTTAATCTAAATCAAAACATGGCATAATTCACTC
Organism: Apricaphanius iberus; assembly: GCA_028564705.1. Classification (NCBI taxonomy): domain Eukaryota; kingdom Metazoa; phylum Chordata; class Actinopteri; order Cyprinodontiformes; family Aphaniidae; genus Apricaphanius; species Apricaphanius iberus. Next base: position 242,872 of record JAPXFQ010001349.1, read on the forward strand.
TCAAGTTATTCTGAGTTGTTTTTTTGTTTTTGTTTTTAAACAGAAGTGCTTGAAAGCTGTATGATTCTATTACTGTCAAAATAAAAGCTTCCCATGAAGACAAAATACTTTAATTTATGGTCAATTGGTATTCTGACGGATGGATTTCATGTCTTTTTACAGCAAAATACATGACAGCTATCTGATTGTTTGTGTGCACAACTAATCTCTGCAGCTCCATTTATAAGTCATGTAGTACCAGCACAGTCACAAGACTTTAACTTAGACCAAACATCTGGAAAGTTGAGAAGGATGTAACTGCACAATACACAGCTTGGATAATATGCTATTTTGGATTTCTGGTTTTGAAACAAATTTTGTTTCTCTATTAAATGTCCTTTCTTAAAGTTTTGTTTACTTAATTAAAGCACAACCTGACTGAGTGACAATGATGCAGGCATTTGTACTGTTTTCCTGTGTTGACTGGTATCTAAATGTTCTAAGTCAGTTTGAAGATGAGAACAGAGATGAAAAGAGAGGCAGATAAAGATGAAGGGAACGTCCTTGCTACTGGAGCCACGGTATACAGTTAGCGATGAACAGATTTGATTTGATGTGTTTGACCTCATGAGTAAAACATACCAAAACGTTTCACATTTACAAGGAAAGGCGTTATCTACCGCAAGAAGGAAAATTACTTCCGTTGAAGAATAAAGCACTCAGCCACGAGAAGTGACATCAACAGCTTTCTAATGATGAAACTGAACGTTTCTGCCAAAGAATTGAACTTTTGGGTAGTTTTTTTTAATTAATATGTAAAGTGAAGATTGACTTAATGCAGCTAATAAGATAACTGTTCATTTTTTAAACTATCTTTAAAACCGGTAGATGTTCAGATCTGGCATTGTATTTGTTGTATTGAGCTGTGTGGTCAATGGTCAAGCAAATTCGTTGTGTAACCTCTTGTGCCTCGAGGTGTGAGGAACTGTTGACGAAGAACATGCATGGTCAATATCAACCTTCTTGTAGAGAAGTAATTACAGGTAAAAGAATTTGCTTTTCTTTTAGTCACCAAGGGTTACTTCAAAGTGCAGGGGCATAGTCTGTTTTAACAAAGTGATTAAAAATTATTTTGAATGATGGATCATTGCGTGTTGTAAGTGGCAGGTACATTTTGAAATTAGAGGAGAGCAAGTTGAGTTGATTTGCCGCCTCCATCGCAGGATTATGATGACCATGCTCAAATGGTAAATTGTGTGGTTGTACTTAATTGTTTCAGAATCATGGATTTATTGACATGAACAAAAGCTGAAACGATATTTTGTTGTGATAATTTATTTGATAACATGAAAACATTTAAAATATTTTATTAATAAATCTAGATGTAGTTCAAAATACGAAAAAATACGTCAAAGCTCCAAATAAAATAAAAGGAAAAATTTTTTTAAAGCATGTCTATCCATCCATCCATCCATCCATCCATCCTCTTCCGCTTATCCGGGTTCGGGTCACGGGGGCAGTAGCCTAAGCAGGGAGACCCAGACTTCCCTCTCCAGACAGAGCAGCGGCTCTACTCTGAGCCCCCTCCGGATGACCGAGCTTGTCACCCTATCTCTAAGGGAGAAACCAGCCACCCTGCGGAGGAAACAAATTTCAGCCGCCTGTATCTGTGATCTCGTTTTATCGGTCACCATCCAAAGTTTGTGACCATAGATGAGGGTAGGAACGTAGATCGACCGGTAAATCGAGAGCTTCGCCTTTTGGCTCAGCTCTCTCTTCACCACGACAGACGGGTAATGCAACCGCATAACTGCAGACGCCTTACCAATTAGTCCGTCGATCTCCCGCTCCATTTTCCCTCATTCGTGAACAAGACCCCCAGATACGTAAACTCCTCCACTTGAGGAAGGACCCCATCCCCGAACCCGAAGAAGGCACAGTACCATTTTCCAGCTAAAGACTATGTTCTCAGATTTGGAGGTGCTGATTCTCATCCCAGGCGCTTCACACTAGGCTGCGAACCGCTCCAACGAAAGCTGTAGATCATGTTCCGATAAAGCCAACAGGGCCACATCATTTGCGAAAAGCAGAGACCCGATCCTGAGGGCACCAAAACGGATCCCCTCAACACCTTGTCTGCGCCTAGCAATTCTGCCCATGAATTTAAGAACAGGATCGGTGACAAAGGGCAACCTTGGTGGAGTCCAACTCTCACTGGAAAAGAATTCGATTCACTGCCGGCAATGCGAACCAAACTCTGACACCGGTCATACAGGGACCTAACAGCCCTTATCAAAGGGCCCGGTACCTCATACTCCCGGAGTACTTCCCACAGGATTCCCCGAGGGACACGATCGAACGCCTTCTCCAAGTCCACAAAACACATGTAGGTGTAGAGCTGGTCCAGTGTTCCATGGCCAGGACGAAAACCGCATTGTTCCTCCTGAATCCAAGGTTCAACTATCCATCGGACCCTCCTCTCCAGAACCCCTGAATAGACCTTAACAGGGAGGCTCAGGAGTTTGATCCCCCTGTAGTTGGAACAAACCCTGTGGTCCCCCTTTTTAAAGGGGTGGACCACCACCACGGACCACCAATCCAAGGGAACTGCCCCCGATTTCTACGCAATATTGCAGAGCCGAGTTAACCAACACAGCCCTACAACACCCAGAGCCTTGAGGAACTCTGGGCGAACCTATCCATCCCTGGAGCCCTGCCACCAAAGAACTTTTTAACAACCTCGGTGACCTCAGAACCAGAGATTGGAGAGTCCATCCCAAAGTCCCGAGACCCTGCTTCCAGGAAGGCGTGTCGGAGGGATTGAGAAGGTCTTCGAAGTATTCCACCCACCGACCCAAGATGTCCCGTGTTGAGGTCAAGATGTCCCGTGTTGAGGTCAGCAGCACATCACCCCCACTGTAAACAGTGTTGGTGGGAGACCACACTAAACCAGTGTAAGTACAGGCCATTTATTCAATAAATCTAAGCTGTTTGAGGTTTTTTAGTGATTTTTACAGAATGAAATGTATAGAATTTTACTGTTTGTTTCAATAACTGTAATTATTGTTTTATTGTGGTAATGTAGGTCTGTCTTGTACTTTCTTGTTGAGGTCCACTTAAACACCAGTTTAAAAAATAAAAAAAGAGGGAAAAGATGGGGATATGTACTGACATCAACACCCTGTACTGCTCTTCTTTTTTTTAAGGGAAAAAGACGAAAACCTCACTCCTCTTCCTTACCTCTGCTTGATCCAACATTATGCCCTCAATCTAGTTGACAGGAATACAGGGCCATTTAAATAATTCAGAGACTATCTTAAGACATGGTAATATAATTCCTAAATAATACTTTTAAACCCTTTTGTTTTGTTGTCCCATCTGTAGAACCTCTACTCTAAAACCCCACACAATCCTGGGCTATAGTCAGCATCACTGCTGCTGTTTTTACAGCTTGAATAGCCTCTAAATATACCCAGAGGGGTATTTACGGATTAAATATCTTGCTGAAAGAGCACCCTCACTCCTATAAAACTCTTTCAGCAATGATAAAGAAAAGGTGGGTTTCCTGATGTCTGTGGATCAAGGACTGTGCAGCCTTCAACACTGCTTATGGTTTTAAAAAAAAGTATCAAGGCCTCTCCGACAAGGGGGCGACTTTTATTCCCACTAATCAGCCACTGTGACTTGTTATCAGATAGAAGAAATGCTCCAGCTGGTGTAAGAGAGCAAAGAAGATAAAGAGTGAATCTGTGAAAGGTCAACTGAATGTAAAAACAAACCTAACTCAAGTCAACTTTAGTTTTTCCTCTAGAAGGTGTTTACATTAATACAAAGGGACTTTTTATTAACTTTTTATTTTTCAGGGATCACATTGTTTTGTGTAAGGTGAAAAAGATCTATTTAACCTTTTCAGTTTACTCTTTTTTTAAAAGGTGTGTTTTGACTATGGGTTCCGGAGCACTTTAAGTGCATTTCCATGCAGTAAGACAAAAACAAATTATTACCTTAGACCAACAACGACAACACAACAGCAACAAGTGTAACTCAATTAAACAGTACTTCCGAAATTACCGTGCATTGTTGTCGTCCATTTTTCTGCTCATTTTGCATATTTTGCTTTTACACCGTCTGCTTCACTGCTGCCAGCATTTCTTTACTATCTGTGTTTCTCTCTAGCCAGGGTTATGATCATTAACAAAAACTAACAAAGTAACAAAAACTAGAAGTAAAAAAAAATGTTTGTTAACTGAAATAAAAATAAAAATAAGAATTATAAACAAAACTAACTGAAAGTTTAATGAGTGTTCACAAAACTAACTGAAACAAACTGAAGTTATTGAGAAAATGTGCTTAGCTTTCATTTCATGAAGTGTGTCATAAAATCTCGAAGAATTATTTCTATGTCGCTCCCTGCCTATTGGGTCCTGTCACCAGAAAGCGATGTGATCATCTGTGTTGGGCCTTTTTGGTTGCACAAATCGCTTTGATAAAAACAACAGGAAAGTTGGATACAATCCCATCGACTCGCCCCTTTTCAGGGAAATAAAGGACGTCTTTGGATTACAAACTATCAGAAGAAGCGATTGAAACGAAGATTAAACAGTTTGCAGCAAAAACGTAATAACAGGCAATCTATGGCTAACAAACAAACAAGCTAACGTTGCCATCTAACACTGCAACTACAAACTGCAAACAATAGCAATGGGAGCCGGTGTTACACCGGAGCTGTGTAGCTAGTGTAGGTTGTGAGTGTATCCTCTGTGTTGATGGACAAATAATACCCCTCTAGTTTATGGCTAGTGATGGTTTTTACTAGCAGTACAGCATTATCCCGACATGACAAATATGTTGGCTGTGTTACTGCGGTCCGGCTAGCGTCATAAAAGCAAAGGTTGAGAGAAAGCGCCAGAGTCCAATTTGGGATTACTTACTACTAGAATATGTGCAACATGATCATAGTCCTCATGGGCATTTGGCTTTTGTGTTGTGTTGCCACTCCGTGTCAATGTTTTTATAGAACTGTAGCACCTGCATTCATTTTTGGGCTTTCAAATATGCAGGGTGTTGTTATTGTGTTTACAGAACTTTCTAAGTTACTCTGCCATACATCTTTATACTTGCCTGATTTATATGGTTAGTCTTCCCAATATGTATGTAAGTTAATCTGGCCCATGTCAATAAATTTTTAAAAAGGCATAAGCGTTTTTTTGAGATTTTTCATACATTTCTTCTTCTTTTTTGTTTTGCCCTGGTACACAACACAAAGACTAAAACTAAAAAGGAAACTAATACAAGTTAAACTGAAACTAAGCATTTTCAAAAAACTAAACTACCTTACAAATGGTAAAAACTAAGTAACAATCAAATACAATTTCGAATCTTTGGTCAAAACTAAATAAAAACAAAATTTATGAAACTTTAAAAAGTATTATAACTCTGATCTAGACCAATTGGAAGAATGCCAACATGTAAGGGTGCATATTGCCACCTAGCCTCACGGAGTAAAAAACACTTAATTCAATAACTGGATTTTCTTAGTGACATTTAAACTGGGATAATTTATTGACATAAGCTTGATTTAGATGTGCATGTAAAAGTACTGATTGAACCATTAATCAACCCGGGCTGTTCTTTTTGTCCATTTTTGATGCAAGGTCTGAAACTCGTGCCTTTTAAGTAGATTACAACACTTGACGCTGAGAGGGCTCTTCTTAAGTAGTGCTCTGGTGTCCGCAACCATCAACAGAAAGTTCAGAATGAGTTGCACCATGTGATTGACTCATTAGAAATTTGCGTTAACATGCAGTTGGTGTGCCGAATAAAGTGGCCAGTGAGTGTATAACACCTCAGATTAAGTAATCTTTTACAGATCTTCAATAATTGAAGCCTGTGGGCTAAAAGTACCCATGTGATTCTGCTCCATTCAAAAACTGTTGACAATTCCGGATAGTTGTAATCAGTTTAATTACAGGACAAAAGAGGCTGAAAAATATTTTAACCTTACCAGTTGTCTTATCCATTGTGTGTACTACTTGATATTAGCCACTCTTTGAAATAGAAGAAACAAGAGAACAACTAATTTAAATAAGATGATTATGTTTAATGAATAGTTTATTCTCAGGGTTCTGAAATATTGTCACCAGGGTTTCAAAAAATTGTAGTGTAAATCAAGGCAGAAAAATAAACACATTTAAAAATCCACTATTTCCCTAATGCTGTAAAAGACAGATTAAAAAACAGAGTAAAACCTCATAGCTCAGGAAAAAGGTAACCACAAGTTTCCTACTTGGTCACTAAATAACAAGGAACATCATACTGTAAAAATAATAAATGATTAATGGCGAGTTCTTTGGGAAATCCTTTTCTTATCAGCAACTTCCTGGAGTCTGCATTGCTTCTGTGAAGCCTGGGACACGCTACACAACTTTCCTAGTCCTGACAAATTTTGAAAACACTGGGTGGTCACACTAACGGACTTTCTTTTTTTTTCCAACTGAAAGTATGGGATCATGTACTTAACTGCCCCTGCTGAGGGATCACACAGCTAGACTTTTCAGATCAACCAAAGGGAACTTTGTACATCAAACTCCAGAGGAAACTTGTTAGGAAGTGACAGCTTGAAGTTAGAACTGACATACCAGTATGTAGCCCAGGCCTCAACAAATCTGTGTTCTCCCAGTCACTTTCCCTTTGCCTAATCCCACTGTGCATTGATTCGCCCTGCCACTAGTGGCGCTCTAATAAAATCATCATGCCTTTACGGCACTTCCTGTTTTCACCTCCGATGCTCCAGCTGTGGACTGTGTTTTAGGTGATTACAAGACCCACAAAACTCAAACAACAACTTTGTGGAATTAAAACAGAAACGTATCAGACTCGACGGTCAGGTTTTTTTGACTACCCCCACTGAATCCTCAGCAGAGGTGGCGAGCTAACAATGGTAGGATCTTTTCTTTTAGTCTTTTCCCTTTTCTCTGGATACTAAAACTGGATCCCACAAAGACTTTTTGAACCACTAACTTCATTATGATCATATAAACTGGACTGAATCACACGTTCTGGACTAGAACCATATAAACTGAATTGAATCTTGCTCTCTGAAGAAGGAGTGCATAAAGGACTTTTCTTTTGGTTAAGAGGCCAACAAGTGTGGCCATTGTCATTGTTGTTGTTTATTGTGTTGTCTGTTTGTATTGTTTTGTGTGCGTCAGTAGAAATTTGCAAATACAATTTTATATGCATTCTAAAGTTCTGTCATTTGGTACTTTATTTCTTATTTCATTCACAACAAGCTCCTATGTGAACCGGTGACTGTCGGATGGTGTTGCTATACTGAGCCTCTCTCCTGCATTATCATTAGGAGAAACACACGTTACAAGTAGGTGGCACTAACAGACGATCCTGTCAGCCTTTGGATGGGCTTTATTTCTGTGAAACTGCTCCTTAAATCAAAAGTGATAGTTTGGTAAGTTTATTCATCAAGGTTTGATTGTTGTGGACCTCATTATTTGTTGTATTATTTGTTGTTAAAAGTTTATAGGCTTTTTTTAGGTTGCTTGTGAGTTTTGGATAGACTAAGTGTTGGCTTTATTCTAAAAATTTTATCATTTCCATATAAACAAACAGCAATGTTTGGACTGGATCACATGAATAAACATTAAGGATTTATGATAAATACATGTATTCTATGTGAATATTATTTTAATTCAGAAATGTCCATTTGTTAAATATAGACCTTTATGTGAAATATCTGAATTATTTGGTTTATTTAAGTTTTAAGGCCCTTTGTTACAAAAGTATCTGTTAAAATTGGTTCATTTTTGAATACTATGTTACTTTAATCAGTTAAGTGATATTTTCAATAGGTCCTGTGCTGTTGCATGTTTATGTTCATCCTGTTGTACAGTTACAAATAAAGTTTTTTTTTTTAGAAAGTTGTCCTGCCATATCCCAACCACTCTTTCCATTGGCTATCAGCAACTTGCGTTTGTAGTGGGGTCGTTAATTCTTTCAGATAGGTTGTCGGATCTGGACCAGACTGGGTCAGGTCCCCTTGCATATTTGCACAGGCCAATCTTCACCATATTTCATACCAACTGAATATTTAATCTAAAAGTGTCCAAGCCTGTGTGAGCTGTTCTAATTCCATTTGTGCTTTGCTGTAAACAAGGGGAACTGTTCCACTAGACAAACGCTCTGTTTTATCAGAAAAAAAAACTAAAAAGCAGCAGCATGGAGTAAAAAGGGCAGTCGTTGAGATGAAAATATTGCAAACGATTACCTCAGATATAAATAAACAGAATGATGGTCCATCTCATAATAAGCTTTCATCAGGTTTTCCCAAGATGTGGTAATGACTTAATCCTGAGACATAACATAGATCACAATTTCCCAAAAATAAAAGCCTACGTTTTCTTTTAAGTATTGTCCTCACTGTTAAAGGATAAAGTGAAATGTTTTTTGTTTACGGAAAGTGCAGTAATAAGATTGAAGATGAGAAAAGATGTTTATTGAAAGAACAGAAGAAGACGAACACTTGAAATATTAAGGAGCTAAAAATAAGGTTCCTTCATATTTTGCAACTTTCCTGGTTTGAATTTTCCCAAAGTTCTGTGTTATTTATTTAAAACAGTAAAACATTAAAGTTCACAATTTGTGTTGATGTTTAAAAAATGGGCTTTACTGTCAGTTTATTTTGGCAAAAGTTTCTACAGTAGACAGTCTTTAAATATGGTATCTGGAAAAAACAGAGGATGCCTGTGGGGACAGGTGGATGGATGGACAAACGGAGGGACTTGGGAGGACAGTGTTTCCCACAGATTTGAAAGCAATGTGTGGTGGTGGGCTTACGGCACGCTTGTGACTATGGTTAACTTTCTTTTTTTTTTTTCTTCTCTTTTTTTTAACGTGTCCTGTCTAGCAGTATGCTACTCAGAATTGGTGTCTGAGTACCAAGTACAAGCCCAACAGTTTTACTTTCCCAAGCAGAGTATTACAGCTTCGCTGTAGTACGCCACTTGATGTATATGTATGAAAAATCTTTATTAGTGATTACTGTGGGTTCAATTTCCTGACGTCATGGACATTAAACTGAGACAAGAAGGGAGAAAGGAAGAAGGTGAAGAAAAGAAACCGGACCAGCAGAGGGCGAACCGACGACACAAGACAGGGAGGCAAACAAAGAACACAAGAAAACATCCCAGTCCTCCACCTCTGCCGGACGGCAGAGAAACAGTAATACAAAACAAAAACAACAAACTGTACAGAACCAAACCAATAGTTCGGATCTAGTAGAATAAACTAAGAATTACACATTCACTACACACAAGCATTGATTAATGAACATAATACAAATGTTTCTGGTAAGCTCCTGTGAACAACTAACTAATGATGATAACCTCAGCTTAAGATATGTCCGTCCTCACCAATGTCCCCACACCTATGTGTGTGCGAGCATGCAGGTCTGAATAAGGTTTCACCATGCAAGTGATTGATAGCTGGTGTAAGGAACCGTCAATCCGTCCTACAGGAATCGAGCACAGACATGGAGGAGGCAAGAGATGTATGCATCCAGGGTCCCACAGAGTCCACAGAGTACAGAGGCCACAGGCGGATCAGCGCAGGGTCGATCACCCGCCAAGAGAGGAACAGATGGAAGCCCCAGGGGAACACCCACCAGCCGCAATGCTGGGGCCCGAGAGATCGCAGTGACGAGCCCACGGGCTCCGCCGGTAACCGGCTACGCCAGGGCGGGCCCGAATCAGGAACCGGAGGCCACGGGGACCAGGGGCCCCCCGCCCCCCAGCGGGGCCCCAACCAGGGACCAGCCGACAAGGGTCCCCCGCCGCCGCAGGCAAGGCAGATCCGCAGCCAACAGACGGACAACACACGCCGCCGCCACCCCGGACCAATACCCACCGCCAACAACCCGGCCCGCCCCCACACACCCACACGCCAGGGAGCCACAGCAAGAGCCACAGCGGATGTACGCCCTCCCCAGGCCGCGCCCAGCCGGCACCTGGACATCCAGATCTTCCAGCTCCCGGGTCCAGATCCCGCCCCACGTAGGGCGCCAAGATCAGGGGCCCAGCCAATGCCGGACAGCCCCACCAGGTGAACAGACCAGCCAGCAGAAGTCCTGGAACCGGCAGGAGGCCTGGGCGCCAGGCACGGTCCCCACCGATCCACCGGACGGCACCAACCTGTTCTACAACCCCGGCACCCCCAGAAGAGGTGCCCCAGTCAATCCAAGGAGGACGTCGGCCCGAAACAGCGGCCGCCCGACACACCGGACCACCCAGGACCCGCCCGAAATTCACCAGGACCGAGCCGGGCCGCAACCGGGACCCCCGGCCCCAGGCATCGAGAGCCATCATCAACCAGCGGGCAGGAGCAACAATCACCGATGGGGGAGTGACGGGGAGGGAAGAAGATGCATAAGGCCAGAGAGCAGCCAAACACCCAACCTGACAGGTAGACATAGACAGACAGAGACACTCATACGTACCCTCCCTCTCATGCGTACACATTCTTACAAATACAGGACATACGAAAAAAGGACGCTATACACTCATTCATACCCCCCATACGTACACTATACTCCATACTCCCAGGCCCAGGGACAGACGCCCCAATAGAGAACCCTGCCCCTGCACCCAGGAGACAGACCCCTTTGCCCACCAGGACGGGGACAAGCAGACCGCCAAGGCCCCCACACCGGCAAGAGCAGCCCACCAGCCCAGGACCCCGACCAGACGGCCTGATGTTCTATCCGGGCTCCGACCCCTGATGGTCCAACGAACAGGGGTGTGGAAAGACCCCCCAGCCTCTCTCCCCCCGCTCAATGTGGTGTTGTTGCGTGTTGTTCTAATGTGCACTTAAAACAGAGGGGGGGGACATGGGAATACTGCCGGGTACCCCCATCTCCCCCCCCGGTATGGTTAACTTTCTAAAAATTGTGCAATTGCTTGTTTGCCAAGGGTCGGGACCTACAGTAACATCAACACTATGAAACTATTGTATTCAGAATAAAAAAATGTATAGCACTTTTTAATCTGTCATTGTGTGTTAAAAGGATACTTGCCAACCTTGAGACCTCAGAATTAGGGAGACATTCAAACAAGCCGGGGAGGTTAAAAAAGAAATATTAAATACTTTTAAATACTTGAATTTTAACTAGAATTTAACAATATTTATTTATTTTCCAAAATAACATTCCACAACAATAATGTAAGTTAAACTAACAGTCCATCCACTTTTTTGTAAAAAAGATTTTGTGAAAAGTTGGAATGTTTTTGTGATTTTCTTTTAATTTTTCACCAATAACTTAAATTGTTTAAATTGCTATTTGAAAAGTACGTTTGAGACTACATTGTCACATAAACGTTAGCAAAATAAAATGACTTTAAATGTCCATTTAACAGTTGAAAACTCTAAAATGTGACCAGCTCAGATTGGGTCCCCACTAGAAGAAAATATTTGCTTTTATTTTGGTGCTACAGTCCCATAGCCACCCTGGGCCCCTTTTAGCCCCTCTTTAATAACCTCCTGGATATGGCCCTGCTCAGCACCACTGAACCTTTAGGAATAATCACTTATTAATCATTCTAAAAATTGACTCAAACTAAAAGGAAACAAGAGTTATGGTTGGTTGAAACGGTTTTTAATCCTAAATAACTCTGAAGATTTAAAAAGTAATTGAAACTAAAGCTTCTTTCAGTCACATAAAGACCGTTCTAAAAACGTGCGGGTCGTTGCTGCAGCATGTGTCACTAATGAGAGCTGATTAGTTTCCTGAACACTTATACAAAACAAGTGGGTAAGCTATTTTGGATTGATAACTGGGAATTTCGCCCACTGGTCAAGGATTTTCATGTCATGAGGGAACTGTACCCCATAGCACCTTCCTTGGCAAAATGCAAATGAAACATGTTATTCTCCATACCTCTCGCATAAGAAACAGGGAGTGTGCATTATAAGCGACTCCATCAGATGTCGGGAAATTTTCGGGAGGGGCACTGAAATTCAGTACTCTCCCGGGAAAATCGTGAGGGTTGGCAAGTATGCCCATGTTTGCAGTGTCTTATGTTTCTCCCGCGTTCCTCCTGCTAACCCGGAAAAACAGATTAATCTCCCACCCCGCTTCGCTTGGCTGAGGACTAAATCCAAACATCGGGCAAACTCTCCACCTGCAGAAATATCCCCCTGCTGTCACGCAGACACAAGCTGTCTGAGAAAGAGGAAGAGGCAGAGGTGTTGCAGCTGCAGTCGGTATTATTGGAGGTGTGCGTAAAATAGCGTAAAAAAAAGAAGTACGAAAAACAATATGTGGCGGTCGGAGTTTAACCTGTGGCGCACCGCCACACATTCATCTATGTGTGGGAAACACTGGAGGAAAGAAAGGTGGGTTGAAAGGAAAGACATAAGGAAAAAAGAGAAAGAAGGAAGAAAACCGGGAAAGAAAGAAATGAGTAAAGAAATATATATATAAGAACAAACAAGAAAAAAGGGCAAGTGTAAAAGAAGGACGGATATATAGCAGGAAAAAAAATGGGAAACAAGAAGGGGGAAGGACTGAATGAATGAAGCACTCAGAGAGGCTTTTTGGTAGGTGATTCCAACAATTATTCTAGGGGACAGTGTAGATCGAATTTCCCAAAACTACAGAATTTGCACAGCCAGATATGATTAAGATCGGACTAAAATTAGACGTTACAAATTTCTGGTACACTGAATGAATAATGTACGATTTACAGCCACATTTAATGTAACGGTTTGGTTTCACTTCAGATAAATTTCACATTTGACAAATTAGATACTATGAGAGAGGCAGGTTGCGAAATTGCAACATTTCACAGAGTGACTCATAAAAAGAGCCAAATCCTCTTTTCTTTTTTTAAATACTATTTTCAACTGCAAATATACTTGAGTGGTAATCCTTTCACTTTTCATGAGTAAATACTACTCAGTGTTGACATATCTAGCTGAAAGTCTGCAGTTCTGCAGAAGATGAGAAAGAAAATTTTGTTTTTAAAAAAAACAGACTACAGAAGAAAGTCTATATATAAAAATAATATAAAGAGAGATAAAAGGTGCACCATCACAATACATTTTAGCAAGATGGGGGAGGGAGATTGGCGGAAAAAGGAGAAAGATAAAAAGAGAAGGATTTGTAAGAAGAATAAAGCAGGTAAAATGCAAGCATCAAATAAAGATGAAAATCAGAACTGATATCAAAGGGCAGGAGAGAAAGGATGGAGCGATAAAAGTGAGGAGTCTTGGTAGAAAAGGGGAGAGCAAGTCTAAAATGCAGAGACAGAGAGAGCAGTATCTATACCCACCACAATCATTTCGGATGGCTCCAAAGTGATGCATTCACAGCCTCGCCTGCCCCCCAGCTGCTTGCCAAAACTGCAGAGAGAACGTACAGAAACACAGAGAAATGTATAAGTATAAAATATAAACCGACCTCAGCCGAGGATGAAACAATCTGCTCACATTGACCACAGAGGCAGATGCATTCAATCCAAGGCGCCCACCCACAGACAAGCACCAACATGAGGGGCCCTTAAATTATGGTAATTACCCAAATCATTATGCTGAAGCAGCATTAAACGTAAAATGATACTGATGTATGTGCTTTTTAACTAGAGAAGTTACATCTGTTGGGAGTGAAGCCCATTTGTATATGTAAATGAGTTTATCTCTGCACAGAATTTTAACAGCAGGGAACGGTTGAAAACAGGGAACTGATGACATTTCTGCATAAAGCTTTGGGGTTACACTGGGCCAACATTGCTTTTCCACCAGCATGTGAGTTGTTCCTCTATCGTGGCATTTATTTTATGGAATGCTTGCTGCAAAAGAAATGTGAGATGATGATCTAAGTACTGTGTGTGACAGACCTTAGGCAATAAATCTGGAGACTAAACACAGACAACCCAGCCAAGACCAATATAATAATAATAAAAAAATAAAAATAAAATAGTATTCCTCAACTCTACGTTAATACTTTTAAGAACTTTCTACCGTTAATATCCTTTTCTAGAGAAAAGCTCCTCCACAGCATGATGCTGTCACCACCATCTTTCACCATGGTGACGGAGATCATTGTCCCCAACCCAGTGTTGTGCATCTGGGCAAAAAAGTGAAATCTGATGAGAGCAACATCTTCTACAGAGATCCACAGTTGGGCTTTAGCCAAAAACAAAAACAAACAAAGACTGATCTGATTGCACATTTCGTGACATCATAACCTAAAATACCTTTGAAGACATTATACAAAAGAAAATGCAAGTTGTAATTGGTTTTCATTTAAATACTTTTGTTAATACTTCACCTAACAAGGATTGACCCTTAAAAAAACATATTAGTCTTTTTGAGACCATCCAAATCCATATGAGCTTGCATTATTATAGTACAACAAGTGAAACAAAATACAAACGAGTTCTAGCCTTTTCTATGAAAAAGGAAGTGAATCTCCGCTGTATATCATTATTTAAGCTATCAAGCAAAAAAAGTTAATGTAGACACTTCCTATTTTGACTTTCCAAACCTTCTTTAAAAACTTGCAGATTCAAATGTATAGCCCTATGAATGATAAAAGTTTTCTGAATGCATCTACATGTTGAAGAATTTTTAACATTGTCTTTAAAAACTATTTCTGAAAGTGAGGGCCCGTGTCTATCCATTCAGCCATTACTCATGTCTCTGAGGTTTAGTCCAAAGTGTGTTGAGAGATCCTCTGTCTGAACAGCTCAGCTCATGGTGAATCCAAACACATTGTGCTGCCAACATTTCTCACTCCTGTTGGCTTGTAAAAAGTGGTGATTCAGCAATGTTTAAGGAAAGTGCAGCTGGACGCAATCGTCGAGTCATGCAGGGTTGCAGGAAACTTAAGATGAAAAGGTGCCCACATCACTTTTAAGATTTAGCCTAAAATTATGTTAGCAAATTTCTCTACTTTATGTACTTCCTGTTTTGTTTGTTCCCTTCTTATCTACCCCCTTATGTCTCAACAGACAGTCTTTGCCCATCCTTCTAAAGGCCTACTGCTGATCCTTAATGAATCACCAATTTTCTATTACCCCTCACTAAAATCCCTTTAAGATACTTTTCTTTTCTCTGCTTTTCTCATTTGAAACCATCTAGACCACTTCACATCTCCCTTGTTCCCTTTTATTTTCTCTTTTCGTTCCCATTTGCCCCATCTCATTTGGCATTCTCTTTCATTCTGAGTTTTTAAAAAAAATGGTTTGTCTCTCTATAAAATGCAGCTTCCGAATTGGGAAAACATTGGTAAAAGTAACCCTCTTGATTTAGGGTTTAAACACAAATCTGTCCTCAGGTAATTACAGAAAAAAAATACTCTAAGAAGACTTCTAAACTAAATGATGCATTGTACTTTAGATGCAATTTTCATGGTCAAGCAGAAGGCAAAAAATAAAATAAATAATCAAAGCGTCCCAATGAGGAAAGGCTAAATAAATCAACCTCCAATATTACTTGGAGAAAGCTTCAGTTAAACTTGCAAGAACCCGACCTCTACGGCCCAAATGAGATATGTAGAGATTATATTGATGTTCTGCTGTACCTTGGCAACATATTTAGACTAAACAACTGTGAACTAACCAACAAGATGCTGTTCAGACACCACTAGCAGTAAAAAGTAGGGAACTAAAAAGGTTAACATGAAAAAACTTTCAAATAAGCAAAAAAATGTTGCTTGAATACTCCATACTTTTGTAAAATTCTTGTACTTTCACCTGCAGCAATAACCCCATTTATGTTGGGGATGCCTTGAGCTTAATCAGCTGTTTCTTGCCTTTCTCCACTGGGGGGGTGGGGTGGGGTCATATGTCAGAGTCAGCTGCAGAAAACATTCGTACAGCAGCAAAAGATTTACTCACATATCAATGAGGCCCTCGGGACACATCGATGCCTTCAAACACATGCGCTGTACAGCACGTCCACTGGCTTCAACACACAGAAGTGTTGTGCTCATCGTTTGAAATCTCCATGTAAAGACGCACTGATAAGGCTTTGCTTGGCAGGTTTGACCTGCCGATTACAACGTGCTATTCTAAGGACGAGAACAGACAGAAGTGAAAAATATGTTTTAGGTTCTTTGACGGAGGTTGCAACAAAAAAACAAGGGAATTAGAGGAATATCCAAATTTATGCATCAGCGTATGTGTATATTATGTGAAAAAAGTATGGAAACATTGCAAAAGCTTCAGTTTTTCAGATGCATCAAACATTTCTTAAGTACTAATTAAATAACAAATATGCAACAAAAAAATGTATGCCAACACATGTAAGACAAAACCTTTCAGGACAGCCCCACATTCATCACACCTTTTTTCTTTAAAGTTATGATGCAAAAGAAATGTGCAGAAACCCTAAAATGCCTTCATGGGACCTATTGGAGGCAACTTTAGATGTGAAAGTAAATGTGAGTACATTCAAAAAGAGACTACACAAGTCTATCATTTGTGGGAGGTGGACAAGGAGGGAACTCTTGCTCCTTTTGCTCTTAAGAAGAACATGAAGGCCAGACTAAAGTTGGCAAACGGTAAGAGATATTTTAAAAGATCAGGACTTGTGAAATAATATTCTGAGCTCAGCTATACTTAACTATTTAGACAAAGAACAGAAAATATCTTTGTTATAAACCAAATACAGATCTCCAGTAGAAGTACCATCTACCAGCTGTGAAGCATGGCCGGCTCAACATCACAGAATCACTGCATTGGAAAAAAATCAAGCTGAAGCAGACATGGATCCCGCAACATAACAATGACCCCAAAAATAGCAGAAAATGCATCAAAGGATTGGCTAAAACTTGTAGATGGCTCTGAGGTGATTCACTGAGGTTATTTCAGCCAAAGGGAATACTACTAGCTTTGGGAGTTGTTTATGAGACTAGCAATAGCAATTTGTTTCCTGTTTAAGTGGAATTTATTTACTTTTGCAGAGACACACAAGATCAAATTATACAGAAATATGAGATAATTTCTTCATAAAAAAGTTAAATTTAGAGCATGCAGATTTTTTTTCTTTCAAAAAGTTCTAATAAGTGACTGTTGCATGTTTTCTGCATAAACCACAGATTGATGTGAGTTCTTGGCTTTGAGGCATGTAATAAATAAAATATTTTTATGTTTTATAATAGTTTAGAGTTGATAAAGAAAAAAAAAGGATTATCCCCATCTCTAGCCAGCTGACTAGTCTGTTTGTATGTTGATTTTGAGTTTGTGACATTGGAATAAACTAACATATTGCAAAAAAAAAGGCAGCCTATTTTAATGAATTATATTAAAAATGTTTCAAAAAATATGCAAACTCGGTAGCAGTGAGGAACTCATTCTGCTGGACTAAAAGCTCTCAGCTAGGAGGTCAGGCCAACTCTGACAGATCTCTCTTCACTCCACTGAGGCAAGACGCCGGGTCCTGGTCTGGCTTACACAAACTTGGCCAAGGCGGTCTCTTCACTTTCTCTCTGTCTGAATGAAGCGCAGTAAGACAGAAGCACAAGAGAAATACAGGCTGCTATAATAAAGGAATCTCAGCAAAGCAGCAGTTTTTAGGCTTCTTCATTCTGTGTAACTGCTGTTTGCTTTATCATTTTTCCTTGAGCTACTGCATGCCTACAGCACCAGAAAAATAAACACCCTTAAGTCAGATGTTAGTGACAAACAGAATGTGTGTGTGCACATGTGCATAGGCCAAATCCAATGCTACTTCCATGTTTGAACTGAATGTGATACCTGTCTGTTTTTAGCTTGTCTAAATCGGTTTGTGAAAGCAAACAGTAGATTAGCCTCTAAAGCCAGAATATAGCCAAACTTTAGCCTCACACAACATAGTAAAAGTGAGGCTTAAGAACAGAACAGAACAGAATAATCCTTTAGTGTCCCTCAAAAGGAAATTCAGTTGGCAGGTAATATGGCAGGTCAATTTATAAAGTTTGCATCTTAAATAGCATAGAAATATGGGTAGATTTTTTGGAGCTTAAATTCAATGCCTAGTACTTTTTTTATTTTTTATTCTAGTTGTATAAAAAGGTGAGGAACCTGAGATTTTTGAACAAAAAAGGAATTGTTTTTTTAAAAGTAGCTTGCTTTTTTTTGCCCCATGCATGTATTACTTTGTATTATTAATTTGTTTCATATAGTTCTGATTTATGTTGTCTTAACTTTTTTTAATGTACACTACCGTCCTTATTTTTGAAGGAAAAGCACTGTACTTTTCAATGAAGATAACTTTAAACTAGTCTCAACTTTAAAGAAACACACGCTATACATTGCTAATGTGGTAAATGACTATTCTAGCTGCAAATGTCTGGTTTTTGGTGCAATATCTACATAGGTGTATAGAGGCCCATTTCCAGCAACTATCACTCCAGTGTTCTAATGGTACAATGTGTTTGCTCATTGGCTCAGAAGGCTAATTGATGATTAGAAAACCCTTGTGCAATCATGTTCACACATCTGAAAACAGTTTAGCTCGGTACAGAAGCTACAAAACTGACCTTCCTTTGAGCAGATTGAGTTTCTGGAGCATCACATTTGTGGGGTCAATTAAACGCTCAAAATGGCCAGAAAAAGAGAACTTTCATCTGAAACTCGACAGTCTATTCTTGTTCTTAGAAATGAAGGCTATTCCATGCGAGAAATTGCTAAGAAATTGAAGATTTCCTACAACGGTGTGTACTACTCCCTTCAGAGGACAGCACAAACAGGCTCTAACCAGAGTAGAAAAAGAAGTGGGAGGCCGCGTTGCACAACTGAGCAAGAAGATAAGTACATTAGAGTCTCTAGTTTGAGAAACAGACGCCTCACAGGTCCCCAACTGGCATCTTCATTAAATAGTACCCGCAAAACACCAGTGTCAACATCTACAGTGAAGAGGCGGCTGCGGGATTCTGGGCTTCAGGGCAGAGTGGCAAAGAAAAAGCCATATCTGAGACTGGCCAATAAAAGAAAAAGATTAAGATGGGCAAAAGAACACAGACATTGGACAGAGGAAGACTGGAAAAAAGTGCTGTGGACGGATGAATCCAAGTTTGAGGTGTTTGGATCACAAAGAAGAACGTTTGTGAGACGCAGAACAACTGAAAAGATGCTGGAAGAATGCCTGACGCCATCTGTTAAGCATGGTGGAGGTAATGTGATGGTCTGGGGTTGCTTTGGTGCTGGTAAGGTGGGAGATTTGTACAGGGTAAAAGGGATTCTGAATAAGGAAGGCTATCACTCCATTTTGCAACGCCATGCCATACCCAGTGGACAGCGCTTGATTGGAGCCAATTTCATCCTACAACAGGACAATGACCCAAAACACACCTCGAAATTGTGCAAGAACTATTTAGAGAAGAAGCAGGCAGCTGGTATTCTATCGGTAATGGAGTGGCCAGCGCAGTCACCAGATTTGAACCCCGTTGAGCTGTTGTGGGAGCAGCTTGACCGTATGGTACGCAAGAAGTGCCCATCCAACCAATCCAAATTGTGGGAGCTGCTTCTAGAAGCGTGGGGTGCAATTTCTCCAGATTACCTCAACAAATTAACAGCTAGAATGCCAAAGGTCTGCAATGCTGTAATTGCTGCAAATGGAGGATTCTTTGATGAAAGCAAAGTTTGATGTAAAAACAATCTTATTTCAAATAAA
Organism: Apricaphanius iberus; assembly: GCA_028564705.1. Classification (NCBI taxonomy): domain Eukaryota; kingdom Metazoa; phylum Chordata; class Actinopteri; order Cyprinodontiformes; family Aphaniidae; genus Apricaphanius; species Apricaphanius iberus. Next base: position 262,516 of record JAPXFQ010001349.1, read on the forward strand.
AATCATTATTTCTAACCTTGTCAATGTCTTGACTCTATTTTTTATTCATTTCACAACGTATGGTGGTGAATAAGTGTGACTTTTCATGGAAAACACAAAATTGTTTGGGTGACCCCAAACTTTTGAACGGTAGTGTATGTATGTATATGGATGCATGGATGGATCGGTGGATGGATGGATGGATGGATGGATGGACCGAGACATTTATGGATGTATCCTTAGGAATAAACTAAAATCTGTAAAAAACTAAGACCGTTTTCATTCTATCTTCAAATTATATAATCCAAATTATAAATTTCGACAGACTACTTATAAACCTGGCTCTTTGGGTAGAACTGCTTTTCAATCCAAATTTTAATATTAACCAGCAAAATTGTGATTATATATTTTTTTCTTTTGCAGGCATACATTTTATCTGTCATCTTCTGGGAGATGAAAATATATTTCCACATTTGTGAGGATTTGCCTGTGCCACATTTCAGCAGAAGATGATTTGCCTCCCTTCCCCTCCTGAAGAAACAAGTTGTTGAACAAGAACAGGTTCAGCTTCAGTCCAGTGACAGCTGATGGGCTTTGGGCAACAAACCCTGACAGCCAGCCCGTCACTTCGACCACACACGCACCCAACCACCCAGAGGTGGAGTCTAAAGCCTAGGGATAACAGCACCATATCAAGGAGTGCCAAATATAAGACATCAGTAAATGGCAGTCTACCAAAATGAAGTAAATGAAGTAAGGACTATTTTTTAGGCTATAGTTAATTATACTCATATTCCCTGCTTTTTCATTTTGTAGTGATGACATTATCTTCTGGCCATATTGTGCACAAAAGGAAAGCCTAAAATGAACTTCTTTCTAACCAACCGTGATCATAACTTCTTCTGCACAAATACAGATTTATTTGCTAAAAAATCTTACATCACTGTCTGCTTTTCCACTATCTGAACTTCAGGGGATCATCCTCTGGCAGTGTAGATCAGTCCACCCAGTACTCCATACAAAATTGGATGTCAGCACATCGCAACCATTTTGACAGTGAATGGCGTCATTGATAAGAGCTAAAGTACGTCCACAGCAGCACGGAATAACTACGGTTTGACAATGAAAAAAGCAGGGATGGTTGCTGTGTTTCTGTTTTCTATTTTGTTATATACTGCATCATCAACAAATCTTCTAATTTTACAAAGCCGTTTGTTGCCGACGTCTGCTGAATTCAGCATTCATTCGATCAGCACGAATAACTGGGTGAAGCAGAGCTCTACCGGGACATTTCTAGGTACATACCCCAATACTGGTACTCTGTTGGTTCCTGAAACAGCCTTGTAGGCCGGCCCCATGTAGTGGAGACACACATACCATGAAGGTCCACTAAAAGTACCAATTTCCAAAGTTCCAATAGTGGAAACACGCCTAATGATGACATGGAGAGGTAGAGAATGGCTTCAATCAATACCCAACCCATTCCATCTGGGGTAAGTAGTTTAACATTTTGAAAGTACCTCAGTAACTATCTGACCCTATTCTATGATATTACACAGGTAATATATAAATTTATATTTCCTGTTCGATCGGACCAGTGACGACATGTTTAGCCGCATTCTGTTATTTCATCGATGGTTGTCTGAGTGGTGTCCAGCAAACAATTTAGGCTACATTGATAATTGAAAAACGATTTGAGGAAAACCTGGTCTGATCCGGAGAGACAGCATCCATACCCCTTTGGAAGGAGCAGCTTTTCTTTCTAGGAATCTGGACAGATCTATTAGTCCTTCAAAACACTGAAAATCCAGGGTCCAGACCAGGAAGCAGAGTCGTAGTTTAACCCACCTCACTGAAGCTTCTGTATTGTTACCCACTCAATACCCCATTGAGACTGTCTTGCCCACGGCCAAAATCAAATAGATTAAAAGTTAACCTGACGAAAGCAAACTATGAAAATCTCATTGCAATAAATACAATTTGGACCAAACAAGGAAACAGGGCTTTTAGATGAGGTTTACTAAACATAAGACCCCTCTCCTCAAAGAATATTAAGCAATTGACTTGATATTTGATAATAAAATTGATCTATTTTGCCTATCAGAAACCTGGTTGCAGCAGGAGGATTTTGTAATTATAAATGAGTGAACTTCCAATTATCAAAATGTTCACATTCCTAGAAGTACTGGGCGAGGAGGGGGGGGGGTCGCAACCATCTTTCATTCAGATTTGCAAATTCGCCCTAGACCAATTATTAACTACAGCTCTTTGAAAATCTAATCCTTAGTTTTCCTCATCCAAACTTTAAAACAATAAAACCACTTTTGTTTGTGGTTTTGTATCGTCCACCAGGCCCTTACTCTCAATTCTTGGACCAGATCTCAGATTTTTTATCTGATTTAGTTTTAAACACTGATCAGGTAATTATAATAGCACAAATTATTTCGGTGTGCCGTTTTTTTTATGTTTGTAAGGAGAGATTCTGTCAAACAGCTCGGTCAGCGATGCCTGTCGGCTGGAAGGTTGTTTACTGGAAATTGAAACACTTGTGGCGGTCATTTTAGCTGTGCAACTCTCATATATGGTGGTGTGATGTTCTAAGTTGTTGATAAAGATTCGCAGTGTACCTCGTGAGGCAGCAAGGCAGATTTTGCGTTACCTGCAGCATCAACGTTTTCATAGCCGATATAATTTCCCACAACTGATGTACTGTTCCTCTTAGGTACCAAATATTGTGCAGCATTGGATTCAGTTAAACTTTAGGCCATTTTATAACAGGTTAAAGTGCAACGTTTCCTTCTCTCCCTGCATTGTTTGAGCTGTTTGCAAGTCACGTGACTTTACCAGATATGTTTACGTCAAGTCAAATCGCAGCCTTTGCAATTAGAAAATCTAATTTTGTAACATTGCCATTTAATTGCATATGCAATTTATCGATCAGCCCTACATAAAAACCTGGATGACTCTGAATTTTCTACTTTTAAATTCAGACGAGACAGAAGTTGTTGTCTTTGGATCAGAACCTTTAAAAAGGAAACTGCTAAATCAATCACTACATCTGGATGGCATTGATTTGGCCTCTGGTTATAATGTAAAGAACCTCTGTGAAATTTTTAATCAAGACATGACATTTAAATCCCATATTAAACAGGTTTCTAAGATTTCTTTCTTTCACCTCCGGAATATTTTTTCTAACATTAGAAACATCCTGTCTAGGAGTGATGCAGTGAAACTAGTCTATGCATTTGTTACTTCAAGGCTGGACTACTGTAATTCCTTATTATCAGGAAGTCCACAAAATGTGATTAAAAGACTTCAGTTGATCCAAAATGTTGCAGCAAGAGTTCTGATGAATATTAAAAAAACAGAGATCACATTTCTCCTGTTTTGGCTTCTCTCCACTGGCTCCCTGTTAAATCCAAAATAGAGTTTAAGATTCTCCTCCTTACGTATAAAGTCCTTAAAAATCAAGCTCCATTGTACATCAGAGATCTGATTGTTCCATATGTTCCTAACAGAGCACTTCGTTTTCAGAATGTAGGTTTAATGGCAGTTCCTAGGATTTCTAAAAGTAGAATAGGAGGCAGATATTTTAGTTACCAGGCTCCTCTGTGGAACCAGCTCCCAGTTTTAGTCTGTGAGAAAGATACTCTGTCTATTTTCAAGACTAGTCTTAAAACCTTCCTTTTTGATAAAGTTTATAGTTAAAATGGCTTGGGTTATCCTGAGCTATTTTTGTATTTTTGTAGTTATGCTGCTATAGGTTTAGACTGTTGGAGGACAAACAGACCACTTTTCTTCTCTCTTCTACTTTTCTCTTCTACTACTCCCCAGATATATTTTACTGCTTTTTTTGCGATTGTTAACCCAGTTTTCTATCATTATTTTTCTCTGCATAGCTAGAAAATTTTTAACTGATTGGAAAGTTTGTATAATTCTATTGAAATGAATTTTGTTGTAAAGTGCTTTGAGATGACATTTGTTGTGAATTGGCGCTATATATATATATCAAAGTAAATAGAATTCAAATAAAGGTTGCACACTGAACATTTTCATAATAAGCTACATAAAAATAAAAAAATACATTCATGGGGCTTTTAGAGGGGCGCAGAATTAAAGTCCAACACTTCCTTAAAAATTATAATTGAATTAAAATGTAAAATGTACACAGAAAAAAAAAACATGTTCGCCACAGGTTGGCTGGCACTAGGAGATGGTAGAGTCAGCTAATAAAGCAGCAGCTTCAGAGCCCCAGAGATATTGCTATCCTTCTTCAGACAGGAGTGAACACAGAACAACATAAACTGGAGTAGTTCTAGGTGAAGCCTACACTAGATGGACCCACATCAAATATCTCTATGTCATCAAACACACGCGGAAACCGCAACTTTCCTCCTGGATCGGTAAGATGGCTCACTTGCTAAATTTTCTAATGTTGGCTGTTAGTTAAACCTAAACCTCCTTTAAAATGCATTCCTCACTGAACACAGTTCAGGTTAATCACTGTGTTTATTGGCAGCGAAACAGGTAACCCAACAGCTAAAATTATGTTTTTATTGTTGGAACTACAACCTAGATAAACCAGTAGTCGCTATCATGCTCATGTTCCATATCCCAGCTTTAAGAAAACCAATGCTTCTTTAATAGTCGGTCACATCTCATCTGTACTGTTGGTCCTGATGTGTTTAATATTCCTCTTCACAATACTAATATTCTATAAGGTTAATGCCAGCTAAGATTCCTGACCAATCAATCCAATAATACCATGGTCATTAACCACTTATTAATTTTAGCAGTGTGGACAGGTGCCAAATCCTACTGGAAATGGGAAGGAAATGCTGTAGACAGCTGACTTTGGACACAGTTGACAAACAGCAGCAGATGACATGAATCCATAAATCATTACGGACAGTGAAACTTTCCGCTGGACCTGTGTTCCTATCCATGCTTCCGCCAGACTGCAGACACCATTATCCCTGCAGCATTTTTAGCTTTTTATGACACATTTTTTCCTTCCACTTTTTTTATTCACATGCAGCGTTCAGTGAACAACCAGCTACTTTAGTATGGGCAATTTGTCCCTTGACCACTTTTTAGAGGGAGTTAATGCAAAGGACTGACTCCTGGACAACTGTTAGACAACACTGATTATTAGTGCTATTAAATATTCAAAGTTTTGAGGTTGACTTATAGTTTTTCATCAGCTATAAGCTAATAATAAAAATGATCAAAAATAAGTCCTTGAAACACCATTACCATTACATTTCTAAAATAAATTAACTCCTTGATTGTAATCTTATTTTCTCAGATCCACAATGTAGCTCAGAGACGGATAACTGTATGCCTTTCTTATTTCCTTATGAATCCCATTACTGCTTGATACTTTTGTGTTATGTCCCCTTTCTTCTCATTGGTTTGATTTCCAAGTTCTGCTGACACTATGTAGCCTATTTTAGCCACTTAAAAGAAGAGACACAAATCTAAAATTTCTAAGTCATTCTGTTTCTACTAATCAACACATAATGCCACAAACACAAAAATGTGTGAGTTGTAAATGTTTAAACCAGCTTTTCCCTCAACCTTTACAGATACAGCAAAAATTAGGGTGAGTTTTCAAATTCCTTGATGGAAAAACCTGTTTTCCTTAGTTTTTTATAAACAGGCCAGCATATCTATCCTACCTGTCTGGTTAGTCTTGTTTAATTGAAATGAATGGAGACAACAACAAAAAAAAACATTCTATACAACTATCAGCAAACATGCCACAAGTTGACCTTCCACATTCTCCAAATACTGAGCATCTAAACAAGTATCCTAAACTGACAGAAACTAAGTGACCCTGCAGTGTTGATAGAATGCTATGTGAGCTGAGGAAAGTGTTAAGCTTCTATTTAGAATCTATTCTTAGTGTAAGAACCAAATCACAGGACAAACACGCGTATTATGTATCTATTTATGCAGTTCTACTGGTTTTAAAGCTTGGCTGAGTAATACTGACAGTGCCAACTCACACCGAGATTTAACAATGGTCGACAAGCTGGCTGATGGTCTTCATTTTTTTTTTTTAAAGACCACCAGGACACTGAAGAAAACGACTAGTCTGTGAAAAATGACGCATTAAGTAGTTCAGGCGCAGCACAAACAGCAGCTGCTTCTCAACTCCACAGCAACAAATCAAGGTTTCATTGAAGCTTAAAGACTGATAATCATCTAACACATAGGTGAACCCAAGTTTTACTGAACGCTTCTGTGCATTATCTTAGTCTAATCGCTCCTTACTTCTAGAAAAGCAAATTCAAATGAAACCAAAAGCTAAAGATAAAATATGTGGCTTTAAGGAATTTAAACTAGTAAAACTCTCAGAAAAAACATCCAGTGCCTTGCAAAAGTGTACTTCGTCAAAAGAAAAACCTTGAATCAATCGGAGGGGGAATTTTATGAGCTAGACCAACAAGAAGTAGCACAAAATTGTAAGGAGGAAGGAAGGAGAGCTGTTAGTTTTCTGGGGCATCTCTCCAGCAGCTTTACACATCTAGAGAGTGGAATTATTGCCCCATATTCAAAGCAAAACGGCTAAAACACGGTAAGGTGGATGGAGACTTTCAGTGAAAGTCAATTTTCAAGACTTGCCACAGATTGACTTGGTTCAGGTCTAGATTCTAACATAAGATGGTGCTTTGATATGAAGCATTCGATTGTACCTCAGACTGCGTGGTTGGAGCCTCTGTCCAGCTGGAGGGTAAACATTCCCATGTCTCCCACAGCATTTCTCTTCCAGGGCGTCCTTGTTTTTAATTCAAAACATTTTACACTCAACTCAGATCAACTTCCCTTACGCACAGATTAAAAAATATATATATCTACAGCATGATACTGCCACCACCGTTTTGTTGTTGTTGTTTTTTTCACTATGGCCGGTGTTTATTCCTGATGATCACCAGTAATGGTTTTCCAAACTGTTTAACTTTTATTTTAGGGGTATCAGAATAAAGGGTTAGGGTTAAAAACTAAAAATATATGAGGCACAAATGCATGCCACGCTTTTTCAGAAGCTCTTTAATTTTATTTTTTTTATTTTGGAAACCTTGCGTCATGCTCTGCTTTGTATCGGTCTAAAATCCGAACAAGATGAAGTTTGTGGTTGTACCAAAAGAATTTAGAAGAAATTCAAAGGGTTATAAATACTTTTGAAATGAACCACTTCTACATTGTTGTTCTTGTTTTTGATTTACAACACCTGTCTGTAAATCCAGGCCAAGTAACTAAATGAAAAGGTTTAACAGATATGCTCTTGATGGAAACTGCTATAGTTCCCATTTTTCATTTTGCCTGCATCATCAATTTTTCACTAACAGCACCGATCAACTAACTAAGAACTACCAGCGCTAACATTTTTGCCCTTCGCATGTGTTTACTGCCGGTTGTAAAGCAACACAAAAAAAGAGAAGTTCTTCTTTAGCCGATAATAAGTGCAGATAAAGACAAAAAGTTGGTGCTGTGTGTTTAAGAGGCCCTGTGGTTTTAAGTTATGCTGTAACGGTACCGCAGAGAGTTCCTGGCTTTCCAGTTGTTTGAATGATGGCAGGCAGGAAATGAATCAAGCTGGGCTAAAGAGCGCATAAAGAAAGGGGCGAGGGAGTTTTAAAGAACATAAATACACCAACCAATAGAGTCAGCAGGGAAGCCATAAAAAGAGAGAGACACAAAAAGGTGAAGATTACCAACCAGGAACAGAAATACTATGGATCCAAGTCTTTGTTTTCCCTCTGATATGAAGCATATTATCCAAAACAAGGAGGGGCGGAAGTTCATCATTCAAATAATCCAAGATCAGATCCGAGTGTGGTGGTGTCGAGCTCCTAAGCATGCGAGAGAGAAGTTTTTCCAGAAAGCAGAAGTAGCAACCTATTAGGTCTTCTATTTTGTCTTTAACAGAGGAAGAAGTGTGTTCTCTCTCTGTTCACTTCTGGTCTGTCCGCTTGCTTCAACAAGGTGTGTGTTTCTCTGTGTGTGCGTGTGTGTGAGGGTGTGTGTGTAGACTCATTTCCTGCTAGATGCGCTTCTGGGCTCCAGGCAGGCAGGCTGCTCAGGAACACATGGCCATCTTCTGCTCTGCCAGGGGTTCCGCATTCCTCCCTCTCTCACTCTCTTTTTTAACACACACACAACACACCACTCCTATTAGCTCCCTCTGTGACCCGTTACGAGCCCCACACACCACCCCTCTGTTGCAGCTAGAGCTCCAAACCACACACACACAGGCATAGATCCTGCCTCTGGCCCTTTGCATGGCACCAACATTCTCCCGCCCCACCCCTGACTCGTTTATCAACTGACCCATGCCGGAATGACACACAGGCAGTCCTAACCACCCTGAGGGTATTGTTAGTGGGCCAGCTACTCCCTGCTACAGCTGGTCAGTTTGTAATAAATCGTACATTGACTGAAAACAGTTAACCAAAGCAGGCTGCAGAAACTGTTGCTTCAGTTCTGCCAAATAAGAACGTTTTTTTTTTTTTTTTAGAAGTATCAAAGGCTAAAGAGGAAGCCTGTATGTACTTAATTAAGCTTCATTTTCATACCAACTTTACACGGTTTAGCAGTAACATAACAGGTAAAAAAACCCTGATCTCATTATGGCTATATCCATGTCTTAGAGAAACACAGATATTTTGGATAGTAAGAACAGTCAGATTTTTTGCTTGACTGGCCAATAAGAAACTCAACAGTTTTTATTCAGCGTATGGTTAGTTTGTAAGGTTCATTTCTCATGCAAAAACAAACTACACCCTTTTCTTGAGTTTTCAGTCCTTTTATTTTAATGTTTGAATGTAAAAAACCAAAGTCCATTATGAATTTATGATATGTCATTGGATGGATGGATGGATGGATGGATGGATCATTTAAACAGGGAATAAATATAAAAAATAATTTCCTATTGTTTTAATTTTATACTCTTTTATAGACCTAGAAAATACTGAAACAAGACTTTGTAGTGGGAACTTTATAAGGTGGCTGCACAAATGTCCTGTATGTAGGCTTAATGAAAAATTATGAATAAAAAGCTTGACTATAAATTTAAGGGAGACGTTTTGAATACACAATGGACGGACAGTAAGTTTAAACAGATGTTAGTGTGAATCAAGTCTGGGAAAAACTTTTTCAGTCCCAATACCAATACCGATGCCTGGGCTTTGTGTATCTGTCGATACCCAATATCGATCCAATACTATTGATGAATGAATCAACTTTATACCTTCCACCTTATACCTTTCTTGAAGATACTAAAGACACCAGACTTTACTAACTAAACATACCTAAGAGAAATTACCAGATGTAATATATAAAATCACCATAAAACTCAAATTTACAGATTTACCACATTCTAGTTGGTTTGCGGTATTGGGGCCGATACCGAATACCAGTATCTGTATCGGTGCATCTCTACTTTTAGGCTGCATAGGAACCCTGGAATACAATACTGGACTGATGTTTGCAGTAAGGGTGCAAATCATATTCATCTCTGATAGAAAAGGCTGAAAAGAATTTCGAAAATTAATTTTGAAATCATTTTCTGCTCTCCTGACAATACTTGGGCCCTGTTTAGCAGTGTCTGCTCTAGAAATATTCAATAGCATTATAATCCAAATTTTATGGCTATTGTCACCAACCATATTATATCAGAAAAGTAAAACTTTGCTTATTGTGTCAAATATTGATATTTGATTTTTTTTAAAGTCTGATGACTCTCAAGTACTTTTAAAAAGCCTTCAATTTGATTTTAAAGTTGTACTTCTTCACCAACCCCTTGACTTTAAGCGCTGTTGATCATAGTTCCTAAAGAACCCAGAAGTGGCTAAAATCAGTATTATAGGTGAAAGCTTAACAAAAAAATACATATTTCTATTAGTCCCACAAAGGTCAAAATAAAAATGTTCAGTAACCCACAGAAGACATAACCTGTTACTTAAATAATGACAAAGCAGTGGTTGCTATTGCCAAAATGGGAGAATTGAGGGCGTCAAAGCCTCAATTGTTTCATCATGCCAGAAATGAGGCGAATATTAGGATGTCCATCAGGCTGCTAGGTTTTAAAACTGCTGCTGATTGGTGAACGACACAATAAATTACCCCCAACTACGACACAGTCATTTGCCCCAGGACTGATGATTGCAGACTGCACTCTTTATTACCAAAAACAAAAGCAATATGCTAATTTGTTTCAGCCTGCTTCACACAGAATGCAAAGAGAAGTGAAACAAATGCATTTATCCATGAGTCAAGTCAAAAAAATTTTTTATCTACACGGAAATTCCATTCCTGTTGGTGCTGCTATTCAGAGATTAGATAGAGAAATAAGAGTTTTAGTCATTTTAGATAGAAAAGCTAGATGTGCTAAAACTTTAACCTGTGACAGCAACATGATCTTTGGAGTTTCTCAAGGGGTGAATAATACCTGCAGACAAAAAAAATAACTCTAGAAATGAAAGCTGTGAAACTTCTGTTAACACAGAGAAACATTTATGTAAAGCACATTTTCCTTTTAAGATGTAATCACTGCAGCAGGCCAAAAAACCCAAGCATGTTTCTTTTAAAGATATTATCAAACACAACATATGCCAGCTTCTGACAGTTTTTGGCATTGATTGCTTCTTTTTCAGTCCAACTATAAGAACAGAACAGAAGTAAACACCTAAGGCTGGACCTGAGCCAACAGCAGTTACGGTTGCAATTTCATTAAACACGCTGTTTAAACAGGTGCTACACTCTAACCCAAAGTATTTTAGGCTATTTTAGTTGTTTTGCCAGTGTAAAAAGAACTGATATTGTATTTCAGATGTCTAAGGAATTCAAAGAAATTGTTGGTTGATCTAGGCTTTGGTACTTTAGTGCTAAATTCATGCTGATAGCTCCTAATGCAAAAAACAATTCTGAAAACAGAGAACGTTTAAAATCACCTCAGTTTTTAATAGTCTGTAAAGAGGGCTCCTACATCTTTCCTTTTCATACAAGTAAAAAAAAAAAGTACTTCTTTGAAAATATTTCCAGTAACAGTAACTGTTAAAAAGGCAACAGCAGAATGGGTCCCAAAATGGTTAATCTGACTTTTTTTCACAAAATATGGTAATCTATTCAGTTTCTTGTTTTATGTACAGCAAACATTTAGTATGCATTTATGCTTCAATGCAAAAAGAAAAAAATAAACATTCAACTAAATCTGATGGTAAACAAAAAACCCAAGTGTTAAAAAGGCGATTTTATTTCTCATAAAAGAAAAAGCTATTTAGGCCTTACCCTAGATGAAAAACTACTTGGCTCCTCGACCAGAGCTCCATAATTGTTTGAAGTACTATTGCCATCACAATTTCAGAGCTTACAATATCTGCTGTAAGTAATATTTTGTAACATATATCTCAATTGTCATGAATTCCTGCTGCACATGTTGAATATGCATTTGGCCGTTTAAATAGTAAAGCTCTAGTAGTGAGGATATCAAGTCATGGCAAAGACCCATTTTTAAATGAATTAGTTAGTTGCCAATTACTTTTAATTTTCAAAACAAAATGAGCATTACAACTACATGTTTTCTTGATATTGTGCAGCTCAATTTAGAGGTTACTCAAAGGTGGACCAAATGGTGTGTTTTTGATCACTGTCCTTCCGCACGACTCAAATTGGCCTGAACTTAAAGGGGAAGAACAGTTTCCAAATTGCAAAAATAAAGTGAGTAATCGGACTAAGTTCAGCTTCCACAGGCTCCCTTTCAGTACCAGCTCAGTGATCCTGCTCAGACTCTAACTGCAATGGAGCACGGAAGTGACGTCATTGAAGTGGTTGGTGTAAGTTGGAATAAGAGTCTGTAAAACACCCAAAAGAAAAAATTACAGCACCTCTGAGATGCTCCGAACTCACAGGGGAATAGTGCTAGTGATTAATAACAAAATGTTGATGAATTGGAGTTTTGTGGCAGGAAATGAATTATTTAGAGGCTGCACACAGTTATATGAATATAAGCTGTTCATGACTGGATCAAAGTATATTCCGACAGACTTCAAGTAACACCAAAATTGTTTGGGTGACTATATGAACGCATTGCATGCTTAAAAAAAAATCAGTTGGACTGTCTGTGAGTGAAGCAGTGCAGTGAAGTAGACCCAAGATTAGAGAAAGGAGAGAAGTGTGTAAGTTGGCTAAGAGTCAACAACTTTGCTCACAGACAAAACATATGTAGAACTTTATGGGCTCAGCAATGTCAACTCCCATAATACCATACTACAAAAAGGAAGATACCGTGGTGACCTTCTCAAGAGTGCAGTTATTTTTTACTTTTTGCAATTTTCAAATTACAGTTCAGCCTAACTTGACTTTCATGTAGGAAATGTAGTACAGTATACTGTGGTTTAACAGATGAGGTCTAAGCAATAGATACTTCGTACAACTTCCTGTATTTGTTATGATAAAAAAATAGAATATATAAAAAATAAAGAAAAAACACAAAAAAAAAAACGTAACAGGATTTACACAATTCAAGACCAGTGATGCTCCCAGACAAACTTTGAATTGCAAAAAAAATCTATGGCCATAAGAATAAATCTGTTCTCTGGAGCCCAGAACAAACATGAGACCTACAAACGTGTGTGTCGATGTGTCCTCACGCACCAGTAAAACCAGCATTTTCATGCTTTACAGCTCTGTGACATGCCAACTCGCTTATGATCTAACAGATGAGCACGAATACACACACACGCACACAAAACAGCCGCCTCATGAGAAACTGTCAAGATAGTGCAGCTTCATGTGTCATGTCAGATAAATCCTGCTTTTCTAGCTATATGACACCTCAGTGTCACACCATCATAGTGCTGTTCCCCTGTATTTTTTCCGTAGTTTGTGTGTGTGTTTGGAGGGGGTTACGTACCAGCACCTGGCCAGGTACATGTGCTCCTTGACGAAGACAGATCCAGAGAGCAGGATGTACCAACAGGTAGCGATGGTATCCGGACTGGAAAGGAAATAAATCATTTATGAGGTTCATCCTTTATACAGGGTTCCTGCAGTTTTCATGTCAAAATGTTGAAGGATTAGTATAAAGATTTTTTTCTGAATTTATTACAGATATTTTTACAGTTGGCAAGGTTTCAATATGAAAAAAAAGAGAAACAGACAGAAAGGAAGGAAAAAAGTAAGACGGGAGGATGGACAAATAGATTTAGACTGATGGGGAAAGTTAAGCATTTTTCAAGATTGCTGTAGGTCTGTAAAAGACTCAAATTACATCTAGTCATAGTCATACAACCATAAAAGTTATCCAATGTAAAAACACTAATAGCATATTATAGGCTTGAGTTGCAGCATTTTCAAAGTTGCCTCCAAATTCAAGAACACTCAGCTGCTTTAGGAAACAACAGCATTCTTCAAGTTGACTACATATCCCTGCTGGCTTTTAGATTGTGTTTTGTTCCAGGATTCTTCTCTGCTTTGTGTTAGAGGTGTCTGTGGTGAGTTTATAAAGAACTGACAAAGACAAAGAAGAAAAGCTTTTGTAGGGTACGATAACAATAAAAAGAAACCTTGGGATATCATGATAGGCATAACAAAAGCTGCTCAACTATAAATTGTGATAATCGGGAAATTGTACCAAGATTTGAAATTTAAACTCATCTATATGCGCAACTTTTGTTGCAAATGGAAAATAATGCCTATTTTAAGTCCTACTTTCATCTTACTTTTATTACATACTCTGTAAAAAGCAGAATTCCACATACAAACTCATTTAAAAGCAAAAAAAAATATTGTTTTTCTCCACTTGTTGAATTTAAGTGAGGCCAATGCGATTAACTATCAGTTCAGCTTTATTGAACAGACTTTGATCGCCTTCATCTGCTGTTTTTGTTTGTGCAACTCAAGAGTAATTGAACATGGCAGCCGCTCTGGTCGGGGTTAAGGTACTTAAGACTTGCTGCTGGCGGAGATGGGGGAAGAGTATATATCACAGGAAGGGCGAGAGACTAGGTGTGTACGTGTGTGTTTATTTGATGCTAAATTAAACTACTGAGTGTCTAATGTGATTCTAGTGAGGATGACAATGCATCATCAACATGTGGAGCTTCTGTCTCGTCCGTCCATCCATCGCTGTCCGCCCCTCATCGCTCACATTCCCTCCACATCTCGGACGCCCTCATCCCTCTTCCACCCCTTCTTTCCATTCCTCTCGTCGGCTCATTCGTCGTCCTCCTCCCATCTTGACACCGCTTTTCTTTCCTCCCCTTTCTACCCGTTCAGCAAATTAACATCTTGTTTTCTTTCCTCCTCTGCATTCACTCCTCATATTTTAATCAAACTCTTTCAAAGTTTCTTATGTCATTCTTGTGTCTACTCCTTTTTCGACTATAGCTCTCCTTACCTTTCAGTGCCATCCCTCTTATCTTGCTCTGTCCCGCTGGTCATTAATCAGAGTTCTGACTAATTTTGCACAATTTATGATGCAAAATCTGCTTCTGATGATGCAAACTTTGTAGGTAAATATTTTTCTCAATTAATCACCCTTTGAAAACCTCTAACTGACAGATCTGCTGATGAGGTCGTCATCAGCAGAGTACTCAGACAACTCTGCAGCTGTCAGGTGTATCTTGATTGCAGATTTCAATAGACAAGTTTAGGTCAAATACTATTTCCATCTTAGGAGAAGGAGTGGAGATAGTTGAGGAGTTTAAATACCTCAGTGTTCATCTGGACAACAGACGAGACTAGAGAGGGAACAGTAATGATGCATTCACACCGCCCAAAACGTCAGGGTCAAGAGCGGTGAGAATACACGTAAAGTTTGTGGTTGAGGCTGTCATAGTCTCCGACGGTGCTTTGTGTGCGTTGACCGCGCCACTTTTTGAAACTTTCCTGCATTTCAAGTGGCAAAAGCCAGCAACGCAGAAGTTCAGCTAAACTTTTAATGCTCTAGACGCAGCGCATCAACCAATCAGAGTTTGTCAGCGTAGTGACTTGGCTCGACGTCAACGTTGCCTGGCGAACATCTACCAGAGAAAGGCCCATCTATGCGCTTTAACAAGCTGTAGCCTAAAAATGTACAGGATAAAACTAGTCAGTTTGTGAGCATTTTTTGATGTTCACAAAATGTGCAGTGTGAACGCACCATACAGAAGGGACAGAGCAAACTGTACTTTTTTAGGAAGCTTAGGTACTTCAGTGTTTTCAGCAAGGTTAAGAAGATTTCTCTAAATCTGTTTTGGAATCAGAGGCTAAAGAAGCTGTGGAAGTTCTGCAGATGATTCTCCATAAAACTATGAACATTATGGATAACCAGAGCATCCTGTTCACAAGACTCTGTTCAGTCAGATTCGCTTTGGATGTACAGGTGGTCCTAAAAGCCACATGGCATCACAACAGTTGTTAAGTTACAGCATTTGAATCTCCCTAAGAGACTATTAAAGTATTTTGAACTGAATTAAGGCTGACCACACATTTAATTTTTTTTCATGTTGAAACAACTTCCTTCCATTTCACATTTGTGCACTACTCTGATAATCTATCACATAAAATCTTAATAACCCACACAAAAGTAAAAATGCAAAAAAAGCTCAGTAAGTATGAATACTTTTGGAGCGCAATGCAGTTACTTGAAGTTAATGTAAAAGGATCCAGTCATCATCGAGCAGAGCAGAAGATGAAAAGAACATGAAAAGCAGTAAAGGCAGCAGATTACCGCAGTAACAGATTCCGTGTAATGAAGCGCTTGTACTTACTAAAAGAGGTAGGTGTTAGCCTCATGTCTCTCATACCTTGCTGAGGTGCACATGGACCTGAGAGAGACAGGCAAAGACATTAGGTTTTTCTCCCTGAAAGTATACGTCTCGCTCATGAAAACCATCACAGATCCATCATTTTGTTCCCAGGAGGCGCCAGGCCAAGAGCACACCTCAACTGCGTGGCAGGTTGGAGTAGTAAGATGAATGGCTTTTACCCTCTGTGTGTGCAGCACTGCTGTCTAAATTGCAACACATTTTGATGTATTTTTTATGTACCTTTGTCCAATAAATCCTACATAAAATATACAGATTTTTTTAAGGAAATAATATAGTTGTCATGATACATAACTGTCATGGTAAGACAAAAAGGTCCAAGCAATTCATGCAGGACATATTTATTAGTCGCAGATTTTTTAACCATGTTTTTTTGTGTGTGTTTTTTATAGGGGTGTAAAAATTAATGCATTAATGCAGGTTGATTCAGTTGAAATTAATCTGAATTAACACAATTGTTATAAACACATCAATGCATGCACAATTTTTTTTATTCCACAATTCAACCCGTGTTGCATTCAGTGTTCGTCACGTAAACGGCATGGCGGACAAGAACTGCATCCTTGTTTCCCTGTGAACGTCTCTGAGTTGCAGACCCCATAGAGGGATTGTCGCCCTACATCATTCTCTGCTCTATTGTGAGTATCGTCAGCAGAAAGAGACATGACCAGGTTTTGTTGCGCGTTTGGTATCGCTTAATAAGCAAGTTCAATAGAATTCAATAAAATTCCATCAACTTTCATCCCTCTCAAGAACAAACAAAAGATGTCTTTGGTTGCGAGCTATCAGAAGAAGTGTTTGAAATGAGCAGATGATTAAAAAAGCAACAATCTGCAGCGATCACTTCATATTAGCGAAGCTTCATTGGCCCACAAACAAGCTAACATTGCTAATATGCAGTTGCAAGATAACCACAAACAATAACACCATTTGCGCACTCGCTGTGTTATTAAACAAATAATCTCTCTGTGGTTTACAAAACGGAGCAACTGCATCCAGGTTTTTCTTTTATTGACACCAAAAAAATTTTCTTTTCAGTCCTATTTAAAAATTTTGATTAATCGTGATTAATAAGTAATTCACAACTCCCCTTTGAGCAATCGTATTAAAATTCTTAATGATTTGACAGCTCTATTTTTTTTCCCTTTTGTATCAGGGTTTAATAGCGTCAAGTAAGGAAACACATAAATGCAACATATGGCTGTTTATGATTATTTTTTATTTTTTTTAACACACCATTCCCGGCAGACCTAATCCAGCTCCGTCACCAAGCCCTCCCTCCTATCAATAGCAAATGACTTTAACAGAAAAAGATGTCACGGCAAGGAGCGGCAGAGGAGATTTTCTTGAAAATCTGTTTCAGTAGTTCCCGTTATAAACTGATCATATGCGCACATCAACAGTAGACATAACAATGATAAATAAAATTAAATATGGGAAATACTATTACCGGTTAAATCCCCTGTAAGGAGAGATGAATCAGCTTTATTAATCTGGTTTTTACACCCAACCAAACCATAGGTTTGAACCATGAGAATAATAAATTGTCATAAAAAGTTTAAAAGATAAAAAAAAAGCATCAAGCCTTCAATTTCAATTACTAATATTATCAATATATAACATAGGCTAATGGTTGATAAGATTACTTTTCTTGGTATTTACTGATGTCACTTGAAACTATTAACCTGATTTGCATTCTTACAAATCTTCAGCTATTGTTATAAAATAATGTATCTGAGTAAAGGGCTTAATATAAACCTTAATTAAGATGAGTTCATTGAAAAATAACATAAGATGACCAGGGCTGTTCTTTACATACATTTTCTACGTTTTTTAAATTGTTATCAATAATTATCGACTTTGATCAATATAACTTTTTTTCCTTTTTATGTTATCCAACCATATGTCATATGTTTTAAAACAGTTTGAGACTTGATCAAACATTTTGTTAGACTTAGTTTGGGACTAGTTAGCTCAAAACTTAATGAACATTATTACCATGTTTTTCATTTTAAGAAGAATTTATCAGCTTGTAAATTATTTTTTTGTTCCAAATGGTCCCCTATCTTATAATCTCTTAACCAAAATAAGTGGTTTGCCTTTCTGTTCTGTTTAAGTATCCTTAACAGTATACAGTAATTGTGGTTGCTCCATATCATATACTGAACTGTAAGTTAGCTGCTAAAATCTTCATACACCAACTCAAGCGTCTCAAAAGTTGAATCCTGAATTGCTTGTGGCCTGCAGCTGGAATAGTCTCTGCTTAAACACACTTAAAACAAAGTTAGGTAACTTGACCGCAGGCTATAAAAGGAATTCAGCCATTTGAGTCAGGTGTATCGTGTTTAATGGGGCAAGACAAAAATACTTGCATTTACCTTCTTTGTTCCAGTGGATCAACTAAATCTGGTAATAAAAAAGGATGTGTCATGTATAAAACAGGTTTGAGTGCTTAGAATACTGTGACAGTTGTGCTAGAGTTAAATTCAGTTTAAAAAAAGACAATGCATAGTATCGCATAGTACAGAGGTCTGGTAATAAGCTGTTCATTTGATTCAGGTGTGTTGAAGAAGGGATGCAACTAGAAGATACAGGAAGGTAGAGCTTAAAGAGTACACATCCCTAAAAATGGAATTTATTCTAAATGTTTTAGTTTTGAGACCTAACTTGAGGCTCTTCAACAGCTTCTTGAATATGATGGATTGCAAAACAATTCATGCAATTAATCTGAGCACAATAAAAAAAGAAGTACCTTAACTGATGTTCCCGAAGTTGTGAGAGGACATCCATCTGGTAGAGGTGGGAATAGATGATGTGTAGGTCCTGCCGAACATAAATACAAGAGAATACACTTTTGAGGAAAAATTATCTTTAGAGGAAGCAAGGCAAGGAAAGGCAGTTTTATTTGTATAGCACACTTTCAACACAATGCAATTCAAGATGCTTTACATGATTCGGTGGCAAAGAAATCAAATGTATGATCAAAGTATGAAAATTAAAAACAGAGAATCAATAAAAGAAAAAAAAACTGTGTTTTATAAAAAACTATTTAGGAAAAGCATAAAAAGAAAATGTAAGTAAAAAATATTAAAATTAAAAACAGAAGAAACACGAGAATAGATTAAATAAAACATTTTAAATTTGTTTAAAAGTAACAATTTTGGAAAAGCATAAAAAGAAAATTCATGTCAAAAATCTATATTAAAATATTACTCAAAAGCATATCTAAGCAGTAGTTTTATTCGTTGATTTGGAAGAACCTAACGATTCAGCAGGTTTGCAGTCATAGGAAGGTTATTCCAGATTTCTGGGGCATCGAAACTGAAAGCTGCTTCTCCATGTTTGGTTCTAATTCTAGGAATGTTTAGTAAGCTAGAGTTGGAGGATCTGAGCAGTCTGCTGGGTTGCTATAGTGACAACAGGTCTTCAACATACTTGGGTGCTAAACCGTTGAGTGATTTATAAACTAGTAGGAGTATTTTAAAGTATATACTTTAAACAACAACTGTCACAGTATTCTAAGCACTCAAACCTGTTTTATACATGACACATCCTGTTTTATTACCAGATTTAGTTGATCCACTGGAACAAAGAAGGTAAATGCAAGTATTTTTTTCTTGCCCCATTAAACAAGATACACCTGACTCAAATGGCTGAATTCCTTTTATAGCCTGCGGTCAAGTTACCTAACTTTGTTTTAAGTGTGTTTAAGCAGAGACTATTCCAGCTGCAGGCCACAAGCAATTCAGGATTCAACTTTTGAGACGCTTGAGTTGGTGTATGAAGATTTTAGCAGCTAACTTACAGTTCAGTATATGATATGGTAAAGTATATACTTTAAAATACAGGGAGCCAGTGGAAGGACCTAAAAACTGGGGTGATGTGTTCTACTTTCCAGGTTATATTGAGGATGCAAGTAGCTGCGTTGTGGATCAGCTGCAGCTGTCTGATTGACTTTTTAGGTAGGCCTGTGAGGACGCTGTTGCAGTAATCAATCTGACTAAAGATGAACGCATAAATCAGTTTTTAAGGTCCTTCTGTGAAATTAGTCATTAAATCCTAGAAATGTTCTTCAGGTGATAGAAGAAGTGACCCTGGAGGTCTGAGTCTATTATTACACCTAGATTACGCGGCGCCCAATAATTAGTTTCTAGTTGTATCAACTGAAGCTGCGTGCTGACCCTCGATCATTCCTTTTAAAAGGTCAGAAAATAACTACTATAGTTTTGTTTCAGCTGGAGAAAGTTATGGGACTTTCACAACTATTGATTTGCTTGATTCATTTATTTAGTGATTGGATTGGTATATAGTCACCTGGTGACATTGTAATGTACAGCTGAGTATCATCTGCATAGTTATGTTTTTTAATTTTAATGGATGTTATGATTTGGGTTAGTGGGATTATGTAGATATTAACTAGGAGAGGCCCCAGGATGGAGCCTTGGGGAACCCCATATGCGATTTCTGTTCATTTTGATGAACAGTTTCTAACTGATACAAAGAAATCCCTCTTCAGGTAGGACTCAAACTAGCCAAGTACTGTACCAGAGAGTCTGACCCAGCTCTCCAGTCGTTTCAGTAGTATTGTGTGGTCAATAGTGTCAAACGCTGTACTGAGGTCCAACAGAACCAGCACTGTGGTTGTGCTAGTGTTAGTGTGGTAGGAAAGAATCAAGTGATCCCACATTTCTAACTAAGCAAAAACCAAATAACTCATGAGTGAAAATGTACATAGAATATATGATTTTTTTTCTTCTTTAAATACCATTCTACTTGACTTCTGTTAGTTATTTAACAATCTAAGGGTTTTCAAATACTGTCTCATTTTAGAGAGAGGGGAACGTCTCTGCACTGTATAAATCACATCAAGTGCTTCAAGCTGACAGTAGCCACTTGGCCTGTGTCAAACACCGACTATCAAGTTGACACCCTCAAAGCAGACAGACGGCCAAACCACGTACGTGCCCACATGACAGCGGGGACACACTCCAAACAGCGATATACCCACTTGTGGACTTAAAATAGAACTCTATCAGGGCCAGCTGTCAAAACATTTAGAGGACAACAGAGGGTGGATGGGAACAGAACAGCTTTATAGGAATATGTGAGATCAAAAAACATCTGACTGTGGCTGCAAGACATCCACTTTAAACAGGTGGATTGCAGAGAAAATGGAAAAAAAAAGATAATTGGAAAATAGGCTGGATTATCATTTTTTTTAATTTTCGGTCATATGACGAGTGAGATTCTGTGCATAAACTTGAATTATATAGCTAGAAACTGGCAGAAAATCCTGAAATAGCAAAGATTAATTAGCAGAATACTAGTTACTGAATTAATTCTTGAGAGATCAGATAAAAACTGCATGTTGTCTTCTACAATGTACCCCCACCTATGTTCCGTTCAAAGATACATCCATCCTTGGATTTGTTTTGCGGAACATGACTCCAAATTTTTTGTATAGACTTTTTTTAAGAGTAGCTCTAAACCACTCAAAAGAAAATGCACCTTTGGGAGCATTGGCAAAACAGCCAGTGTAGGAGTGCCCTTCATTTTTCCTGTCCCTGATTGACTGTACCCCAAATAGTGGAGATAAGATTGCAGAAGAAAGCTTCTATGTAGGGACGAGTCTGAGCCATTTGATTTTAAGTATCTGCTGATACGGAGTTCCGATATGGTACTTCTATAGGTAATATATTAAAAAACAGGAAGAGCCAAGAAACAGATCCAGGATGTACCTTTTTTTATTCACGTTATTTTAACATTTAACAATTCTGTTAATAAACAGAGCAATTATGTTAGGTAGCTTGAATAATCAAGTAATGGATAACACAAATTGTTCACTTTTGGACTTTAGTGCATCAGTAAACATAAAAAAAGTCTAATATAAAAACAAAGGGCACCTCAACTTAAATAAACGTAATAATGAAAATGTATAGACATAACAGGGTCAAGTTAAATGAATATTTTCCGTATTGACCAGTTTATTTGAACGTTGACGGAAAAATCAGAGTCAGACATTTTTTTACAGTTTAGTATTCACACTAACTACTTGTTGCGAATGCGCTACAATGTATGCCAAACAGTGGTGCCAAAAAATGTACCTGCTACTTCTTTCATCCCTTCACATTTTATGCTGCCTGTTACAAATATGTATTACAACTTGATGATATAATGAAGAGCTCACTTTAAAAAGTCTTTAATTTCCTCTATAATTTCATCAGATTACAGATTTTTGCAGCTTTTTTAGTTTTTCTTTTTTAAGGTTCTGGGGAAAAGATACCACCTAAATGTATATAAGAGTCCAATCATGAAGGAAAAAGAGTTTTACCCAAGAGGCAGCACAAAGTTCAACAACCTTCCTTTTACCGATCCCAAGCCCAGACAGCTGGTGAGCAGGCGGCATACAAAAGTCAAGTTCAGAGCAGTGAGAGGGCAAAAGCATATCAACTTTTAAAAATCATCGGTAACTGGGTTAGTGAGCACAACAATCTGCTGCAGTAAGCAGTCCTGTTGAGCTGCAGAGTGTACACGCTACGACACAAAGCCCTGAGTCAGTGGGAGGTGTGGGCAGAAAAAGGATGAGGGCCACAATGAGACAAACCCCAGCTAGTCCTGGCTTGTTACGGAGTCCCTGATGCATCTTAAGTATTTACCTTTACCAGCAGTTCTTTGCACTGAATGTTTCCTGCAGCCAGGTTTGTGAGAACACAGAAAAATGCTACCCACAGGCAAGAGGATTATCCTCCAACTCTGAACAGAATGCGCATTACAACCTCTATTAGATGATTACAACCGGAGACACGAGGGACACCAACTGTCCCCATTTCAGGCATTGATCTGGCTAAAGCAGGTCATCATTGGGCTGCAGGATGTCAGAGGATGGGATATCTGTTCCTCTGTGGTTGACCCGGGATGGGAGAGTAACATGATAACAGCTAGGCAGTGTTGTCCTCTCTGAGGCATCAATATATACAGACGTACAGTGACTGGATTTGACCTCAGAGAGTGGTGGGTATGATTTCACTTTCACACACACACACACACAAAAAAAACATGGTTGCCTTTAATTATAAGAATCTTCAGGATGGCAAATAAGCATATTTAAATTAGAATGTATTCGTTTTCTACTCATGTTAAGCCTTGCCATAAATTTGGTGTAACATCTAACTGCTCATCTAACACAGTGAGTGTAGCTATCAAAACATGGCCCCCCGTTTAATCAGCTTGTAGACCACGTGCCTTGTGTCATGCTGGTGTTGTCCGTAGCCTCCCTGAGGGGAGCAAAGATGCATTCCTCACCGACTCCTGACCTCCAGCCTGTCCTCCCCAGAGACTAATGAGGTGGCCTTACGACCTCGACTGTGATTAGGATGACAAAACCTAGGGAGAGATGCGCAGTAACTCATCACAAGCTGAGGCTGAGCTTTTCGGTTTTCTTCATTTTTTCCGCAAAGATGTGAATGCTTTGGGTTCCTTTGGTGCGGGATAACAAATCCAGTGAACACATCACGAAACCCGAACTAGCATGTCCATTGCTGTCATTTTGAGTCAAATTAGGAGATGATTGGACGATAGGTGAATATTGGCAACACATCAGACAGGTCAGAATTAAGTTGGTAAACAGAGGGAGGTTAAAATATGCCCAGCATTTACTATCACTCAAAGTGCTGTTCAATTCATTCACTTCAAACTGAAAGAGTATAGCTCAGCTGCAAACTCTACCAGGACTCAACCGTCCACCTAAACCGGCAAGCAGGGGGAGAGGGGAGTATTAAGGGAAATGACCAGAAGTCCTGTAATAACTCTGGAGGAGCTGCAGAGATCCACAGCTCAGGTGGGAGAATCTGATGACAGGACAGCTACTAGCCATACGCTGCACAAACATCTGGTCTTTACAAGAATAGAGCAATAGCTAAAAGAATCTAACAAGTTCAGCTTTCAGTTTGCCACAAAAAACCGCAAGATACTCAGCAAACACGTGAACTAGGTGCTCAAACTGGAACTCCGTCTTATAAATAGTGGTGGCAGCATAGCGCTGTTGGGATGATTTTCTTCAGCAGGAACAGAGGAGCTGGTCAAAACTGATGGTAAGACAGATGGACCTAAATGCGGGGCAATCTGTTGATGTCTTCAAAACTGATAGTGCAACTTCTTTGGAATTTTTTTCTTTGATTTGTACTGTGTCCACCGGGTAACCGGGTAATAAATCAGTATTGTCCCCCTACATACAACCATACTGTAATTTAAACTTTTTTTTTTTTTTGATTACAGGGGCCCGACTTTATTTTTATGGCAAGTTACAATAAACAGGCTGCCCCAAGGTACAGTAAAGACAAAGTAATCTCATAAGAGTAGTAGAAAAAATACAAAAACAGACTTAGAATATCTAAATGGATAATATAAACCAGGTACAATAACAATTTGGGTAAAAGAAAAAGGATGTCTTAATTAAAAACTAAGATGTCAGGCTCTGTATGATTGAAAGGAGTTGGCGAGGCAGAAAAATGATCATTAAGTGCTGCTTTAGTTTGTTAGTCTGAGTAAGTTGCAGATATAGTACTGCTGCCACCTACTGGCAGACGTCGCTAACTTGACCAACAGATGTATATGTGCAGCAATGACATTCAGATCGAGCTTGAGTCTTTATTTTGTCATGCAGCTTTAGCCCTCTGAAAGTCACAGCATCCCTCTAAGTCCAACAGGATATTGCTGGAGTATGTGTTGCTCATGCCTAAAGAGGCACTGATAGGACACAGCTGAGAATGCTCAGAAACAAAGCTACTTTATTTCAAAGCTTTTGTACAATATGCTGCTTGTTTTACCATTTCCTATTAAGAACCAGAACACTCAGACAGTCATTAAATAGGATGAAACAGAATAAAATAAAACATTTATGTTAAAGAAATTCTGTTGTCGTCTTAGGAAAACAAATGTTCACTTTTCAGGAATGAAACAAGTCATGTTCCCAGCTCCATGGAACATACAATTAGCCAGTGGGCCACACCCACATTCACCAGAATGTACAGCATGCCCGTCATGTCAGTCAACAACAGAGAGGACACTGTCGACATGCTCTACAACAGGGCCTTTCAAGCAAGAAGAAACAAACAGCTTGGCTGACATCCTGCCTTCATAACGTTCAGAATAAACTGACCGACAGGTTCCCAGGAGTCTGTGTCAACACTTTACTGGGAGGCGGCGTAAAAGCCCTAAAAGTCAGGGGCTGACAAGCTTTAGAGTGGTAAAGAGAGAGATTTTTATCAACAACGTAATGATGTGTAGCAATTAAGAAACAATCCAAGTCATCTCCAAAGTAGAGTAAAAAAGGCAATATAAAATGATATGTATCACCACTGATTGAACGTTTCTAGATACCACACATTTAGAGGGGAATTTACATTTATTCAAAGGTAACAATCTTTATATTTATTTTCTAGATGAGGATGAGGAGAGGGAATGTGAATGTGAGAAGTGAAAGTGTCTCATTTCGGTTTCTGCAGCCTACAGAGAGACGGTAAAGAGAAACGAAAGCGTGTCCGCAGGTGGGCAACGAGACAGGACTGAGTGCTCTCTAATGTGCCATAAATCTGAACACACTGGTGGGTGGAAGGAAGCACCACTTACGAGCTGCAGCCGAAGCAAGCAAGTTAAAGGGGATGTTGTAAGATCAGTTTAAGAAAAACAACAAAAACTAAACATGACACGCAGCAAGTGAAGGTGAGAATGGCATTTACTGCAGGATAAACTCACCACTTTTCTTCAACTCCTTATTTTCTTTTACTACTCTCCAATTTGCATTATTTCGACTGTTTGCTCTCAGTTTTTTCTCACCATAGAAGCTTTTCTTGGCTATCCTTGGACAGAATTGTTTTAAGCCAGACTGTATAATGAACAAAACTTGATGCAATGTTAATAACTAAAATCAGTTGGACTGTATGTATGAACGGATGATTGGCTGGCTGATTGTACGGGCCGTGAAAGTGGGAACACTTCCCAGTTCTTCATTATTACGCAGCAGGACCATGGAGTAACCATTAGAAAGCTCAATTTCTTAAACTGAAATGTTTTAATTGATTCTATTTTCTTCTCACTTGTGTAATTAAACATCTGTCTTTACTGGTTTTAATAGGGAAAGACTTGAAATATACAAGCGTTGTTATGACTAATCTGTGCTGTGTGCTACCGGAGGTTCTATTGGCATGAGTAACACATACTGCAGACATATGTCATAACATCAATATCCTGTCAGATTTGCAGCGCATTAACCAACTAAAACTCCCTGATGTGATGTCAAAACAAACAGTAAGAAAACACAGATATACTCCTAATGCTAATACGACGGTTACCTCATGTTAAAGCAGTAGGGTTTGGAGAAGAGTCACCTGAGAGCTCCAGCTATCAGTACCAACAGTACTATGCTGCTACAAAACTACCGTTGGGAAGCTAGCTATTCAGCAACCGATTGGAGGCTCTACTTGAGCAGGTAGCCCGACTAATTTACTACCACATATCAGCGAGTTATGCTAGTGCTGATACTAAAAAGAGCAGAAGGACAAAAGAAATGAGATTTTGAGCAATAAGCTCTTGGAGGGGGAATTTAATACATAATTATGTGTTCATAGTTGCTCACCATGTGTCCAGATAAAACATGCACTCAGCAAATGTAATGGAATGTGATATTAATCAACAATATGAAACAGTAGAACTAACTGCTGCTTTTACATTTTAAACACAAATTAATAATGATCTAAATCTCAGTTTTGCATTTTTGCATAAAAAAAACCAACCATTAAACTGCAGGGCTTTCTACTTAGATTTATCATACAGTAAGAATCTCAAGTCAACCAGTGTCTAATATGGATGTACGTTTTGAGAGTAAACATACACTATGCTGCCAAACAAGTATTAACATGACATATAGAGCTTCAGCACTACAGGGAAGACTTTCCACGAGGTCCAGGAGTGAGTCTATGGAAGTCCAACATCAGGTCAGACACTGATGTTGGACAGTAGTGTAACTTAAGAATGCACCGATACTAATACTGCCATCGAGTAGGGATGCCCTATACTGGTACCGGTGCCAGTTCGGTTCTTATGTACTGTATCGTATCGGTTGAAAATAATCAATACCATGAACTGATACTTAAAATGTGGAAACTGCAATCATTTCACAAAAAATATATTTTTCACTTGAAATTGTTTTGTGGTCATTTTTATTAATATACTTTTTTTTTTTTTTTCACCATCATTTCTTGTAACGAGAAGAAAATAAAAACTGTCTTCCAATTAATTGCATTTTTGTGTGTGGTAGAAATATCAGCATTGGTACTCGGTATTGACAAGTAGTCAGATCCAAATATCGCTATCGTATCGGTTTGAAAAAAGTGGTATCTTTGCATCCTTAGTCCCTTTTCCTCACGGCCCACAGTTTGTGTAATTCAGTACTGTTTGGATCGGTATCGGCAGACTATGATCCCTAGTGTAACTCCCCGCTTCTATTCTAATTGATCACACAAGTGTTGTGTTTGGTTGAGTTCACACATCTGTGCAGCCCAGCCAAGTGCTGCCACAACAAACTTGCTCATCCATTTCTTCATGGACCTTGATCACTGTGATTTTACACAGCCTACTATTTGCTGATTTTCACAATCACTTTCACTATGTTATAATCCCACTAAGGGCAGACAGTGAAGTATTTTGTAGCAATGACAGTTTGACTTATTGCAAATGGTTATACCCTGAGTTTCCCTGAGTTTCTAAGGACAATCAGTTTTTTCCACAATGGTTTTTAGAAAAAATCTGTATGTCTAGGAGTCTGAATTTACACACCTGTGGCCATGGAAATAAACGGAGCACCTGAAGGTAATGATCTGCATCAGTGTGTTTAACACTTTAGGTTATATAATCAACATACACTGAAACCTCCAGTTAATGCTATAGCTTTGGGTCAAAAAGGACATTATTCATTAGATTTTGGAGGACATGTCTTCTGTTCTTGGTCTTCAAAGTGTTAAAACTTTATAACTTATTCTTTACTGTTGCTGGTACAACAGTTAAACTGCAAAGTAACTTACACTGTAACTTCCAAAAATATAATAATGAGAAAACACAAACAATGCCTGGCCTGTACTTGTATAGCGCTTTATTTGGTCCCTACAGACCCCCACAGCGCTTTACACTACATTCAGTCATTCACCGATTCACGCACTCACTAGTAATGGCAAGCTACGTTTTGGGTTGCGCTGACATTTGTACTACCAAAAAACGTTTGTTTTGATTCCTTCAGAGTAAAACTTTTGACACAATCATTATCCAAACAAACTCAATGAGCATTTCTTGCTTCCCTGTGCAGTAACGTTTAAAGAACACTTGAAGCAATTAAGCTTCCTCTTTTAGTTCCCAGTTCATCCCCTTTCCAACTGGAAAAATAACGTTTTTTTCCCACACCAAGCAGCAAATCCAGTTCAGTAAGCACGCACAGAAATCTTAAAAGGTTCTTCTTTAAATTAGAGTCATACGAATTAAACAAACACGAAATCTGCTGCAAATCATGTGAAGCGTGAGCTGACACTAGTTGACATCTGCCAAGCAGAGACACTGAAAACAGATTGTGTACAGAGAAAGCCCCGGAGAGTTCCCACACTATAAAAACTGTGGAGCGGGGTTCACAAAAAGCCCGGTGACGACAGTTGTGGCGCTGGTGGTGGCGAGGAGTAAAGAAATAGGAGGAAGGAGTGAGACAGAGAAGGAAAAGGAGCAAGTCAGGACAGAAAAGAAAAAGACTTCAGACTGAAACCTTCCCGTACGTGACTGTCAAAACCACCAACAAAGCATGCAGACTTCAAGAAGCTGCTTATGAAACAGCAGAAGAAAGGTTTGCATCAAAAAGATTTAAATCTGGACCACTGCTTTGGCATTTGCAGCTATGAATTAGAACAGCTCATGACTGCTAAACTTGCACATAAAGAGGGTGAGGAGCGAGCCTTCCTCAGAAAGCACAACACCAGCTGGCATCTTTTCACCAGCCAAACCAAAAATCCACACACATGCGCAAAAAAAAACACACAAAAAAACTGCCGCACACAGAAATGGAAAATCTGACGCGATATGTAACCCAAGCTCCGGTTCTTTCTGCAGAAATGATCCCAGTACATGAGAGTTTCCCTTTAAGACAAAGCTCAGCTGGCAGCTAAAGACTGGGGGAGGACTGGTAAGTTTAGGCAAGCACACAAACTACAAACATGAAGAAGCATGTACGCAACCTGCTGCAGCTCTGAATCGCTACAGCAGGCAAATCAAGGCAGGTGAGGAACGCTGCTGTTTAGCCTACACATAGCTGTCATCTCCATTGTCATTGCAAGCCACAGGAAGGCTGTCGGTAGAAGCAGCATACGGACGCAGCTCTGACAGGAAGCTCTGTTTCTGATCCACCGTCGGGATCTTGTTATTATAATAATCGCAGGCATGATTTTGGTTGATCTTTGCACAAGAAAAAACAACAAAACTAACTATAATCTCACTAAAAAAGTGAAGTAACATTCACTTTCCAGCAGGATAATTACACAACAGCTCTGCACATGAACATGTGGCCTGTGCCAACATTCAGATATACTTTGAATAAATTTGAAAGGAAAATAGAGCGCTGTGTCAAGCTGAATCGCACTTGAAGCCCTTCAAACTTTCAGCTAACCAAAACACACACAAACCTCTGATGGAGAATGGCCTCTGATGTGTGTGCACACAACCCCACAGCAAGTGCACCAGACATCAGGGTTAGAAGTCTGTATAACTCAGGTCAGCGACGAAGGGAATCGCCCACAACATCTGATAGGGAAACACCTTCTCTTAGTTTGTACTTCAAACTCTCCCCAAATGGATTTCCTACCTTAAAAATAGATATTTAAAAAACCAAACCAAATCAGATTTTGTTTAATAATCTGAACACTGTTGATTGGTTGGCTGAAAAGGTCCCCACGTACAACGTATTTGATGTTTAGTCTAGTCTTTAGTCAGATAGATGGAAAGCTTGAATTCAAGTAATATTTACAAAAAAATTCTGGAAAATTCTTGAACTTTGAAAATGTTCACATCAGCTTCAACGTTTAATCTGTAGTTTTCCCACCTTTGCAATAATTAACTTTGTTTCCAAACGTTACATCATACAAATCTAAGGTTAGATAATGATTTAAGATTTTAAAAAATAAATAATGGAAAGCTAATCTTTTTTTTTTCAAGTCTGTCTAATAAAATAATGAAACACCAATCAGAGAAACACAGATGACATTACATCCTTATGCATATTAAGGGCTGCGTTTACGGAAGGGTTCAAATACGGCAAAACAAGGTCGTTCGCATCATGTTGATGGATGCATCAATTATATTTTAAGATGCAGCGGGAAAAAAAAGTTTCTCATGAGAACAAAGTGATGACGAGGTGGGGAGGAGCTGACATCCAGTCCGACTTCATTCCGAGCAAGAGAAATGGTTCTGGCATTCGTCTCCAAGACAGGAATGTTGTCCGTCCAAGTCAATGCAGCACGCTTCGTTTTCACTGAATGAACAGCCTCAGAACTCAAACTGAAAGTGAACTCCACCTTAAAGACATTAGTAAATCTCTTCGATGAGCTCATTACGCTTTGTGACAGGCCAGAAAGAGAAATAGTTAGAGCAATGGGTTTGACTATATTTCAATATATTCCCCTGAAGGAGGGGCGGCAACACCATTTATTGCGATATATTCTTTTCTTCTGTTTATACTAGAGCTGAAACAACTAATCGATTTAATCGATTATAACCGATTATTAAAATAGTTGACAACTAATTTAGTAATCCATTAGTTGCATTAACCCCTTAAGCCCTAGAGTCCCCCATTTGGGAGACTTTGTGGTTAATTTTTTTAACAGTCCTTAAACGACACTCACACTACAGAAAATATAGTAATAATTCAAATCAAATTAAACAGCACACCAAACACTACAAGGCAATCTAAACAATGTTTAAAAACTCCAATCACAACTCAGATGCCATATAAATAAATATTTGCAAACAAACTCAAGAAATCATATTTCTGTCAACTCAGCAGCAACATTTCTGAGTCTAACACAATCTTTTGTGCTAAACACAAAAACCACTCAAATGAAAGCAGAGGCCCAGCCGATTCCAAAAATGCCTGCCGCAACCAGCTACGTGAAAGCACCGCGGAGATATGAGCCAAAGAATGACCACAACGCTTTGTGTTTCCTTGTTTGAAATGAAAAGGTGAAAGTAATAGCCAAATATATTATTAATAAAAGTGATTAACCGATTAATCAAAAAAATAATCGACAGATTAATCGATTATGAAAATAATCGTTAGTTGCAGCCCTAGTTTATACATACTGAATTTAAATATTCTCTCATCCCAGATACACTGTAGCAGAAAACCGACTTCAAAACCATATTAAAAGCCATTTAAAAATAATTTATTGTGCAAAATGTTTTTATATATATATATTTGTACATATTTGTGTTACAAATCTGTTTTGAGAACAACGCAAACCAAAAATTCACATAACCTAAATAAAGATTATTTTAAATAAAACACAAGCTAAATGGTTTTTTTTAAATCTACATTGCCTATGGCTATAAATGCACAAAAATGAAGATGCACATGTATGAACTAAAATTCTTAAAAGGTTCATAAGGTTTATTTTCAGTTACATAGAAAACAACCCATTTTAAATGTATAAACATCAGCATTTACTCTCCTTGTGTACCTGCCACAAGGTATGCAGAGCTGGATGACATCAACTTGTCCATAAGGGCGGTATAGTCAAAATCTTTACCGTTGGCTAAATTCAGATCATTTCCATCATATATAATTCAAATTTACCACTAACTTGCTGTAATCCCAAAAATCAAAGCCCTGTCTTACTTTTTTTAAACGTTCCGTTTGAGAGAGGCAACTCAAAGATGCTACTGCATTAATTGTTCTTTCGAGAACAGAGATTTTAGAGAGAAGAGAGGTGAAAACAAAGCTGAGAGCAGAGGGCAGAGATAATCAGCAGCTTGTGGTTTGTGTTCTGTTGTGGACAGTGACTTAGTGTTTCCACAATGGGATCTGCTGAACAAGAGGCCTCCCACAACACTGCTTCTGTCAGCGCTTCAGACTTAATCCTGCTGAATGGGAACAGCTGGCATCCAGCCGGAGTCAAATGGATGTAATGAGAGAGTTGATGCGTTCTCTAAAACTCTCAGCTGGTTACAGCTGGGTGGGAGATAATCGTCCTGTGTTCTCTGAAAACTACAAGATCTCCAAACCTTTCATTTTAGATCGAGGATTTGTGGTCTTTTTGCAACTGAAGGCAACCTGAGACCAGAGTTTGAATGCAGCGCAGTTAAGGAAAGTAGGAAATCACTTGGACACCTATCATTTTAAGTGATTTTTTTACCAAAAAAGTGATGACTTGTTTCAGCCCAGAGCTAGGGTGATCCCCTTTATCTTAAATAACTTCAGTGAAACACATTTTGTAGCAGCCAGGCCGCCATAAACTGCCTGAGTTTTGTCCACATTCTCTCTTATAGCTGTGAAAGGTTTATGGAGGCGCTTCACTGTTACTTTACAGCAAGAAGGTCCTGGGCACAAATGCAAGTATTTACAGCTACATCCGCCCTTACAGGCAATCAACCAGCTAAAAACTCATACCATATATGCCATACATAAGCGCCATACTGATGTACTAAGGACAGTGTAACTGCAAGTAGATCATTCCAAGTAATCAATTTTTGAAATGTCTGCACCTTTTTAAAATGAATGCAGAACAAGCAAAATAAATGCAAGACAATAACTGGAAGAAAACCATATTCTGCATCAGGTTGAGACACGTTTGCAATTAATTAAAGGAGGGAGACAGCAAAACCTAAAGCAATTCTTTGACTTCAATTTGTAGAAAAAAATAAGAGTTTGATTATATTCTAAATTATTACAGCACACATGTATCTAGGGATGAAACAATACCACTATTTTCAGGCCAATAAGACACCGATACTTGGATCTAAGTGTTTGCCGATCAAGAATACCAATACCGATATTTTATGGAGTCGAAAAAGTCTCACTACAAATAAACTCACGCAGGGTTTTTCACAAATGCACATGCTCATTCGGAGATGCACACAGTCTGTTTCAGAAATGCACACGCTGTGGTTAACAAATATAATTTCGAGAAATGCTTGTAATATAAATTTACAAATGCACATGATCTGTTTCAGAAATGCACACAAGCTGTTTCACAAATCTAATTTTGAGAGAAACTTCAAATATAAATTCACTCAGATCATACGGATCGCTAAATGTGCATTTATGGAGCGCTTCTCATTTGTGAACCTCTCTGCATTTGTGAGAGAATTCTGAGTGGCTTATGAATGTGTCAATCAAATTCATCACTACGCAGCTATATTTGCTTTCAGCCAATCATATGGCTCCTAACATTTTCTATCCTCATTGCGGGCCGAACGTACGGACATCAGCATTAATTACATTAGGTCTGCAGTGATTCATCGAGTAACTCGATTTACTCGATTCCAAAAATTGCTCGAGGTTAAAAATACTGCCTCGAAGCCTCGTTAAATTCCTATGGCGCGCACTATACGAGCAGGTTTCTGATTGTTCCACACGGACGTTGTTTTGTTCGCTCCTGTGCGAAGCACAACAGTAGCGCGTGATCCAGTTTGAATTTAGTTGGCGCGATGGGAGTAAAGAAGACCATAACCGGCAGAAAATGTGTAAAGTTTGGGATCCCTACATTCTAAACAAAGAAGAGAACAAAGTACAGCGTATTTACTGCAAAGTAGAGCTGGCGTACCACAGCAGTACGAGCTCAATCATCCAGCATCAGAAATTATCCATGCGATTTTTCATCAAGCGTCGCAGAAACAAGGTAACGTAATCTAAACCTGTAGATGTTAATGTTCACTAATTTTAATACTGTACATGATGCTGTTTGACTAGATACGATTTTTAGCTTTCATATATTTAAGAATTAAGTATTCATGCTCAATCGCAAGAGAGCCTTGTCCACGCGTACACAAAACGGAGATATTTGTCTACGGTATGGCCTGTCATCTACACGTAAACGCAGATTTTTCGGCACAAAAAATGAATCTTAAAAAATAAAATAAAAATCTGGCCAAAGTGGAGAACTGCGTTTTCTCTGTTTTCAGTATCTGCTTGTGGACGGATGAACAGAGTTCAGAAAAATCACCAAATTTCATGCTGCGCTGCAACGAAAGTAAGAAAAAATATATATTTTCTCACTCTCTCCTGACACAGAGACTCCTGTGAGTGTTCATAATTATTAATAATTGATTATTCCTAAACGTTCAGTGCTGCTGAGCAGGGGCGTATCCAGGAGGTGTATAAAGTGAAGCTAAAGGGGCCAAGGGTGGGTCTGGGACTGTAACATCAAAGTAACAGCAGAGATGCTCTTCTAGTGGGGACCCAATCTGAGCTGGTCACATTTGAGATTTTTCAACTGTTAAAAAGGACATTCAGTCATTTTGTTTTACTAAGGTTTATGTGACAATGCCGTCTCGAACTGCTTGATTTTCAAACAATATAAGTGACTGGCGAAGAAGAAAATCACAAAAACATTGCAACTTTTCCACAAAAAAATGGATGGACCATTTAGTTTATTAACTTACAGTATTGTTGTGACTGTTATTTTGTCAAGTAAATAAATAAACAAATACTGTAAATGGGCTTTTGGAGTTCTCTATTTTTTTGAGAGATAAAAGGGCCATGCTTGATCATTTTACAGCCACAAAATTTTTCGTTATGCATGATTTGTTTTGGTTATTTAAAAACGTAAAAACATTATTAGATTAATCGAGTAATCGATTCGATAAAGTGCTAGATTAATCGATTACAAAAAGAATCGATAGCTGCAGCCCTAAATTACATAAAAGTACTAATCCATTTCCTATGTTTATTAAACCGTGAGCTCGGATTCGCAATCTATTGCCCCAGTTTATTAGACTTTGTTACCATGTGGGTTGTTCTGTCTGGAAATAAAAGTAGGAAGAAACATCCCTGAATCCAAACAGAATCACTGACTTGTCAATCAAAAGCATTCAGTTTAAGTTCATCTTAGTTTACCTGAATATATGAATAACAACGACACAAGACATTTCTACCACAAATATGAAAGACAACACGGCAGTGGGTGGAACAGGTCTCTCACACAGCAGTGTGCCTCAGACTTCCCAAATGATTGTGGGCTTCAGAGTTTCTTGATATTTCCGTCCTCACAATTGACTTCAAGAGAATCCATGGACTCATTTCCACAGGTTCTGTTCCTCTGTGTATCATCACTGCTGCCTGGCTACTGGAAGGAATGCTGCTGTTGTTGACTCTGGTCCAGTTTCAGAGGGATTTAGCGGAAAGGGTGGCTCAAACCAATATGTGGCCTGCGCTCTACTGAAAGCGCCACACATGGAGAAACAGATTTATTTTGTTGGCAAGAAAAATCAAAAAGAAAAAAAGGGAGAAAAAAAAACAGTCAGGAAAAGGAACAACTGCTACTGTAAACTGTCTCTTTCGCCAATTTCAAACACTTTCTTTGGATATGTTAAAGCTTATAAAGCTCAAATAAATTAAAAAGAACCCAAAACAAATGTTATAGTTAGACTCCTACGTTGATTTAAAAACCTCAGACCTTAAATAAGTTGGAAAGAGAAAACAAATTTTTGTCTGTCTGTACTTCCATACATCAGCTGATCTCTCGGCAACATCAGCAAGTGGATAACAAGAGTTAAAAGGAGCTTCTTTAGCTACATTTACTAACACCTCCAGGTGATAAGAGGCCAACAGTTTTGCAGAAACTGATCCGAAATTGGTCTTCCTAAATTAATAGGTAAACATCAAGAGGGAATGCTCAAGGCGAGCATTGAGCTACTTGAACTCTGGACGAATCGATAAAATCAAAATTCGATGATTGCACTGAGATGCACTGAGCTCAAGCCTCCTTCTTGCCTGAGGAGTGAGCAGGCCCTTCTTTTCACCCGAAGGGGCAGGGTTTCCCCAGCTGGACATAGCACGTGCATGGAGGTGCATGTTTTTGTGGGAGTAGCTCACATTAGCTGCTCAAGGGAACACGGGGAGAACATGCAAGCTCCACACACAGCCCTTTTGCTAAACCCACCCAAGGTGTGGGTGCTGATGATATGGAGGACCACACACACCCTCAGCACCCACAGCGTCCCCAGCAGGAATCGAACCCGGGACCTTCTAGCTGTGAGCTGTGCTACCAGCTGCGCCACTGTGCTCCCTTGGAGTTCTGTCTTTTAAACAATGTGTTCCTCACGTATACCTGCAACATTTTTAAGTCCGAGCTTGCATAACACGGGAGTGCAGCGGTGATAATGCAGCATCATAAATGCAAACATGTCAGAGTCATCAGAAGGGGAGAGCTCAGTGTCTGCGTAAGTTACAAAAGACGGTTAATTTTTAGGTAATGAATAGTAGCGTAGAGTAAGAGCTTAGTGCATTTCGACTCTTGAAGGAGTTCCCAGAGATGGACGACAGCCATGAACACGAGAAGCGCTTTATTTTTCTTTCCCCCGCACTTCATTTATAGCAGTCAAGTTTTCTCACTCACATACATCAGCTTCCGGTCTTCACAATAAAAGCATTACGCACCACATCCTGTGAATGTGTTTAGATCTTTGTGCTCCTTTTTTTTTTTTTTTTTTTTTGATTTATGCCAAATTTGACCTTAAAGAACTTTGATAAAGCAAAGCCATTTAAAACAATTTTTTATTCTTTATTATTTGATATTTCAACAGCTGTAGGATATTTGAGATGGGACCATGTTGTGATGTTTTTATTTAGATTAATTAATTTGTTGTTTTTCTAATAGCTCAGGTCACTTTTACAAAAATACTTCTTTTTATGTTGGCAATATGGCACATTTTTCTTTACAGAACTTTGAAGCATAGCCATTTTAAACCATTTTGATGTATTGTTTTTTTAATATTTAAACAGCTTTAAGACATTTTGAGGTAATAATATAATAATATTCAGTTGTTAAATAAAGTGAAGGGAGAAGAGCAAAAAACGTTTCCATAGCACTTTTTAAAACTTGCCCCGCTAATCCAATTAATCGAGTCGAGGCCCCATCTTATTAATCGATTATCCAAATAATCGTTTGTTGCAGTGAAATTATAAAATAAACTGGGGAAACAGGAGATATTCAGACTATTATTCAACTGCTGAGATTTTACATCAGCAAAACTGTAAATTTGACTAATCAAAAAAACTAAACTAAACTCCAGAATTTCTTATGCAGAGGCTAAAGCCTTCAACAAGTCTGTCCAGTCAAAATTACAGATCTTTTAAATATCTTTCTACATTTCCATTCAAAAAACATTATCTTCCATAGACTACAGATTCAGGGCCCAAAACCTAAATGATTTCAAGTATTTAGTTGTTTATTTGGACATAGTCTGGGGTCCAGCTCATAAAACCTCATAAGCTCATAAAAAAGCTATAAGCAAAAAAAAGTTAATGTACAGCCCTGTATAAAAGTATTTTTAAGACTTCTGCTAAACAACAAAACTTAATGATCCACTATTAGCTGTTTTCTGATAAAACTAATCTACACATTATAAAGGATTTTCACTCGATAACAGAAAAACTAAACAGAAATGGTGCGACTTTTGTGTCAGGTTGAAACAAACAAAACAGCCACTGCTCAATGCTTAGGCAACCCAAGTCACACACAGGATATCATGGAAAAACGGTATCATATGACCAGCAGAGAAAAGAAAGAAGAAAAAAAAGAATACAACATGTGCTGTAAATAAACAATATCTGAGCCATCAGAGCCAGATTATGTTCTTGGGGCAGACTCTAGATCTATAAACAGCTGTTTTATTAGCCCTTCAAAAATGTGGGTCATACAGTTACCCCATCATCAAGAGAACCATATCCCAACCATCCAATATATGAGCTGCTAACAGACTTGACATATCGGATTTGTTTTTCAAACTCCGTCATAGAGAACACTAGCATAGAAAACATGACCTAGACACTGTTCAAACAAAATCTCTCCAACACACTCAAACACAAACACTTGGCTGGAAGGATCTCCTGCTTCCCTTTTCTGACATGCATTCCAGACGCGCTATGTAAGCAAAGTCATAAAACTGTAAGATAGGAACACGGCAGCGACAGGTTCGTACACAGAATGCAGCGTGACGACTTCTCCTGCTCATGCAGAGAAGGGCGGAGGGAATTTCTGATTCAACGAATCCCTCAAAGCAAAAACAGCGGCTAAGAGAAAGTGGATCAAAAGATTTAATAGCATATTTATTCATAATCTCAACGCATCTAACAGGCGCAGTTTTTGGCTATAAGAAAACAATCCCAATCCTAAAAAAAAGTGCTTTAAACGCTCTACTCTTTAATCGGATAATTGCTGTTCATCACTTGTAAAAAAAAAAGGCTGTAGTTTTCAACCAACCTGGACCAAGCTGCGTTAGCACCAACATATGGAGTCAGTCATAAAAAAAAGTTTGCAACTAAGAAAAGCTAATTAAAAATTAATGTCAGATTTCTTCGGTAGCCTTCATTTTAATTCCTTTTAAACCAAACAGGTCAGAGCCAACATAGTCTACCTGTTCACACCTGCTGCCATGACAGGAATGCAACTACTCTTCCCACCTAATAATCTAACACACACGAGAACAGTAGCAGTGACATACAACACCGGCTGCACATCCACGCAAAAGGAAAGCATGCAAGCACACTGGGAAGCCTGGCCATGGGCCGGCGTACCCACAGGGAAAAGCTGACGTGTTTACATTCAAACAATACACAGCAGGAACAAAGCTCAGCTGCTGCTGTGGAAGGCAGTGTGAACAAAAGGACACCGAACACAGCTTTCCAAAAGAGCTTCATCTTACGATCAAATGCATAACTCAGAAATATGAATTACAGTAACTCGCAAAAACTATAAACACCTATTGACCGTTTTCACATTGCAATCACATTTACTTTTATCTGTTTTGGGGGGATTTTGAAGGGGCGATGTGAAGAGGAAACAAAAATTAAACATGATGAAACAAAATCTGAAAAAGTGAGACATGGTACACCAAAGCGCATTACACTACTTTGAGGCACACGTTCACACAGCCACAGCTGCCATGGGGCACAATGATAGAGTACAGGCTGCCAGACACTGGCACCATCGGGCCCTCTGACCACCACCCTCCGATTACAAGACATATTAATATGGCCACTGCAATTAAATTTTAGCTGTTGCCTTAATTACGGTACTATAATTCAATGATGCAGCATTGCGTGGGGTTACAGTTCACCAGGAGAAACGGTACTAATCCTTTCAGACCTGAGCTTTAAAATGCTCATCTGGACTTTACCCTCCTATTTTAGCTGTAAATAGGGCAAACAATGATAAACGATTAAATTGATTTTTGGATGTGCATAGAGTTTTAAGAAAGAATCAACTCACAATCAGAAAATGTATTATTTTCAACACAGCACTAACCAAGAGCACACTCACGAAACGTCCCTAGTCCCTTAGTGTGTGTCTGCCTCCCGACCTACAGGCCCTTAACATCAATCAGGAAGGACCTTTATTGGATCCACAAAGTAGAGCTTTCAGAATGCTGGGTGAGGAAAAGGCTGGGGTTACTCCCTGATTTAAACACAAACACACTACCTTCCTCAAGCTTTCCCTCTCACACACAGACTTTATTGTTCCCATTTGTTTCAGACTCTCTCTTTGTTGATGTTTTTCTGGCATATCTGTGCCTGTTTTCACAGAGGGAGCATTTGTGCGGGTTCAGTTACGCTCCATTTTTACATCATGCTGAAGAAAATAAGCCTCAGCTTGACAATGTTTGTAGTTATCTGCCGCTATGGCTCAGACAGAGAAATGCGCTGGCACAAGTCTCAGATGTGCTTTTTATGAACATCTGTAGCACATTTTGACAAATATTACAACTGTGTAAGAGCTAAAATTAAAAACACTCATACAGAGTGCATAAACACACAGAACCAGACACAGGTCTGGCTGCCATCTGCAAAAGTATATTGCCTAGTGATGCACTAATCAGTTGGACCATTTCCTCTTGATCTGGTCTGATTGGATAGGAGGTCAAATTGTGAATTTTTTGTCTGTTCATTCAACACACCAAAACTAAAACCTAACCATTTTCTAGTGATTAAAGGCATCAAACAGCATGTTTTTGATGTTTTGATTTAAGGAAAAATCAGGGTTAAGAATAAATGGTTTAATGCATAGATAATGATAAACATGTAATTGCTTCATTTTTTGGTGGATTCAAAACTACCACCTCGATTAACCATGAATCAAGAGACCTCAAGGAAAACCAAAGACAAGTCTCCATCTATACTCAGACAACGAGACTTTTGTTGGCCCTGAATTCACGGTCACCTACACATAAAAGTTGATGGAATAAGAAATATTTTTGTTGTGATCACGCTAAAGTTTAGGTACCGCTTTCTGTCTGGCTAACTATTTGCTAAATCTTTAACAGCTGTTGTCATGGCAAACTAATCAGGTAAAGGTTTTGCTTTTTTCCGGGACCAAGTTCATATTCTGCCTCATATCTCCTCATGAATAATTGACTACCAACCTTCATGTCTTTATAATTCTACCATAAACCAGTCCATAAATTAATAAAAGTAATGTTAAATATTCTAAAAAGACATTTATAATATGCCTTGATTTCTTTTCACTTCAAAATATGTTGCTCTAACTTCAAGCATTCAAATGTAAAGGATGAAATGGTATGCCATTCCTCTATGATTAAACTTGTACTCTATACCACCTCCTCTAAAAAGTTTATTTCTAAATGAAGAGTTTTAACAGTAACTAATAGGCTGTAGTACAAAAGTTCCTTAGTCAATCTAAGCAGTATTCCTTTTTCTACTGCAGCATTCATTCCCTTTCTCTGTTTGATGTTTAAACAATAGTATTTGCCTTAAAACGAAATCTGCCTTTAAGCATACAAAAAACGAGTCGTGCATTTCACATGCTGAGGCCCTGTCTATTAAAGTTAATTGGAAATCCAGTTGGTGGTAGTGATAATTCTGCATGTGAATCTAATATGTTGCTTTTGTTTTGAAAAACTGCATTCATTTTGAAGTTTGACATGATTTGTTTTCCAAATTCGGTAACTACATACATTTATTTCTTCAGCGGGCTCTGGTAAATGGTAAATGAAGAGAGACGTAAGTTATCCTCAGAAATGTCAGCTTGTGTTTAAAGAAAATACAGGCTGAACATAGTGTTTTTAACAAGAAATTGTTCTCAAGAAATGCAACATGACTTTTATCAGATTAAACCTACTTTGAAATATGGAAAACTTGGTCATTTTCAACAACTTTATACTAACTACCGTTACACACAAAATGATCAATAACCACAGTAGATCATATTCAGAAAATATGTTAATTTCTTGCTGGAAATGAGACAAGCTTCATGCATATAATAAAACAACATAAAAGGAGTGCCAGCTCTGGAATTAAAGAAGTGAATGTTGCACATTACTCTCTCGCCAATCTTTAATGGCAATAAGGTAACCAAACTGTTTTTTGTAATCCTTAACCAGCTTTCTGTATGCATTAAAGGTATTTCTGATTATTCATTTTATGCCCAAAACCTTCAAGTCTTTAAGGATGGAAGGTCTCCTGGCCATAACCCTCCATGGAATCTACATTAGATTAAGGTTGAGACTCTGGCTGGGCCACTCCATTATATTTCTTTTAATCTAAATATGTTTCAGTTGTCAGTGTGGTGCTTCACCTCTTATAGTTACATTGCAATCAACTGCAGCCAGAATGACAATAAAATTATACTCAGATTATTTTTATAACACTTACTTGATTTGGGACTTTACCCGTCTGTCCTTCCTTTTTAGATAGGCTGTTTTGCAACAGCCTTAAAAGAACGGAGATGTGTACGAGCAGATCGAACGGTGAAACCATGGAGGCATCAAAGTATGCAGACCACATTGGTGTGATGGTAACCCGTGCTTGTATAACCTTCAAACTTGTATATTATTTTTGTGACTGTGCGTTAGTATGTTTATTTTTGCGTGGGCGTATGTGTAGAAATAAGTATGCCTGTGTTGAAGGGGTGGTACGTGAGCGAGTCTGTCCCCTGGAGGTGCACAGTTGTTCGAGTAGAACAGTAAAGTCTGCAAGAGTCAGAGCTGGTTGTGCCCCTGTGGTCAAAGTATAGCATACTCTGCTTTCCAACACGCATAGACATGAACGGCTTATCTGTCAGTGAGTCATCAGTTTAACAGGCTAAAAGTTTTCAACTGTGTGTTTTTGATGAGCAAAGTGGATGTCATATTGAGCTCAGTAATACTCCATTACTCCTAGCACTTGGCATCTCTCCGAGGTCTTTTTTTATATGATTCTAAACATTTCCATTGGAACTATAATGAGAAACAGTCTGAATATTTTGGTTAAGAAAGTAGAACATAAGAATTTGTGATTTCACACACATCAATGATTGCATGTATGACCCAAATTCAGATCAGCGGATGGTTGATTGTGTGACAAAAATGAACTTGTTTATTTGGATTTAAGTTAGGGCGATTCTCTCAACATAAGATCAATCATTAAAGTATTTTAGGATACTTTTTATCAGCCGGTTTATTGCTGGTCCAATGCTGCCTAGTTTTACCAAATCAAACAAAACACACATTCATTTGCAGGTAAAATGACAAAAGGGCTTAAGGAGCTTTTGGAAAAACATGACGTAATCAGTATGTGCCTATTAGCCTATTAGGGTAATCCATGATATTTTGATTCTCTCTTTATTCTGGAAAGCTTTATAAATTCTTCCTTGCTTGGAAATGGCATAGTTTTTAGCCATTCCAGTCATTTTATTTAGGAAAACGATCTCCATGGATCTTATTCTTTAGACTTTTTACTTACTTTTACTTACATTAGACATTAACAAAAGATGTCTGTTATGTATTTAAACCAGATTAGTTTAGAATATGTTCTATTACTCCTAACAAGGTCAGTTTAGTCCAACAACTGTGCTGCATATGGGTCCTGAAGCACGGTGACCATGTGAAGAGTTTAACTTTCTTCACCTCCTCTTTTGCAGCAAAGCAAATTCCGAAGGAAATATGATGTGTTACTCCGACCACAAGTCCAGGTTTGGGCTGCATTTTATCTCAAGTGTCCGTAGTAGCCCATCCTCACATATTTAGCCTTTGAGTTTTAATGCATGTCATTCGAGTTGCTCTGAAGCAGCTCTGGAAAAGAGCAACCAGGGTTTTTCCTGGCTCATAATTGAGGCAGAGGTGGTACCATCCTGACCATGCAGCAACACATGCATGAATTCTGTGCATTCAACTGACCCACTGTTTTTAAAGGCAACATATTTTTTTGTTAAGCGTTCTAATAAGAATATGTCAATTATCATGTTA
This sequence comes from Apricaphanius iberus, assembly GCA_028564705.1. Taxonomy (NCBI): domain Eukaryota; kingdom Metazoa; phylum Chordata; class Actinopteri; order Cyprinodontiformes; family Aphaniidae; genus Apricaphanius; species Apricaphanius iberus. Next base: position 305,790 of record JAPXFQ010001349.1, read on the forward strand.
AAGAATGATTTTATTAAAACAACATACATACAGAAATAAGAAGCCAACTTTAAACTGAAATTGCATTAAGTTGTAGGGATTTATCCACACATCTGGCAGCCAGACATGAACTATTATTATTAAGTTTAATTAATTATTATCTATTAATAGCCTATTATTATTCTGTTTCACATTTCATCACAATAAGCACATCTTTATTCAATTAATAACAGTTGAAAGCCAAAGGATTGTTTCTCAAATGGCAGACATTAAAAATCCTCATAAAGCACAATGATGGCAAATTTATACGTATCCGCACCAGAAGAATATGCACAACAATAAATGGGTTACCTTTGCAACCTCAGCTGTTTTTGCCTGTTCTGTGCAGAGAAACTTTAATCTAAAATGTACAGATCAGAGTCCTGCAATAGAACGGGTACCTGCAGCTAATCTGCTGTTTTAGGTGGACACAACAAATCTCTCTCTCGGAGCGCTGGATGCAGAGATAGCGAGAATAATCTGCATTCAGCGCAAAGTTGGAAAGATTTTCAGACTCTCTCCATACAGTGGAAAGTGGGAGCCAACCAAAAATATTATATTAATATTTTTCAACCATCCACAGTAAAGAAAAAACTTCCGCCAGACCCATGGCATTCAGATTATGGTTTGTTTTTTTCATCTTGAAACAGTACCTGCAACATTGCAGAATGTTTTTGGAGCAGAAAGGAGTCTGTAAAAATCTTGAAAAGTAGCATCTGCGCAGAAAGAAAACATGACAGTGTGCGCGGTAGCAGAGAGGATTGTTTACTGTTGAAATACACATATTTGTTTATCTACTCTTCACATTTAATAAATGTATTTTCTCTTCCTGTTTCCCAGTGAATTAGACAGGAGGAAAGCTATTATCTCTATAATATGTTTAGATCCATAAATGTGATCGCATTTGTAATCTGCAGTACTTTACTTAGAAAAATTGCCTTTAGTTTAGCAAAGGACTGGATCGCTCGCAGCTCGCACAGTAGGTCCGACGCCGAAACGATCACTTCACAGCACTCATAAAAAGTGTCCTGTCCTGCATTCTGACCATAATTCTGACCCTCGCCAGTCCCTGCCTGTGGTTTTCACATCTTGTCCCAACTTTGATTACCTTCTAACTGCTTGTTACAATAATTTGTCTGCTGTTTCACCTGGATTCCTAACTATCCTCGCGAGGTTGTTTTTTAAATTAGTGGCTGATTTTCCCAGGTCATATCTGTAATGCTAAAACCCATTAACGTTTCTCTGAGACGGAGGATGTTTTAAAAAAAAAATAAACATGACATGCTTGGATGCAGAAACTAAATATTTACCTGGTTGAAGAGCCAGGGGGAAATCAGGACACCAATAGCACCAACTAGCGGGAAAATCCAATTTTTACAATTCTTTTTCTGCGCTTCCCCCGGCACACTGCTGGTGATGCAGCACCCGCGTAGTGGTGCAACGCTGCAACTGCAGTTAAAATAACATCCATATAGCTGGCGGCAAAGCGATAAACGGCTGGGGCGGCGAACAAATTAGGTGGAGGCGGCCGCCACACAAATATGAACGCAGAAAAAACCCTACTATATAAACATGTCGCTGACTCATAAAAATGTCGCTGACTCATTTACCAGTACGGCCACCATTCGCTTTCAAGGGGTGGAGTGATTTTTACTAGCCAGTCATGACTTGGAACAAACGAGGAGAACAACTGATAAAATAATCTACACCATTTTTGAGTTTCTTCAATGTGTGTTTGTTTTTGTTGTATGTTGGCTCTATTCTACTTTCTCTAGCTTGCGTTCTTCAAGTCTCTGCTGTTTTCGATCATTCTACATAGGGCTGGGTGAAATAGCCTTAAAATCAATATCGCAAAATACTGATCAGTTCACTTCTTGATAAAGGTAAAGGGACACCAACTACCACCCCTTACTTCAATATTCATTGTCCGTAGTCCCCTTATTCACATGATGTGCGTGAAATTGTAATGGATACTGTAGGATAGGGGTATTGTTTAAATCAAAATTTTTGCTTAATTCTTTTTTTTTTTTTACAATTAAGGGCTGGATGGGGTGACACCGTTACAATGTTTTGCTTTTTGAATATGTTAAGATTAGAATAAGAAATGAAACCGTTTAACATCTGTCAAAGAGAGAGCCAACCACACAGAAGAGGTGGGGAAGTGACTGGGCCAGTGAGTGAAATCAGTGATTTATTTAGTGTGCAGTGGTTTATTTTAGGCGGAAATATTTTTGCATTTTCATCATAATGTGGGCGTGATCAGCCATCGGTGGCTTCAAGCTTTCATGTTTTACAAGCATTCTGTACTAAGCAGGGTAAATATCTGCTCTGACGGAGACCTGGGCGGACAGAGCTGGCTGCATACTGGGAGTGCTCTGGGCCCACTGCAGCACCGATGCTCAGTGAAGCGTGTAATTGCACAGCTAAAGTCTCTAGAATTGTTGCTAGTCACTTTATTGAAAAAGAGCTGCTAAATACAGTGACATAATCGCTACGCTGGCAGCACTGCTCCTTTCTTGTTACAGACTGGTTGAGGTGGAGTGACATGACTCTGTAGCCATGCTACTCCACCCCGTCAAGCACTACACCTCAGCATCTTAAAGGGACATGGGCATTGCTAAATTAGAACACATCTTTTAATATTTTTTTAAAATACCGATTATACCATCATAGGAAAACTTATGTCAGTTAACAGTGATAAATTTGGGAATTTGTACATTTTCGGTATATCGCCCAGCCCTTATTCTACATGGAGCAATGTATAAAATCTAAACTTGTCTATTCGTTCATTTTCTTTACATCTGTGCATTTTCTCTTCTACTTCCCTACATCTACCCTAATTTCAGAATTGCCCTCTCCCTTCTGCATTTGTTTTCTTCCATCTGTGTAGCCGGCATCCATATTACAACCTTTTCCTAATTACTGGTCTAGTTTCTGTGTTGCAGTAGTAATTGCGAGTTTCGTTTGATGCAACTTTTCCATTTTGTGTCTTTGGACTTTTTCTACATCTTTGTGGTTATGAACTTTCGCCACAACACAGATGTTTTTTATTAGATGTTTTTGACATCTAATACAGGAGTGTCAGGAGGTTAACCGTCTGCCCCTGTAACAGGATGTGTATCTAGTTTAGTTTCACATCTACAGATGTGGAAACCACAGGTTCTCCAACAAGGTGAAAAACTCAAAACTTTCACACAGAACATCTTTGTTTTGTTTTCCTCTCTCAAAATATGCAGAATTCAAAACGTTAAGGTTGAATTTATTTGATCTAAAAAGCCACTTGTAGGTACTTCATTTGCAGTAATTCATCCATATCTTCCTTGCTTGGGGAAACCACAAGTCAGCTTTATACTGATAGTAATAGCATCATAATTTGGGAAACTAAATTGGATCTGTCAAAATGTCAACCAAAATCCTCATTGTGTGAGTGAACTGCACTTATGCAGTAAAAATCAGAGATTTCATTATGTTTATGTCAGAAAACAGGACAAAGGTCAATGATGAAAGAGCAGATGTTTGAAGCTGACAATTTAGCTGGTAACACGCAGTCACGTATACCCTTTTTATGGGTAGTGTCGATACTTAAAAAACAGACTTTTGGTAATAAAATATGTATGTACTAGTAGGCTGTAATGAGCCAACTGAGGCGCAAGCTTACTTCTCCTTCCGTTTCTCAAGAGATCTAGAGACGGGGACATTTGTATGTGACTCGAATCATGTTTACCACGAACACAGCCTCCAAAGGGAGAGATGGAACAGTAGAGACGATAACACCAAGCTAATAGCTCTTAGACATGGCTGCCTGTGGAACTCATTATTCTCACGGCAAGAGCCGATGTGAGGTTTGTTCCCAACTGGCACCCTCCTGAACGCTCTCTAGGGTCTGTCTGTAGCCATTTGATTAAGACTACAACGCAGCAACATGGTGTAGCTCACAGACAATTCTTATTAGCTTTTGGGATCAGCAATGTGATGATATATGTCATGAGAAATTTGCAAAATCAACGAGACCAACCAAGATAAACACAGAGAGGCACATTTAATACGCTGCGGTTCTATGTACTTGTTCAGAGACATCAGGGTTTTTTTTCCATTCCCTGTCCATCAGCTTCAATGACAACCTCTTATTTGACAGTTTCTATTTCTATTTGCTGTCTGAGCAATTAAAATAAGCAGTTATGAGCATTTTGAGAGGAGGGTCCCAAGTATTTAAAGATTTTAGGTATTTACAGGCTGTAGTGATACCTCACCCCCATTAATACCAGTGATCCACTGTATTGCTGTAGTTGATATTATCCCCTCAAAAAATTAATTACGATTAAGAGAATATTACATGGCCATGCAGGAGAATCATGATTTTACTGTAAAATAATTGCAATACAAAATCTTTATTATACTTCCCACCCATAGTTATCAGCCAAGTGTGCAAAGGCGGGACTGATGGATGATATGATATTAAACAAAAGCAAATTATCACCTTAATTTATTCCGCATTCCAAATGTATTCCATTTTTTGAGTCTTTTTTTAGATTAGTCAAATCAATAGCCAAATCTTGATTGTGAAATGTACTAATAATTAGTACATTTCACAATCAAGATTTGGCAAATTTTTAAAGTCCAAAAATACAGTATAAACGTACTACTGCTCAGGGGTAGCGTTAACCAAATATTCTCCGTATTTGACTGTTTTTTTTTTAGAACTGTGACAGAAAACTCTGAAGGCTGTCGGTTATCTATACAGATTAGTATCCACACATATTTTGTATGTATTCTGGCTACTCTGTTAAAATGTGCAGATACTTTCAACTTCACGCACTGAGTCCCGGTAAATGAATCAAATAAAGAAAATATTCCCAGACACTACATTCAATCCATCTCGCTGACCGGGAGATGACTGCACATTGAAAAGTTACTGAGGCTATGGAGTCTGACTTTGGTCAGTGCGACTGGTTAGACGCAATCCAAAGAGCCCGATGTATGCCAAACCCCGGCACCTGTGTTAAGACTCCTGTAGCAACACTTTTTTTAAAAGCGACTAGCGACAAATATGGTGTTATTGAAGACTTTTTATGACCGTAATGGGAAGCAAGTATCATTGTTACTGCTTTCACTGAGCAGTGGTGCTGTAGTGGTCCCAGAGCGCCATGCCCAAGTCCTGCTCAGTTAGAGCAGATATTAACCCTGCTGAATTCAGAATGTTCATAAATCGCGTATGATTGAATTCCCGCTGGCTGATCCTACCCTTGCTCTGATGTAAATGCAAATTATTTTCTGTCTAAAATAAACAACTGCACACTAAATAAATCACAGATTTCACTCACAGTCCCAGTCACTTCCTCACTTGATTTGTGTGGTCACTCCTCTGAGTCATGTATAACCCCTAATTTCCACTGTATGCACTTCGCCCCGCCACGCACTCCACAGCCATTCACAGCCATCCTTAATTTACAATGCATTCGCCCCACATCTGCTCTGCTCCGGAGCCTAGAGGTGCTCAAATAAGCATGCGCTGGAATGGCCGAAATACCTAAGGCCTAGTTTATACTTCTCCGACCGCAAATTTGCACTCAGACGCAGACGTATTGACGGAGACGTTTTCTGTTTATAGTACTCCGCTCTTCCACTCCATTCTCTATTGTTTTTTTCAGCGTTGCTCGACCAGGACAGCAGGGGGTGCTAAGTTTTCATGGCTGTGCCTAATATCACACAGCGCCGCTTCCGGGTTTTTTTTCTAGGCTTGTGAACGCATTTCTTCCTCAAGGAGCAATGAACGACAGAAAGTAAGTTTTGATTAAGCTGTAAAGCTTTTTACTAGAAGTGCAGATTATAGAATACTCTAGAAACACATGGAAACAAAATACAGTAGCTGTTTTTTGTTGTTTTCCTACACCTTGTGTTCAAAATCGCCAAAGGAACATATTAGATCAGTTATCCTTTCAATATAAAGCATATAGTGGCCAAACGCTGCATTAACTACTGATTACAGCGACTATAGAGCCCCATTCTGGTGAAGATATATCTGGTTGCTACTGAAACTGAACAATCAGATGCATGCGCTCTACGTCGACGGAGAGCCCTTGCGCTGACGGAAAATGGCGTTGCGTCTATCCGTCTCCGTCAAAACGCAGAAGCATAAAGTCACACCAAAACTATTTATACTTTGAAGACGAACAGAAAACAACAGTTTAATCTACTTCTCTTTTTTATTATTCTGTGTCAAGATATCTCGTCTAACAGAATGAGCTTCTCTTCATCCATGTTGTCCTCCTGGTTTTCTGTCGTATATGAAGACATACTTCTTGACCCACACACCTACTGCAAGAAATTACTAAACTTCAGAATTAAATAACTTTTGATTTTATTATGTGTGTAAATTATGTATAAACACACACAATTATTTTAGACAACATATATGTATAAATTTAAGTGAGATTATACTAATGTAGCTATAAATACAAAGATAAATCTCGTCTGTCTTTACTGATTTATTTTGAAAAAACCGGATGTGGTGCATGTTCGGTATCCTGTGGGGCTTTGTTATTTGTGTAGGTTGACTGCAGATTTGCTCCGACATCCGGCAAAATTTGATTCAATCCTATTTTTGCCAGAGGACAAAATGCCGTCCTGCGCCACTCGGCAGCGGAAGTGGAAATGCTTTTTTTCACTAAAATTGGATCGTTTTTGTTGCGTAGGGCGTGGGGGACCGGAGCGCATGCATTGGAAATTAAGGGTTAGTCTAAACTGGACTCTTGGGAAAGAGAAATACAGAAAGGAGTGGGAATCGAACCCTGAATGGGTATTTAAGGTCAGAGGCTGTTTTTTTTCTGAGGTCTGATAGATGTATTTCTGATACCTGAGGATGTCCTTGAAAATACACCATACATCTGTTCAAGGCAAAAATCCAAAACCTCATGACAATAACCTCTGCAGGAATCCTACTATTTGATTACAAACAAATGGCATCCCGGTTACACATGGAGCAGGAAACGCATCAGGTATTCGTATTGTCAGTGCAACTGTTTCCTTTCATTTTCAAGTTCTCAGTTCAGCTTGTTTGGATTGAACATTATAAAAAATGTATAAAAAACAAAATACCATTGAATAGGTATTAAACTCGTCTGAAGATTGCTGGAGATAGGCAGCCGCTACCTATTCCCCCCCACCCATAGAGCCAAACAAGCACTCTTAATTACAATAAATCAACATAGCAGATTCAACAGTTGTAATATGGATAAACTTCAACAAATATGCTTAACTGTACTTTAAACTATATAATAAAAAGGCATAAAAACTCACCTTCTGGGATTCACATGCAGCAATAATTCAAAATAAACAGAGGAAAACTCTGGCTCCCACAGCAGGGAGAAGGAAAAAAGAAGGCAGACACTGAGCTGCACCTGTGTTGCATTCAGATAGAGTTGGATATCTATGCTGAGTTCAAGAGCAAACGATATTTCAGTTTACAGTTAAAATACCAATGATAATACTGCAACTTACAAACTTAGAACAATGTGGGCTTTCCAACATGAATTTACTCAAAAGTATAGTGTGAACGTGATCCTATAAAAGTGGAGAGCAGCAATGTGCACACCAGTGTGTGTATAGCCTGCCGGAAACACTTAAAAATATATAATACTATACCAAGTAAGTGTTTTGCCTTTTACTTTTGTCTGCAATTTTAAACTGAAGTTGAGCTTTAGTTCTCTGTAACATTTTGATTTAAAGGGATTTACTACAAAAACGGTAATGCTTATTGATTAAATTAGTCTTATTTCAGTTTTATAAATTTCAATAATGACGAGAAAAAAACCCGGATCGGGACTCGAAATCGGATCGGATTCAAGGTTAAAAGATCGGATTGGAGGCCCAAAATGCTGATCAGGACATCCCTAACAAATATAGTGAAAAATCTAGCACTATTTGTATTAAATCCATTTGTGTGTGACTAATTACCGTACAAGTAATTGAACATTTGCCTAAAACAAGTTTAGGTGAAGACCAGCCTGGGGGCTCTGCGGGTTTTCTTTCCTTGGCTATGCTCCAACATGCATGTTTGCTTACATTAAAACGGAATGCGAAACAAAGAAACACCTCTATTCTTTTGGCAGAATTAGGCAACACCACTTGCTGGAAAGTGACCATTTCTGATAGATGATAATGATCTATGGAAAGCCAAACGACTTCTTGGTTCAGAATTTATCCAGCCAACACCTCAGTGATGTTCACCAAAAAGGAAACAAAGGCAAGTGGTAACAGCCACAAAGGTTTTATGGAAATTAGCTGGAAAGCATGTGTGACTAATACAACTACAACTGCAGTTACCAGTTTCATAATTGCGAATGGGAGGCACTCCTCTTCCACAGTTTATTATTTTATTTTTTAAAACACCTACTGTTGCTTTCATTGTTGTAATAAATCACAGCAGAGGTATACGCTATTCTGCAGAGTACAGAAATGCCCTGAGCAACGTTAAAGCCAGACGGAGATAAATCAAAGTACAGAAGTAAAGAAAACTGACAACAAAATGATGGAGCTGTACATAAAATATAATCCTCTATGTCTGCATACTTGACTAAGGAACACAAATAAAACAGCTTTTTGTTGCTGTTCCCTGACCAACATCCTCTGACTCAAGCAGTCAAACAGCTGGAAGAAATGTCTCAGACCAGAAGGAGTACATTTCAGTCTAACCTTTTTCTAACATGAAAATATAAACAGCTTTATATTTGGGTTATGTCTACTGAATTGTTCACAATGTGTGGGAGAAATTACCAGAATTTACTTCCAAATGGCTCTGCTACCTTTACCAAATCTGTGTCAGGTGCAGGTTTATACTGTTGTGGGACCCACAATATAATATTTGCAGAAAAGTGATCAATTTCTGACACCTAATTAGTCAGACAACAAATACTGCAAAATTAATATTCATCGTATAACAATTTATTTCCAAAATGCTGTGCAGCCCTAGTGTCAAGTGGAGGGAATGAAGATTTCAATCATTTTAACAGTGAAATGGTGTAATTTGAGGCCCTTTTTGTATACTAACATCTCCTTTAGTAACTTACTGTTTAGAGACTAAATAAAACTTCAATTTCTCAAGATGGAAACATAGGACAATAAACTATTTGTATTTTTTTGTGTGCCAAATGCCAAAAAAATGAATGAGAGTCAACGGAGCAATAAAAGTTATTTTCTGATCCAGTTTGAAATGTGCCGTGGATTGAACAGATGATGTCCGTGAATTTTAAAATTAACTTTGAAGCACAAAAAAACGCTGATTTTCGAACGGAGGCAAAAGTTACTTAGGTTTTGTGTGAAAACGTTTAGCGGACTACAACTGCAGAAGAAGGAGAGCGAGGGTCGTAGCCTCCAGGACGAAGAAAGGAGCATTAAACACGGAGAAAACCTCTATAAATCTAAACAAATTTTGAATTTTTACAATCAAATAAATCCCAAATCACTGGACAATCACATTCGAAATGTACATCATTAGTTATCATTTAGATCGAAGTAAAACATATGTGTGATTCAGGACGTGAGACAAAGCGGACCAGACTTCATTTCCTAATTTTTTTTTGTTTGGGGGCTCATCGACCGTGCGGAAGGGGAGGAGACGTAGGCTCCCTATATAACAACATAAGCGGGGAGCAGATGTTGACAACTCTTATTGTGAAGGTTTGAGAGGAAGTTGTGTCTGAGCTTATCTGCTGACTTATGCTGCATTCCAGTTAACCTTTCCGAGTCGGAAAGTCGGAAATCTCGCAGTTGTCTCATGTCATTTCACAGTGACCTGTAGGTCGGAATATACGAGCTCCAACTCGGAGCTCTGAGAGTAGACCGAGTAGAGGGGGGGCAAGTCGGAAACAAAGATGGCTGCGCCCGTAGTTGAGATATATTTTCTTTGTATCTGCACTGTTGGTCATTTAAATGTCGTTTTTAAATGCTCTTATACACTTGACTACATTTCTGCTTTAATCCGGTCTCCAATTTGTACATTGCTTGGCCTTGTTTTTCATGCTGGTCTGCTGAAGATGCTATGCTGCTAAAAAAAAATAGCAATAACTAGCCCGCCCCTCGACAGCTGCTGCCCTCAAAGCGTCCATGTTCTTTCCGACTCGGAGTGTAGCGAGACAAACTGGAATGCTTTAAGTCGGGAATGACGTCACGTTTTCGTGTACAGCAACTCGGACGCCCCAGTTTCCGAAAGAAATGGAATGCAGCATTAGTATCGTCTTTTTAGTTTTAGCAAGTAGAAGCTAACAAGTTAGTGCAAGTTAGCACTGTTAGTGCAAACATCTTTACAGGGTGTTAGGTAAGGAATTAAAAGGACAAACCAGGCTTTTCAGAAGAATGCATTAACCCAACTAAAACGAAGGACAACTTAGATCAATTAAATAATGAACACAGGTGAAATCTGAGAAAAGAAGTCACACTTAGTTAACACTTTCCATCATTTTTTGGGGTCCATTAAAATGTCTTCTCTTTGCCTGAGAAGTATGTTTTGCAGATAATCCAACAATGCGGTTATATCTGCAGATCTCCGGCTGAAATGCACTTCTTTCCTAGAACACAACACCGACCACACACTGTCCTACGTTCTTCGCCTCTGTTCTTCGTCTCTGCTCTGTTCATTGCTCAGAAAGCTGTAGGTCGCCACTTGAAGAGTCTCTTTCTCTCCATCACTCGCACTTTCCCTCGGGATCCTGCGGCCTTGAGGTGGCTGGAATTCCCATAAATTCCAATCTATGCTGGGCGCTGCCAAACCCACCCGACGGGATTTGCCGTCCGTTACCACGTCGGCGTCTGGACGGCAACATGAAAGATGGGCAGGGAGTGGGCTAGACGAGAAAACGGGCAAGTCTGGGAAAAGTTGACGAAGCATTAAACGTGTGGCAGGCCAGATTTCCCACTGAGCCCAACATCTGCACAGGAGACCGACTCGCTTACAGCACATCTGAAAGATTCCAAGAGATCCAGCTGACACTCTCACAGTAAACAGCTTTAACCTGGGCACAATTGTGAAAAGAGAAGTAAACTAAGGTTCAATGGCCTTTTTAACCACTTATTCCCTATTTAACAAGAAATAAGGCTTTCTTTTTCATTATTTTTAAGTTAAAAACGTCATATCATTTATGTAAATGGAAGGCTTTGGCTTTTTTCCAAAGCCCTGCAAGGTATATAAAAGAAAAAATGTGCTGTAGGTTATATAATTGAAGTCACAAGATCAGCCTATTGCACATGTTCCTAATCTATTTGGGATCTTTATTAAACTAAAAGAACGGCATCAAATTCTATGCAGTTTGTTGACTGAACACTATGAGAATATTTACTTTTAAAACATTTAAATAAGTCATAAAAATAAAAATCTGACTTTTTTATATATGTGACCTTCAAAAAACAAGGTTAAACTCTCCATAACTCCAGTAATTACAGGGATAAAGGACAACAGCTGTCCGCAAATAATTAGAATCAAAAAATATTTGGGGCCCCCCATCTAAGAACACTTTAGTATATTTCAAACACCGAATATCTCTTAATATCCATTAATACACACAGTAGAAACCGTCTTAACACTACAACAATAGTTACCATCTTTCCTTTTATATCTGTTCCTTCAGTTAGAGCCAATCAGCACCAAGGAAAATGACCGTTGCTTTTTGATTGACTTTCTAAGTAATGGATACTATACTTCTATGTATATTAAATTTGCTGGATCCTATCTCTCAATCAGGTCAATTGTACCAATGAGTAAAATGTTGCAAATGTAAACATTTCTAAATAGAAGCCTTGAAAAATCCCAGTAAGACTCGGTAAACTAAAATAACAGCAGCCTCTGAGGTTTATCGAGCCAAATCATTGGAGGTAGTCATTATTTTGTGTCCGCACCAGAGAAACTGACAGATGCGAGTTTACAGAAAAGCCTTATATTTTAGCTTCAACTGGAGCGTCTTTACAAACATGACAGGAAACCATCTCTTGCTACAAACAGTGTCACTGCACAGTGGTTTGCAATGTCAGTTTAAACCTTATTTGTCCAGAGTATGCCTGAGTTTAGACATAACACACATACAAGGGAGAAGAAAAATTAAACAAACTTTACCAGAAAAAGAAATCAAGATGAGCAGACCACATATTTCAATAAAACACAGGCGGCAGCATTGACATGCAAATCAGTAAGCATGTGTAGAATCTGGTAATACGAAATGTATCTCGATACAAGGGGGACGATACAATATGTTTCGATTAGGGATGCAACGATAACACTTTTTTAAAACTGATACCATGCTGATACTTGGATCTGAGTACTTGCAGATACTAAGTACAAACGCTGATACTTCTACCACACAACAAAATGCAATGAATTGGAAGACAGCTGTTTTCTTCTCTGCTTGTTACAACAAATTATGGTGAAATAGATAACAAAATTAAATATTGACAAAAATAACCACAAAACAAAAATTTGAAGTGAAAGATAAAAAAAAAATTTTAATGACTGCATTGTTTCCATATTTTAAGTATCAGTTCATGGTATCGGTTTATTATCTGATATATATATTACCCCTTTTCCACAAGGGCCAGAACGGTCTGTTATGGGTAGGTTTAAAAACGTTCTGCAGTGCTTCAAATACCTGTGTGCGGTCTGAGCCTACCCCTTTTTTAGGAATACGTCTGCTGGTAATGTGATAACCCTCTCACTCCTACCTAGGATTGGTAGCCACAGAGTGTTCAGGCAATGTTTGTTTGAAGTGAGGTCTCGGAATGGGGAAGCAAAATTTTGCAAGGGGAAACTAAAGGGATGAAAAACTGCAGCTACAGAAGCAGCATGAGATGCCGGCTGCAACTTTTGCATTTAGAACGTCGGAAAACTGAATGGCTGATTTTTATCAGGCCACCAACAAGAATGGAGCTGCGATCTGTGCCGTTATCGCCTTTCACAAGCTGGTTGGAGCCGGCTCCATTCGGGTAGCAGTAAAGCAGGCCAAGTCAGTGTGTGGTAAAACGGAGAAGCCACGATGAGCCCGCTGTGTCAGGAAGGAAGAAGGCTGGTAGCCGCCGGTAATAGCAGAGAAGCAGGAGGTATGCCTACTATGTGTCTACTATCTCAGTGTCGTTTCAGGGGTTTTTTTTCAGCCTGTGAACGCATTGTCCCCACAAGGAGCAATGGATGACAAAAAGTACGTTTTGATTAAGCTTTAAAGCTTTTTACTAGAAGGCAAGCTCATAGAATACGCTAACAACGTGTGTAAACAAACACAGCAGCCTGTTGTTTTGTTTCTCTACACCACCTTGTGCTCAAAATCGCCTAAAGACCAGATTACATCATTTATCCTTTCAACATAAACATGCAGTGCCCAAATGCTGTATTAACTACTGATTACAGCGAATATAGAGCACCCTTCTGGCGAAACGATGTCTGTCTGTTGCAGAACTGACCAATCACAGCCCTACGCTCTACGTTGAAAGGACGGATAGTTCAATGCGTAGGTTACAGAGAGCCCTTGCGTTGACGCACAATGGCGCTGCGTCAATCTGTCTCCATCAAAGCGGAGCAGTATAAACTAGGCTTAAGAGTACATTTGAACAGTATTGGCTCTGATACCCGATACCAATATCATTAGCAGTGCAACCCTAGTTACGATATATTGTGATGCTACAGTCGTGGCCAAAAGTTTTGAGAATGACACAAATATTAGTTTTGACTAAGTTTGCTGCTAAACTGCTTTTAGATCTTTGTATCAGTTGTTTCTATGATGTACTGAAATATAATTACAAACAAAGAGTCCGTATTTGCAGTATTGGCCCTTCTTTTTCAGGACCTCTGCAATTCGACTGGGCATGCTCTCAATCAACTTCTGGGTCAAATCCTGACTGATAGCAACCCATTCTTTCATAATCACTTCTTGGAGTTTGTCAGAATTAGTGGGTCTTGGTTTGTCCACCCGCTTCTTGAGGATTGACCACAAGTTCTCAATGGGATTAAGATCTGGGGAGTTTCCAGGCCATGGACCCAAAATTTCAACGTTTTGCTCCCCGAGCCACTTAGTTATCACTTTTGCCTTATGGCACGGTGCTCCATCGTGCTGGAAAATGCATTGTTCTTCACCAAGCTGTTGTTGGATTGCTGGAAGAAGTTGATGTTGGAGGGTGTTTTGTACCATTCTTTATTCATGGCTGTGTTTTTGGACAAAATTAAGTGAGCCCACTCCCTCGCCCCCCTCCCATTTGCTCGTCAAAATTCTCACCTGAGTTAAAAAGAAAATTACTGAAATTATCTCAGCAGGTCCTTTAATGACAGTAATGAAATGCAGAGGAATGTTCATGGCAAAGAAGGACTATGCAATTCATCTGATCACTGTTCATAACATTCTGGAGTATATCCAAATTGCTATTATAAAAACTTAAGCAGAAACTTTTCCAATTTGCCATATTTATGTAATTCTCAAAACTTTTGGCCACGAATATATGAATAAGATTATATATTGTGATTTTAAAAACTGAATTTAACTGTAGAAAAATATTCACAGCATTCTAAACACTAACCCGTTTCATGCGTAACACATCCAGTTATTTTAGTAGTTTGAGTCGGTCCAATGGAACGAAGGTAAATACAGCCACCAACTAGAGGCCATATTTTTGATTTTACAAAAAAAATTACCATCAACGTATCAGTATGATACATTGATATTATAACAAATATTTAACCACTAGAAACAGAGTTTGAGTGCATATTGCAATCCTAAAATGTTTTATTTTACAATGCCTTAACCTCTACAATCAACACAGTCTTGGCCACTATCAGCTGTTTCAGTTGAGTATACAGTAAGACTCCATTCAACAACCTGAAAGGCCCACACTGCATTTCCAGCAGCCCTTTTGCTCTTTCAGTAATGCGCACAGAAATACTGTACTGACAATAAATCAGCAATATATTATGCAAGTCTGAATTGCTACAATTCTTCTTTGCAACGCCATGAACCAGAGTAATCCGCTTGTGTGCATTTTTAAAGAAATAAGCACAATAGTAATGCTACCCATATTGATTGCTACTACAGTGATGTTCGATAAATTAGAATATGCGTTCCAAACAGGCTCACCTGTCCAATTGAAAGTACAGTAAATCGCACAGTATTTGCGGGAGTAAGGGACCAAAGCCGTCCAAGACTAGCTCAAATCTGTACATTTCTGGGACCCACACGAATAACGCTTATAAATTCCTCTTCTTTTATTTTTTTTGTTTTGTTGTTCTTCTATGAAAAATCTTTATTAGTGATTACTCCTCTTCTAATAGTTCAAACGCCGGATATGCTTTAACAACATTAATAATAATTAGCAGTACAGTCTTCCTAATTTCCACTCTTAGTAGGTACTGCCATTCAGCGGTAAGAAAAGCCAATGGGACATCTGGATTGGCAGCATGCAAGGATCAGCCAATAGTGTGTCAAATAGCATTGAACCAATATCTTTCAGCCCATCAAGATGCATTTTATTTTGAATATTCTAGATATCCTCTAGAAAGAAAATACGAGTTTGGGGATTTCATTGTAGCATAATTTACTTAAAGAACAACCTTTAAAGAAGTGTTACACACAAATGCATTCAGCTCACAATGAATTCTAGGTTAGAAGTGCCTTATTATTGGTCTTATGTAATTTTCTAATCTTAACTGTCATGTTTATAGTAGATATAAGTAGACAATAATCAGAATTAACAGAAATAAAGGCTTGAAGTCTTTGGGTCCTTATTCCATACAATGTGTTTCACTTTGTGAATTGAGAACTACAATATTCTAATTTACTAAATATGGCAATAGAAGATGCAAGACAGTGTCAAATGTAAACAACAATCATTTTTTGTTGCTACAAAACATTTGTAAAATTAATAAACTAACAATTCCACTAATACGAAATGCTATAATGACGTATAAGATCGTTTTGTCCTTCACAATGCTGTACTGTACCTTATGAGAGTTTCATTTTTGGATGAGAACAGAAAGCAGGTTTGAACCATTTCCATGGTTCCAGAATATGGCCTGGATTTATCGTAAAAGCCTACTATCTTCAAGGCTCTGCTTGCGTCTTATTTTTGTGAACAAAACATGGTTGTTATGGTTTTCACAAAGCCCCTTCTGTAAAGGTGTTAAAGGAGCCTTTCTAAGACCCATACACCCACAAACAAACATCAGATCAGAGCCTTACAAGGAGCGCTTTTCAGAAAAGGGCCGAGCAAGGCTGTGAGCTTTTCCTTTTTAAACATTCTGTCTGATAGTCCAACTGAAAAACTGCGCGCTCAAAACGGTTGCCAGCAGCTGAACATGGACGGGAGTACAGCAGGAGAGCTATTTTTGGGGCAGGGAGCGTAACCGAAGAAACTGACAGGCCAGCTGTGTTTCCACAGCTTCATGAAAGGAGGAGGTAGAGGAGAGCAGGGCAGAGGGAGGAGGAGGGATGGGAACGCAGCAATGATCACACTTTTACTGGCGTCATCCTTGCTTAGGGTTTACACAAGCAGCATCCCGGTGGTAATGCAAGAGCCCCGTGAAGGGGAGTTGTGACGTTATATTTTGGTTTCAATAAGGCTGAGGTGTAATAAAGAAGGGCTTCCCCCAAAATCAACTGCATTATTCCTCAGAGAAATCTCGTTTCTTTCCAGGAGAAAAGTTTGTTCTGGTACTTTAAAGGTGGAATATGTCCCTCAGCTGCAAGAACCCTAACCCATACCCTCTGAAGCATGTGAAAACAGAATTGGCACTCTTGGAACATTTCTAACCTCAGAAAACTGAATAAAAATGGTGAGGAGGGGGTAAAATAAAATAAATGAATCAAGCAATATGATTTAGAAATATAAAAAGGCAGAATGACTGTACATTTTGTTAATAACCTTTAAGCAGGTATTAAATATACTTGTTAAGTTCTATATTCCTTTTTTGGGGGGTGGGGTTGCTAGGGTCTGGTGTAATTGTCTAATCCCAAATGCTACGCTTCCATTTGCTGTAAACAGAAAATCCTCATCAGTAACAAAAATAAAGGCTTGAAAACAGCAGTCTGCAACTAAATAACGCATAGAATGTGTTTTACCTAGTGTTTGGAGTTGCTAAAATAAATTAACTCTTCAATAATATCCTGGCAATATCATAGGGCCATTTACAATGTTTAAACAAAAATATTAAATGATATATAAAAAAGTAGTTTAATATATTTTAAAAAAATAAGTAATTCGTTGATTAAATTGTTTTAAGGTTGAATTTAAAAAAGGATAAAACCGCTCAATCATTGATTGCATGCCTTTTTTTTCTATGTATGTGCTATTTCTTCACAGCATATAAACTCTAATCAATTCAAAATGCGGCCGAATAAAAGTTGACACACTTTTCCCATGACTAGACATTTGCCCTTCGGTTTTACAGACTTCATACTGTATACAGAGTATGTAGTCCGTTCACCTATTAGCATGTGATTCTGGTGATAAATTCTAATTAAATGGGTAACTTAAACCACAAGAAACGGATTATTTACCTAATTTAGCTAAACTCAATAGAAAACAGAGATAACTGAGATTTTCCGCTCTGAAATCGGCCAATATTTCATTTTAACCAACATTAGCAAAGCCTTGCTAATTTATTAAGAAAAAATAGGATAGTTTTATTTACCTCTGCCGTCCGGAGGGAGGGCGGCTTCTTTAAAGCCAGCTTAAAAGAAGTCTCCATAGCTCCGGTCATTTTCATAACTTCAGTTCAAACCAACCTCAGGTTTTTTCTGATCTCCTTACTCCTCTATATGGCTGCTCCTTAGCCGAACCAAACAAAAATAATTTTTTTTTAAATCACATCTTCACTGATATCGTGGTCTTCCAGCTGAGTGTGGACGAAGTTTAATCCAAACGAACCAACCGGGAACTCCTTCTCCTGGAGAGGAGGAAGAAAACTTCACTTTCAGCCAACTCGCTGTCCCTGCGCGCACGAAAAGGGGTAAACGCCATTAAAGTGTGACAGGAAATAAACTTTGTGTCACAGGTTCGCTTGTTTTCGGCACATTTTGGGTCAAAAATAGAACTCCGCTTCGGTAGCCAGCGTCAGTCGTATCCAGGAGTTCAGATTTTTTTGATCCCTCCTCCAGGAGAGCCGAGAGTTGACGACATCTGTTCGTCCGGACGTAGTGCTGTGTTCATGACCGTCGGAAAAGGAACAAACAGGTGTTTATTGACTTTTCACAGCCCTCTTTGAGTTTATTAAAACAAAATAATCTAATTTCATGAAGCACGCTTCCCACAGAAATTGCTTTAAAACTATTCGGTGATATAAATTAGACTAAAACTTTTTTTAGATTCTTCAAAACAAACCTATCATAAATACAACCGATATTTACTAAATCAAGCAAACACCAGTTCCATGTTGATGCCTCCAATGTTGTCAACAAAAACCAGGCTTACCCTGTTTTTCATTTATCCTCTGCTCCTCAAAAAATTTTGCATTTTGTAAAATCCCTCCGTGAAATATTTAATATACGATCTGAATGAAATTTCAAAACTTCATGACCGAGCTATTTTAGTCACTGTGTGCTTTATAATTGAAATAAATACAGTTCTAGTCTAGACAGTAGCTTGATTAATTATTAAAAGTCAAAGTAAAACTTGTATCTAAGCAACTTTAAAGTAACACAGATGACTAGCAGGATTGTGTCAGTAATAAAGGTCGAAAATGCACAATATCGATTTGTCATTGAAAGCAACAACATGCTCAAGGTATTGTTGGTTATTTGGGCTTAATTAGCATACATTTCGACTAATCCTTAGCCCCATACATAGGCTTACATTTCCCAGCTACGAGTAATATAATGTACATCCTCAATTCCCACTTACTCCTCCTATGTAAAATACATGACACAATGTTTTATGAGTCTTGTAAACAGATGTCAGACATGCAGTTCTGTTTTGTTTAAAACATTTTTTTTCCAAGGGTACAATAAATTTAATGTATCTTCATACATTTAAGATATTCAAGATGTTTTATTATCATATTGCTACTATAACCATTTACATATGGTATCGCCAAGATAAAAAGTAACAAAGCTTGGGTGAATTATAAAGGCAAATAGCCTGACTTCAGGTATGAATCAGACGCAGAGATTAAACCTTGTCTTCTATTTTACTGCCAAATATGAAACCAAGAAACTACGTGGTGAAAAAAACAACAAAAAAACAGTAAGTTTGATTTTGTTTTTTGCTTGATTTTACCACAAAATCTGAAGGAAGTTGACCCACAGCTGCTCATCTTTAGTGCCTGTTATTTATCTGAATCGTGTATTTTACTTCCCGTCTTTCTTTATGTATAACTGTGGTGTATGTTTTACCTCCTGCTCTAAACTGAGGAGGATGGGCTGAGGCGGAAGAGCCGTGATGAATGTAAAGGTGGGGGAATAAATGGGGTCCAGATGTGGGGGCCACTAGAAGTCAAGCTGCCATCTATAAAAACAGAAATACTTTTCCATCTGCAATCAGGGTTTCTTTAAATGTTTCATGTCAGAATTTTACATTTTTCCATGCAGATATTTTAAAAATGTGCAGTCCTGTTTCATTTCATTCTTAAAATATGAAAGCTAAACATGTCAAAAACTCAAAAAGTGGTTGGAAATAAAAATGTAATATCCAACCTGTAAAAAAAAGATGGATAGATGGAAGACAAAAAGAGTATATTGAAGAAAAACAATTGTCGAGTTGGAAGGGAAAGAATAGATTTCGACAAATGAAAAATTAAACAGGTTGGAGAAAAAAAGTTAACATATGTATTATGAACAGACGACAAAAAAGGATAGATAATTAGAACTGATGGGAGAGAAAAAAATGGAACGGATAGACGTGGGACAAACCTATAAATGGGTTGAGGGGGGAAAACAATAGATTGATGCACTATCAAAGATTGATGGGATGATGGACCAAGACACATGAATGGGTGGAGTGACGAAAGATGAAAAAGCTGACTGATCAATTGGATTAACTGAGGAAAAGATATATGAAAGTGGAGGAAAGATAAAACACAAAATAAATAGATAAAATCAAAAAGTGGACAGAAAGAATTGGAAGCAGAATATTTGCCTCCAAGTTCTAAATAAATGATGCAGCTCTCATATGCATACCAACTTATTTCCAGAATTTTTAGCACCTTTGATTTAGTGAATGAAAAACAAACAAACAAGAAAGTCAAATTGTCTGCATTTTTATTGCACAAAACTCCCATAAAATTGGGAAAAAAATTATTGAAGTTGACAAATTTAGAATAAAAGACAATCTGTACAAATACATGAAAAAAAGAGAATGTACAGTTTACACAACCCATTACACGTAGGAGCAATTTAATAACTTACTCACTTACAAAGAAAGAAAAGCAGATATATCAATCCATAATAGTCATCTTGTACAAAGGTAGGGTGATATAGTGAAGCATCTTTAATACACAGAAGCATTTAACTAACAGCAAAAAGAAACATTCGTGCCTTTTCTCCATTAAGACTTGGATTATATTCAGGGTGCAACTTGGATGAGCGAACTGAGAACCACTTTTTGGGTTTACATTGCCGGTTACAGCTGCTGTTTTTATTAGCAACAGAAAGCAAGGTATGGTTTTGATTTATTACATGACAGCTGTCTATAGTCCACTTACAGCCTAGAAAAAGGGTCCTTTAAAACCAGAGGATTGGAAAAATGTTTAATTATGCATTTGAAATTTAAAAGGAACAAAAAACGTTGCATATTAGGCCATTTGTTTTCCTGCAGCAAGTTTTACATTTTGTGCAAGAAGAGGTGCAAAATCAACCAAACCCTTCATCTTATCCTCTCCTCCAAAAAAAAACAAAAAACTCGTATTAGTTAATTATCTGACAATGTCCAAAAACATCTGATCCTACTGTTTGTTTTATTCTGTGTAAATGTCATGAAAAGAAAAAATAGTGTTATCCAGTACATACAAGCCCATCGTGCTTCTCTATTCTTTCTGTCCCAGACATCCAAGTAGTAAACATAAAAAATGTTGACAGATATAGAAAAGTGAAAAAGTACTTCAGCATTTTGGTTGGAAAACACAGACAATGGGGGTTTTAGCTTTTCCACAGTATAAAGGGCCGCTTTCTCAGTCACTTTGAGATGCAAAAATAAATTTCTTCAGTTTAAGAAATTAAACAGCCTTCCCTTTTTTAAGAACACAGCATATAGTCTACACAGTCAACATTCCTTTGATTAAAAATTTCTAATAAAGTTTACCTCATGCTTTTCTGTGGTGCAACTGTGGTGCAACTGTAATCAGCCACCACCCATAAGAAGATCTGAGGTAGTGATGTACCTTGGATAATAGCATCAATGCACTTTTAGCTATTTCAAATATATGTTTTACTTCTTTAAAAAAACTGAGTGGATACTTTCATATGACTAAAAGAAAAGAAAAAAAGCATTTTAAGTGAGGGGGGTATGTTATTATGCAGACCAATAAGTCCTTCATATGAAGAAATCATACTTGTAAACAAAAAACATGAAAATGAGACTAACATGGCGTAAATGACATACAAGGAAACATTATTCAGTTCAGTTTCAACATGGTTCATATCGCTTCCTATTGCCATGTTTAAGATTGTACAGAAGATGAAAGCTGTTGTGTAATTAAAATGATGTCCAAACATAATGCAGGTGTCTTCAAATTCAGATTTCACTTGGATAAATTTAGTCTTTGGCTTTTACTTCCAAAACAGAGACTTGTTTGAAAATGAACATTCAGATCGGATCAGAGATGCTTCAGTCATCTGCTCAGCTTCGCTCCTTCTTAATTCTCTGTCGCCACCAAGTGGTCAAACATCAACATTGCTTTGAAGACCGATGTGAAACAACAAGAATCCGGCAAACACTCCTATGATGGCCACAAACACAGGTCAGGGGCGAGCTGTGCAGGTACGGACGGCTATTTCTGAGGGCCAAAGCGGCACAGACGAACTGGTCTTTGCTCAGGGTCAGATCGTCTGAAAAGCCTTATAGTAAGATTTGGGCAACATAAGGGGAGTGAGTGCTGGCCACTGCAGCCAACAAAGGCAGGTCACTGGACTCAATCCTGCAAAGATAACAGAGAAAATGTCATGAGGCTAATCATAAAACAGGAACTGTGAATCTCCACTGACTGGGAGAGGAAAAACAAAGCGCTTACCCCAAAACCATGCCCAACTCTTTTACATGGACTCTTGTCTGGCCTTTCAAATATTCCGCAAGCATTTTACTCTTAAAATAGATCTCCTGCAGGCGGTCTTCAAGGTGCATGATACACTATTAGGAGAATCAGGAGCATGAAAGTGGCAATTAGAAAAAACAACAACAGTATTTTGGCTAAAGAAAATGTATGTATAAAAATGAAAAATAAATATTAGTATGGAAACTTGAAAGGTCTGACATACAAAGTTAGGCGAAAGGTTGAGCTTGTAGAGCTGATAGGTGGACTGCAATATGTTGGAAACCAGGCTGGACACCAAAACTTCTTTTCCCAACTTTGTTACATCTGTGACCCTCCTCTGGCTGCTGGCCACCTGGACCGTCCACTTGTCTGTGTCTGCTATAATGCAGACGGCCTCGGCTATAGGCTCATCCAATACAGGATGCTACACAGGCGAAAGATGGACGTTTATTAATAATATTTAAAAGGATTTTAAAAAAATCTTTAGAAGCGGAAATCAATATGAAAAGACTGAAATTATTACTTGCAAAATTGATTTTATTATTTTGGCAAAACAAAACAAAAAATGCCTCAATGGAAAATCTGTCATTTCTTCTCATTTACCTGAACGGCATGGTTTAGCTCGGCCATGAGGCTTTGCCGTAGCTTTTCATCGCTCGGGATCCCATGTAGCACGAAGTCTGGAACGTAGGCGGGACAGTAACCTCCACAAAGAGACCGACCAAAATTGGCGATGGTAGGCTTGGAGTAGTTCTCCACTAATTTTGTCCTGTGGAATCCAACATACAAAGTTTTATACTTCAAAGTAAACAACAGCTTCAAAGAGAGAGTTGGTGTGAAGGTGGACCACAGACTTACCCGGGAAAGGGAACCAGCACTTCCTCCTGCCAGTCCTCAGTCTCTTCACTCTCGCTGTCTCCAAGTGCGCTATCTGAGCTCTCGTTGCGTGGGATTTCCCAGTCATTGACAGAAACCGCCTGGCACTTTTGGTCCTTGCTGCTGTCGTTCCCATCCTGGCAGAGTGGGGCACACAACCTTGGATCTGTGTCATGCTCTGCAGGAAAGCGTCTGCAGCAACAGGCCTCAGAAGAGTCTGTAGAACTACACCTGCACCTGCTCTGCGCATTAGAAGATGTGTACCTCTGCCTGCTTGAGCCCAAAGAAGTGTCGAAACCCAGACTACTTGGTGCTCCTTGAAAACTGGGATCTCCCAGTTCATGAAGTCGAGGAATCCCAGATGGATTTAGTAAATGTTTGTGCATACTGTCCATGGTTGTCTCCTGGTTGTGTATAGTCCTCATCTCCGAAGGGTTCTCCGTACTAAAATACTCGTTACCAAAGCCTGCGCATTTGGTGCTCCACCCGGAAATCTTGCTGGATACCCGCTGCAGAGCTGGAGTTGGCTTGGTCAGATTGGTTTGGTACTCAGCTGCACCCGTGTTGCTGGCATTTGAATGTGCTTCTCTCTGTAAATAAAATTGCTTGTGTTTTTTTATTTCCATCTCCATCCTCCTTCTGCGACTCTCCGTGTCCGACTCAGGAGACATGGAGTCCCCGATGAGGAAAGTCACTTTTGTTGCTGGCCCTTCGTCCGCATCCAAAGCCATTGGTCCCGTCACAGTGTTTCCAGGTAATACAGGTACTGGCATTGCTCCAGCAGAGTTCATTTCATGGGGTTTCTTCTCATAACCGATTCCTGAAGGCAAGAGAACCTGCATTTTGCTGGTCTGGATTCCTACTGAAGTATCTGTCTCATTGTTTTTACAGTCTACAGTGACAGCAGAGATGGATAAACTTGATGCAAGCTCTGTAGGTAAGGAGGAATCAACAAGTTTCAGGTCATCATTGGTCTCTGCTTCTAGTACAGAGCCCCGGTTCTTGGGAGAGGCCGAGCCAAGCCGTACCACCGTGTCCACCGGCACCTCAGACACCAGAGGGCCAGTCAATTCCCTCTGTAGCTCTCTGGGTTCAGCTACCTCTGCAGTTCTAATTAGAGAGATAATGTCTTCACTGGGCTTCGACTGAAGAACACTGCTCATGGACCCTTGACTGACGTTGCTGTCCTCTTCGTCATCCTCTTCCTCATCATCCTCTTTGGGTGGTTCGCTGGAGCTGCGCTCCACCTCCATGTCTGTGTATGTGCTGCTCTGGAGGCTGTTGTCTGAACGGTAGCTGCCGTCTTCAGCCTCAGTTTGCTGACAGTGGGCTTCTTGGGACAGGTAGTCTCCACTAGGTTTATGGACGGTAACCAGTACATAGTCCGACTCTTCCACCTCCCCTTTTCTAAGTGAAGTGGTGATAAGAGAGCCAGGCATGACAATAGCTTCGTCCTCTGCACTGTCCAGCAAGTGGGTCTCTAGCAGCTCTGAGCAGCGGATGAAGTATGTGAGGACGTAGAGGAGCCTCTGGACCAGGTCCTGTCTGCGCCCAACTACGACTGTTCTCGAAAGCCGCACTGGAGACCCGATGGCACCGTATAGGTCCCCTACAAACAGAGAAAAAAAAAAACAAAAAAACAAACAATGCAACAGTGTTGGAATTTATTTCAAAATAGCATCAATAATTAAATGACAAAAGGTTGTTTCAGCCTAATTCAAGCGAGACAGCTCTCACCCAGCTAAAAAAAGATTTTCTTTCCTCTACACTTGAGAACTGGGTGGATGTGGACCTAATGCATATCAAAACTGCTCATATGCTGAGGCAACCAGGACACCGGACTCTATTATTATCTGCTCTGGTTAGCCAACCATGTCTTTTTTAGTTCTCTACATGCGGTCTTCATTGATTAACTTAAATAATTATCCAACGTTGTTCTGCAGAATCCCAGATCATGATACTGTCAACTTTTTTTTCTTCCCTTACGATATTAACGTTTCACTTAAACTTGTTACTTAACCATTTTCAGACAGTAGGTGGCGAGAATGTACTTTTTATTTGAACCAAGACAGACACACCTTATATAATCTGTTTGAGCTGTACCATGGATTGCATTGTTCTTTGCATCACATCAACAATAAAGTATTTGAAATTATTTTTTTTTAGAGCTGTAAATTAAATTGACTAGTCTGCATTTTCTACCTTTAGACAGTAGGTGTCAGCACTGACAAGTTTTGAAACCCTTCCTATAATTAATCTACTGTTGTCTAAACTCAGTGAACTTTGGAAGACCAAATTTCTTCTGAAAAAGACAAGAATATCCTACATGAATTACTGAAACATCTACCTTTAGAAAGATGCCTCTAGACTCCAGGAGATTCACATTTCATTACCATTATACAACTGGATGATTTAAACCTGATTCTAAAACTGCTGACTTATTCTAGATTTTATGAACTTTTAAGAAACATTAAATATCCCAACAGACAAACTGTTCCAGCATGTCTTTATCAATGTTTTATGTGAGGAAAATAATCTGGATTTCGTGTGCCATCTTGCAGTAATGATTAACATCATGTTACAGTTAAAAAAAAGTGTAAACAATGACTGATACGGTGAGTAAGTGAGTGAGTCTCACCAAGCTGTGCCCAAAGAGGGTTGTAGGGATGCGTCTTTGCGAGCATGTCTACGCTCAACGAGGAGTGTTTCTCGAGGAAGATCTTTATAGGAGGCTGCCCATTGGGCATAACTGTGGGCACCCAGGCCAAATGATTGGTAAGGATGGCCGTTAATAACGCAGGAAGGAACCTAGAAAACAGGGTAAAGAGTGGTCAGAAGAGAGGGTTCATCAGAGAACATCTTGCTTTAGATTCTTGTTCCCTCCTGACCTTATTTGGTTAAACCAAATTTCCTGTTGCATGAAAAAACTTTGACCGGACTTTTCCTTTTTCAAAAAGCCACTTAACAGAAAGTGTTGAGTACTTAGATAAGCAGAAACACACATGAACACACACAATTCTCATGATTCACTTCTCATTTCTCACGGCCAGTGTCTACTTCCCTTCCAGTCTCATGACTCAAAGCGATAATGGAAGCCCAGTTCCATCACGAGGAAGAACAAAGCGGTCACCCACATCAGTCACAGGGCTTGGTGATAGGATCCCTCAATAAAGACATGATGCGATCCAGTACACCCACCAGTTCCCATGGTAACCTGATGCTCTGTGAACTCAACAGCATGAAGACCTAAGCGACTAGGTCAGGCGAACCAGTAGCAATGGAAACTTTAGATATGAAGTCATGCTTGTTAGGAAACAAACTGCTCCCTAGGAGATGCCATTTCCATTTTAAAACTTTAGCTAATGAGTGTGAAGGGATTCAGGGTTTCAGGTTGCACCGACACTGGGTCATGTAGTAAAACTAATTTGCTTCAACGGCTTGTTGACAGTGCCGGTCTTTTTAAACAATGATTCACAAATGAGTCCGAATAGGACAATTTTCTTTTGATTGGTTCTGATTGGGCTGCGGATCAAACACTGATGAATTAGATGTTTTTTTATATTTATTAATCGCATCAAAACAAAGATTTCCATCCATCTTCGGTCAAAAGAAAATCATCCCAGAACAGTGCGCATTTTTATCCCTTTTGATTTCACTGGTTTACTTTAATGTAAATCTTGTAATTAAATGAATCTTCTGCAGAAATCAAAAGTACTTCAACTGTATTTTATTCTCTTTTACATGTTACAGCCTCAGAAAAAAAACCAGAAAAAAATTTGTTATTTCATGGAATGTCTGCACTGTGCATCGCTACTTTAAAATCTCCAAGCTGCTCTGTGTTTTTCTGGTGTTAATGCTTGCAGTTCTATTTTGTTCATCTTTCAGCAAAGTTGGCTGGAACAACATAAACATATTTAACAGTAATGACTACATTTGAACTTTAATCAACTTAGTTACGTTGTTGGATTTCATTTAACAGTTTTTGTTTTGGACAAGCTAAAGTTTCTGCGTCAAACTGTCATTCATACTACCTTTCTCTTTGAGTAGGTTGCTTATGGTAAATTATCTTTAAAGTTAAATGAAGAAAAGGTAAATAACTATAAATGAATAGGCACAGGGCTGTTACTATTGTCAAGGTCAGAGATTTTCATAAAGTTGAAATGTTCAAAACCATCAAAACTCTGAACTATATTGTTACAATGGTTCAAAGCCATTTTTATAAATAGATAAAAACCCAGGATATTTATTTGATACTTGGCTGCACAATTGTGTATGTTTTTTTATCCTCTTTTTAATTTCTCAAAAGTTTATGTCTGTACACCATGAGTGCTTGAATCCGGAGGAAAAATTCCCTGCTTGATTCTTCTCTGCTATACTACAAGTAAAGAACAACAACACGCTGCCCCTAGTCGTGAAAATTAGCTGTGTATCCTGTTAAAAAGCATGTATATACATTCAAAATCACACATGTCTTGTTCATTTTAAATCTACTGGTAAATGAACTCTACTGAATATGTTCAACAACTGTCCTGCTACGGATTCATGCATGTACAATTAGCTGCTGTCAGGCATGACTTTGTAACTATGACAAATAGGAGTGTGAGGCTACTAGGGATCTCTTCATTCAGTTTTTTTGTTTTGTTTCTAAGACAGACAAGTGAACAGAATAAGGCTGAAGCTGTTACAGTGCAAGTAGGAGTGAGTGTGCTATTAGGCTGAAAGTCTTATTGGGAAGAGAAACAGTTTGTGTCTGTGTGTGTGTGTGTGTGTGTGTGTGTGTGTGTGTGGAGCTCCATGCAATTCTCTGATAATAGACTGGAGACTAAAGTAACCAATGAACAGATCAGGAAATGTGAAACATTCTAAAATGGGCATCTTTTTTTGTTGCAATTTAAGAAGGATTCTCCGTTTAAGATTTCAATAAACCAATAGGCGAAGCAGATGTAAATAAAAGGAGACACTCAACTGGTTTTTGGAGGCCTGCTCCATCAGTGAGGCCAGCTCCCTCATGAAGTGGCCGCAGAGCTGGTTCTTCTCTGATGCTCCGGACATCATCGTCAACCAGACGGGCTCGGCCACCCGGGGCATTGTATAGAGGTCACAGATGGTCATCCTGGAGACGAGGTATGGCAAGGGAGGAACGGCGAGGGGAAAATAAAAGGGGACGACGGAAAAAAAGAAGAAGAGAGAAACAGACACATTATTGTCTCAAGGGAAACAAAGGAGATCTTAGTTCACAGAGCTTTACTGTCTGCATGGAGGCTATGGGAGATCCTCACTGTGTGTGTGTGCTTGTCACCGTCCAACACACAACTATCTATTGGAATGAACAATGTATGTGTGTGAGCATGCATGTGTATGTTGCTCCGCTCTTTGGGCATTTGTCCATTGAAAACAACCAGAGTACTCCATGGAACGTGGGGCGTTGGCGAGCCCGTCTCGGCCCTGGGCCAACCTTTCACACAAGAGCCTCATGGGGAATCTCTGAAGACTAAGCAATGTGGAAAAATCCTGAAGATACAAATTCGCCTGCTGTCTCCTGAGCTTGAAACAGTTTGGCTTAGGTTAAAGGTAATCAGCAGCTATCAACCCTGGCCATCAGTCACATGTTGTGAAAGTGCTGCTGATAAGGGAGAAAAATGATTTGAGCAATTGATCTCGTTTTGCTGGAACTTTCAGAAGATCTTTGTCTAAACAAAGTTAATTCCTAACCCCTGACCTACAGAGATGTCGGTGAAATAAAAGCAGCAGACAGACTCAGAGAAAACCATGGTGTCAAACAGCAAAATACACGTTTGTGACAAGTCCTATATTTAGTTTACTTTGTGAAGAAACATATTTCCGAAAGAAGAATTTACACAAAAGCTCAATTTACAATAAATTGTCGGTAAAACAAAATCTAAAAAATTGAATTAAAAGAATTTAGATAGAGCTAATAAAGTTTAACGAGGCAATCCTAATCTGCCCTTTATTATTAATTTCTATGACATTTGAGAGCTATTCCTAAACATGTCTAAAAGTAAGTCTAACAATATTTCATCAGTTAAAAAAAAACTGACATTTTGTACTAAATGAACAAAGTTCAGCATTTATAAGTATCCAACGACAACAAGAGAGCATTAGAAGCTAGGACAAACAAACGACGGAGGAACTCTCTACATGTAAAACATGTGTCCAGACCATCCGTACGTCAGCAGCGCAGCAGAGGCAATGCATCATCATCAGCATCAAATGACCCAATAATGTGCTCAACATTCCTGCGTTACCAACGGCGTCACATACGGTCAGTCCCTACTCTGTCTGTTGTGTATTTGTTCAACGAGTGTTTGCGATTGTGTGGAAGTCTGAGACCGAGCCAGCGCTACATGAGTAGGGAAATCTAGTTTCAATATCCCTACTGCAGCTGTTCAGGTGAACTTAAAAAGAACTGGCGTTAGATGGGGAATTAAAGTGACGCGTCGGGGTGGGAGCTAAAAACTTTTTATTACCTCACTATGGAGGTCAACATTTCTTAGCAGATATTGTTTGCCCTTACTATGCAATTTTTAGAGACCAGAAACTAATTATTCTTATTGTTTCCATGCAGATGGACCCTTTTTGCACAAAGGATGCCCATTTGATTAAAAGAATATGTTGGACACACTTTTAAAAAGATAAGACTCAATTTGAATCAGTATAATTAAATTTTCCCTCAGTTTTTTCTAAAGGAAACACAGCATTACACCTATACTGTGGACTTCAATAGGTTTTTTCCATTTCAAAATATCAGACTTAAATTTCTTTATACCCCCGCAAGCAGTTTTACTAATATTATGCCTATCCAAGTACAAAACACTTACTTGGATGACAATCACTACACACCAAGTTGAAGTTCACATCGGATTTAGCATTTTATTTCACTGTGATTTGAAAATTATTTTGAAATCCCAGCTCTATTTTAAGTATGTAATACATTAAACATGTCTAACTCACTTATTATACACTAAACAGTGTAAAGCACATCTTCTAATCTTGAAAAACTATTCAGTTTGCAAATAATATTTTTTTTAACAGCTGTTTTAATCTATTCACATGGAATCTAAAGTTCCAGAATCATAGGACCAGTTTAAAGGCTGCATCTGAATACCCCTACTACACCTACTACGTGATAGGCGAAAATAAGTAAGCGAACGATGTAGTAGATCCGAATCTCTAGTATGGATTGGCAAAGTAGGTATAATGCGCCTGGATGTGTACTACCGCCACAGTAAAATCCGCTGTATGCTACGCTATCCCACAATGCAGCGGAAGCCCCAAAATCGTAGAAGAGTGACGTCGGCTATGCCGAGGACAGGACCACCGGTGACGTAACGTAAACATCCCGGTAAAATGGTGGAGCAGTACGTCCGATTTCATGCCTACTACCCATTCGTTTAGTACGTATTTACTTGATCAACGGGCAAGAAATAGCTACAGTAGTATGTAGTACATACTATAGAATTCGGATGCAGGGAAAACCCTGGATTAAGAGAGTCCTGAATAGAGATGCACCTGGCAGCCGCAGATTTCCTTTCAAGTCTAACCTGCACATTCCAGGTTTTATGATTCCAATCATTTAAAGACTATAACATGAAAACATCTTTGTATTTAAACATAGGTAATCGCTTAAACAAAAAGTGAAAACTTATTCATGCATGGAGGCACATATGTCTGTACACTCGATAAGATAAAAAAGGGCATCAGAACACATGTTCTTGTTTTAAGCAAGATTAAATAGCAGTAAATATCTAAATTGGCTCGAAATGGAGCTGATCTCAATTTTTCCATGTGAAAATGTATAGTAAACTGCTTCAGTTTTTTAAAAAAAAATAATCACATGGAAATTTGTTAAATCTTTTCTTTAATGTCTTCCTGTTTTAGTTTGATCTACTTATGACTTCTTGAGTGTGCCTTCAATTTTGTAGTTCATTTGTATAAAGTGACAAAGATTAATGCTATTGGCCAGCGAATAAATTGGGTGGGGAAAAAACATAAAGGATAATGAAAACAGTTTATTTGTAAATCAATGTAAAAGTTACTTTTTGATAAGGAAAAATAAAGAAAATAAATTTGCGTTAATAATTTTTGGCCTGCGTACAAAGAAACCGTGAGAGTTCTGGTCTCAAGGGAAAATAAATTATCCCAATCCTGTGATTTTATGGGTTGTTGCACAAGTCCAACTTGTGTTGGTCTAAAGCCACGATATTTCCACTGTTGGCTGGTGTCACTTTTATGTAAACATGCCTGTGTTAAGTGTGCGGCTTATCTTTGCCAGCATGTGTGCATGTCCACCCTCTTACGACGTCAAAGCCACATCAGCATTGCAGGCAGGAATATCTTCCAGTTTCCTTCTTTAATGTTCCATGAATTCAAAGCCCCTTAATGGTCAAGTCCCCAAGCTGAGAGGAGAAATTTTACAGATATTTGTCTAGTCCAAGGCGCAACTTGTTCTCCTGCTGGAACTCAGTATTTACTATTCTGGTTCTTGCTTGTGGCCAAATTCTGGAGAAGGTAGAGTTGCCACGCGAGCAGCTTGGGTTGCTGAGGCCAGGTGTCAACAGCCACATGACCACAGCAATGTGGAGACCTCACACGGGGAACTGTCAGCATGCATGCATGCAGCAATGGAAAGTACTGTAGTGCTTTAGACAGGGATTTGCATGAACAAACAGTGAATTGTGTATTTTAAGTAAACCAAACAGTCGAGGAACAGTGGCATTATGTCCTACAGGTAAACATGCACCTGCACAAAAGTGCAACCTAATATGTATAACTATGTAATTAATGTTTTCACAAAGAATAAATGCTTCCTTGACCTGATGTTTCGGCTCTAAATAAATCAAACACAAGAAAAGCTATCATCAGTCCTACATTATGGTTACAACGTCATCAATTATGGTTTGGTGAAGCCAGGTCAGGAATAGTCCTATTGTCTACTACCTGTAATTTAGCACAGTGACGAATGTAATACTTTCAGATGGAAGCAATTTCTGCTCCAGTTCTGACCAGCATCACTTTGCTGAGCTGGACCTAGAAATCTGTTCCCTGCCCACGTTTACAGTTTTGAAGTTTATAATCCATATGACAAATTCTGATAAGAAAGGCCGTTTTTGTATAAGTGTGTTTCTACCACATGATTTTATGGAGTACAACATTATCCAAAAATGGAAGTCATCATCCATTTTAAATGTTGTGGCTCTAAAGCCATTTTATGTCAATCAATCATCAGTTATAATTCCTTATTGATTTGAAAAAAACAATGAAAAGACAGAATGTATTTATTCAAGTTTGATGTTATAGATGTTTAGCTTTAATGGATGTAAAATAAAGTTTGGTGAAATGGGGAGGAAAAAAGTTCTTGAGTAAGATGTGATGTCTGGATTCTTTTATGGTGCCATCATAACATTACTTTGATGCTTGTTTTTCCACACCCGTTCCTCAGTGCAGCAGCCACTTCTCAATATTGAGAGATTTTAATACCAACCCAAAATAACACCCACTTATATGAAATAAATCCTGGCTACAAAAGCTATGGCCAGGAAACTGAGTGATTTAAACTAAAAAAGAACTGCTCTTGGCTAATAATGTAGACACAGAAAATGTAATTACTCAAGGACATAACATGACTGAGTTTTTCATATCATCTTGTTAAAAAAGAGGAAGTTAAAATAAAAATATTAGTCAGAAAACCTTTCAGTGTCAAAAGTGGGAGAGTGCGAGTTGCTGCCATACCTGAATTCGTTGAGCCCATCGACCATTCGACTGTAAGCCAGAGCTCTCTGAGTGGCATCTGCTGACCGCCGACTTATCTTCATGGCCTTGGGAGTGACATAACACACACACACTTTTATTATTGGCACTCAAGTTATTCACGGATGAATTTGTGGGTGAATAGGCACAAGAACAAATGACAGAAAGCAGGAGAGAAGATAAATTGTTTGCATGTCATTTAGAATTTATAGCAAAAGCAGATACTACTAAACCAAAGTAAAACCAAAGTGAACTGTATGTCATTTGAACCAGCAATCTGATGACCTTCCTTAATAAGATGGTACACATGCAGGTCAAGGACACACAGCAGTTAGTTTCAAAATAGTCAGGCAACACCATTTGCATTAAAGTACCTGTTCAATGGCACTCTTTAATTTGTTCATGTGGCTTTCAAATAATGGGAAGTGGGAGAAGAAGAAATCCTGGAAGCGGCTGCTCTCTTCAGCGTTTGGCGACAGCGTGAAGATGACTCCAATGGCAATCTTCTTCTTCCGCACCACACCAAGGTTTTGACCTCCACTTTCATCGGACATGTTAAAGCTCTCTTCCACAGACCTAAATAACAGTTCACAGGAAGTTGATTTCAGACAACTAGAAAAAACAAAAATGCAAGTGCAAATATCTGAAAATATCTGCTACTTTTTTTGCTCATTAACATTTCTCTTTCATAAAGCCTTATACCCATTTGAAAACCATCAAGTGAAGTGGATTTAATGTACCATGTACATTAATTTAAAAACACATTCAGGTTAAAGAGTTTAAAATAATTTGATTTTCTAATTCTAGCATGTTTTAGTGTTATAGCCGATAAACAAGTTGCTTTGTTGCTGGAGAGACCAGCACACTCAAGAGACTGTGAGCTTCATTTAACTTCATTTAATAATTTTGTTAACAGGCCAACACAGCATCCTGTCTAGTTACAGGACTGTGTCATTGCGAGCGCACAGCAGCAGTGTTTGTCATAATTCCAGCTGCCTGCTTGATTAACAGGAAGTCTTTGCATGATGAACCTCACAAAAATCAGACAGCGGCCCTGAGCAGAAAGGAGAGGGAGGGGCACATCAGTGTTTAGGAGACAGACTACGTTTCAGTGCTGTGAAGATATTTGTCTCCAGCTACTTAATAGTTTTGGTGGATTAGACTTAAAGAATGACCTTGCTTTTAATCAATAACTAATTTATCATAAATACTACATATGTTGCCCTATGGTTATTTCAAATTAGTTGAATCTGAAAAAACAATCATCTTGTCATTATTTGAACAGAAAAAGCCTTGTCATGCAGAGCAGACAATAGTTTAGATTTGGGGCTGTATCTGCAACAAAGGTGCAAGATATAACACAGAGATTCAAAACAAACAAATAAGAACATCATGCGGTAGTCCTTAAAAATGCCCAAAATGTTCAGACTAACTTCACATTCTACATGTCCTCTAAACCGCTTCTGGACAGTCTTGCTACCTCAGATGAACAGAAATTCACAAAATAATATTTTTAATTACATCTCTCACATTTAGACCGTCTTTAAAATCTGAAGGCAGCCAAGTGTGTCGATCTTTTTTCAGAGCAAAATAAATGCATACCTATTTGGTCGCTTTTTGTATAGATTTTATGGCTGAAGTGGATGTCTGATTTTGTGAGTGATTTTATAGTGTTCATGTCCATCAGTCTGTTTACCAGTGCAGATCAGTTTGTTACAATAATAGGATATGAAAAGAGCTTTGCACATTAAGTTTGAGGTGTTAAAATGGTTGCCTTGTGTTACTCTAACTGGATAAAAAATAAAGTACATTTTATCAAAAAGTTAATATTGCAAAACTAACATTATGGCTTTTCACTTTGAACAAAACTAATGCAATCATTGAATTCATTTTGCCTCATCAGATACAACAGGTTTGAGATCTGAGGCAGGAAGGTGGTGAGTCCAGAATTAATGGTTCTTTTAAAGCAGATGAAGTGGCCTGTAAGCGTCTCACCATCGAGGGAAGACGCCGTTCTCTAGACTGGTGGTTTGACTGCGGAGCCATCTGCGCTGGTAGCTGGAAGCACAGCTGCTGGTCAACGAGGAGCCAGGGGACGGGAAGGGAGTGATCAACAGGCTGCTGAGAGAGGCTGTTGAGACATAATGAGGGATGAAAAGCAGAGGAAAGAGATTAATGGAAACAAATCACAACGGCAGAAATGTAGTAGGAGATGAGCGGAGGAACACATACAGAGGATTGTGGGTGACAAAAGTAAAAAGGACAAGTGTGAGTCAGATAGCAAGCATGGAGGGTTACTCACACACAATGACACATAGTTCCTACACAGTTCTGGGGAATCTGAAGTATAATAAGGATTCCTGATGATTTCATTGGTTAAGAAAAAAATCATGGTCAACATCCCTGAACAGCGTTCACTGTCATTATTATAGTCTCTTTATTAATTACAACCATTATTGTCTTTATTTTTTAATTTTCCCAATTTCAATATTTAGCACAAAAATTGAAAAAAAAAAGCCTTTATTAGTTGAAATATTATGGAAATCAGCTGCTGCACCTTGGCTTAATAGTCAAATGCATTATATACAGGTGCTGGCCAGTAAATTAGAATATCATCAGAAAGTTGAATTATTTCAGTAATTCCATTCAAAACGTGAAACTTCTATACTGTATACTTTCCTTCCACACAGTGATATATTTCAAGTATTTTTTTAATTTTCATTTTTTTTATTACAACTGACAGCTAATTAAAACACCAAATTCAGTATCTCAGAAAATTAGAATATTCTGAAAAGGCTCAATATAGAAGACACCTGGTGCCATTCTAATCAGCTGATTAACTCAAAACACCTGAAAGGCCTTTAAAGGTCCCTCAGTCTTGTTCTGAAGGCTCCACAATCATGGGGAAGACTTCTGACTTAACAGCTGTCCAAAAGACGACCATTGACACCTTGTACAAGGAGGGCAAGACACAAAAGGTGATTGCTAAAGAAGCTGGCTGTTCGCAGAGCTCTGTGTCCAAGCACATTAAAAGACAGGCGAAGGGACGGAAAAAATGTGGTAGAAAAAATTGTACAAGCTCTAGGGATAACCGCACCCTGCAGAGAATTGTGACGCCAACCCCATTCAAAAATGTGGGGGAGATCCACAAAGAGTGGACTGCAGCTGGAGTCAGCGCTTCAAGAACGACCACGAAGAGACTCATGAAAGACATGGGATTCATCTGTCGCATTCTGTGTGTCAAGCCACTCTTGAACAAGAAACAACGTAAGAAGCGTCTCGCCTGGGCCAAGGACAAAAAGGACTGGACTGCTGCTGAGTGGTCCAAAGTTATGTTTTCTGATGAAAGCAATTTTTGCATTTCCTTTGGAAATCAAGGAAGAGCAGAGAAGCACAGAATCCACGTTGCATGAGGTCCAGTGTAAAGTTTCCACTGTCAGTGATTGTGTGGGGTGCCATGTCATCTGCCGGTGTTGGCCCACTCTGTTTCTTGAGGTCCAAGGTCAATGCAGCCGTCTACCAGGAAGTTTTAGAGCACTTCATGCTTCCTGCTGCTGACCAACTTTATGGGGATGCAGACTTCACTTTTCAACAGGACTTGGCACCTGCATACAGTGCCAAAACCACCAGTACCTGGTTCAAGGACCATGGTATCCCTGTCCTTGATTGGCCAACAAACTCGCCTGACCTTAACCCCATAGAAAATCTATGGGGTATTGTGAAGCGGAAGATGCAATACGCTAGACCCAACAATGCATAGGAGCTGAAGACGACTATCAGAGCAACCTGGGCTCTCATAACACCTGAGCAGTGCCACAGACTGATCGAGTCCATGCCACGCCGCATTACTGCAGTGATGGAGGCAAAAGGAGCACCGACTAAGTATTGAGTGCTATACATGCACATTTTATTCATGTTCATTCTTTTCAGTTGGCCAACATTTAAAAAAAAAACCATTTTTTTTCATTGGCCTTTAAAATATTCAAATTTTTTGAGATACCAAATTTGGAGTTTTCATTAGTTGTCACTTATAAATATCAAAATTAAAAGAAATAAACATTGGAAATACATTGGTCTGTGTGCATTGCATGAATATAATGTACAAGTTTCACGTTTTGAATGAAATTATTGAAATAATTCAAATTTTTGATGATATTCTAATTTACTGGCCAGCACCTGTACATGCTGATCACAGAGTTCTTTAAAACCCTGGAAGCAGACAGCGATTAATGATCATATGAGAGATGAGTGTGTATATAAGAACAGAAGCAACATCATAAGATGGACAGTCAAAATGTATGATGCCCAAGAGGGGGAAAAAATAAATAAAATCACTAAAAGAGGATTAATGGGAGGAGTACTCTGCTGCTGATGGAAAAGTATGTATGCATGCATGTTGCAGAGTTTAAAAATCCAAACCGCAGATGGAATGGCCAACTAGAAATTGAAGATGACAGAATGCGGGTCAACTTAGAAGATCATTTACTAGAAGCTTGTTTTGAGAGCTGCTATATTTAATCAACTGCATGTGACTTGTTTAATGACAAAGGCCCAATACCAGCCATGCCAATTAAATGTTATATTTGTGGAAAGGGAGGTGGTGGGGCAAATCCTGCAAGCAGTCTTTTGCCTTGCTCCCTCCATTTTATTTGTCCTTTTTCGTTTGTTTACTGTTGTATTAAAATAAGTTAACATTTAAAAAAAAAAAAGTTTTCCATTCTAATCATTTCTTCCATCGTGTATTTTCAATTAACACATTCATGATTGTATGGTATATCAGGCTTTTGTATGCTATAACTAAAACTGCAGCTGAAATGGCACGTGTTAAAATTACTGCTCGTTTTGTAACTGTTCGTCTTGCGACCTTGATCAGAGAAGTTGAGGCAAGTCGACCACATTGACACAGGAAATGCTTGGAGGGGGGCACACACGCACACACACAACTAAAAAACACCAACTTGCTGTGGAACACACTCTAGGAAGTTCACACCAAGACAAACAGACTAAAAATATATCTTTAACCCATAATTGATCTGACAAAAAAGGGGCTGTAAATATCGAGATGTTCTTTGTTCTATTCACTCTTTAACCCTCAGAACAAACTTTAAGCACCATTCCAGCCTCATCTGGAAGACTGAAGCCTATTCGGATTGTAGGGCAATCCCGGCTTTTCGTGATAGTCTCATTAACCTACCTGACCTGGCAATGCCACTGTCCCTCTCGTCATGTGGACCTCGGCCTGGCATGTCCATTGGGTGACTGTGACCTAGTGGAAAGAAGGGGGAGAAAAAGGGAAGGCAATGGGTTGGCTTAGATTACAAATTGGAATAAAGAGAAAAAAAATTACATGAAAGGCAAGGCAAATTCATTTGTATAGCACACTTTGGACACAAGGCAATTCAAGGTGCTTTACATGATTAAAATTTAAAGCACACAGCTGTGATGAGGAAATTGTAGTTCTACTACAAAAGGGCGGTTAAAGCTGTTGACTTGTGAACCGTTTGTGTAGTTGCAAAACTTGCAACTCAATATGAGGGAGCAAGAAACAATACCTTCTACAAAAAAACATTGAGGGAATATATAAATATAACAAAAAAATACTACATCTGCACTTCCTTTGAAAGAAACGCGGTGTGAGACCACAAACACGATGGGAAAGAAGGCTGCACAGCATGCTGAAGTGGGTAGAAATGTTGGTGGAGGAGTAAGCTCCCCACTTTAGAACAGCATGAACAACAAGTTTAGTCCCCACAGAAGGATGGATGTTTTTAAACCACTAATATTTGAATAAAAATAATCTGAAGGAAAAGTACATATGCGCAGATTTGGACATTTAATTTGTCCTGCTGTACCAATTGACAGATAATGGCTTGGCATAATATCCTTTCATGGCGAGACTCAACATGCAAAAGGGAAAAACACTTGGGGAGGTCCTGCAATCAGTTTTACCCCTAAAGACTGATTTCATGCATCTATAACTAAAAGTTACTAAAATATTAACAGAACAGAGCAATGTTCTGGACATTTTCTGCAAGAGCATTAGACTCAAATACCTCCAGGAATCGGTTTCACTTTTATACTAAAGTGTAGAAAAGTGGTTGAGATCATTGCAATTACATTAAGCTACATTTATATGGGGAAAGGTCAAACTTTGGGAAATAAGGTCTTATACCGATTCTGTTATAACCGGAATCTAACTACTTGTAGGGGTATTTTTTTAGCACAAATCCATCTCAGCTCCTTACATTTTTTTTTACATTGCTTTAGTTTGTGTTGGGTTACTTGAGCTGGAAATTATTTACATGTTTCACTTTCCATATGCGTTTCACACAGATCATCAATGGTGTCTCGTGAATAACCATCCAATGGAAAATGAATGTCAGTTTGAACAGTCAGAAAATCAATTTGCATAAACCACTACAATGTTTTTAGGATTTGAGTCATTTCACCAAATGTGCCTTGACTGTCTTTTTTCTACACTGAGTGAAAGAGTGCAGTTAAACACAATCACAAAAAACAGGAGCAAGTCCACCATTTGAGAGAGTTTTGTTTTTGTAGAACATTATGAAGGCACTTTTTCTTCTCTAAAATAAAGAGTAACCATACAGGTGGCACAATGGGCAATAATAAGAATATAATGTTTTGTTTGATGAAACTAGTCATTGGTTGAAACCTTAATCCAAATAATCTCAATGAATACTAATGCAAATGCCTAGAGATAAATCTACTACAAGTAAGATTAACCACTTCAAATCATTCAACAGAACTTTACTTGCATTTTTACTAAAAAGTCAGTTTAAATTGTTTAGAACATAAAAAGAGAGTACAAACAACATCTCAAAACAATGTATCATTTCAGTCAGTGACGAATGTTGCAGATTTATCTTGGTAGCTACCTTTTGAAGGAATCAAACACAATGACTGACTTGGAAAAACTGCCTTGTGCTTAACAAGATGGATACCAAAGGAATATACCTCAACTAGACATGCCTTGGATTTTTTTTTACAAGCTTGTTAAAAAGGTTTTAAGGAAAAGCAGAAGAGATAAAAATGCAACTGCCCAGTACAAATAAAGTCTAAAAGCATTAAAGATACAGTCGAAGCAAGTGGGTGAGTAATAGAAGAGGAAGAAAAGAAACTGTAAAGAGATGCCTAATACTACAGTAACCAACACCCATGAGCCCACCATGCATTTAATAAGTCTGCAATGCACCTGGTCAGAAACTACAGGCTGATATTTATAGTGTACGAGTGAAATTCATGGCTGTGAGCAGAAAATACCGTACTGGAAGCCGATGAACAGAAGTGAAGCCAAAGATGGAAGACTGAGTGTGAACATCAATTCTGTTCAGTTTATTTAGGAACAAACATGACAAATTTCTATATATTTTAGCCTAAATTATATGACCCAGGTTCTTTGCAGACGTGCTATATTATGGCATGCTGTGACAACTTATCACCTTTATTTGCTAGATTAACCACACGTGCATGCATACACCGTACGTCATGTCCTGAACAACCGCCAATACTCCAACTATAGCCTTACGCATACATGCAACTGGCACACGGCAGTCGTGGCCAGTTTTGAGCGCCAACCTGAAAAGAAAGAGGCGCTCTTGATGAGGCGCAGTGGGCCCTGTTCAGAGAAGGCCCGTCGAGGGCTGCAGAGCTGAGAAAATCCTGGGCAGCACAAAAAAAAAACATGGAAGAGAAAAAAGAAAGAGGAAGAACAGACAAAAACATGACCTATGATTAGTGAATGGATAAGGAAGAAAGCAGTATCCTGTTGACCGACCATCTCGTTAGTTAGGTTTCAAGTTTGGAAATAAATAGATAATTGTAGGTTGGACAGCTGGACAAACAAGACAGCTGGTATCGTGCACAGAAAACAACTTTCTCTATAAGTCATAGTTTTTTTTATTATCAATCAAGGTGTAAAACTGCACATTTAGTGTTTTCTGCGAGGATGAGAAAAAAAATTAAATATACATAAAGGATAGAAGCTGCCAATATTTTAATGATTCTTTAAAGAAATACTTGGATATTTGATTTTTTTATATAGGAGCATTTATAACCTAAGCCTGACTCAGAGTTTCTGCAAAAGGCTGATAGTTTCACAACTAGCGATGAGTACAGATATCGACAGCGTTTGATAATGAGGTGACTCAACTGTTGCGCTCAGAAATCAGGTGCCCTCTAGGGTTGTGACAAAAACTTCTAACTATTAAGAAACTGAATGGAAACATAATAAGGAACTGTTGGTAGAGGCTTTCTGGCAGGATTTGTGTGTAAATTAGAACACAGAGTTATCTTAAAGTGAGACCAAACCTGTTAGAAACCAAATAAAATCACATGAATCAGCTAACCAAAGGAAACATCACAGGGGCAGAAGGCCACACACGCTGTTGAAATGAGTGCAGTCAAACATGAAATACCAGTTCCAAAATGTAAATCTATTTGCAGAATCCTAGGTGGACTAAATAAAATACTTTAGCTCCATGTTACTATGGTTACCTATGCTCCCTAAAAGACTGCTGGGCCCCATGTGTTGATCTGGCCTCAAGGTGTTGCTTTCTGGTCCAATGAACTCCAGGCTGTCCTGTAACCTGCAGAAAACCAGAAAAAAAAGAAAAGAAACCCAAATTAGATTAGTAAATTAATGGTTCATGTACCGCCAAAAACAACAAACCACTTAAAAACGAAACACTAAGAAGCTTTCCATTATAACTAGGGCTGGACAATATGGCCTCAAATCTACATTGTGGCATGATCTATTATTGCAGATATGTCAGATATGTGTTTAGATATGTCTAAGTGATTGCTTATGAAAATTCACTCTTTCCAGACACATTGCAGCAGAACAACTTCAAAAAAGGTTTAGAATGCCATTTAAAAGAACATCTATTGTTCAAAATGCATTTAAAAAGTATTCAATTATTTTTCCAAAATAATGCAACACAGGAATCGTCTCAACATAAAGATTAAAATATTTAAAATAAACAATAAATGTTTAGAAGCTTGAGCTTGATGACATTAAAATGCATTACAGTATGGCGGTACAGTCAAAAGGTCTATAAATTGAAATTATGTCTACCTTATATCTTTTATATTGCCCAGTACTAATAATTATTGATGGTTATTTGGCAAGAGATGACACGATGAGGAATACATCTGTGATTTGTTCTTGCTTTTTAATGTGAACATGGTAATAGAAGTAAGGCGGGTGTGTGCTTACGTGTTGAGACTGCCGTACGCACTCCCTCCCGTCCTGGCGGTGAAGACCTTACTCAGCATAAGCTGAGGTGGCGATCTGATATGATGATAGCGCAGGGACAAAGATCAACAGGTCAACTTGGGAATATGCATGCACGTGTGTGTCTATCACAGTTCTCCTTCAGATGTCCACAACAGCATTTATTCTTCCTTTAACTAGCCATTAAATAGTTTAGTTACAAAACCCTAACTAGTGTTTGATTTAAATTTCAAAGAAAATGCTACCAAATGTTTTGTTAATACAAGAGTTGGGCTAGTCTTAAAGTAATCATAAAGTGTCAACAAAAAAATAAAAATGTGTTTAATAGTTTATCTCCTGTACTAAGCAAAAATAATTAAATAACTTCTATCACTTATTGAATCAAATCTCAAATGTAGACATGTGTTGTTTTCTTACCTGATCTGATGAATTTTCAGAGTTGAGCCTTTGTAGCTCATGGCTACAGACCCAAACATCATCTCCCCCAACATTACTACATCAGACGAACACCTCGATCCCTGAAAAGGAATGCGACCATTGAATACTGTCCCACGTACAAACCAAAAAAGGCACACATAGTGCATAATGTCGTGAATTTGGTCTTAATGTAAATAAGGAAATTATTGGACATTTTGAAAACTTCTCTTGCCAATTACTCCTAAAATATAAGATTTTAGACGACACTTGACAAAAAAAAAAAAATTCTGAAGGTTGCAGACTGAAACATTACCTGGAAACGGTGGCCCTGCTCCTTAGATTCCCTTTCGGAAGTACATGAAGAGGAGCTGTCCAGGGAACTGCTGCTGCCTCGTGTTGGACGGAGCTGGCAGCACTTCCCAAACATCTTCACCTGGACATCGGTGCTCTGAGAATTACAAACAACCGACAAAATAACTTAACTAAAAGACTGGTTCTAGAGTAGAGATTGTGCTAAAGTTGTTTAAGAAGAATTGGATTTTTTTTTTGTGTGCAACACAATAAAAATGACCACATATAACCGTTATATTTCAGTCACAAAAAAAGGAAAACTTTAAATGGCGACCACAGTTACATGACAGGGTTCCTTTATTGACATTCACATTTTATTTCTTAGCCAACAAAGTTGTTATAATAATGGGGAAAAACCCCTAAAAACTATTATTTTGTCTCAAAATAAAAAACTTCCAATGTTATTTTTTTCTGGAATAATGTAAATAAAGTCCAACTGAACACAGAAACCTAATCCATAGGCCCTTGGGTAAACAGCTAACTAACAGCAATGTGAGCCCAATCAGCCATCAGTCATGTGCCTTCTTAACTTGGCAGCCTATTCAGGAGGAATGCTTTTGGGAGGGAGAGGGCGGGTGTGAGTGCAGACGTGCCTGTTTGTGAGTACATTTCAGCTCAGCTCTAATAGCTCAGCTGAAATCAGAGTTGCAGCTCATGTAAAAGACAAAGAATAAGTGCAGAGAGGGAAACCAAGTAGTAGGGTGGAAGAAAAATGATAGTTGCTTCATCTACTGCAATCAACTTTAAGCTAAATAATTGTGCAAGCTCTCCCTCCCCCATCAATTTCCCGTGATTCTGCAGCACACCAACACCTACATGATAGTGAAGCTGTAATGATTCAGAGGGATCTTGTGTATGCACATGGGTTTGTGTGTGTGTGCTTGTCTGTCTGCTGCAGTGCAGTGTGAGGTGTATACATAGTGCAGCAGCATGTGACTGGCAGTCATATGACTCTGAGAACTCGTGACTGAGTAGCGCTGCAATCACTCCCCGACTCTCTTCCTCCCCATCGTCCACTACTCCTGCTTCAAATCCTTCTTCTATTACACAGTCAGTTTCTTTCCCTCTTAATGCACCATTATTCAATCCGCTTGCATACAAACACCCTTTGACATAATTGTCAATCTCTGATCCCTGTGAACCATCTCATGCATACCTTCTACTACTGAATAGACTGTTTCTCCATTTCCCATAACAGTGTTGATTGTTTGATTTGCTGGTCTGGCCAAATAAAAGAAGAAAAAAAAATCACCTGACAAAACTCTGGTAGCTTGCACAGCTCTAGAACTGAACTATTAACAGCTTCTCAAGCTATAAGTCAGTATAACTCTTGCAGCATTTCTGGTATACATTTTTAATGTGGTGGCAGCAATATTTTATCTGAGCATTTTGAGTAAATACATGGGCATAATCTGAGTAAAAAAAGTTGACACAGATTTCAAATATTTCAAGGCATGCTGTGAGCTGCAGAAAACAAGCATCACACTGTGAGGCAATAATGCTAGAGACGTGATAAGGTGCTCAGCCTAGTAAGACCTTAGAACAAGACCGAGCGGACATGGAAGAGAATATACAAACCACAGTGGAAGATGATAAGGTGGTGGCATTTAGCAGAACGATTTTAAAGTAAAGGAAGTGAATGTCACAAGACACAAGGTAAGGGAGCCAGTACACAAAA
This sequence comes from Apricaphanius iberus, assembly GCA_028564705.1. Taxonomy (NCBI): domain Eukaryota; kingdom Metazoa; phylum Chordata; class Actinopteri; order Cyprinodontiformes; family Aphaniidae; genus Apricaphanius; species Apricaphanius iberus. Next base: position 350,349 of record JAPXFQ010001349.1, read on the forward strand.
AAACAAAATAAGAGAATATTCACTTCTTAAAGAAATATAAGGGATATTTAGAACACTATTTTTTTATTTAAGGTTTTTTGGGCCACAGTGGCCTTTATTTGAGAGTAGACAAGTTTTTAAAAGGAGAGGGAAGTGGTGTAAAACATGTGGCAAAGGTCACCCAGGACAGGATTCGAACCGGGAACAGCCACGTTACGGACTGCGGTCTCCACACATGGGGCACCTGCACTGACCATTATGCCACGCAACGCCCCAAGAAAGCCATTTTAACATGGATGAGATGTAGTGAGCGATTTATATTAAAATAACAGAGAAAGCAAAACAGAATCATTACGGAATAATTTGAAAAAAGCAAACCATAACTAATAGCCATTAAAAAATAAGAGCAAAAACAGACTAAGACCAATTAGGAGGAGGAAGAAAAATACACATAATGACATGGATGTCATGTGAGGATGAAAGAATGCTGCTTACACACTGGCTGTCACCTGATTCTATTATTATTGGAGATAAGGGCACCGGGTCTGCAACAGATGGCAAAAAACTGCATGGTTCCAAAAAATATTTTGCATATTATTCTAAATTAACCAAGATCCAAGAGCGGTGGATGCATAAAAAAGGAAGGCACAGTGCAGCTCGTTTTAAGATACACACTTGAATGATCTATGAAAAAAAAAAAAAAAACTAAATGTAGTTGATAAATATTGCAACACTAATAAACAGGCACACAAAAAAATCTGACATATTGATAGGATCTGCCTTGAAGGACATGCTCTCAACAACTGATCACAAGACTTTAAATGCTTTAAATACATCAGCAGCTCACTACACTGGTTTTTGTTATCCGACACCGAGTAACTGGTTTGTGACCAGAAGCAGATGATTTTCAGCTTAGCTAGCCCAGACTAGTGACTGGCTGTTCTCTAACTAAGAAAAGTAACAAAACAAAAACTTTTCCATCCATGAATGCAGCGTAATAATGCACTAGGCCTACAACACACTTCAGTATTGATGCTGTTACAGAGACTTAATGTTAGCCATTTACAGTATCAGCAATGTGGCATAAAGAGCCATGTAAAAAGAAACAGATTTCTAAGAGAAAACACTTTTAAGCAAATAACAAAGGCTGACCGGTAAAGCTAAACGTTTTCATCCTTTTGATCTTTCAAACTCTGTTGAGGAACATGTTGGAGTCGAAAGGATAGATCCTCACCCTAGGACTGACATTTTCAACAGCCTGTCTCATAATGCTAATTCTGTTAATTGGTAAGAGAAGATACCAAAGACAGTTTAAAATGTCAAATCTAATCTAGTCTCTGTTTGAAACAATAGTAAAACACTATTTCATAGAGACTATATGGTCTCAAAGGCAGCAGTATCACGTCACCTCTGCTTTATACATAAATAATACTTTGTTCATTGTAGGATAGTTAGAAAAAAAGTTATGCTCTGATTATATCTTCAAAACTTTTGATGAAATCCACAGAAATACAGACTGGTAGAGACAGTTCTGGTACTTTTGCACCTCAGTGCAGCATGTGACACTTTTGATCATGAAATACTATTGGAACAACTGGAGAGCTGGGTCGGACTCTCAGGCAAAGTACTAGGCTGGTTTTATTCTTATATCAAGAAAAGGAATTTCTTAAAGTCTATCGGAATTTTTTTAAATCAGAACAGACAGAAATCTAAGGTGCCCTAATTAAAATCTACATGCTCCCAGTAGCCCAGATTATAACAACTAATAAGATTAGTTACTATAACTATGAAGATTATACTCAGCTTTACATTACAATGTCACCAGGTGACTATGAACCCACCCAAAACCTAAGAAAATGCAATAAGGAAATCAATGGATGGATGTGTTATAATTTTCTCCAGGCGAAGAAAAACTAAATTGAAGAGTTAGCACACAGCTTCAGTTAATAAAACTAGAAAATACTAATTGGACTCAAAATCTTGATATAGTAACAGACTTGGACTGTAAACCTCCAAGGTCATATAAAGCCAATAACAAGGTCAGCCTTCTATCACCTGAAGGGCATTTCTAGGATAAAAACACTAATGTTGTAAAATAATCTAAAAAAAAAAAAAAAACACCCATATTTTTATCTTTAGTTGGATTGATTGCTGCAACAAGATCCTCACTGGTTTCCCTAAAAAGAGCAGCAGATCCGGAACGCTGCTGCTTGAGTCCTCAGTAGAACCAGGAAAGTTGAACACATCACCCCCAATTCTTACACTGGTTCCCAGTAGCTCATAGAACAGACTTAAAAAAAATGTGTTAGTCTATAAAAATCATCAAATGGCTTAGCACCAAAATATGTTCAAGGCCTGTTTTCACCATTGCAATCCCCGACCACTAAATTAATAATTTCTAGAATTACAACTAAACATCGAGAAGCAGCTTTCAGTTTCTACACTCCCCTTATCTGGAACAAACTTCCAGACCACTGCAAAGCAGCTGAAACACTTAGCTGCTTTATATCAAAGCTACAAACTCATCTGGTTAGAGTTGCCTTTGAGTAAGCAATTAATAATAGCTGGAATGTCATATCTTCCAACACATTGAGTTGCCTTGTTGTTGAAAGTGTGCAATACAAATAAAGTTGCCTTGCCTTCTCATATCATGGCAGAGCTACACAGACAAAACCGCTAATCTGCACACCCTAGCTATATAATGAGATAAGAAAAGGACCAAAAAAAGTGTGATCAGTCGATCTCTATTTGATAGATACGATCAAAACTGAAAACACTGCTAAAAGACAGTACCTTCACAAACTCGTCTTACGCATAGCTCAGCCAGATACACTGCCCGACTGTGACTTTTGACAGTAGAGCAATGAAACTTCCTGAAAATCATGTTTCTTTCTTTGCTCATATCCTTGTTTTCTGCAGGCTTTATAGGATGAAAGTAACCTAAGCCAATTTATGCATTTTAGTTACACTTAAATGGCAAAAGCAGTACCACCTAATAAATATAAAGATTTTAATGGACTACAATGATATAGCATCACTGTGCTGGGACCCCAAAAGATGCCGGACAGAAACAAGCTAAACATGTGACTCACGGTAATTGGGGTTTCCTCTGTGCCCCTTTTCTTTGCAGTGGAGTCAAAGAGGACATTTCTGCCGCGCCTCTCACAGTCCTGGTACACGATGAGTCTGATCTGACTGGGCTCCAGCTGGGGAAGCGGCCAGCTAAAATGAGGGATTGATGGATACAGGAAAGAGGGATCAAAAGGAAAAAAATGGCAAAAGGAAGATGAAGATTGGAAACAAGGGGACGGAAGATGGGGAGGAAAAAAAACAATGATACAAGAATTAGCAGTTTAATCCAAAAACTTGTGCTGACAAGATAAACAAAACTATGTCTAGTGAAAGCAAAGAAATATTACATTTTTGAAAACAGATTATATTTAATGGTGTGAATTGCTTCCATGATGTGCCAACGGCCTAAAATAGGGAATGTAATATAATTTGGTAATATCAAGCTTAAACTGAGCTACATGGTATTAGTTGAGTAACATGAGGCTTTGTATGTCACAATTTTGCAATATAAAAACAGATATATATGTCAGGTAATACCACAGTTTATAAACCAAAATCAGCAATATGTGATAAAGTTTTCTTTGAAAATGGACAGAGAAAAAAAAAAACTATGCTCTGAGCTGCCCAATAGATCATTTATATATTGTCATCATAATATTAGTGTGCATACTATTCATATCCCAAAGGACTCTTTGGAGTGTGATAATTGTTTGCCAATATGAAAAATGCAAGTTCATGACATTTGGAGTATAGGTGACATTGCCTAAAATCCTACAGTGAGGGATGGATGCAAAGAGAGGAAAGATAGTAGTTATTTGTCACAACTGTATGAAGTTATCGATATCATCAGATTTTAATACTGTGCAGCCCTACTCTGAGCATAAAGAGAGAAAAAAACGCATACATGGAAGGCGAATCCCAAGTTTAGCTGCTTCCTATCGGGACAGAACATGTATACTCCTTTGAATGAAAGATTCTCAACAGATGCTAAACATGTTGGGAAACGTAAATATGGGTTACTTGCAAGCTGGTAATAAACACTGTTTAAGCTGCCATCCTTTGCAATGGGCATGGCAGACACAGCAAAATCCATGCCACAGCTGCCGTTCATCCGTCTCATACCTCAGCTTGCAGGGGTGCGTGGGGAAGGGGGTCTTATAAAGAGTACTAGGACAGATCTACTCAAAAAAAAAAAACGAGAAAAAGAACCACTAGGGCATGCTAAGTTTATTTTTTTGAGCTCCCTTTGCTTTACACAGTGTAGAATAATTACACCATGACTCATTATAACTTCCTTACAATTCTGTCAGATTATCAGTCCTTATTAATTTTTCTATTTACAGCAGAAACTGTGGAGTGACTTCCACTCACGGGGTTGAATTCACTAACCAGCTGAGTGACAGAAAACCTTATGATAAAAACAGATTTGCTAATGGAAGCAGATAATTTGTGAATTAAGTTTTTTTTTTTTTTTAAGGTTGACTTTATACCCGAACCTTCTTAGTCTATATGTAAAAAAGAAAAAAGGAGAGGTGGATGAGGGTGGATTAACATGAACCAAATAATTTAGCTCGTCTTACCAATACTGGCTACTGATCCTTTTAACACTAAATTCAACATTTGCAAATTACTGGAGATAACTCTGAAAGGAACCCTTTAACCTGAATGATTTACTATGAGCTATAAAGATAAGTGGTGACTGGTGTAGGTGATGATAGTCGCTCATCTGTCTTTTAGAGCGGATACAGAGCTGGACCTAAAAATAGTTTATTAACTGGCAGTGGTGACCGACCGTCTCTAAACACAACTGTTGAAAGTACACTGATTGAAACCGGAACGACGCATAAAATTTCACCCCTACGAGCAGCATCTCCGTGTTTGGTCAGGGAAAGATCTTGTTGGGAGTCGGCCTGTGTGTATCATTCCCATACATGTGAACTCGGTTTACCAAAAAAAATACACACATTAGAGGCCAAGCGATCCAGTCACGAAGGTGACAGGAGATGGGGTGTTATTTTAAAATGTAGGTACATTTAATTGGTGCACTGCATGTGCCAGCGGTTGATGCATTTATAACTAAAAATGCTGATTTATTTAATTCCTTTTTCTTTTCTTTCACACCAAGCATTTTTTTTAAATAACTGTTTGTCATGCTTTGTTGATTGTTATAATTGATAAATATGGCTAATAGTCATGACTATGTTGTATTCTAAATGCATACAGGTACTGGATCAATAAAGTTAAGCTATTTTGTATAAATGGACTCATTATAGCAAGCATGACCAACTACTTATAAAGATTAACTTAGCAGTTCAAACTTCACAAGGAAAAAAACTTATTGTGACCAGGGCAGAAACCTCTGAAAGAAAGTCGGAGAAAGAACAGAGGAGGAAGCATACAGTAATCGTGTGACAGTCACAGCACTGACAGAGCAGAGAGGGGAGTCATTCATAAACGTAGCACATGACTTTATGACTGTTACATCCTCGTGCGTGTCTAACCTCGATTGTTTAAACTGGTTCTGACTCAAAGTTTCTCAAGCAGACAGGTAGAAAGAGGTATCGACTTCCTTAAGAGAGTGCTTAATTAAATAAGCCCCACCAACTACAGTAAATTAGAACATTCCAAGTTGAAAATAAAGCAGCTCTCTGCCTTATTGAAGTTATTCCTGGTCTTGCTCAAAAAACAAACTCATCCAGACTTCTACAGTCTTTAAAGCACAGGTAACACTCTACCCAAACATGTATTAGCTGCATTCAAAAAGGATACTTTCCTACAATCCTCATAACCCACATGATCGAGACTGATAGCTTGAGGTTTGTTCATAACGCGTGTCCTAACCATAAAAACATCCCCCGTCCGACTTCACACGTTTAAGGTTGACCGTTTGTATGGCTGAAGCTGCAAAAAATGATAATAAAAAAAACCCTGAATAAAATCCACAGTAAGCAGGCCTTGTTCTGAAACCCTAGCAAACACAATCATGCTCTCTGTGATGCATGTAAACCCAGTTAAGTATTACCCACTCCTACCTGAGTGTCATCGCGAGTCTGCCAGTGTTTCCCCAGCCCTCTCCCACTTTTTATTTCTCTCGGCTCTCCTCTCTGCTACTCCTCTGCCAGCCAAAGCAGGGGTCTAAGAATAGCGGTGGACTAAATTCACACAACAACATGAGACTATCAGGTGATCAGCGCACCACTGTGGTGCGCTGGACAGTACAGAGGCAGCAAGAGCAGCGGGCCTGTACTGCTGACAACCAGAAAGCGCTGTGATAAGACAGTGACCGAGGGGATTTGTTTGTGTATTGTTTCCTAATCCGAGTCTTTTTGTTCCTCACTCGCTTGTTTCCTCTTCCCCTTCTTTCTATCTTCTTCCAATAATTGTAAAAGTGCAATTACTGGCTTTTAACCAAATTGAAAAAGACAAAGAGATATAAAGAGCTTAAAGCAAACTTGAGATAAACGCACTCCTCATGTTAATTTATTGCCAAAAAGATTCTAAAAGAGTGGGACACCACGATTTCACCTTTCACACATTGGTAATGATGACAAACCATTTTGTAATTTACCATCTTTTTCTTAAGATTAAGCTTTTAGGTATTCCAAGCTGAAGTCAGCGTCTAAAGTTTCGCATGCAAAAAAATAAACGTTTTTTTCAAAAAACATTCCTCTTTCAAATTCCACATCTGCAAAAACACAAGATCTGGATAATAAGTATACAGAACACAGCTAATATACATGCACTAAAGTGTCTTTGTCATGTTGTTTAATGTGCAGAAAAGACCAAAGTTTCCTTCTCTAAATCACATATCAAATTATGTAAATACACCTCAAATCGGGTACATAAGAGAATTTTATGCATCAGTTTATGGGAATGCATCAGGAAAAACACAGAAAATTAGAGAGTAATTTTAGCTTTATAAACAGCATCAATAAGAGTAGCAGTAGTGTTACAATCTAAACAATACCCTCCGTTTGTTATAACAAAGCAGTCTAGTTTCCTAGACTGTTTTGATTCTGACATCAGCCTACACTGACCTCAAAGAGCCCCAGCTCTCTCTCCATTGCCACTGGAACAGCTGTGTCTGTGTGTGTGTATATATGTGTTTTACACACAGGGGGACCGTTACATAAACATCCCCACCGTCCAAGCTGTGTGACGTTCTTCCGGCTGTGTTCTGCAGAGGACACGGTTTGGTCCAGCACTGTTGTTGACTTTACATTTCCGTAAAGTTTCTGAAGTAAACTTTAGAACGGTCTTAAAACAGGACCGGACATAATTACTACATTCCAATGTAAAAAAAATTTTTTTTTTAATTTCTCTTAACATTTAGGGTAATTACAAACAGAATGCATAGAACTGAAATTTGATAAACTGAAATGTTTCCTATGAAATGCTTTAAAACGCAGCTTTAGTATTTAAAAATAGTCTTTTTGTAAGAGAAGAATTAAAAACATCCCTGCCTGCATATGTTTAATATCTCAAAAACTTTTTTTCTCGCAGCGCAATTTCAAAACTCTTTTTTTCTTCACCAATGTTGCATTCAGTTGCCAACGGGGCCCCTTAGCTTTGGAAAACTGCCAGATGCATCATGTGTTTAATCTTCATGTAGGAGTACAAGCAACACCCCAAAGAAATATGACACTTCAAAACGCATAAATGTATTCATGTGTCTAATGACATATTGCCGTCAACCATTCAGTGAACACAGTGTTGGAGTAGGATTTTTTTTCTTCTTCTTTTTTTACATCTCATACAAATCTTTTGCATGGATCTACAGTTTAGCCAATTTATCATCAAAATGGTTGCTGGGGCAGCTTATAAATAAAAGTTTAGCTTGAAAATAAGGTTTCATACATACTTTACAAATTGGTACATCCTCATCTTTACCTTGCAAACAGAGTGTAATGAGTACCAGCCTGTTGAGTACAATAAACGACCTCTGCTTTCCAGAAGTCATACGATGCCAAGCAGCTGAAGCTTGAGAAGTCACTACAGTCACAGTTACTTTATTTATTTGCCAACCAATTTACAGGTTTCTGCTCAATAATTGACATCATATGGAATCTGTGTGCATTTGATTTTAAAATGGATCTATATCCAGTTTACTAACAAAGCTGCAATACAACATCCAGACAATATTTTAGTATATTTTTTTAAATAAATGCAGCTGCTAATATATGATTCATAATAACTTAAATTCTAATTTCACGGTTTTTTTGTGCTAAATTACTAATCATACATTAGCTTAATACAACTTCTGTATCAGCAAAAAGCTCTCTTGAGATTGTTATAACAGAAATCATCATTTTAATTAGCTAGGAAAAAACTGAAAATAAGTTCATTAGACAATGTGTGAGTAATTTATTTGACTTTCAGCCAACAGACAATATACCTCACACTCGTGGATAACTGTGGAACCCACTGGGACACATCACTATGTGAGCTTTTTTATTTTTTGGTTTTTAAATGACAAAAAAAAACATATGAAAACTGAACTAAAAAAAAATTGACATTTCTGATAAATCTTGCCTCTTGAATGAACATACAGAATATATACCACTCCCCGCACAAAGTTTATTAATTTCTTCTTCCCTTACCATAAAATATCAGCATAATTAAATAAAAAAAAAAGGGAAACTAAAGAGTTAGTTCAATTCTTACTCGGTGAAAGCTGCATGAAACATACTAAGGGTGCTAATTTTAACACTTCTCACAAAGGAAAGCCTAACAGAAAAACAAAACATTACAAGTTGAGACAATCTCCATTCTGTGAAATGCACATGGTAACTGCAACACACACGCACAAAAAAAAAGTTATTTGGATCTGTTCAGATTATAAACACAACTGTGTGTAGTCATGTGCGATTGGTGTCGTTTGATTTTCATAAAAGTATATCTTTATCGTGTCCCCTGCAGTTCTTAGAAGCTCGAGTATGGCTACTCAAAATAGTGTTGATAGGAACTTGATGACAGCCGCTGTCTTTATAGAACCTTGGCAGGTCTGCAGCATTCACATAAAAAGACATGCCTGCAACATTAAGCCACAACGTGTATGTGAATGCATTATCCTAATAGGCTGTAAATTTGCACATTAACAAATTCTGAAAAACTGCTGAACACATCTTTTTAAGATGAATACAAAACTTTTATATAGTAAATTAAGTTGACATGTTTAGGCTTCAAAAGCATCAACCCAGATTCCCCTATAAAATAAAAAGCTGTATCATTTTTATTCAACTTATTTTATCTAAAGAAGAAAACTGTCCACTTGTCACCAGTCCACTGTTAGAGAAATGGTTTTCCAAATTTTTAATATAATTTTTGAACATGCATACAAATAAATAAAAAGTGGTTGTACAAGTGTGCTGAAACTTGACAAACTGAAGTATGAAGTATGCTTACTAGCACAGACACCTAGATTTATTCTAGGTGCTTCAAACGAAGTTTGCAATAGTTCAGGTCAACAATACAGAGATAAACTCCTGCAAACTTGTCTTGAAGGACTTAGAGTATATTTAGATAGATGCCAAAGGTAAAAAGACAGAATACCATGGAAGCAAAGAGGGATGACATACAAGGCCCGTATAAGTGCAAAGATCTTAGAGGCTTTCAGAGAAACAGTAGTACTATGACTCATTAATCCAGGCAGACAACATGACAATGACAAAAAGAATCATATCTTGTTACCAGGTCACATGAATAGTCTCAGAAATGCAGTAGGTAGTTTTTTTTCCAGTTGCTATTAAAGTTTGACAGACTACACTGAAAATGTTGAGATCAATTTGTTAACAACAGAGAATGGCAACGGAATTCATAGATTGCAGCAAATCATTTTCTAGCCTTACGTTATTATTTATTAAAATGTTCATTCCTAAGCCGGTCCAAATGATTCATCTTATCCAACTCAGCTTTGTGCCCGTGACTGAACATGCAGCCATGTGATCATTCCAAAACCATGAAAGCCAGAGATTCAAGAAAGCCTCACAGCAATGTGAAACTATACAGGGGACGAAGGATACCATGCCAATCAGCAACCTGAGACACTACTTCTACTGAACCATCAAAAGTGAAAAGGCCTCTACAAATAAGTCACGCCCAGCTGAAAGTTTTGCCATGTAGCATGCACGCTATCCAATTCTAAATATCTCGGAAAACTTAGATCACCATATAGAATTAAATAGTATCCTGCGTTAATTAATACAAAGCTGATTCTGCAGTGTTTACTGTTTAAGAAAACTCCCACAAATTTAAATGGGTAAGAAAATATTTAAATACATTAAAATTATAATATATATACACCCATATAGCTCTAACTATGAAACCATAAACTAATATTTAGGTGAGTGTAGTCCCCCTTAGTGGAGGAGGAAAGTTTCCCAAAGCCTACCAAAAATCCACCAACACGAGTGAGGGCAGAGTGGAGAGAGCTACCGGCTAACGGATAAGCCAAAGGCTCTGGGTGTAATGTACAGTATGCCGTCTCTGGTCAGGTGGGGGTATTCTGGATGCCACAGTGATGTGGTGTGACAGTGCTTTTTATGGGTGAGACATTAGGCAGAAGGCAATGGGTTGGCAAAACAAAAACTTGACCATCATTGTATACCCAGTTGGATAAAGATATTAAATCAGGGGGGATTTTTTATGGCAGACATTAAAACTTAAATATCCATTTACAATCCGCCCAAAAAACAATCTCAGATTTAGGAAATCTCCCCATCTCAGGAGTAAACTTCTCTGCATTTACATATCTGTCCAACCCTACCTAACCTTGCTTTTTAACCAATTGTCACATCACAAACCATGAACTCCAATAAAATTCTTATTACACCATCCATTACGTTCCTCTGTCTGTACCCCAACAAGTCTTCTGACTCACCCGTTGTCTTTCAATTAAAATCCTTCTATCACTTAAAGAAGGACCCCTATTTTTGTCCAACTATTAAATTGTCCCCCCTCCAGTGTTGCTTCATGCTTGATGAATGAAGAGCCGATGTCAGAGGTATGGAGAGCACAGCTGACCACTGAGTTAACAGAAACGCCTGCTGACTGTCTGTCTGTTCTAGGACTGATGCCAGGCACCCAACCCCCTTTAGCCCACACACACAGCCTTTTTATATTGCCGGTGCAGACCATGGCACCTTTACGGCCATGGAACGTGCTCTGGCACAGACACAGGCTAAAGTGCAAGCAGCATCCCACAGAGGTGAGCTTTGTGGTCTGCTGGTAATTATATCCATCAGCAGACACGTGGTGGGAGCAGTATATTTCCCTGACCAGGTATTTACAACTAAAAAGAGCACTTTCCCCTTAGTGGCATGCCTGACCCTGAACAAGAATGTGCAGAAGAACATACCAATGTGCACAGAGCCAGCAAATCAACTCTGGGAGTATCGCGTATCATACCAACCAGCTCTATGACGCATCACTCAGTGCAGTTCTTTATAACCTGAAGGACTTCCACAGCTCATTAGCCCATAGCAACATCACACTCTGCTCTCCATTTGTGATACGCACCTTTGATCTTTACCCAAAATTATTTCTCATCAACAAAGTAATGTTCTGTTAAATATTAGTCAACCTAAATCCGAAACTACTGCATTAGGATGGCAGTATTGTCTTATTGCTATTACAAAATATTTCTTCATAGAGATGTGTGAAGAAATTTGTCAGAAACAAATCCAAAAACTGAAAGTTATTCATCCATAATACAAATTTTAAGTATTAAAAGCCAAGTTGTCATATTTTAAATAACATGAAATCAATGGTTTCAACTAAGACTTTTTCCCCTCTGTACAACTGTATGTACACACAAGAATGTATAGAATCAACACATCCACCGTTGCTTAGCGTAAAAAAAAAGATGGCAAAACGCGAGACAAAAAGACAGAACAATTTTTTTCTTAATTATATTAGGCATAGGCGAGAGTGATTTCCTGCACACAAGACCTTAATCAAATCGTGCAACTGCATCTCTATAGGATTCAAAGTAATAAAGCTATATCACTCAGTTTATAGAAGATCATCCAGTTCCTGAAGCTGCAAATCAGCCACATATTACAATACAGTCGATTTTACTTCTCCATAACTCTACATGGAACCACTTTTCCTGCCATCCTTTCTTGTTAATGAAATACTACTTTAACAACTCTAAACATACTAACAACTCCTTGAAGAAGGAATCAGTTATGAGCTACAACACGTAAGTTCCCGCTGGGATTAATTAAGTATTTTTTAAATTAATTTACTAATGACCTTATCTTGTGGATGAGACGAGGTGCTGTAGTAAGGTTCATTATTGTTTTGGGTTTGCTATATTTATTAAAATGCCTTTGGTCAACTACATACCATAAACCTTATATATGCCTGAGATATGCCAACAGCTTAGTTTCTCATCTGAATCTCTTGATTTGGGTGTGACGTGATGCTTTAAATATTTTAGCACAACTCATGCATGTAAGACATATTCTACTTATGTTGATTCATATCAGCTCTGACAATAAGCCCTGGATGTGGCCAAACTCAGCTAAAAAAATGGAGTTAGTTAATTCATGATTCATCTTGGGGGCAATTTCTTTTTCACATTGGTGCCGGTTGGTTTCCATAGCCGTTAGTATCTGAAATATTTGGATGTGACAAAATAAAACCTAAAAACCCACCACAAATCGTTCTAAGAACAAACAGCTTATCTGTGGTACTTTATATCACACAAAGCAGCTTGTATTGACAGAGCAGAGTTAAAATCAGGTATAGTTTAGGACCAGAATAATGTCGACATTTGGGTGCATATCAGAAAACTATATAAATACCAGGCGAGTGATTGTTAGAGCATAGTTTACGATCATATACTATCGACATGATTGAGACATTTCGTTGGTCTGTAATTGCTCTAATGTGGCCAACTGAAACAATAACATACTCTTTACGCCACAGCCCACTGTGCCCTTCTACGCTGACTGAATGCACTGACAGAGATCTAAATCAAGAGAAGCCTCTTGCATTTTGCTCCATAAAAACCAAACATTAGCAGAGGTTGAAACGTAAATGCACGATTTTCCCTAACTATGGTCGCCTAAGAGCTGCAACCAAAACAATGGGACGGGGGGAGGAGGAAGAGGGGATAACTCATTAAAGGAAACTCGATGAGAAACAAAGAGTCGGACTTTGCTTTTGGGACCAACACAATAAGCTGCTGAGACCGAACTTAATATGCCTAGCATTTAATAGTAACGCGTGATAAAGAACAGGCGAACAGGAATGCTCCAAATAATGGGCAAAATGTGGTTGCTAAGGAATCTAGAAACCATCACGATGCGTGCAGCAGCCTCGGTCAGCGCTAGCATTAGCATGTTAGCCAACAGTACAAGCAGGCACAACACGTCTTCATGGAGTTGACCTCGCTGAAGTTGAAATAACCAAATTATACGGACACTGCGCGCATTCCGCCCTAAAATTAAACCATGTATTTCTCAAAAAGCGTTTGAGACCAACACAGCAGACCCCAAACCAGAAATAACGTTAGCGTAGCCAACGTTATCCACAAACATTGACACACTAAAAACGTACCTGAAAGCTGGGTCCTCCTTGCTACATCTCGGTGGCGGTGAAGACAGAGCATTTCTCTTGTTAAAAAGTTTCTGCAAAAGGGTCGGAGGCATTTTGTACCAAAAATTAATTCGGTACACGCTTTCTTTTGTTTTCACATCCAGGAGCGACTCTCGTTCCTTGTAACTGTCTCCATGGGTGTCATAGTCATATGACGGGCATTAGTCACAGGGGCTGCTTGGTAACCTGCTCCTTTTTTCCGATTGGCCAGGCGATTACGCGGTAGTTGAGACGGAGTTACGGGATTGGCTGATATTTTTAGTGAAGTAAACACGTGACATGTATGTTCACTCTGTTGATGTTTTGTCAGGAATCGTGTCGGCGTAAAATTTATTCGCTGAAAGTATTTAGATTCGGCTTCTGTACAGCTTGTAACACAGGGTTAACTGATAAACACATGAATATTAGAAGTTAATAAGTTAATACAAAAAAAGTGGCAAAAACAAACAAAAGTGAAAAACAAAGTAAAAAGAAAGTGACCATATTTTCACCGGGTACTGCAGAATCTTTATTTATTCAAGATGTTTTTTTTTTGTTTTAAAATCAGTAAAATTTGTAAGCTGACACGTTTGTGAAAATACAATAACAATCTGAAATACATTTTCAATATATCAATTATACATTTAGTATTTTTTTAAGCCATGGAGAAGACAAGGCAGCCTAAGTATAGTTCCACAAACAGAAAAATACAAATAGTTTTTTTCTCTCTTTTTTTTTTTTTTTTACAAAAAGTAATTGGTACATGTGTATTCATATAGGTTTATTAAATATACACATGTGCCATCTAGTGGTTATTTCTTGGTATTCAGTTTAATTTCATTTTAGCAAAATGGCAAAGTGCATCAGCTGAGCTTTTTATTGAACAAATAATAGAAACTACATTAAATCTGCAATTTTTTGAGACAATATTAATAACTAACAAAGAAAAACTGTCAAAATGCTTTGTATCAGATACAGTGAAAGTATAACAAGGTGTGATAAAAGTAAAGAAGACATTTAACACTTAAAGTTCAAGACTTAGATCATGTTCAAGTAGACAGATACATTTGAGATGGTTGTATTTCCAAATACTCTATAAATATTACACTGAAACTGATTACATGTTCACATACATTTGTGTATCATCCATCAATCCTACTCTGTATCCTTTACTGCTCACTTCCTATTGTTACCATATATTCCCACTTAAAAAACGCAGACCCAACTGCAGGTTAACTCTAGGCTTGCATGCCTGATTTGAAAGGAAAGAAAACAGCACTTCTGAGTTTGACAGATCTTTCCCTCATTTTTTGAAAAAAGGCTTGTCCTTCGCCGTCATTCACAAAGTTAAAGAAAATTCCTTTTTCTGAAGATGTTTTCACTGGTCTTTTTAGCTTCACAGCAAGAGGTAATGATTCATCATTAAAGCTTATCACAGTTGTTGTGGGTGTCATTTTCTGGGGAATGTTTGAGGAACTGCTGGTGTTTTTGGCACTTATTGTAGAGCATACGATCTCTTTGGCTCTTTGAATCTCAGTTGTGATGGGGCTTTTGAACCAAACCTTCTTTCTATAGGAAACGGGCTTTCTCTCTGATAGCTAGTGAGATAATTTTTATTTGAACATGACAATGAATAATTATTTTTAAAGGAGTGAAACATTTTGTTGTTTAGAAAATTGAAACTTACTTTTAGTGGAGTATTCCTGTCAAATGTTTGCTCTGCAGATGAAAAGAAGGAAAATTGGACTGCACTATCAGATAAAAGTAGGTTGTCAATTTTGACATTTGACATGTTACCTGATTTACATGAGTTTATGTTCGTTTTCCTTTCGTCTTCAGGATTTTTCTGTTGGCTTCATAAAGAAAAATATAAAACAAATGTTGATCTTTCATATTATCATAGGTTACTTAAAGGGTTAGCTCTTATGAATCATAAGACTTTTAAAGAGATGTACAAAGGAAAGAAAAACTAGAAAAAAATACAATACATTGTAATTGGACAATCTCCCCTTGGTCAAGTCTGATCAGTTATTGACAGATCAAATGCAAAAAAAAAAGTCTATAACAGAATTTAACACCAGAATGTGCATCAATAAAAAATGTTTGCATTTAATAAAATGTTGATGAAACTTGGAAACATGCTTTAAATGCATTAAACGGAATAATCTTGAACTCTAGCCATTACCTGTTGGGTTCCAAATTACTACCTCAGTTAAAAAAGTAAAATAATGTCAATTCTCAAAGAAAATCTTTAAATTATCTTGGTCCAGTTTAGTCCAATTTTCTAAATATCAATAAATTTTTTTTACCAAAAATAAAACACTTACCTGATCTCACATTTTTGTTCGGTTAACATTGTGGAAACATCTTCAAAAACAAAGGTAGTTGTAAATTAAATTGTGCTTGTTTTAAACTTCAGTTTCAGTTCCGTTTTCACAAACTTGACTATAAATTTTTGTACTGTTAGAAAAGTATTGAAATGTGTCTTTCAAGAATCACCTATGATGGTAGAGAGGTTGGGTGGATGATGTGCGTGAATATTCTCCGCATAGCTGTATTCCAACAAGGTGGAGTTTTTCACATGAAGGTGGGGACCCTGCAAGTCATCCTTATTGGGAAAAGCCATTATGTCCACTGTTTTGACAAGACAAACAAAGCCAGAAATATTTATCATGATTGCATTGTTACATCATGTTGGATACCTTACATTGCAGAAGTATTCAACCAGAACAGTTCCATTGTAGATTTATGTTTAGGGTTATTCTGTTAAAAGAGGAACCTATGTCCCAGTCTCAAGTCTTTTGAGTCTAATGTCTTCTTCTAGGTTTCCCTTGTATTCCACTCCATACATCTCCATGGAGGTGGCAGCATGTTGCAAAAGTTAGGTTTCATTCCATTTTTACACAATGGCTGTTCAGTAAGATTTTTCATACTTTACATATTGTTTTATACCCAAACTGACTTTAAACTTCTTCACAACTTTATCCACCACCGGTGTGGATCTTTTTGCTCATTTATGTTCTTTAACAAAACCATGAGGTCTGCATGTAACTAGCTGAATTAACTCGGACATTAAATTATATACATGAGATTTCTATGTCTATTTACTAATTTGGTGTCTTCTGAAGAGAATTTAGTTGTTCAGGATGTTATTTGGGGTATAAAAGTAAAAGGGGGAGGACTGAAAAAACAGTTCCACACATTTCAGATTTTTTTTGTAATAATAAAATAGAAAATAATGGATCATTTTCCATCCACATTACAGTCATGGCCGACTTTTGTTGGTTGGTTTTATACAATCCATGCAAAATACTATACAGGTTTGGTTTGTGATGGCACTAAAATGTAAAAATGTTCATGTGTTCTTCTGTGAATCACTGTATTAAACCATTAATGCATAAACATACCACTCATTTCCTTTCTGAAGATCTCTGGGGAGGCAAAGCTACTAAGGGATGTTGAGGCAGAGGAATATATTTGATCACCATCATCATCATCATCATCATCATCGTCATCCTCCTCTGAATTTAAAGTTGAGTCTGCTTCCATGATGCAAGACATCTCACTCTCTGGAGTAACATTGGATTTTAGGACCTCTGGAGTTAGATCAACTGCTGGGTAAGATTCTACTGACAGTTTTTGGTGCCCCGCAGCTTTGACAGCCGATGTGACATCTGAAGCAGGTTTGCTTCTTCTGTTTTCAGAAAACCCAGAACTGCTTAAGCATGGCACAGAAGCGCAAACCTGTGAATGTAAAGGTAAAATAAATCAAGATTGAAAATAAGGGACTGTTTCAGTCGCATCACAAATGTTAAAACAGTACAGTACATATACAAATTTGATAATTAACACTAATTTGAAAGTTTAGATTTAAAAATGTGTTTCTTACTCACAAATTAAGGAGAGAAAAAAATATTTTTCACAAATTGGAATTACCATCACAAGGCTTACTGGTTTAATGATGGATTCATTTATTTCTTCTTCCTCTGGCCTTTCTGGTAATGTGTCATAGTGTTTGCTGGACTGAAGTCTCGTATATCCTGAAAGTTTGAAAGTGGGAGAGTCATATTAAACTGGCTATAATGTACAACACTCTGTCTACTCCGAAAGGAGCTTTCTGACTGCTTTCAGTCAGCACTAGCTCAAAAGTCATATGGAATGGTCAAACTTTGAGTTGAATATTTACTTTCTCAGATTTGTAAATAAAAATAAAAATGTCAGTTTCCATCTTACTTCTGGATTGGGAAAAACACAAAGTTGGCTATTCAATGCTTTTTTTGCAGTTTAGATCTAGCTGATCATGCAACTGACTCTGGCTCTTGTGTTGTTACTCCTGAACTTTTCAGCAGCCTTTGACACAGTCGATCACATCAAGCACTGGCATAACTGCTGTGGCAAGTCCTACTCAGGAGGACACATTGTGTATTGCTGGATGGCATCTCATCCTGCACCGGTAGAAGAGGGGAAGGGGGGTTCTGGGGTCCATTCTCAGTTCATTATCACCTGTATGCTGATGACTGCAAAGTCTACATGTCCATACAAAACTCAAGAATCTGTTCAGCCTCTTCCCGTCTGTCTTCGCGATGGGAAGTGTTGGCTGGCCGCAAAGTTTTCTCCATCTTAATTTTTCAAAAACAACTCATCTTTAAACCTGCTGGACACAGCTGAACCCAGCCTCCGCACCTTCCATTGCTCTTTCCTAACCTTAAAAATGTTGTAACAAACCTGGGCATAAAAATTGACGACCTGCTTTTTTCAGATTCACTCAGCTGAGGTCCATTTTCTGTAGAAGGCACATAAGACCCACTTTGCGTCCAGATAAGACTTCTCAAATGCGGTAGTTACTTCTGGGTGTTAATGAAATAATCTTGCACGTCAAAATATAGCTGATAGAAAGGATTTATTGATTCCTGAAAAGCAGTAAAATAGTAGAGCTGTCAAAGTAAACTAATATCATCTGTCGTTTTTATAACAGTTTCTTACTCTGTCGCCTTCTTGTCGCTGGCTTCACGGGTGTATCTCGTTTGTAAGGAACCCCACTGTCACGACGCTTGTAGTGATACATTTTCTTTTAAACCTTTTCTCAAATTTCACTCCCTTTTTTGAGGCAACCATTTCCTTCCATCCAACAGCTATAAAACTGTTTTTGTCAACCGCCTGTTTTCCAGGTCGGGGCGTTGCCTAGCAACCATGCACACCTGTTCTGAGTCAAAGGTTGATGTTGATGCTCTGTATTGCTCGATATTTGTTTACCCTAAGTTTTAAAAAGTCTTAAAATTGTGAAATCAAAATAAAGTCAGCATCATATTTTGTAAATGCAATTTTAAGTGAACATTTTCCGTATAATCCCTTCATTATGTAACGGCGCACATTGGTAGTCCATTAAAATGGTGAGTGTTTTTCTTTTAAAGGTGGTTAGATAAAAAAAAAATAGAATAAAAATTACGTGTCAATGATTTCAATTCAGTTACATAAAAACGAATTCATTAATATCAGAAGGAAATTCTATATTTTTGTAACTCATAATATCCACGTTTTTCCCAGAACAGATCGTCTGATTGGCAGAAAAGGAAAAAAAAACCGAAAACATCATGGTGTTAGCGGCCCAGCAAAAATTTGAATAACACAACTAAAATAATTTGGAAGACCTTAAAGAAGTAATTGACACATTCTTTCGTGTCTTTACAGTATAGAGAAGGGGCCCGGTGTGGGGTTCTTGCAATATGATGACCATGAGTAAAAGGATAATGTCACAGTATTTCAGGAAATAAGTTAACCAAAACATATAGAAAACCATGATCTAATTGCTTACATTTAAAGCAGAAAACCAACAATTATTATAAAGGTGGTAACAATTAGTGTGAGATTGGGTAATTTGGGACATCAGGTTCAATGGGACATATCACGTTTCAACCCTTTATCTATTTAAATATCAGCAAACAATAAAAATGCATGTTACTACCTTTAAACTGCAGTTGTTTGTAATGTACAATCATTTTTATTGGTCTGAAGTATCAGAGATGGGAGGAACAAAGCTTTAAAAAAAACAGTGCTTCCAAACATTATAGGGGAGACCCGTGACATGTCAATTTTGTCATCATGATAAGGATATTGCAGCTAAAATAATGTGAATATAACAAAAAACATGAATGAAATGTATATTGTCGTTAGGTTTAGCTTAATATCAAAATAATTAGGCAGTATAATTTTAATTTTTTTCAGGGAAAACAAATTTTAGCTAATGTGATGTGCTTCATTCAAATTGGGCCAACTTTTTCAGCTAAAATGGGACACTTTTGGCTGATGTTAATGGGTATGATTTTAAGCCATGAGGATCAAAAATCACATGAAAATGTCCCTTTTATGCCATATTGTGAGCTATTACAAATAGTGTGACTGTTGAGCAAGATAAATTAAGAGAGAATATGTTGTATTTTGTGCTAATTAGCTTGTAACTGTTGGCACATTAGCTTTCTGTGTCAACACACAGGCCCCCCCCACACACACATGCGCGTGCCACACACACCCTCTTGTAGCCTCATGGTACTTATACAGTTTTATGAACTAATAAATTGCATCATTATTCTTCAGTTTTGTTGCCAATTCTTCAAACCACATTACCTGTCGCATTTTACCTGAATGACTGTCCCATTTTACCTGAACCTCTACCCAGATCAGATAGTGGTCACTTGTAGCCTTTAAAGGTTAAAATCTTCTAAACTATTGTTATTGGCAATATATTTTCCACACAAAAATGTTACCAACACTCATATTAAGCCATACAGTACATTCATTTCACCAGGTTTAGCATTTTAAATAGTTTACTTGCGATCAACCAAAAAGTGTCCCAATTTACCTGATGTCACCCTATTACCACCTTTACTAAAATATACATTTTTACAGTCATGTATTTATTTATTGTAACTTTACTTTAAGCAAAAGAGTATGAATGATAAATTTAGTAGTAGTTTTCAGGTGTATGTTAAGAATATAACAACCTGATCTGAGTTGGTAAGTCTAAATTATTGTTGAGGCTCCTTTAGTTTGAACAACCTGTCTGTTCATCTTTTTTGAGACAATTATTTCCAAATAGCCACATGTATAATTTTAGCGCACAAGGACAAGTACAGATTTTTTTCAACCAGCTAACCAGCAGTGTACACCAAAAGATGTTGGTATGGCAACAGTGCATTATTGTATTGTCAATCGTGCATTTTCTCTGATGTTTTCCATCAAAAGGACCACAACCATTAGGCATTGTATGATAAGTTTTGGTTTTGAAATCATACATTTCTAAAACTTTGATACATCTTGCTGCCAGTAACTTGCCCATGCCACTGGAGAGCAATCCGAGATTATTTTTCCACAGTTGGATAACTGACAGACAAAAACATCATAAACCAGAGAATAATAAACAACAGTTTCCTTTAAAAATCATTCCAGAATAGCTTTTATTTCACTGCCCTGCTCCTGTTCTCCCACCCTCCATCATCCCTTTTGCAGCGATCAATCATTACACGGATATGGTGCTGATTCAATTGTACATCAGAATACATAAATAAATAAAGTACAATTTTTCCTACTACACGCAAAAAAACAAAAAAACAAACAAAAAAAAAATCATTCAAACAGTTGATTTTAATAAATATGCTTACATCTACCTGTCCTTATTTATATACATCCATATTGTTTATGCTTTGGGACGGTAATCAGCTTTAAAAGCATATGCAATACTACTAATTGTAAACCCTTCAAACAAAACAAATGTACCCTATATTTAAAAGTTGTCATTTGTTCTATTAACCCTTCATTGCTTTGACTAGAGTTACATTATCCAGAAGTTTTAACAGCGTTTGTGGGCATCTGCATAGAACCTCATGTTAAGACTGTTTGCACTGAAAGCCAAATGGTCACAGCATTTCATGGCAAACTGCATGCTTTGCCCTAATCCCTGGTTTTGCATTCATTCATTCATTCATTTTTTGTGTTTTTACCAGACCTATTTTTTGTGCAAAAAAGAATGGAAAATAAAGCAGCGATTGCACTAGCTGAGATGACTGTTTAACTTGGGCCAGTTCTTTATATTGAAAAAGTGCATTCATGCTGAATGTCTGGCCACAGTTGCGTAGTAATGACTCTCCTGGCAATGAATGAGTTAAAAACAGAGCTTAGTTCAGGTAAATGCACCGCATAAACAGAACAGAGATCAGAAAGATTCACAGAAAGGTGGATTTACATTTTTCCGTCTACGCTATGAGAGTTTTTGATTGGCTTACAGTCTTGATTACCACTTTTAGATATCTCTTGTAGCTATTCTATTCACAATTACATTGAACGTGTGGTCATACACTTATTGTTTGTCTGGCTGATTTGAGCTGATGGGAGGGGGAGGAGAGTGACAGGAAACAAAGATGATCAGGTCAATTTTGATGTGTGTTTTTCTGCTTCTAGGATCCTAGCTGAGATTTTTTTTTTTTAGATCAATAGCAGGTAGCAGAGTTGGTAAATTTTAATATGCCGAATTTAAAGCCAATATAACAAAAGACAGCATGAAACATACATAACAACACACATTGCCATATATATTTCTTTTGCATTTACTGTTTCATTCTAAATAAAAATGTAAAGGAAAGCACTGCTTTGAATATGCAGCTCTATGCTTCCACCTGCAGGACAATGCAGTGTTAAACACCGACTTGATTCTTGTGTTTTGATTGGCTTTTAATGTGGCAAAATTCATGCCACAAAGGAAACTATTACTAATTAACCCAAAATAAAAGTTAAACAACAATCACAGCTAAATCAATTTATACAGTAAATGCATGAATAAGAGAAATAAATATGACAATGTGCCCTGTCTCACGGTTTTCTTTCTCCTCGTTTAGGTTATTCTGAACAGCCAACAGGACAGTTTCGGTTTACTTTCCCAAAGCATGTTCCGGCTCATGAGATGCAGAATTGTCCCACTGCAGGTCAAAACAGATCTTTGTGTCAGGATGCTCAAAGGAAAACGAGGTCACGGTGGCCTTCACATAGAGATGCTGCTGTAGAGGTCGTCAATCTTCTTCTTGAAGAATTCCTTCAGCTCAGGTCGTTTGGCCTTTAGCGTCGGGGTCAGGAGGCCGTTCTCGATGGAGAACATCTCATTGTGGATGTAGATGTTTTTCACCTTTAAAAGGACATTTGAAAACAGAAATGTAAACAAGGACTTCTGGGGAAATTCTGAGTAAATATTTGAATATTTTCAGAGAATGGCATAAATTCATTCAAATCGGTTGCAAAGACCTACTAGTAAAGACCTAGCTTTATTGTCAGTCAAAAAATTCTCCATAGGCTTGAGCATGGGGTTTTGGAAAGGGCCATCTCAAACATATTGCTAGCCGGTTTTAACCATCTCAAAACTAGTAAGATGTGTCTTTCGGGTTTGTGTTACATCGGAAAAAACCTGTGTCCAAGCTTTAGCCACGTGATTTCCAACATTTTCTTTTACAGTAGAAGAAATGAAGTTTAATAAGATGTTCAAGAATAGCTCTGGCAACACCGAGGCTAAAGCCTGCAATGAACTGGAAATTGATCGATTACCAGTGTTAATCTCCACACTGAACCCAATTTGACATCAACAGGGGCTGGCAGTGAATACCAAGAAAAAAAAAGCCCCAGTTTCACTATCAACACCTTAACACTCAACTTAAATTTGCACCTTCCCACCTGGGCAAGTCAAATACCTTCCATAGAAAAAAAAATTAATCATTAGATGGGATCAAGATTATATAATGTATTTGTCCACAATGCTAAAAATTAGGTTTGCGGTAATCAAGGTTTAAAGTAGGTGGCCACACAGCAAGCCATTCATCCAAAAACAAACCACAGTTTTTTTGTTTTTTTTACAGTGGTTAAAAAAAACTAATTTGCAATTCTCCAATATCACATCAAATTAACAGCCGGAAGGTGGAGATTTGGGCGGAAGTGGCTTTTTAAGTCGGACAATCTCCCCAAAACAGACCAAATCTGGTTTTGATGATCAAAACTGGAATGGATAAAGAAGATAGATAGTAAGCCTCCTAAATGGCCATGGTCTTGACCCTGCTATGCCAGGAAACTAACAAATTTAAATGATCTCTAAACATTCACCCTGAATTATGTCAATCTTGTTGATAATTTTCTGAATTCAAAGTTCCTGGTAGTGTTTGTAGGGATGCGACTTATGCCTTGTACCTGTTCAAAAGATAGAAGACCATTGACCTTGCCCAGATGCACCAAATCTTCAAGGATAGCTTTCTTTAATTCCTGCCAATAGATAAGACATAAGCATTAATGTTAAATTTAAATAAATTACACAATCTTTTAGAATGATTTTGAAAAGCGTTACCAACCGTGTTTTTACAAAGGTCCTTGTAAGTGCCTAGAATGCCCTTCTTCTTGGCCCACCCAGGCATCACCTCAGGGTCAGGAACCACTATTCCAACCAAAAAAGACTGGAAAAAGCAATTACATCAATCCAAGGTAAGAAAAACGCAGTTAAATTATCCTATATGAGAACCTAAAAATTACACAGCAAAAAATTATTTTCAACAAAGTAAAAACCCTTGTTTATAGACATTTTTCCTTTTTTAAAAAATAAACTCTATTTTAAGACATCTTTTCAAGACAGATGTTTTAGCTCTTAGATCTTGTATAATTTTTTTAAAATTTGTTTCTAGAGTAGCATTTGTCCAGTGTACAATCAGTTTGTGGAGATCAAAAATTAAGCAAGTTACTATAGAAAGACTTCTATCACATTAAAGTACTCTGGGCTTTAGTACGATTAAGTAATACCTGCAAACTATCCCCATGAACATAGAGCTGTGCCACTGGTTCACTCCTGATGTAGATGTTCTCGATCTTTTCTGGGGAGATGTATTCACCCTGCGCCAGCTTAAAGATGTGCTTTTTCCTGTCAATGATCTTCAGCGTGCCGTTCTACAGCAAGCAAAAAGTTTAACAAAACCAGATAAAGGAAAAGCAAATGTGAGAAAAATCATCTCAATCACAGCAGCTTTTGGAACATTTCTTTATGATACAGCTGCGTGTAGTCTGCTGTAAGCATAATGTACGCACAGGTAACCATTTGCCGATATCTCCTGTGTGGAGCCAACCGTGTGCGTCCAGCGTCTCGGCCGTTCTCTCCGGGTCTTTGAGGTAGCCTTTAAACACGTTTGGTCCATTCACACAGACCTGGATGAAAAATCCGAAACACACAAAGGATTGAGAAAAGGACTAAAGTTAATAGAAATTAACTCTTATGCAAAAATAGATTATTGCTAAAAGAATAGAAAGTAGGTAACCTTATATACAATTCAAATAAGCAGCTTGATAAGTTTTTTTTTTCTGGTTACAAATAACTTTGCATACCTCTCCCTCTCCTTTAGATGCAAAGTAATTCTTTTCAGGAACATCCACCAGTTTGATGAGGTTACATGGCAGCGGAGCCCCAACATGACCTATTAATCAGGTGAATAAAACAGTATTAGATCTACTTGGTAACGGTTTTAGCAATTGATTTCTGCTTGAGCTGCTATTTCATATAAATGAAAATAAATCAATAATTCTATTAGGAACTAAAGAGATCTTTATGAAAACTGGACAGCAGGGGGTGGTGTTGGACCATTTTTATTATTGGTTTGTGAAGCAGTTGCTTTTCATGTTGCTGTTCAAAACATGTTCGAGCAAAGATGTTTGTTAAAGTCATCAAAAACCCATTCACAAGAGGATTTTGCAAAAATCTTGAATTGAATTTTTAAGTTGAATGAACTAGATGTTCTTGTATTAGAAATAAATTGTCTGAGGAGACTATCTTTATTTGCATGCTTAGGCAAACTGATTATTTCAGTTTTGCATGCAAAACAAAGACTATTTTCCCGGAAAAGGAGAACTCTGAAAATGTATTAGATGAAAACTTTGCAATCTATAAATCTGATGCAGGATGAAGATTTCTCTGAGAGGTCCCATCAGGACATCATATACAAGGGTGGCTGTCGCTCAGTGGTAGAGTTGTTGGCCCACAATCCAGAAATTGTGCAAATTATTCAACACATATTTTTTCATATCAGCATTATTTCCATTTAAAATGATTCATTATATGCGTGTTGTGTGGGGGCTGGGGATAGACCATGTATAAATGGATGGATTTGTAAGTATATGTAGAATACAATTTCACATTAAAGAAAGAAATGTACAGCTTCGCTGAATATAGAAAGGTTAACAAGAAACTCCACGGCAGTTGTTAGGAATATTATAGTAAGGCGAGGTCATTTATGTACAAAAATAGAGCAGAAAATAGGCAATTCTGCCTGTATCCCTTGTAGATGTGGGAAATCCCCTAAGCAAGCACTTTGAACAGATATTTTATCTCCATTAGATTCATAAGGCCTCTCCCCTTTTCCTACAGAAAAATAGATATGGGCTTTCTTGCTCTACCACAATTACTCTCATTAACTTTTTTTCCATCCATAAATCATCTACTTGCAGAAGAGGAGATACAACTAGAATGTTTGAGCTGTTACATCACTGTGACGCCCGTGCAAAAATAAGTTTACGAGCACAGCTGAAGCAATTCACCCAGAACAACAATTTTCCTTCACGACTCACGCAGCACAAAGAGGTTAATCAGGCCCCTTTTCAAGCAGAAAGGTTGAAATATTGCTGAAGTCACAACTCCCTGTCATCCCTTTTTGACCTCTGATTCTGAACAACTAGAGAGGTTGGAGCAGAGATTACGATCTGTAGGTCTTTTTAAGCCCTTTAGCAGAAACGCAGATGCTCACCTGAGGTCCAGTCTCCTGGTGTGGTGTAGGTACAGCCAGCCGTGCACTCCGTTTGCCCATATGCTTCATACACCTTCACATAAACATGGGAAATGCAAAGAAAAGGGAAGTGTGATCAGTGGTCCAATTTTTGTACAGTTTTGATGAGCTGTGTAGATTAGGTTTAAATGAATAAAGTGCTTGTGAAGGACCCACATTGTCATGCTGTACAGTTTTGGACAATATGTGCCACAGAACCCAGATGGAGGACTTTTTTTCTACCTTGGTCAAAAAGTTGGCTCCTTATCTCTTCAACATTCTTCACAACTATGTGTAAGATAATCTTTACCTACACCTAACTGGTTTAGTAAATTTTAAATACGTATGGCATGTGTGTGTTTGTAAGGGAGTGTCTCACCTGGCAACCTAGAGCTGCTCTGAGGAAACTCAGGACAGATGGTGAGGTAGGAGCTGCTCCTGTTATAATCATCCTTAGCCTTCCTCCCAGGCTGGCCTGTACCAATATGAAACAGATTCATGAGACTGAAAATTCTCAGTATTTTCTATAAAATGGATATAATGGGGACATTTAGGATAATATATACAGAACAACACCAGTGGAAGCAATTTTAAAATATATCTCTTTAAAAAAAATCTATATCATAGATCCAATTTTCAGGTTCAAACTCTAAAGGGCTTCAGTAGCATTCAGTGTTATTACCACTGATACAGATGAGTGAAAAGCCTTAAAAATCAATAGATCTTTTTTGCAGCCATCTAATCTCACACTGAGATTAGGCAATTTATTACTTACAAGTAGCCATTTCTTTGTAGCCATTTCTGGAAGATCAAAAACATATCTGTCTTACTTCAATAGCACGATCTCCTGTCTTTCCCATTTCTAAGAGCACCAGTATGTAAACCTCAGCCCTTGTCACAATCCTCTTGCAACCTCTAAGACATTTTTTTCCAAGGACTGACCCTGCTAAAGATAAGCATCACGACAGCGTGATGCCTCCACTACCTTTTTTCACATTGATGATTTTATAAGTCATATTTCTACAAAAGTAAAACAGTAAGTCCCTAATAATTAAAAATTCAGAAAAAGTATACATTAAAATGCTTAAATTACATGTATGTTAATTTCACAAATTCAGGCGCTACTGATTTTGTAAAAACAATAATTTTCCAAATGTTTAAACCTAAAGGTTTAGGTTAAAAGAGGACCCAGATGCGGAGTCGTGATTTAAGCTCTTAGGGCCCATTTATAATCCAATAAATTCAAAAGATAAACGAGACCACTAGGGAAAATGTGATAGACTCTGGAGACATCAACGTCAATGAACCAGCGCAGACATGGGGGTAAAGGGGAGGCATATATAGTGGGAAGGGTGATTGGAGATGAAGAACAGCTGGGGACAAAGACAAGAAGCAGCTGACTTTAAACAGACAGACTGACACAGATGAGGTGGATTAGGGAGACACAAACAGGTGATGAGTAACGCACACAAAGACAATGTCACATAACAAAGGTATGTTTTTTGTCTTCAGAGAATAAATGTACACAAATTAAAAAGGGGATTATTTAAAGATTTTCCATGACAGGAAATTATGCTGATAGGATGAAAGTTATTGAAACATTTTCACCAGACAATCAACAGTTGTGTCAATATAAGGACGGCAGTGTAACAGGTTCAATGCAAACAGTTTCTCTGTCTTCTTTACACTTTCTAGACAGTACTAAAATGAACATTTCTGGGAACCGTTTAAGGGCATGCCCAAACAGAACAATTTTATTTTAAGTTAGTTATCTCAGTTTCATTCTTACTAACTTGTTGGACAAGGTTAACCACAAGCTGGGAAGCTGCACTGTGTTTCGGGTATCAAATAGTATTTACCTGTATCTTGCTGAAGAAGATTTTGTCCCAGATACTGTCACTCCGAATGATACCTCTGCTGACCTCAGCCCCTTTTCTCTTGGCAGCGAAGTTGAGCAACCAGCGCTTCAGCGGGGTGTTTGCCTGGCTGAAAATCTGAAAAATTAATACATATTTTCAGCTGGGTGGGGGACAACCACTATTCCATTTGTTGATACAGTATAAATAGGGCTACCAAAGATCAATCCAAGTATAACTTGTCCTAAGCTTTAAAGAAACTTTCCATTTCTGTTCACCTCACCTTGTCATACATGCGGTTAAGCAGCCGAGGCACCACAGGGAAAATGGTTGGTCGCAGGGCCTTCATATCATCCGACAGGAGCCGGATGTCTCCCTGATAGAAACCGATCCGACCTCCATGGCAGTAGACCACATTCTGCAGGGGCAGATAAATCAAACCATTACCCTAAATATATGTTATATGAAACTAAATTCTGTCATAGTAAAGAAATGTTTATTTTTTATTATTCAGCAATAAAAATATTTTTACAAAATTACAGAAGAAGATGGTAAAATGAATGGAGCTAAATACACATTTGTACCCCTTAAACTCAACATATTTTATTCAGACTGATTTAGACAAATTAAAACAAAATAAGAAGGAAGAAACATTTTATTTTTGAAAATAAAAATCGGCAAAACTGAGCATTGTCACGGTTCTTGCAGAAGAGCATCCCGACAGCATTATACTGCCACCACCATGTTTTACAGAGAGAATTGAGTGTGTTCCATCTCCCCATATAGCTTGTGGCAGTTTATGTGTGTTTTGCAGCTCCTTCAAGAATACCATGGGCATAAAGATGGCTTCTCTGATAAACGCTTTCCTCGTATGATCTATTAGCTTAGTTGGAAGGCTTGGTAGGTTTGCAGTCATGGAAAACTCTTTCCATTTTCCTGAGACAATATTTCTTTCTCCCTGACATGTCTTCTGTGTTTTCATGATGCTGTTTGCTCACTGGTGTTCTTTAACAAACCTTTGAGGACTTGGCTAGGCAGATACATTTATGCTGAGATTAAAATGGATTACTTCAGAGGGGAGTTGGCTGCACCAGGTTTCACTTAGTGTAAAAAGCCTTAAGAGGGCTTAATAGATATGAAACTTTACAAATCTAGTAAAAAAATTGAAAAACGATGTATCGTTTTTCTTTCCACTTCAAAATTATTTGCCTATTTGTGTTGTATCACATAAAATCACACTCAAATATGTTTTAGCTTGTGATGATTATTGAGCACGTTAAGAACACCAAAAACAAAATTATTATTTATTATAAACCTACTTGGACATTCACACAGAGGCCAGTTTATGCTTAGGTCATCATGGTAATTGTAAATGTCATGACATTGATTACCACATTCACAAGTTTCATGGCATTTTGTCAGAAGAGGAACCTTAGCATGCTGTTTCAGTAGTGTTATCACTACATCTGTTTTAAAGACTCTGCACTGTTAATGTAATTATTATTGTAAATCTAAGTCACAATGAGGAACTTCTGTACAGTTGGAATTTTTATGAATATGATTTACTGAAAATCAAGTGCAGGGGGCCCCAACCCAGATGTTCAGGGCCCACTGTCCTGCATGTTTTTGGTGTGCCTTTATTGAGTAAAGCCAGTAGTGCGGAGCCCAGTAGAGTGAAAATAAATGGTAAAACTACAGCATACAATACACAAACAAAAAAAATAATGCATGGAAAATAATGCAACCCAATATAAAAAACACAACTTTAATATGCAGCTAAATTCAAATAATATTTATACCCCTGGTATTTCAGGTCTAAAGTAATCTTTGAATTTAATCAAAATGCTTCTTCGGACTGAAAACAGCTACAGTGGCAGGAAAAAAGGTTAATACTCCAAAAACAACACTCAGTTCCTAAGGGTTGGCTCATGGACTCCTGAGGGTCACAGGTACCTACCCCAGGTAGCAGGACCACAGGCACACCCACAGGGCAGCTAAGGCCAGAACTGAAGTTTAGGCCCAGCCTAGAGGAAGTTCCTCCCAAGGACACAAGCACTCTGCAAAGTAGACTTCCAAGCACAAAGAAGGGAGATACCCATACCAAAGAACCCCCAACTTGCCAGACAGGCCCGAGTCCACCAAAGCAACCAGCCATCAGATGGAGAGAGGGAGGCCTCTGAGCAATCTGAACCCGAACGAGATGGCCCTAGGATGGTCTATAAGATTATTTTAGGAAGAAGGAATCTGAATCATACATCACTGATTAATACATTTTCTCTTCCCAAGTGCAGGGTCACAGTCTTACTTAATATTTGCAACGCTTTTTAGGGTTTAATTCAGCCCACACAAAAAATCTGTCAATAACTTGAGTGCAATACAACAAACACCTAACTTCTCCAGCTGGAGCTGTACAGTATGGCAGCCAGTAGCTTGTAGCAAGAAGGTCCTGGGTTTGAATCCCGACCCCGGGGTATTTCTGCATAGAGTTTGCATGTTCTCCCTGTGCAAGAGTGGATTCCCTCTGTGTACCCCGTTTTTTCCCCCCATTGTCTAAAATGACCGTTAGGTAAAATTTTTTTTACTATAAATTGTCCTTAGGAGTGAGTGTGCTTCAGTGTTTGACCTTTTTGTCTCATGTTGCCCAGTGAAGGACTAGTAAACTATCCAGGGTGCACCCAGCCTCTGGCCAAATAACTGCTTTAGATAGACACCGGCCCCACTCCCATCGACGCTGTAAGGATTGCGAGTACTGAAAACAGACAGCCTGAACCTCTCAGGCCACTTTAAAATAGTATTTGAAACGAGCTCTGAAAGGCATTAACTCAAATTAGCAGCACCGGAAGTCAGTCAGTAGTTGTAGAGAACCTTTCAAACTGCTGCTTTTCATTTCCAACTTTATGCACTCAAAACATACCCCTAACACACAATTATTAAGTTATTTGCAATTCCACTGCATTTCGCTTACAATTTAAACTTTGTTCTGTCAAATAAAATAAAAACAAAACCGCATGTAGCTTTCATTTGGCTTTTTAAGAAACCTGAGGGCAAAGCACTGCACAATGCTGCATGTTTGTGCGACATTGCTGAACTTGCTTTTATCGTGTGACCCGAGACACAGCTCTCTGGGGAAGTTAGGTGGTTTCCTGTGTCTGGGTCTCACGCCTCTGACAACACTCCAGTGTGCAAACCAACCTAAGCCAAATGCTGCACAAATCGGTCGCAATCATAAATAACACCCACTCATTTATATCGCCAAATAATGGCATCTCGGATTAATACTGAATAAATAAAAACACTCCCTTAAGCT
Organism: Apricaphanius iberus; assembly: GCA_028564705.1. Lineage (NCBI taxonomy): Eukaryota > Metazoa > Chordata > Actinopteri > Cyprinodontiformes > Aphaniidae > Apricaphanius > Apricaphanius iberus. The sequence continues at coordinate 381,968 of JAPXFQ010001349.1, forward strand.
CCAGACACAAAAATAAGAATAGGTCATTGGGAAGATAAACAACATAGTTTTAAACCGTTACTGTAATTGGTTCATGTCTTGGTGTGTCACTGCCTGGTTACTGATAAATTATGCGATGTGGTCTAAATAAAACCCCAGAAATGCATGCAGTCTCAGATCTCACCTATGGCCTGTTCTCTCTGTTTGATGTCTAGATTCGCTCTGTTTGCTTTCAGCAGTCAGGTCAACGTCTTAGATAAGAAGCCAAACCTAAATAGCAACAAGTAACAGGCCTTTTCTGTCTCATTACAACATGTTGACGTACTGTATGTAACCAGCTCAGCATTTCAAAACAACCCTGCTAAACCAGTTATCTTTTCCAAGCTGATAATAACAAAGCCGTAAGGTTGATGACAGCTGAACAAAGCAGTAAAATGTTCACTGTACAGGATGTGGATCATTTTGTTAGATGCCATTTGTAAGTTGCTGTCAGAGAGCAAAGACTCCAACCACATTCAAACTTTAGAAAAATGCACAACCTTTGATTCAGCCTTCTTTACCCTGAAATCCCTTACATCAGTGCTGTAAGACCGCAACCTTTTTTGTTGTTGTTATAATGTTTACTAACATTATAAAGAGAGAAACACAGCAGACTGATGAGGAATAAAGTCGTGGAAAAGTGTTAAGTTACACACACACACGTTATATATATTGTCCACGCTTTTGGTGTCCAACAGAGCTCTTTTCGATTTATCATCCAGAAATGTCAGAAGAATTGTTTACTTGCAAATCTACCAAGCCTTCTAAACCTTGAAGAAGCAACAGATGAAAACTAGCAGTCATGCACTTCACTATTCTTTCTTTATTAAAAATTGGCAATCAGAAGTTCCATTTGTTGTTAACCACAAATGCATGTAAGGAATCAAATACATGAATGAAGATGCTTTAACCCATATACTTTTGTCATATATATATATATATATATATATATATATATATATATGACCAAAGGTCAATTGTGGCATAGATGTAGTTATGGCTAGATGGACTTAAATGCAAAGAAATGTGAGAAGAAAATCTGCTAAGAAGCAGGAAAAAATAGATATTTGGATGGAAATTTGTCTTCCAGTAGAAAATAAATCTAGATAGAACATGCTGTTATTATAGAAAAGTATTACTCGAAAAATATTAACTCTAAATGTGACAAAAAAAATCCGACATTTAAAGCTATTTCTACGTTAATATCGAAACAAAGGAAAGCCTTGTTTCGATATGTGTGTTTTAATTATCTACATGTTTTACAGCACTGATTTAAGTGACATGAGTTTAAACAGTGTGGTTCCTTCTATTTAAAATAATTGGGCTACTGCAGTGCAAAGCTGTGTCTTTGCATATGGGTGTGTAGTCTCTTCTACAGATATTAAAATAATGTAATCTGTCCTCCAGTTCCTATAAACCAGAGGTGTGGCATTTATCTTGAAAGCTGGAAAGCAAAACTTAAGGGAAAAAAAAGGAGGGCCAAGCTTCTTAGCCCAACCTCTGCATCCAGTATTTAACTCCCACCATCCATAAAAACATTCTTCCTACGCCCACCCTAACATCCTGAAACTCCCACACAACCAATGCAGTCCTGATCTCAGGGGCAGACCATTTACCTCAATTAGTCTCTCAAACATGTGAGCCAGCGGAAGGAAGGAGATGAGGCAATCGTCTTGGTTTGGAAAAATGACTTTCTGGAAGGACACAAATAAGGAAATAGTCAGATGATCTTCAATTTGAGTATCAAGTGAAAAAATAGCCATTTTTAAAAAGCAAATGATTTACCCATGTTTAATAAACAGATTGACATACTGGATTAAACCGACAAAGCAAAGATGAAAGAGAACAACTCACATCTGTGACTTTAAGAAAACCTGCGAAATCTGCGACTACATTTCCATGGGTGAGCATAACTCCCTTGGGATTTCCTGAGAAAGAAGTCAGAGATGACACAACAGAGGAACAATAAGCCATTCAAAGAAATTCAGTGGAGTTTTACTCTTACTGCATGCCAAAAAAAAACACTCAACAGAAAAATTAATTCATATTTCACTGACAGCTTAATGTGTAATGAACACCAGCCAAAACTGCTCTGAGGTAAAACACATCTAAGCCATCCAAGTGGATGAAAGCAGTTCCACAGAATTACTTGTACTAATATTTCAGGCCCAGGAAGTTAACACTTTAGTTTTTTTTGGTGTTTTTGTGGCTGCGCACAAAGCAGAGTTTAAGGTGTTGTATTTTATGAGGTGATTCTCAAAGGTGTAATAAAATTCAATAAAAGTAAAGAGATATGAACCGTTAACTACATTTTAAAGCATGAGTTTTTGCAGGAGAAGTAAGGATTGGTAACTAAGATGAGAAATCTAATGAAAACCAAAACACATTATTTACAAAATGAATAAAAACATACATATAATATATAAGTTACCTGCCAGACTTTTATACCAAGTCAATCTAAGTCACTCTAGATATAGCTTGTCATCGGTCATGGGCTTTGTTTCTGTTTATTTAGCAAATTAGTAGTAAAACGCTCTCAAACACATGCTTCCATGCGTGCAAGCTTCGGGTGACTGGTCAAAGCTCTTTGAGTACAGTAAGTTGTATTTGTCATTTATTTCCTCTCCATTCTAATTCTTCTATTTAAATTCATCTGTCAAATGTGTTGAATTAAAGAATAAAACACACATCTTTACATTTAATATTACAAGCGTTGGTAACGGGTGGTTTCCGCCATGAAATACAATAGTTGACATTTTCATTATCTGAGATAATAAAGAATTAATAAAAAAAAAAAAAAACACAGTATAGCAGTATAATACCCACTGAACTTTTTAGGTTTTCACATATTACGTCCAGACTTTGACTAGGCCATATTAATAAATTAATGTGCTTTAATCCAAACCTTTCCGCTGTAGCTCTGGCTGTATGTTTGTCCTGTAGGAAGGGTATATTTTGAATGTATTGTTGCAATTGATCTTGAGCACTTTCTTTGACAAGCACTTTACTTTTTGAAAACAACATGAGTTCATTCTGTAATTTCAGATAGAATGGCTCGTCTGGTGATTGATTTGCAGTTGTGCTCACTGAGGTGTATAAAGCGTGGGGTATCATTGAATAAATTCACCCTACATTAATTGTGGTGTATCAGAGGAGTATCAAAATAGTCTGAAAACAAATGTATGCCACGCTTTTCAAATTGTATGCAAAGAAATGAAAACCATGCCTGATCTTTCTTTTATTACACAGTTAAATGCTACTTTGTGTTAAAATACATAGAAGTTTGGTTTGGCAGTGTAGGGAAACTGTAACTGGTGGACCTTGGTCAGCTGAAGAAATAATCAGGAAAAATGTTTTTTAAACTCTAAAATTCCCCTTAGAAAAACCTGTTTGTTCCTATTCTTCTGTACTCCCACAGCTAACATCTCATGATAGACATGAGAGAAAGCAGCGAGTTTTAAATAAATGGTTCTCTTTCTTATAGCTGTAGCCTGCAGCGGTAAGGGCTTGTACTATCCTGCAAGATAGCTGATGTTGCAACCAAGAGATCATTTGTAGGAAATCCTGGATGATGTCTGGAAAGCAAAACCTAAAGCTGAAACAGCTGCAGTTTTCTTTTAATACCAGTAGATGGCAATGTTACAATAGTGGAAGCTTACATGGTCATACCCTGTTGTAAACTGACACCAGTGTGAGTCCTCCAATGACCTCTTCGTTGCCTTAAACAGTTGCAGGCAGACGTCTTTGTAAAGTAAAAGCGCTTTATCTGTCACTTCCTGCCGTCTAACATGATAAAACATGCAGACAGATGAATACAGTCAACTTTTATTTTTAAAGGATGGCAAATTATGCTGTCACTATCATACCATTCTGCTGCTGTGAACAACCTGGATTTACAGTAAACAGTAGTCTTACGTTCTGCATGTAAAGTAGTACTTATAAGCTGAGAGTTTATTTCTGTTTAGCCCATTATTTTGTCATTATTTCAGAGTTCAGTTACTGGGACTGCTGGCAAGTAAATGCACAAAAACTGGCAACATTTCAGTCATTCTTCCGGTTTTTCGAGGCTTCTGAGGGTACAGGAAACCCCCAACTAAGATACTATATATGAGAAACACAAATAATGTAAACTTCATTTAACAGACACCAAATAAATGTTTGGTGAACTGCATATGATCAAATAAGTGCTTTTCCAATCCACCGTTCATTTATGCACACTACCTGTTTTTCACCAAGGCTATTGACACACTTTTCACTGTGTGTAGCAAAATGTCAACATGTAGCAAACAAAGGCAGCTGTTACGCGCCACAGACAACTTCCTCCTATCCGTCCAATACGACACAGGCAATAGACGCCCCAGTTTACATACATATTATCTGGCCTTTTTCATAGGAACTTCTAATATTTCTGTGCTGGCTCGAGAGAATACAATGCAATACATTTTGTCACAATGCAACCTCAAACTACAGTGTCTTTTATTGGGATTTTACATGATAGACAAAGTATGGCCAAACTGTGAAGTGGAAGGTAAAACCTTATATCGAAGTATATTTTGTGTGGCCCCAATCAGAGGCCACATCTGAATCCAACAGAGAATCTGGGTCAAGGCTTGAAAATCCAGATTCACAGACCTTCTCAATCCCATCTCAGTTTGAGCCATTTTGTAAAAAAACAACAACAAAAAAAACCTTCAAGGTCAACGTTTGAAAATTTGCAAATAAAAACAAAAGCACCCTGAAAGCAAGTAATATAAGTCATCCAGACTAGTGTCAATAAGGCATTTCTCATACATTTTTTTCTGAATGCAAAATGTAGGCTGTCTGATCCTGTTTCCATGATTATGACTTTCTGTGACTTCCTATATTTTTCAAATAATTGTAGTTACTATCAGCATGATGTTTTTCAAAGATAAAATTAGAGGCAGAACACTTTTAGGCATGTCGAAGCACAAGTATAGCGTATTCTCAGCTTTAAAAAGGCTTTTGATGTTTAATTCAACATTTTAATCCACCGTAGATCTTTATTTTACAAAAATTAATATAGATATCGCTAATTCTGATATCCCCCACACTTAGCAAGTACAGTATATCAAACTAAAACTCAAATTTTGTAAAAATTGGGAAAATCATTATCTTGGAATAAATGTTCTTAGAGTGTTTTCATATATGATCTCCAGGTGGAACAGAAATGCACCTATATACTTATGCCATTAATTAACCTGTTAATTTAAAAGGACATTTACATGTATATAAAAATACTCTCAGGACAGAAAACTATTTGCAGCCAACTAAAGAAAGCACATACAAAATATGCTCCACCCAATATTACCTGTTGTTCCACTGGTGAAACACACAATGGACAGGTCGTCAGGTGCTGGTGGCTGTTGAGATAAAAAAACAAAGAAAAAATACAAATGCCCAGCTTTCGTTAAATATACAACTTTTCTGGGGTTAGACCTTTAAAGCCTGCATTCTCTTTAGCAGCAACAAAACAATCCAAGACGTAAGAAATATTGAGCTGGGTTGATCAAGTAATGTTTTACATTTCTTTGTAAATTATATCCTAAGTGCATTCAGTCTAAATGTTCAAGATTTTTCTGCTCTTGTAAAACCGGCAGCAAAACTTTAGTGGCACATTTGCTTAATGCTTAATAATAACCAGTCAATTTTCACTGTTCAGCCTGTAAGCACAGTCTGCTTATACAGGTGGAACAGCTGTCAAAACATACTTTAGCAACAACTTTTAAAAAGTATTCACTATAGGAGCGTATGCAGGACAGTGTAAAGAATCTATACAAAAATAAACCTTATAATGACTTAATTTCTTTTTCACAAGTCCAAGAATCGTTCAATTCTGAGAAACTAATGTGTACATATCCAGCACATGATAGCTGGATATGTGTACATATCCAGCTATCATGTGCTACGTTGTGCAGCTCTTGCAAGTTGTACTTACGATAGGTTTTCTGTAGTGCTCTCTGCCCAGAGCCTGTTGGACAATAAAATGAAAAACAATTACGGAAAATTGTGACATTTGACAAGCATTATGTACAATAAATGTATGCAAAAAATAAATAAAAAACGCAGACTTTGGAGAGCTTAAAAATTCTTCTGATGGCTGCACATATTTTTTTTAAGGCAGGGAAAAATTTTTTTTTGTCTTATTTTGGTTGATAAAAGCCAAACATTTGTGGGTAATCTTTCAGCAAACAGCCTGTATTTTTGTTAAAGAATGTATTGGGCTTGTGAACTTAACCTAAATCTGAAAACAGTTTTTTTTTTTTTTTTAAGATTCTGTTTCAGTTGAACTGAGCTCTTAACATCTGTTTTAAAAGTCTGGTTTTGCTTAAACCAACTTTACAATAGAATTTGTCTCAAACATTATGTGAATGTACAGACTACATCCAGTCTGACCTGTCTGTTGTTTCTGAACTAATGAATTGTTTTAGCTATAATGAAAGAACAGAGCCAACACATTCCTGTAAATACGCAACCATAGCAACACATCTATTTTGTAAATGTAAAAGCCCGCATTCATTGGACTCTGTATGCAAGGAATGCATCTGATAAACACCTCAAAGCATAAGTTTATCCTGTTTTTTCATGTCTAACAGGAGGAAATCTTAACATCTGATTGTTCTGACTGTTTTTCTGGGCATGCATCTTTTTCTCTCGTTTTTTTCTGAAGACTTGACTGTACCTTGACTATAAAAGGTATGATGTGTCTGCAGGCATTATTGCAGGAAGGCATCTAAATGCTGTGTTTGCACGGCCCAGAATGCTCCATGACAGACTTAAAACAACAATTCATCGAAGTGGCTCCTCAAAACAACACATGCTCGGACACTTCGTCTCTAACATTGCTGGTTACGAGAACGCTCACTTTGAAAATGGGCACGGTTTGTTACATTTTTCTAAAAGTTGCACTGTTTCAACAGCAGTGCAATGCTGCATATTATAGCTACATTTGGCCATTCTCTGTTATGAGAAACTGCTGAATATACTGTAAATAAACTGACTTGGATTACAGCTAAATTAAATTGGAAGTTTCAATGAGTAACATAAATAAGCATTTTTCCGAGGTGAACTGAAAAGAGTGCTTAATTAAAAAGTGGAAGCAAATTAGTTTTGCTGCCAGACAATGTTCTCTATGAGAATAATGGCTTTGTTGTATCAAACTAAACAGTTTCTTATTCAAACTGAAAAAAATATACTGAACAAAAATGTGATAAACTGTGTAAAATGCTTCTTACTTAAGATGAGACCTTGCCATTAAAGAGCTTACATATTCTGGTGAATCTTTTTGTTTTGTTGGATTGCTTATGGGTTGGCCTCTTTGCCAAAATGCTTTTTCACCTACATACTTAGCCATTCCATAACAGTTAATATGAATTCTAGTTACAAGGGATAGTTCAGAACTTTTGAAAGGAGGTTCTGTCAAAAAACCTATGAACAGTAATATATTACCTGCTGTACAGTGGACAACTCACATGCCTTTGAATACTCTACTGTAAGCCATTGTCACATTTGAATCGAGTTGTTATTTAACGAGAAAACCATGACTATTTACATAGATTATCAGTGCTACATTGACTCCTACAATTTCCTTTGTAGATCCTTTGAGATATTTCCTGCATGTCATACCTCAACTTCCTGGAGGGCCTGCACATGGACACCACAGCCCTTGCCACGTTCCTCAAGCTCAGAGCCAAAGGTGTCCATCAGAATTATTTTTTGCAGCTTTGGCGTCTCATTCCGCTCCACATTGGCCAAAAGAACCTGAGCTTTTTCGACTTTGTCGCAAATTACCGTGGTGATGTCAGCTGGAACAGAAACAAGCACACAAGTGCAAAAAGACCCTTGTGTGAACTTTAACAAAATAAGAAACAAAAAAGTAACAGATATATGCAGAGTTGGAAATTGATCAGAAGCGTGATCTAACTCAGTATCATCATTAATTGCTCAAGGCTTGTGTTTAAATCTGAGCAATGGTATGAATCTTTGGGAGGATATTATATTTTAAGTGGCAGATAACACTATACATTTTGATAATACATTTTGGCATGTGTTGCATCACTTGATGTATATCTACAGCAGCTTAGATGCTAAAACCCAAATATGTTGCTGCAATGTTTTTTAGATATCCTTTCTTCTATTTAAAATGTGTTAGGCTAACAAAAATTTCATGAACAAGACAAATTGCTGCTGCAGTAATATGATTTCCTGGTCTCCAACATCACTGAGATAGTGGTTGGTTTTCATGAGCATACATTCAACGTAAATGAAAGTTGGCTACTGTAGGAGGTTAGGCTTTATCATAGTCAAAAATCAACTCAATTCTGTTTTTTGTAGTGTCAATTCACAAGACGTCACCTCAAGGCACATTACAAGGAAATGCATTTCAATTTAATTTTACAAACATTCCAATTTTTCATTCAGTTCATTACTAAAATTAATAAAAAATTCTGCTCTTTACCACTTTCTAAATCAAGGGTGTCAAACTCTGCTCCCTGGTCATTGGTAGCCATTGGATCCAGGTGTGTTGAACACATCTAAAAGTTGTAGGACGCCAGCCTTAAAGGACAGAATTTTGACAACCGTGTTCTAAGCTGACATATATGCCTGGGGTGATAGTGACTCAGGAGATAGAAGTTTGTTCCATTGCTGTTTTGAAACCTGGCTCCGTCCTTCTAAGTCGTTGCATACTTGTGCAAAACACCTCACCCTCCTAGCCTGCTCGCTTCTGTCAGACTGCGCTGTGGCTACAATGTAGCTTATCGTATGGGTGAATGACTAAATGTAGTGTGAAGTGGTTTGGTGTCCTTTGGACTAGATAAAGCCCTATACAAGCACAGGACATTTACCATATATCTGACCTCAAGATTAAAGCAGCACACCTAACGCATGCCACCATGTTATATTTTAAAAGATGAGGTCAAATTGTAAGCATGTGAAAAATGAACCCTAAATATGAAAAAAATATGCAAAACCCTATATAGTAAAGAGGGTGTCTATTTTTTCTGCTTGTAACCAAAATATAAAGTCAATTTTGTGTTGAAAAAAAACAAGTTGGAAGTGATTTGATCAAAGCAGATGTAATCTTATCAGATGAACTACTCTTTTGGTCTGGTTATCTAGTGATGGATTTGATGTGTAATGGGTGCAATAGTATGTAAATATTAAAAAATTGGATCCCTGACTAATAATTCCTCTGGGGTTCATGGGTTTTTGTCCTTTTTCATTTTCAGTTGGTGTCTCAAAATCTGACCCTACAGTGTATCTTTTTGAATATTTCTTTTGATTCTCCTTTTGTTATTTCATGTAACAGCTAACAGAAAAAAATGCTGAATTTGCAAACCGATCGCTCAATAGTATTAAAGTAGCACAGATGCTAGTGTGTTGACATGATTGAAACGTGTGGTCTTACCAGTGTTAATGATGAACCGTATAGCATCTGCTCCAAGCGTGTCATAAAGGGGAACCACCACCATGGAGTATGTGTAACAAGCCAACTCTGAGATGATCCACTGAAATCATACAGAGAAGATTTCTTACATGAACTCAAACTCCTTATAAGATAAAAAAATTTATCAAGGGAGATCCATCACAAAGTAAAAGCATAAAGAGGTGTAATCACCTCAGGTCTGTTCTGTGCAAACACTCCAATGAACTGGTCAGGGTTGGGTTTGCAGCCCTGGTGCAGAAGGCCTGAACCCAGATGCTCTGCCCGAGCACTAACCTGTAAAGTGAGGGGATATTAAATGTTTGGCAAATCTTCAAAGGAGAGAGAAAATATGGATGAGCTACATTAAAATTCTGCATTAGCACAATATTAATTTGTATTTGAGTATTCGGTATTACTCAGCATGGTTTATTGCGTTAAAGTTATTGTTTTAAATGACTAATTGTTTTCATAATCAAAGAAACACACTGGGAAAGCTGCTTGTTAAGTAAAATAATAGAGGGCTGAATAAGTTACCGTGATTGTGAAACATGGAAAAAAAAGGCTCATAATGCTGTGAAAGCAAACTCGGAACAAATGTCGGACTTTTCAGAAACAATCCTGAAGTCTATTTTTAATCTTGGAATAATCACACATTGATTCCATTACAGAGCAGGTTTTTCTTAAAGAGTGCAGGCAGGTCTGGATGTGTTTTGCTACTCAAGGAATTTCAGGGAAAGAAAATATGCTTCCACACACCAAACTCCTGTGAAACATGATGTCACAAACGAATACTGGGGTGGCGTAATATCTTTTGTTGCTCACTGTTGATTCTGTCTTCCATTTAAAAAAAAATAATTCCCTCACGTTATCATTGGTTCTACTTTACTGACTTCACCAAACATGACATAATTTCCTGAAACAATCCTTTGACCTACAGAACAAATTGTGTCTACAGGTTTGTCGGAGGTACAGTACTTACAGAAGTTGCTTACAAAAGCTTAAAAAAATGTAGAATTTTACATTTGTATTTACAACAATTTATTTACAACAACAGTTTATAAACATGTTATACTGTATTTCAAACATGATCCCTGACAATGGTTCATTGTATATTGGCTTTAGTTAGTCATTCAATACATATATTCTCATGTACAGATTTAATGATTGCATTAAGAAAGGAGAAAGAATAATTGTATCCAAGGATTAAAGGAATTAAGAAAGGGACTAAATTAAGTGAAGTCGGAATTAAAGAATGGAGGATAGGAAGGGACAGGAGGACTAGATTAAGGATTAAGGAAGACCGAATCAAAGACAGAATAGAAGGCTGAAAAAAGCTTTAAATAAAAGATTAAATAAATTAACAAGTATATAAAACAATTAAAGGAATGAATAATGCAGAATTAATGGAAGAAGGGAAAGGGTAAAGGACTGAGGGAAAGATAAGCACTGAGGTAAGGATTACAGGAAGGTTAGAAGGAAAGGGGACTTCAACCGAGGATGGTTAGAAAGAAGGAATGAAGGAAAGAAGTGAGGGTGAGGGAGGAATGAAAAAAAAGAAAAAGTATTTAGGAATAGACTTGCTGCATGAAGAAAAAATTAAGTTTGTGAATAAAAGAATTAAAGTAGGACTGAATGAAGGGTTTAAAGAGTGATATAACTGTTGAAAACATTATTTAAAGAAGATTGGTCGAAGAAAGGAACGAGGCAGAGAAGAAGACCCATAAGGAGATTTATGGATGTAGTTAAAGAAGACATTAAGTAAGTTATTGTGAGAGTAGAGGATGCAGAGGATAGGACGAAATGGAGACAGATGATTTGCTGTGGCGACCCCTGAAGGGAAAAGCTGACAAAGAAGAAAAGGAGGTTCAGGAGAGGAAAAAGTGATGGACAGGGTTTAAGGCTGAAATAAAGAAAAGTTGAAGAATTAAGGAAAGAGTGGATTAAAGGAAGAACTCCAAAATGGGTGAATACAACACCTCGTAAAAAAAAATCCCTATTTATCAGATTCTGAAGGAACCCCAATTTATTCCCTGATACCTGGTTCCCAATGAAACAGATTAGTTTTGTTCATATCTGGCTTTTAGACTGCTGTGTATTATTTTTTATTTATGGTTCCAGGTTGACTGTCAGATTTTCAATCTTATAGCACACTTGTTTAGGGTCCACACTTTGGGAAGCATCCAAACAAGAGATCAGCAATACAGATTTGTAAAAGATATATTGTCTTCACTCTACAGCTATTAAGTGTTGGATCTAACCTCTTTGTAGGACATCCATTTATAAGGCTGGTTTGGGAGTCGAGAGCCCAGACATGGTCCATCACCTGTGGAATAAATAATGAAAAAATATATAAATATATTATTATTGCACTTTCACTGTGACCGTGACAGCTGTTCCTGCTGCTACACATCAGACTGGTGGCTGAATGGTTTTTCTTATCTTTCATCAATGTTTATTATTCATTCTTTAATGTAGATCATACATTGTTAATCAGTGGACATTTTAGATAAGTTTTTTCAACAAAATCTTTTTATTTTATTATAACTTGAATTGACTATTTCGAGTACATGTGTTTAGTTAACTTCATCTGCTAGTCTGCTATGCTTTGTTTAGTGGGTAAAAAAGCAATAGATTAATGTGCTGTTTTGTTTTTTGAATTAACATGTTCTTTGGGGTTACTGCTGGAGTTCCACAAAGAACAGCAGTCACAGCTACATCAGTTCTCCTTTAATAGTGGGTCATCCCACTCTCTGATAGTAAGGGGGAGGAGAAATATAATGTTCATTTGTTCAGTTTCGTCTACCTTGGGTCAGATAGTCCTGACCCAAAAGAGTTTGTTTTTTTATAGGTTGCCTATTTGTACTTTTCTGACCGGTAGTTGTAAGTAATGTTTTTTTAGTTTGCAATTGTGTCAACAGTGGTCTGATCGGCTACTATTTAAGTTTTCTTCATGCCTTATTTGTCAGTTCAGTTTGGGTTTTGAGTTTCTTCTGTTACTACATGAGTTGAAGTCTGTTATGCTGACCTCTGGTTCGGGGCCAGCGTATATATATATATATATTTTTTTTTTCAGAATTTGGACATAAATCCGGATGTTTTTTCCTGGCTGTTCTGTCCTTGACGTCCACATTTAAATTTTCAAACTACACATTTCCAGATGCTGAAAATTGTTCAGACCTAAAAGCAAATGAAAAAAACTATAACTTTGACTGAAACTATTATAATACGTTAGTCTTCTTGCACTGTGTGTTTTTATAACACATTTTGGCTGGATATGCTTGATATGGTCCCATGCCAACAGTTAGTAGGAAAAGACATCTCATCCACTTGCAAATACATTTACTAGTTTTAACCTCTTGAGAAAAAAAGTTTGTTAAATCTAACCTATGTCTTGTGAATTATTAGGGTGAAAAATAGGTCTTAACAACCTGAAGACTTGGCAGATTTGCACCTAAAAGATAAAAATCTATTTCATGTTTTCTTTGTTCTAAAGATTATTTTGAAAAACTTTAAATAAAATGTTCGTAAACCTTGATTTGTCCCCATTTCAACAACTTCATGCAATCTCCTGGGATTACTGACAGAAAACTTTTAACTGATTGGAATATTTGTATAAATGTATTGAAATTACTTGTGTTGTACTGTGCCCTGAGATTACATTTGGTGTAAATTGGCGCTATGTAAATAAACTTGAACTGAATTATTTTTGTGAGTAAAAGTTTTTTTTTCTTGTGTCTGCAGAGAGTTAATCTAACAAATAGCTTTTCGCCATTTAATGTCTGACTTTTTAAATTTTGAGTAAGCCCTTTTACACCAAGGTTATTTATACATTTATTCTACAACTCTAGCAGTAAAGAACTGATTAAAGTTTCTAAAGTTGGTTATAATTCTGTGTACATGTGCTATAAAAAGAAAAAAAAACTTTTTGTTTAATGAATTGAATTGAAAAGTCCTTTATTGTCCACGAGGGGAAATTCATTTCAGTACAGCCAGATCAAGAATAGACGAAACAAACAAGATCATACACAGACAGATGCATGTCAACTGTGGTATTGCAGCAAGTGTCAAGCAGCGCACCATATGCAGAATGAGAGAATTAAGGTTGGGTTGGTTTGGACCGAGAGAAACTTCATCTTTGTCCTAATCCCACTTGAGGGTATGTGACCCCCCCTTGTGTATGTGTGTCACTGTAAGGCCACAGCTCACCTTTCTCTCGCTGATGTAATAATCGCTGTGATAATGACAAGTCTATTTGATTTATTGTCAGTTCATGTGTTTATTTTCCCTTAACCCTCAAATAAATATATTAGATCACTTAGCTTTATGGTATTAAAAAAGACAGAAAAACATACTTTATGCATAATCTAATAAATCGTTATCATGACAGGTTGACAAGTCGAGAGAGGCATTATTAAACTGAGGAACAAACATCAATTTTCTGTGTGCTTGGAGTTACAACACCTACCAGATATATGGAGGCCTCTCTGAAAAACCTCATACATGGTCCTGGCATCATCGTGGTAATGAGTTAGCAACCTGGACGGGTCACCCATCATTGATCTTCGACCTCCACCTTCATGCTGTCAGAACCAGAGGGAGAAACACAAAAATACATTAGACTCACATCCACATTTCTTCTAATTTAGGTCCTGGGTGAGTGAGGGCAGAAAGATGTTTTTAATTAAATTTAGATTTTATTACGTTTTAATTTTTAAAATGCCTCTGAAATTATCTGAGCTGTGTAGAGGTGTGCGTTACACCTAGTGTTTTACAGTCTTACAGCTGACACATTCTAATTATTAGTTATGGTGGTTCATTCCCACGGGGATGAAAATTAGTTAAATAAATCTTCTGTTTAAATGACTCATTTTCGTTGATAAGAATGGAGAGAACGGGAGGTTTTGAAACTTCCAACGACCATTATGTCTCAAGTATAGCTTGTATATATCTTTGCAAAGTCATGTCAGCCTGCTGCACTGTGGTGTCACCGTTTCAAACACGTTTTAAGATTAATAAAAGAAACTAGAAAACACATTGAAGCCACAGATGAGATTGACAGTTTATGTTGTCAGGGTGTAACTTTGTCAGTGAGGTCTGTGGCGTAAGAACTAGGGATGTCTGATATTATCGGCCTAAAGTCATTATCGGCCGATATTGGCATTAAAATGTGATATTGGAAATTATCGGTATCGTTTTTTATTTTTTTAATAAGATGAGTTTTTCACACCATACACATATTATATATCAAACTCTTCAGCTACTTTTCTCCCTCAAAATGTAAAAATATGACAGATTTGAGGTTTAGTTTTTGAGATTTGATATTATTTGTTTGAGACAACTTTCAATATATCAAAAGGTAGGTTAATTATTGGCCCTGCTTAAATGTTTGCTGTTTTTTTTATTTTTTATTCTTGTTTCAGTTGTTTCCACTTTATCTCACTGTTATAAAAGTATAATGTTGTTTGCATTTTCTAAAATTAGAAATTTGTCCTGAGTGGTGGGCCTTTGTCAGTTTTCTCTGTGTGAGCAAATGTTCCAGCCACTTTTGAAGACAAAATAAAAATGACACCTTTTTCAATTGCCTAACTAAAATTCTAGTACTTATTACATTTTCTAAATTTTTAAAGCTCAAGTTTGCATGATACAAGATATTTCATTGTGGTTACCTAAAAGGGTTTAGTAGTTTTTGTCTTTTTATGAGGGACGGT
Organism: Apricaphanius iberus; assembly: GCA_028564705.1. Taxonomy (NCBI): domain Eukaryota; kingdom Metazoa; phylum Chordata; class Actinopteri; order Cyprinodontiformes; family Aphaniidae; genus Apricaphanius; species Apricaphanius iberus. The sequence continues at coordinate 397,139 of JAPXFQ010001349.1, forward strand.
CCCCACATATCGGTATCGGTTTATATCGGTATCGGAAACTATGAGTTAGGCTATATTGGTATATCGGATATCGGTAAGAAAGCCAATTTAGAACATCCCTAGTTAGAACCTTTAGCAAGCTCCCTTCACACTAAATATTTTGTAGATACTAAATCTAGCAAAGTAGATTAAAGTGTTTGTTCTGGCAATTTCATAAATGTCACAACAACTTGTATTCTGAAGAGGAGAGTGGTCATCATTTTGTTATTTAATGTGATTTGCTGGAGCCAGTGCATGAACTTCAACCTTCTTTCTTTAACTTGTTAAAATGTTTGTAGATTGACACCCATACTCAAGTTAGACTGTTTTAGAGCTAAGTTTTTTTGTTTCTACTGAGCTGGTAGCGCCTTGTAACTATTCATTTCATTCATAGTATCTCTCTCCTTGTGCAACAGTGATTTCATTTTTCCTTTAGCCATAGAGGAAAGGTGCAATTAAATATGAGAGGATGGTAAATCATTTAGTCTAACCCCCCCTCAAATCTGAGATGATGGTTTCCCTCTGGTTGGACCTCGGTCATTTTGAAACTCTGGATGCAGCCTTGCCCACACATGTACAGGGAGATCATGCAGTCTCACTGTAGAAACACCACAGGCCAGGGTTCAAACCCAGAACCTTAATGCTGCAAGGCAACAGAGCTACCAACTACTCTGCCATGCAGTAATATCATTGTTAATTTGCAATGTGATCACATTTAAATTTCTCGAGATAAATGACAGATGTATAAACACCTGGAAATGCCCACACTTAACCTTTTTACTTCATTCCAGGACTTGCAAAAGCCCATTTTCCTTTTATTGTGTGTTGGTGCAGATTGTGAGGCTCTTGACACATGCACGTGTTAATATAAGAATGCATCTGTATCAGCAAACAATTATTAATGTTATTAAATATGGGGATCTCTTACCGGCACTTCCTCAGACTGGTGAAGGAGACTACATGGAGGCTTTATAGGTCGAGGCCTGGTGGCCAACCAGTATGCCAACACAGCTGTCAGGGCGCCAATACCCACCAAGGTGGAGGTTGGCAGGGAGCGAAAAAACTGGCCGAGCTCGTCCATCTCAGGTATCCTCAGGCCGCTCATCATTTCCTGGGCCTGCATCTTCTCCATTAGGGTGGAACTCAATTCTGTCGACAGATTAGAGATGTCAAACATCAAAGCTTATAACATAAATGTGATGCTGTGCCAAAAACAATGAACATTTTTTCAACTTATGCCATTTATTCTGCATAATGTTTTTTTCATTTTTGCTTGTGCAGCAGGAAACTGAAACATGCAGGTCCTACACATGAATCTATAATTCCTTAGAGCCATGAAAAAAAGAAGTAAAAGTAGACAAGGGATTGAAACCCTGAAAACCACTGATACCTGAAACTTGCTGGCATAAGCATAAAATAAATCATGTGGAGGAAAGTGGCAAATTGTCCATGAATGTCCAAAAGGCCAAATACATAACCCTAACCCGTTCCAACATCCATCTCTACACAAAAGACTACTTCTAAAAATGTAATGTGCCTTGTTGATCCCTCAAGAAGTCATTATTTTCTACTATCTGTGAGAAAGAAGTCCATAAAAAGCTGGCTTTTTTTAAAGTTATGTTCACAACATCATAAACAACAAGTGATCTAAATGAATGGCCCTGGGGTTCGACTGGTGACCTGTCTAGGGTGTACCCCGCTTCACGAAACCCTACCACTGTCTTAGCTACAATCTCTTCTGAACAAGAATATGGTTGCAGTAGGAAGAAACAGGTATTTGATAAGCTTTCAAGGTTCAACCAACAACAGAGTTAACACAGAATGAGTTTGATGTTTTGATCTGTCAATATTGATCCAGCGAGATATAGTCTATACTCATTCAGCTTTAAGAGAGTTCTTCATAACCAAAGTTTTATTTAAAAACTAAATAAGGTCATTTACATAGTCATGAAACACTGTTTTGTTGTAAAAGTATATAAATTTGTTTTACAATAACATGTACAATAACATGTAAATATTATTATCAAACAAAGCTAAGTAAATATTTAAAGCTCTTTGGCGATAGCAAATTCCAATGACCATTTTTAAATCAATAGTCATTTAACTTTGGCTTACTTTTCTTTACAGCATAGCTTTAAATCAGCTGTGCTGAAACATTTACAAGCATGGACAACCTGCTCGAGGCTGTGCCACAGCATTTCAATTGTGTTAATTCTGTACTTTTACTTAACTTATTTTTTAAGCCATCAATTCTATTTTAATAAAATATTTACTTTATTTAGACATTAATTTTATCATTAGCAAAGAATATAAGGACAATGTAGGATATTTAAAAAAAAGTCACGAAGTGGTTCACAAAATAGCAATAAAATACAGACAAACGTACAATTTAAAAGACAAATTAAGTAGTTAATAAGGATTTGAAAATACATCATCATAAAACAACCCTGTGGTACTTTGATGGAAATATTTACAGAAATAACTTGGTCTTACAATTACTCTTAAGCCTCAACTAAGTCTAATTAACGTAAAGAGAGAGGAAGATCATTCCAGCGCTTTGGAAAAACAGCCTGGAAAGAGTCATCTCCAAATACAGTGAAATGGGTACGGTGGACCATAAGAAGGTTCTGGTCCATTGATCGGAGCTTCCGGTGCATAGGGACACAACAATTCACGAAAGTAGGTAGGAGACTGACCAAGCAGGGCTCTAAAAGTCAGCACTAGTTTTTACATTTGATAGGAAATGCCTAAATTATTACATGTGGACAGATTGTTTACAAAAGTTTAAAAAGCACACAAAATAATCAATTTGCAAGAACTGAAAACATAACGTTGTAAAGATAGTTCCTTACTAGTTTGACATAAACACACACACACAAACATACACAGTTTACAGACGTTTGTGGTAAACTGACCTACTAAATGCAGTCTTTTGTGACTCACGGCTCCTACTTAGACTCATATTTGTAAACGGTTAAATTAAAGGTCTTCCCATAGATTTCTAATTTGACTGTATAGAATAGCTTGTATATACTACAGTAATGTCTATTACTAGATCATAGCATTTATCATTAATATGATTCAGCTTGTCACATGCACACACAGAAAACAAACACATACACTACAACATGCATAATTTAGTCAAGGGGCATTCAGTTTCAAATGATGACTAAAAGGTTCCCTTCCATTGCTTCAAAATGAGTCAGCAATAATATCACCTGATCACACATACATTGCTGAGGAAATATTACAGCCAATCAGAGTAACTTTCTCTCTCTTTCGCTCCAAGACACGGAAGGCCACGGTCAAAATGCACTTTTACAGATAAGTAAAAATATCCAAGGCTGTGCATATGCTGACTTCCTCTTTCAATAATTTAGCAAAAGGCAACTTTTTATTTTTTACAACTATTACACAATGGGAAAGCTAAATCATGTGACATTGTGCTAGCTTAACAGCAGGGAGCCAGTTTTAGCATTCTATAAAAGTAATAAAAAACTATTATAAATTTAACAGGAATTTATAAGTTTGAGGTCCTTTTGACTAAACTAAGCTGAACACCTGTAAAGCCTAAACATCTGCTTTCAATATTCGTACAAAGAAAAAAATGCTGCAGCCTACTGGATGTTGAATACTATAAATATTGAGAAACACCACTGCTATGATTTATCACAAGTAGGTCTTATACAATAATTGTTTCATTTCTTTTTTTTTTGAGAAAGCAGCTGCGAGATTGTGTCCTTGTTAAAACAGTGTGCCATAAATTAGAAAAACCTTTCTTTTCAAATAAAGCAAGAAACCAACATGCATTTTTCTTTTATGCTACTACATGTACAGTAAATTTTCCTGGACTAATATGATGTTGTATGGTACAGCAGTTACTCATCATGTTCGTGCTTTCTGCTTTAATCTCTGAAGGTGTCCAGCTGTAGGCTCCTCAAATTCAATTTACTAAACACAAACTAGCCATCCATCCGTTTAATTCAGTTGAGTATATGTTTAGACAGAAAACATGAGTGCCTTGAAAACCACAGCAACGTTCAAATGTGTCTAAAAACAGATCCAAGACCGCAACACACACTATTTGCCATAACAGCACTGATGGGTAGTTATCCCTTTCGTATTTGTCATTAGTTTCTGCAATAAATGTAAAAAATTATTTAAAATTAAGGTTTCTTAAGATTCCGGAATGAATCTTTTATCAGCTTCTTTTCCCTTCTTAACTACAGACCTTTCACAAAGTTTGCTTACATGTGTAAGGATACAGAAGAAATTATGTACCAATTTATTCTGGTTAAACAATGTAATGTTCTGCTGAATATTCAAAGCCTCCTGGTGTTAGCTGGAGTCTGTTGCAGAAAAAGTCACAAGGAGTCATAACCTGGCACATATTCAAGGGTTTGGAATACAGAGCTAACTAAAACATTTGATATGAGTCATTGTCTTGCAATCTGAAGATCTAAATGTGTAAACATTGTTTTAAATTCAAGCTCTTTGATAACATTTTTACTTTACTACAAAGATTGACTTGACTCAGTGAGTTATCCACAATGAGGTAGTTTAGCTGAAAGGATGAAAAAAATACATTAAATAAACCATAGGTTAGTTGTTAAAAAGTTGTTTTAAAACACTTCTAAAATCCAATCTCATGCAGTTCAAAAAGTCAAACATTTATATGAATATAAAATGTAGGGTTGCAATGATACCACAATATTTAAACCAATCCGATACCATTACTTAGATGTGAGCCCACAGTGTTTACGTGAACCCACAAATAATTCAGTACAGACAAGCCAATGAACCCCATATTCCCACCTTGAAATGGCCTGACAACAGCAGGAGCGACACAGCCGACCCAGACCTCTAATTGGCCTCCAACAGGGTTAGATACATTTATTTGCCTCTTAGTATTTCTGCTTTCCCTCCATTGTTTTATATACTCTACAGTTGACTGTGCATACATTTAAGCTCCACTGATGCAAAGCGCAAAAACAAAATCTTTAAAATCCTGCTGAAACATCAGCCATGGCCAAAGTATTTTTAAAATGGAAAAGTGACACATTTTCATGCTGTTGCTAGAAATAGTATAATTGTTATAATAATGTCTATAAAGTTTATATATTGCCATCTATATTATGATGGAATGGAATAAAGAATATTTCTGCTTCAGTAATACTAAGAGTTTAACAGACTGACACATGCCTAATTAAAAGGACGTTCATTTGTTGGAACAGTAGGATTAGTGCTGTGAAATCGATTATCTGATCCTAAATTGATTCCTATAAAGATTCCAAAAGATCGATTTGAATGTCCAAAGATCGATTGAACCTTTTACCGTTGTCTGCCCTCTTTACAGCCGAAGTAGGAAATGAAAGATCAGACAGGGATTTGAAGTCTTAGCTGTTAAAGAGTTATACAGTTTTCCCCAGCAAACTCTAACCCCACCAAATTTTGAGTCAATGAATTCAGACATGTGAACTAGGTGTGAAGAAATGTAAACATGTCAGACATTAGCAGTAGGCTACTGTTAGCCTAGCGCAAAATTTGAAAACGCCAGAGGTAGGCTGCGCCGCTACACCATTTTTGGTTCAGAACAAACAGAAAGATCAACCTGACAGAAGCAACACAATTTGCAAGTCTGCCAAATGGAGGTGAAGTGGTGTGGTTTGGTGTGACTTCAACTCGCACCAAAATTGTCTGGGTGAGTATAGGAGTGTATTGCATGCTAAAAATAAGGTCCAGGTTGAAAAATATGGTACTTATCCTTTAACATTGTCTAAGCAGAAAAGGAACAATTCTTGGATTCAAAGCTTGCCCAACAAGCCCTGCAGGCAACGAAGAAGCACTTCCGAGACACCACTAACTCTGGGGGGGGGATTGTAGCAGCTATGACTAACAAAACATTGGATAAATAAAGGGAATTTTGTGGCAGAAAATGCCTTATTTAGAGGCGGCAGTTCACGTGCCCTCAGGACAACCCTTTAACTTGTGGCAGATGCCAACAATATCATAAAAATATATAACCAGCAAAAAACCTTTGATTTATTATGTTGGAATTTTCTATCAGATTATAGATGAATATCTGTTATTGTTTTAAAGGATGGTATACTATAAGTCATCTTTCTCTGTGTGCTCCTTTTTAATTTTGAGCAACTGTCCCTTTAAAGGTCCCTGTCAAGGACAACTGAATGTCTCAACTAAGGAAACTTCATCCAAGGATCAAGAAAAATACAAATTACAAAAAAAAAAAGGAAATTATTATAACTGTAACTCAACAATCTCTAAAAAAAAAGAAACAGAACAACATGAATAGACAAGAGAAAACCCTCAAAATTCTTTATGGTATCTCCCAAAAGTAAAAAATGCCTTTTTACCAAGAGAGCTAATTAATTTGAACAAACAAGGTAGTCTCTCCACACATCTGAAAGCCCTTTTTGTCCTGTAATAACCTCAATAGTGCACCCTAGGGAAACACATGCATCCACATACAGAGTTTGAAATCCATCCCTGCTGTCCTCTACGAGGACTGTTGCTTCAGCTGGAGGGACAAAGTAACAGCAACCCTGCAGAATCCACATGGTGACCTCTATAAGGATGATATTTTTTTAAGACCCGGCCTTTTTAAAATAGTTTTTAAAATGCAGTGTTTCCTACCCATGATGCATTTAGCTGAAAATTGCAGCTCCTACAATCTTGCACAAAATTTCAATGTGATGCTAGTAAGTGCTTTAAAGTGAGCTGAGGGGCACTGCAGCCTTGGACTTGGCACATGACATTTCTGGGACAGTGGAGAGGTGCTCCATACATAAACTAAGTAAACTATAACCTGAATAGTCTCATTTATTAAAAGCCCCTCCTCTTCCTGCACTCATATTATCATGAGGCTGGAAAACTGCTTTCTTCGTTGACTTTGGCTATTGAGAGTCAGTGAGACATGTCGTGGCAAGCGGTTGGACGGAAATTAGTTTAGAATGTATGTACACACTCTTCACAAACAGTGATATTAAATTAAGCTGACAGAAATGAAATATTGATAGAGTATCCTTATGTAACATAAAATACAGTGATGGCTTGACAATCTATAGATTCACATATAAACCGGTGAATCTGACTGAGATAGTGCTTAATCAAATTTAACAGGAAGACAAATACACTCCACATCTACATGTCAAGTTAATTCACAGTTTAAGTTTGCTGGCAGCTGTATTTTTTATCAAGTTTTCTGATTTGTTACATAACATTTCAGCTCCAAAAAGCCCAATAGCAAGCTGAGAGAATGTATATCAGTACCTATTCTGACACAGAAGGACATGCTTAGACCAAAACTATGGATGTGATTCTAGTTTGTATCATGGAAGAAGAAAGGCAGTCTGACTAAATGGCCTAGTTGACCAATGTAAATGTACATGCAAATGTCAGACAAAGGAAAGAGAGTAGACTCAGCATATAAGCCATCCATGTTTAAACCAATGGCTGGTGCAGTATTCACTTTGCTGCTAAACACTTATAGAAGAATTGGGGGGAAGATGCAAAGAAATTTTAGACATTAAAAGTCAACATGATTTTTATAGACTTTTTACACACGCAAATCTTCTTAAAACTGTGGCATGCATTTCCATTCAGCCTCCTTTTTCCTATTACCATTTAATAAAATTCCGTCAAACAGAGCCCTTTGAGAAGTCCCAAAATTATTAAACAGAGTGTATCTATTGGCATACAATCTAATTATAAATATAGCTCTTCTGTGAAGGTCTCTGAGGTTTAGTTGGAAACAAAAAGCATCATGAAGACCCAGGAAAAGAGCACATGGGTCAGGGATAAAACCCATCCTCACATAAAGTAATGGATGGTGTGGACATTCGTTCAATCAACAGGGACAAGGAAGTTGGTAAGTATTGACTGAAAAACAGAAATAACCTACAAACACAGAATACATGCAAATGATATTTTTTAAAGGATTATGCATTACATCTTTGCAGCATAAGCATACTTCTACATCCCATCTACTTGTGGGGACATTTTACAGACGAATATCAAGAGAATCAGAGAAACACACCTGTCTGCAAAAGATGATGTACAGATGTAATTAACACATGAAAAAGCAAACAAAGGGAAGTAACATAGCAGTCCCCTTGCAATGTTCAGTTTTTCTAAATATCAAATGTATAGAATGTATACATGTATCAAATGTTATATGAGTTTAATCTTATGACTGAATAAAATTTTATCTATAGCCAAATGTTATCTGTAGCCTATAAATTCACTAGAAAAGCGGAAAATGACTGCTCTCTGCTAATATAAAAATTTAATGTGAAATATATTAACATAAATTAGCAAAATTTACTTGAAAAAGCACAATTAATATTGAGTGTAGATGTGAGAAGGTTGATATTAGTAGCTTCCATCCATCCAACCATCCATCCATCCTATTCTATACAGGGTGGCTGGTGCCTGTCTCCTGCAATCACCAGCCGTGTGACAAATATCTGACCTTGACATCACACTGGACAGCTCACCAGTTGGTTGTTGGGCAACACAGAGACACAGGAAAAACAACTATGCAAGCACACACTGCCATTTAACAGGCCTATTACCCTAACAGTATTTTTTATTTATTTTTATTTTTTTTTGCACTGTGGGAGAAAGCATTAATACCTGGAGGGAACCCTTACATGCACAGGGAGAACATTCAAACTCCATACAGAAAGACCCCAGCCCAGGATTCAAATCCAGAACCTTGAATATTATTAGCATTTCCAATTAAAAGGAAGATATGCTGTACATTAGATGAAAACCCAACAGATGTGGACAGTTGAATAACGTTCTTAGGGAGCCACAACATGTCTTTGGTGAAACACTTATTACACCCGCTAAGTGCCAACAGCTGAGTGAATAAAATTCAACATTTGACCTCTTCATTCTTGTACGTGGCTATAGAAATGGACTTAAACAGTAGAAAATACAGCTGCTAATATCCAACCAGATTTTAGAATTACCCTATAAAAATGAAACATTTAAACCACAATTTGATTCAGGATACTAATCACAGATGGACACCTGAGTATAACGGCTTTGCAATATGTTTTCAACTTAAAGACAACATACAATGGAGTATCGAAAAAAAGCATATTTACTCTGAATGGCTCACATGCTCTGCTAAGACACCTAAAGCGTTGCTGAAGCACCTTCTAAAACTAGTACACCTGTATTTGATATAATAATTACTTCAGCTATCTTTACATCTACTCATTTTGTTCACCACATTCTCTCTCTCAGGTTGATTTGCATTAGCAAACATTTAGAGCACCATGACTATATGAGAAGTTTCACAATATAGTTCAGCAGTGGTGAATGGGTCACACACTTGCTATGCCCTCTCAGGCTTCGAGGGAAGAGAAATTAACTTCTCCGTAGGTCCCGCCCCATCGCCTCATCCGAGGGCCTTCACCAATGATTACAGTCCAGTGTGGGGAGATTACAGCCTATTAGCACAAAGGCGGATGATCAATAGTAACCTTACTGCTGTATATGATGTATACATTATTCATCTAAAAAGAACGGTCTCAGCTTTCTCTGTAAAAGCAATTTACCCTTGATTTACAGTTTTACTTGCACCCATGTGTGTCCCGTTTTTGCTTTATCTTTTTTAGACAATACTTGCTCATCATTATTTCTTGTTGCAATTCTGAACTCAGCTTGTTCCTGCCTTCTTCTCTGTCAATCTCATGGACACTGTACCATCCAATTCCTGACACACAAAAAAGCACGTCTTTTTGTGCTTTATTGATGCAGCACAGCTGGTAACTGTCATCATCAAATGTGAAATAAAAAATAAGCCACAAGAAACAGAAAATGCATATTAAGGACTAAAATAAGCAGCAGAAGGCATTTCCAAACTAGGATGCAAGCGAAAGAATAAAGGATGACAAGGAAACAAGATCTCTGGAAGCTTTAACTGAAGTGCAATAAAGAAGCTGTGGTCTAAGCAGCAGCACTTACAGGGGTGTCCAGGAGCCGCTGAGGTGTAAAGCGTGCCTGGTAGGTGTGTGTAAGTATGTGAGAGAGAGTGCATAAATGTTTGTGGTGTCTCATCAGGCGGATATCGCATCACACTCTGCAGACCGGTGATTACCTACCAATTTACACCAGCTAGATTAAGCTGAGGCAAGCAAGAGCAGTGCAGTGAAGGAGCACTTCGGCTCAGCTTGGGCCTCGCTGGCTTCCGTATCACACCACTCTGAGCTCGACAGACGCTGCACGCTCTTGCCACACCCCTTCCTTCCTCCCTCCCATCTACCTCCCTTCACCACTCTCTCCATCTCTGACACAGTATACACAGGCTCACCTTCACTGCATGAAAAATGATACACAGCCACATGCTAGGTCGTACATAGTGACAAAGAACAAGCATGATCGCACACGTACATCCATGCAAATGATGCCTTCCAGTCTAATCTCCAGGGCACACATTCAATCAAATTGCAGAGTCACATCACTTGAGGCAGTGCTCTTTTTGATTTGACTATCAAATCAGAACAAACACCTTTGAAAATCTTAAATCTGGCAGCATCTATGTAACCTGAACATATTACTAATTTTTTATGTTATTTTGAACGTAAACAATTAAATATCAGTTGAAAAAAACCTATGTTGTAAGGCTTTTTATGTCTTCAGTTTGATACAAACAAGTATTTTGGGCTGAGCTGGTGCCTATCGTCTCACACAAGGAGGAAAAATGGGCACGGAATGCTGAAACAGCAAAATGGCCCTCAGACAGAGAGCTGTCTTATGGCCCTGAGAGCATACTGTCTGACCACTAATTATAAGTTGATATAATTGATTGAATCCAAGAGAAATTTTTTAAAAGTAGATATTGTACTGGAGCACTATTACTGTCTTGTCTAATGGATGCGGTGATGTTGCCTTTACTACTACAATGAAATATTGAGGAAGGAAAAATACTTGGATTACATGCTGCACAGGGTTACACTCAATGAAGATTACACTAAATTATTTAAACTGATGAGCAGCAGGGTGTCGGGATAAGAGGGAAGGCGAAAGATGTCATGAGAACTTGTCCCTGAGGTCCCCTACCCTTCCTGTGCTATTGGACCCATACGGATTCTGCTGAGGCTAGATGGGTACAAAGTGTGCCTGGACTCACAGTGGGCCTCTTTTATCAGACATACAGGTTATTTCGGCACCCCTATCAGCAAACTTCATTTGGTAATGTAAACAAAATGTAACATCAGTTTTTCAGAACTGACTGACCTGTTTGTATTCACATTTTGTGTTTTAAAAACATGAGAGGAATTGATTTATACCATTCACAATATTTAACAATAATACATTTTTGGGATGATAATCTGGTTTAACTGATTTTATTTTTAGTGATGAGCCCCAAGTTCTTGAGGATGGAAGGCCTCCAAGCCAAGGCCCTAATCGTTAGCTCCTTCCACCCATTCCCTACTAAATTATTGCTTGACTGTTGCTGGGCTACTCTAAAACATTAAAATAAGTTCCAGTTAAAATAAATATGTAGTCAAAATTAAAAAAAATTAATAATAAAAAATTATCTGATTATGGGGCATATATAAATACACCTTAACTGTTCTATAAAAGGATCTATAGATGAGCCCACTCCGATGCAGTGCTAGTCTTAGCTCCTATAATTTATAATATAATTGTGGGGTTGCATTTTGGACTAATGCAAAGGATTCCCCACCTATCCAGATGGCCAATTCTTGTGTCGATGGCAGTAATTATTGAACTGATTTCACACTAGAAGTTTATGCGTATGGCAAAAAAAAAAGAGCTCAATTCAATTCAACAGAGTTTATTTATATAGATTCACAATAGATGTCATCTCAAGGCACTTTACAAAAAAAGTCAAGTTATAATCCATGGGCAGAGCTTGTGGGCTGTTCTGATTGGAATCAGCTGGCCTTAGAGTAAACACTCAGCTGCTCAGTATCTCCTTCCTTTAAAGATATTTTGATGTGAAAAATCAGAAACTTCAAGAGAGATTTTTGATTTGTAAAATAATTTAGAGCGATGGAAGTTTTGTTGGGCTGTTACCGTAGTTACTGAGGAGAAACTCTTGAGTTCCACCAATGAGCAAGATGGCACTTCAGCAGAAAGAGGACGCCAATTGTCAAAAAGAACGTTGCTTCATTATTAGGGTTTTTTAGCTTTTAACATCTTCTCTGCCATGGAGCATATAAGATTTGGAAATGTTGACAGAAGGCAGAAATTTACTAAATTTACAATTGGGATAAGACAAAGACTGCTGAAGTTGATTATACCAACATTTTTAATGGGATTAATAACTACCAAACAACAAAACAAATTAAAAATGTCAGATTTATATGTTGTGGACTTTTGTTTCTCGTGAAATAGTACACTGCTTGTTTAATGGGCCGCTTTGGGAGGACTTTCCAGCATGCAAGGGGACACCTTGCTTATGAACAATTACTGACAATTAGTAGCAGGAATGCTGGAAGTTAAAACTCTTCAAAAAAATCCTACTAACATTTTTTTTTTGCACTGATAGAGTATGGAAAGCTGATTTTTTTTTTAACCAAGGTATTTAGATTTAGTAGCTTTACAGCTGACAGGGATATGGATAAAGACAGAAAAATATATTGTGAGATTTGATATGCCTCAATATTACTAATCTTGTAAATATAAAGGAGGGCATGGGTTTATGTGTACTAGGATAAAGACACACCCCTAAACCACTGTTTTATACAATAATCAGTATTGGAAGATAATTAAATAAAGATTTCAGAATTAGACTGAACAAAAACAAAATACAGGCTTGGTACAACTGACATAATTAGATATGCTTTTAATGATGCCCCCATATAACTTTTGAGATCCACAAACAATAATAGTAATAAACAAAGTAATCATTATGGAGATTTTCTTTTTTCCTATGTTGAAACCATTGCAGATTTCCATTTGACATATAGAGGCACGATTCTTAATCTTAATAAAATGGTAACAATATTATCTTTTTTTATTAGAATTTTTTTGGGTAATGTCCTGTGCATTACAACATAGGTGGGTTGGCATAGGATTTTGCTGAAAGCTCTGTTCTTCCTTTGGAGTTTAACTATGGCAAATGACTCATTAACTTCCTCTGCATGTTTTGTAGAAGCAGTTTAATGGGCCAATGATTTACATCTGGTGAGTTCAAGCATCTAGAAAATGCAGTGTTTTGGGGGATCAAGTAAGTATTGCTGTATCCTGTACATGCAGTAATCCAATTAATAATGAACCCTTGTAGGTTTGATGTTTTTCATTATGTGCACTGCAGTTTTTCCTGTGACCTTGAGGATTACGGTCCCTTGTCTTTGAACCCTGGTGACCGCCCTTATTGGAGTTGCTCTAACATCAACCCCTTATCAGAACGAATTACCATTAAAAGTAACTGGCAATCGTTAGCTTCAATGCATCATATAATACATTATTCTGTAGCTTCTAAACTAGGGTGGGGATTTCTGGTGTGTCGGTATATAGGCAGGAGCACACCGTTCTCTCCAGTTTTGCCGGTAGGCCGCAGGGCTTCAGCACCACCTCGCTCCTGGACAGCTCCCTCCAATCAGAGGCGCTGTTCTGCAGCGCGTCATCCTTCCTCATCCTCCTCATCCTCCATCATCGGAGCATGCATGGCGGAGGACATTTCAGACAAAATGCTGACTTTCACAGCGGGCTTATGTAAAAAGGCGCACTGACACCTCTTACTATATAGAGAGGAAGTTGCGGTTGGCCCGCTTTTAATGCTTCCTCCTTTCGGATGAGGCACACTGCGGCAAATCATTCGCAAAGACAGCAGATGTAAGATATAGATGGTGGGGAGGTTTGAAAATGACGTGTGTCCGGTTTCCACGCACAATGTCACACGACCTTAAAGCAGCTGGCAGGCCGACAAAGCATGCGTTTATCAAATTTCGCTCAAAATAAAAGCGATATCATAATTCAAAGGGCAGAGTGTTCATTTATTTTGTCTTGATAAATTAAACCGAGGATGCCCGGGTTTATTTTTAAGGCGCATGGCAACATGTCCAACGCATGAAACCGCTACCTGATTAAAGGTAGCCAATCTGCCCGAAGCAGTATTTCTCGGAGTGTAAAGTGGGTTTTTTAGATATAAATTGGTTACTATGAGATGTCAAGGTTTGCATCGATGCTGATTAAGGAGAATACACGTGTAGCCCGAGTATTTTATTTTAAAAAGGATAATGGCGTTATTACAGCGTAGGCACACGTCAACAGCAAAAACGTGTAGGGTTTTACACTCAATAGTGCAGCTCTGGTAAAAATAGATCAATCGCCGCCTGTGTAAAACAAAAGAAACGGAATACCGGCAATGAATGGCACACAATGAAGCTCTGCCCCTGAGAGATAGAGAGGCAGGTGCATCGCCCGGCTATCGGCTAAAGGTAATAAAAATAAACGTAAGGGGAAAAAAAGAGATGCGGAAAACTCACCTAATATAATCCAGAGTGACCCAGAGACCAGGACGAATGCAAGCATGTCTCTCTCATGGAGTCAGGTGTCCCGGTGCGGCTCGGGAGCGGCTCAGAGCTGCAGCATCGACTGCAGCAAGTCGCCGACAATCTGGGAGATTAAGGAGGGACGGTGGGGAGAGGGGGAGGGGGTTGGGTGGTTGAAAGTGTACGTGTGTTTGGGGGGGTATATCTTAGACCGACAATAAAATGAAAGAGGTTGTTCTGGCCAGGGGGTTGGTGGGTCTCAGCGTGCAGAATGTGCCTTAAAATAAACTACATGTGCAGGCTGAGAAAGCACACAGCCTTCATGTGAAGCATCCCTCCTCCAGCGAATTGTCCACCTAGTTGGACGTTGCGCAATGACAGACACCCTTGATGACATCAAAATGCTTGTTGATCGGTATGAATAGTAGTGTCATGTTTATTCTGTATGAGGTCGATTAATTATCAACCACAAATTAAAACGTGATCCCATCTTTTGAAATGCTTAGTTCACAGCATAGCCCTAGAATATTACATTTAATATATCTAAAGGGAATGCATCTTGTTTTATCTGTAGTTTTTATTGTGTTTGTTAAACTGATTGATTTATTTAGAAAAAGATGCGCTGCTACATCACGCCATCCCTGCAGCTGAGCACGCTCTGACACAGAGTAACTTTGCATTAGAATCACGTGGTTACGAAAGCCACGCCCATTGAACTAAAGTAACCTTGAGAAGGCTGACACAGAGACACAGAGGGTGGGTTCATCACAGATGGAGGGGAGAATTACATAAAAAGAACTGCATGACCACATAATATACACATATCAATACCTTACTAATGCAGCTCATCAGATGCTAAATTTATCAGCTTCCTGTCTAATTTGATCTGTCTTCCCTTGGTGGATTACATTTTCTTCTGTATAATCTTTCTGGTGATTCACCTTTATATGATAAAAAGTTGATGTTTGTATAATATATATATATATATATACACACACACACACACACACACACAGTACATACACACTTCATGTTTAATATACTGAACATGAAATAGTACCCTATATATATATATATATAGGCTACTATTTCATGTTCAGTATATTAAACATGAAGTGCAGAGTTTGATATATTATTTGGTAAAAAGAAAAAAAAAAATCAAGACACTCAAATGAATATTCAGTTTTATTGATAAAATTCACAAATCAACATCTAATCTTTGGAATTTTTACAGGGAAACAAACCATGATTTACTCTCTAAACCTGTCCTTTTAAACTGGTGGGTACAGACTGGTACTCTGTGCCATCACACTTCTAAAAATAGCACTGAAGAGTAGGCTAGCCTACCACCACTTCTCCGGAGCACTTAGAGCAGTAATTCTCAAACTTTTTACAGTGTGTATCACCTGATAAAATGTCAAGCTCTTAAAGTACCACAATCAGGACCAACCTAAACATACAGTAGAGAAGGTTCCCTTTTAATTATAGACAAGTAGTAACAAAGGGGGTGTGTTTACTCCCAATAAGGATTATTTATTGATAATTGTTGCCAGCCACAGCCAGACTGTGTGAATGGTACACTTTTGAATTTATTTTATTTGCAAAAAATATTTAGAATTTTCCTCCAAATATCACAAGGGAGAGCTTGCATACCACAGTTTGAAAATCATGGACTTAAAGCATTGATTAAAATAGACCTATTCATGAGCGTTTCTGTGTGCTCTAAGTGGGCCAGTAGACCTACCCAGCAATACAACTTCTAAAACTAGTTATTTAGAGTTCCACCACTTCTCAGAGGGCTAAGAACACCCTCACGGCTTGTCTGTACTATGCTATTTTCTGTGGGAGTGCTATGCTGTGGTACATTAAAGGAAAAGTTCAAAATGAATGATAAGTTCAGTAACTTCGACATTCAAAACGTATGACGAAAAATAAACCCACAGTAAACACCATTAGCCATAAACTTCTGTTTTATAGCAGTTGCAGAAACTTTGATGCATAGTAAATATGCCCTACTTTTTTAATGTATTCATTTATTTTTAAAAGTACTAAAAAACAAAAGCAAACACTACATTCTCTTCTAATTTTGTCTTATTGGCCTTTTGGAACAAAACTCCCAGGCTGAAATTTGCACACACACACACACACACATTATATATATATATATATATATATATAAATATAAATTTTAGCTGAAAAATATCAAGATATAACTTTTGGTCTCGCTTATCTCTGCTTGCTCGCACATGGCTCTGTCTGGGATTCAATTAAAAAGTACTTTTTTGATCCTAGAGATAAATTAAGTGCTGTTGTAGCTTATAGTATTTAATTCTTCAAGGATCTCACACAGATCTGATGGCTGTGGGCATGAAGGATCTTCTGTAGCAGTCTGTGTTGCAGCAAAACTGTAGAAGACTCTGTGTGACTCCGTCCAAGCAAAACAGACAAGTGATTTCTTTTACAGGTTTACTGAAAGTCTTTCATCCTCGCTCTTGTTCTCAGACCTTCCAAAGACCTCATCCAAACCATGAAAGTGAATACAAATGACTTTACAGTTAGAACAATTAAATACAATAATTTAAAACAAAGAAATAAATACCTTTTTGGCTGTATGCTTAAAAAGGAAAGCTGTTTTCATTCTTCAATCCTGTCACAAAGGTTTTTTCTAACACTCTTGGTACTTACCTGATTTCCAACATTCCATCCATATTGTGTGTTAACAACACAGCTGGTTTGCATCTATAATTAAGGTGTGGCTTGCTCAGCACCTCAAGATAGGTTTTCAAAATAAAAGCCAATATATAGAAAACTCAAAACAACCTTATTTTTCAAACCCATTTTCTCACAAATTCACAAATAAAAATATTCAATAAAATTAGGAAACCACAACAGTTACACTCTGACTAAAGACAATCTGTTGTTGTTGCATGCAGAAGAGCCGTGTTGTCCAAAATTATATAAATAAGTTAACAGTCATCTTTATATCCAGGAAAGGTTAACCAGTTAGTTTACCTTAGGAATAAGCTAACATATGGATAAAATAAAAGGGTCACGTATAAATGTGTTAATGTAATCTAAAACAAAGAGTTTCATGGATCTGCCCCGTATTTCCTTAAAACAAGCAACAACATCCAGTTGTGTCTTTTATTTACACCAAAAATGTTACTTTTTCAATTATGTTTAGGTAAATTAACTAATTGTGATTTTTTCACAGCTATCCTGTGACTAATTAGATTAAAATGGTAATTGTTTGACAGCCCTAGTTTTTTATTCATATTACTTATTTTATGTATATTTTAAAATCCTTTTCATCTTCTGCACATTTTATTTAATTACACATAAGTTCAGTTGTATTTTTTTTCTACTTCAAGAAAATGTAACATTTTCTGTTAAGCTATTGTTAGTTGGCTATTAATAAAGCAAATAAAATGTTGCAATTGTACACTCTCATTTGAAATTATTTTATGTATATAGTCAACCTATGACTCAATTTGATTACATGAGATTTGACCTGAGCTGCTTCTCTTTCAATTCTCAGAAATATCTGCATTTTATGTTCCGTGCTGGATGAAAAAGAGTACTGGCGCTTCTTGTTGTCCACTTAAAGCATTGCTCTAAACAAATATACATCAACAAAAATGTGCGTATTAATTTAGGAATTATAGGAAATTCCTACTGCTTTGACTGAAATAAGTTCAATGACACTTCTTTTTGAACAGTCTGTGCTGTGAGATGTTTCTTACAGGTACAGCAAGTTTCAAGACACCTGATGGTGTTTCTCTTCGATCAAGATGTGGGCTTTGATTTTTTCCAGAGGTTTCCATTTTTCACTTTGCAGTAAGTTGTTGTGGCATTTATTGGGATGTTTTGGGTCCATGTCGATTTGCAGGATCAGCAGTTGATAGGTGAACATTTCCCTGCAGTTCAGTAGTTGGTAAAGGCCAAACGTGTCCAACAAATCCACAGATCTAGAGTCACTGGTCCAAAGAACATTGTTTTAGAAGTCCAGGTTTGGGTCTAGATTCTGTCTGGCAGATAGAAAACTTGGTTAGTACTGTTTGGAAGATTGGGTCATATAGAAAAAAAAAACATAGTTGCAGCTGTAAACGACCATGACTGGGGCAGGGGTTTATATTTTAGCAAAAAGACTCTTAACACACTGCAAGAATGTCAAAGCATATTCATTTTGTTAAAATAACACAAACATGGACCAGACCTACAGACCTGCTTTTATACTTATGTTTCACATCAACAAAGAACGTCTAAAATAAGACAAACATAACCTAAGTACGTAGATGTAAGTAGCAGTTTTCAAATGCTGATCCAACTATCAAATGAAAAATTGTTAAAAACCATCCTGGTCTAACATGAGTAGGATTTCCTCTTAAAGCTCAGAGTTGGTTGTGCTAACTGTCCTTAATATTTGTAGTGACTAATAATCAGCCTTTTATGTAGCTGTGGAATAATTTTGGGCCAATCTTCATTGAAGAACTGATTAACTAAGCCAAACGAGAGTTATTTTTTAACAATGAGCTGTTAGATGTCTTGCCACAGCATCCTAAGCAGATTTAAACCTGAACTTTGTGTCGGCCTCTACAAATAGTTTCTATTTTTAAAACCATTCAGAGATGGGATTGCTACTGTAGTCCATTGTCCTGCTGCATACCCAAGTGAAGTTGACTCTAATGTCATGACCTGAAAAGTCAATGTCCACTTTACAAACAAGGTGCATCAAAGTATTGTAGAGCAGGAACATAAAAAAAAAAACTGATGTGAGAAATTAAAAAGAAGAATTAAAAAACACAGAAGACATGAATAAAATAGTTTGTTAAAAAATTTGAAATGTAAAAACATAAATAGCTAAGATTGATTTAACTAAAAAAAACAGAGAGAGGTGGATCTTTATAAGCAAGTCTCAAGATGAATTATGAACAGCTCTTACATAGATAAAATAGATCAATAACATTTTCCCCAGTTTTGGGGTTGGAACATAGAAAGCACAATAACCTGTAGATCTCTGATTGTACATGGGAAATCTAAAAGCAACTGGTTATTTGACCTTAATGTAAACAGGAAGCCAGTGAAATCAAGCTGGAACTGGAGTTCTATGTTCCCTTTTATAGTTCCTGTTGATGATTACCAGCATTTTGTACAAGCTACATGTGGTGAGGGGATGATCAATAATCAGCATTAGATTTTATAAAAACCTCTATAAGTCTTCCAATGAAAATTCCTCAGAAAATGAACCTTTACTTTAGCAAGAAGTTGTAGCTGAAGAGAAGCTCATCTTGGACTCTGAACCGATTCACTTTGTGAATTTAAAGGATCTGTCCAAAAATAAGTAAAGATTCCTACAGAGGAGCAACTGTAAGACAGGAGGGGCTCAAGCATTTCATTGGGAAGATTTGATCAAATACCATTGTCTCCCTTTTGTTATGGTTAGGGAAATTATCTGATATAAAAGTTTAATATATAATTAAGGTCAACGCAGAGTCCATGGGTCAGTATCAGATCCAGTATGTGTCCTTTATCAAAAGGTCATACCAGTCATAGATTAAATAAGTCTAAAGGAGTCAATAAAAATCTTGGACCAGAGGTTTGCTGTCACAGCATACATGTATGATAAAATATCCACCATATAAAGACGATCATACTTTAAAGCCATTGCAGCCAAGAAATCACAAAAAATCTGATGTGTTTGGTTTTGAGACTCAACCACAGCATAACAACAGACACAGTTTGAATTATAATAAAAGTTTATTTTAACAAGGTTTCAAGATCGTCTCGGGAGAACCAGGATGGGAGCATCTCGAACCGGGAACTCGGAACTGGGGAGAGTTAAGTAGATTATTAGAATATTGTTTAAGAGTGGAAGTTATGAGGTTAATATGTAGCATACAGGTGGAGAGTGGATTGTGGTGCTTGGAAGAGAGTTCAGTAATCCAGGAGTCTTAAGAGCGAAGGTAAGTGAGTCTGCGAGGAGACAGTTCAGGTAAAGATCCGATCAAAACGAACAAATTAAATCTTACTTGGATTTCACGAGGAGTTGGCCCAGTACCACGCTAACTGCGAGAACCATCTGCCGTCGGCTTGCAGGAGCCGCTCCCCTTATGAAGCTGGCAGTTGACGAGGGTGAATGGAATGCGCCTGTTGCTGCTGCCTACCACACCCTTGAGAGAAGGTAGGAGAAACAGTAAAACGCACAAATACTCACAAAACCACAGAATCTTAACAAACATCCATAATAAAATACACATTAAGTCGAACAAGGAAATGGAAAAATTACTGCTCAGTAGCTGTAGTAAAACTTAGTCTATGCTTCTCAGTCAGTAAGTTTGCACAGGCATGCATAAGTATCGATAGAGACGTTTCCTCTCGGTGCCTGGGGAGTCTTGCAAGGCAATTTTCCACCAGGACAACAGGGGGCGGCCACCTCCAAACCTCAGTTTCCCACAGCTTCTTTCCATGAAGACGCTACACATCTTTGTACTAGTTCAGTGTAGGGTTGTATAAATGTTAACATCTTTTGACTTCTAATGAAAGACATTCTTTGGCCTGCTCCATGTCTGCTGCTAGATGTCTTCAGCACCCTTTTTTTTTGGAAATGCCAGGGCTGTTGACAAATTTTAAGGAAGTGATGTGCTAACCAATCACAAGGCTTGGGTTCTCCATTGCTTTCCACAGAAATCTGGGGATGTCTCTGTCTCCCTGTGCAGGCCTGCCACAGAACGGTTGCATCAATGGATGATGGAGCTGTCTGTCTCTGAACCCCATCAGTGGCAGGACAATTTTAATATTATAGTAAGGCTTTCATCCTTGCCTGTCCCTCTGCGAGAGTTAAAGAATATATAATCTGAGGAAAAAAGTTCAGAAAAGTGTGAAAACTCACCATTGCATAGCCATATTTTAATACGAAACGAGAAGTCCAAAAATAGTCAAACATTTTTCTAAAGGAAGTCCAGTTGTAAGCAGGTTCCATCAGCTGCTACAGGTAATAAAGATCCCAAACGAGCAGAAGCAAAGAAACCCCAAACCATTACTCTACACTGTTTTGTTTTGGTGTAATACTGTATTAGTTTTGCAAATGATGTATCGCTTTATCTTGACTGCAGTTCAGGTTGTTGGAGCTGGTCCCAGAAGTGGTGAGTTGCATGTTCAAACCCCTGCTCTGTCAGTCTTGGTTGTAGTGTCCTACTGGTGGTGGTCAGAAGGCCTGGTGGCTCCTGTGCGTATCACAGCCTTGCTTCTGTCTTTGTGGCCCAGGGCAAAGTTGCTACAATGTAGCTTATCACAATCAGCCTGGTAATGTGTGCATGAATGGGCAAATGACTCAGTGTAGTGTAAAGTGCTGTGGTCTTCTCTGACTGAATAAGCGCTTTACAAATGCAGGTGATTTACTGTCTTCTACTTTTGTCTCCGGAGTCCACAGAATACTCTCCTCAAAGTTTTGGGGATCCTTAGATGTTTGACAAATGTGAGATATGACTAACTACTATAGTAAATTGGGTTTTTTGACAGATTCTATACTGTTCCATGTTTTCTCATTTTGTGAATAATGGTTCTTCCTGTGGTTCGCACGTGTCCAAGCGCAAACTTGCAAACTGATGAAGAATAAAAGTAGTGTACATAAGAATTTTTTTATTGTATGAATAGGACAGACTTCTGAAAAGTATAACTGAAAGAATCATCTTTCAGGAAGCCTCTTTGTTAAAAACATACCCAAAATTTTACTACATACTAGATTCCATTATTTTGATCTTAAACCTCTAAATTATAAAATACATTTTTACTTTAATTATGAGGAATTTTCCAAAGAAGATAGTATTTTATTTTGGTAACCCACTCATTTAACTCAAATGTCGACCCAAATAGGTGTCAAGTATTATCTTTTATAGTTTGCGATGACCTTTCAAAACCAGTCATAATAGAAAAGATAATTCCTTTACTGTGAAGTGTTTTGGACCGTTTTAAAATTAATGCAATCACACAAAAGGAAAAGATAACGCTTCCCTTGAGTAATCTTACTGGGATTAAGCATTTTTTTTCATTATATTACATATAAACTGCTGACTCATGACATGTGTAAAACATGTTAAGTGGTGCTCTGAAGGCTTATTTCTGGAACAGATGTTTGCAATCAAGTTTTCTTGTAGTTTATAAAACATTCAGAGTGATATCTAATGCAGGTACCTGGTTTTATATCCTGGATGGCATGAAATCTTCTCCAGTTCAACCAAGAAAAAACTGAGGTTTTAGTCATTGGTCCTGAGGTCAAAACTACAATCACTCTGTGTTTCACTCCTTCTTTACAATTGAAGAACCTGTGCATAATTTTTGACTCTTAGCTGACTTTTATCCCACGCATTAAAAACATTACTAAAATAGGTTTTTGTTATTTAAAGAACATTGCCAGAGTCTGCCTGATTCTCTCTCGGGCCAACACGGAGACACTGATGCATTGCATTTATTACCAGTAGAATTGATTACTGTAGTGCCATGCTTTCTGGTCTTCCCAAACATGGTATATTCACTTTCTTGGTCTACAACTTCAAAATTCATCAGCACGTGTCCTGACGAAGACCAGGAGGTGGGAGCACATTACACCCGTCTTAAATTCATTGCATTGGCTTCCCAAACATTTTAGGATCCATTTTTAATTAGTTTTTTTTAATAGTTTATAATTGTCTTAATGGTCTCGGTCCTTCTCATCTTTCAGAACTGTTTTTACCACATTAACTTTTGTGGTCTCTGTGCTCCTCTGGCAGCTGTGTCATTGTCATCCCATGACACACACTTATGGCGAGGCGTCTTTCCATTATTATGACCCTCACCTCTGGAACAGCCTGCCAGAGGACCTCAGGGCCGGAGAGAATGCTTATACTTTTATGTTTAATTGTTCTGCATGTTTTACTTGATTACATTTTATTAGTGTTTTTCTATTTAATCTCATATTTTTCCATTGTTCATTATAATATTTTCTAACCTAATATTTTAATTTTCCTTTCAGTGTTTCCTCTTTGGGAACCATCTGCCTCAGCAATAGGGGTGAGCTGTGGCTCCAGCTTGTGGTTTACGTGGGGTCATTTTAATCTGTAAAGCACTTTAAATTTGCAATGTTTGCTTGAAAAGCGCTTTATAAATATAGTTTGACTTTACTTTAAAATACATTTTACAGAAACAGTGACAAAATGTGAAAACATTCTATAAACCACAAGAAAACAGAAAAGCACTATTTTTGTAGAAGGAATATAATGTCGTATCCGTCTCTAGTTATGTAATTTCTCGCTTCTCATTAGTTTTAACAACATGAAAGATAAAACTAACGTTCAAAGCACATCATTTTGACCTGATAACCCTCTTAAAGTAGCGCTATTATATTTTATTACCTTCTCTTTAACCATTAACCACATTTCAGCTGGAGTGCCAGCTGATAGACATGCCAATGTCCAAATGAATTGAAATCATATTTAATTTGTATTAAGTATGTACAGTATATTAAGTTTGCATACGTGTATTAAGAGATATAAAAAGTGTGACATTTGTGTGACCTCAGTGTGACATTTTCTGACTCAGATTATTTTAGAGTCATGCTAATACCTAAAATGTAACCTGAGGACAAAATTAACCGAGTAAACCTCAGCCCGAGCAACTGATACAACAGATGCAACAGCCGAATGGGGAAAGTACAAAACTTAATGGCTAGAAGCAAGAAAAATTAAGCATCTTAGTCATTTTTTACATTTCCTATTCATTATGTATTTCATTCATGTCACCTTGCAAGCAACCATTTCAGATTTTTATTTCAACGTGGGAACCTCTAACTATGCATGTTAATCATAAATCCATCCCTACATTCATCCATCATTCCATCCATCACCTATACCATCTATCCTGCAGGAGACATATCTACAGCAATCATCAGGCAAGACGCGGAGTACACCATGGACAGGTAGGCAGTCCATTACAGGGCAACACAGAGGCACATGCAGTACAAACAACCATGCACACACATACTCATATCCAAAGGCAATTTAAAAAGGCTAATTGACCTAACAGTAATGTTTTTGGACTGTGAGGGGAAGCTGGAGTACCTGGAGGGAACTCACACATGCACAGGAAGAACATGCTAACTTTATGCAGAAAGATTCCAGAGCAGGATTTGAAACCCAGAACCTTCCTGCTACAAGGGAACAGCGCTAACAGCTGTGCCACTTTGCAGCCTCACAACAAATCATACACCAGAATTCAAACCCTAATTAGAAAATCTAACAGAAAAAAAAGATGCAATTAACATATATAATCAACTTTATATATATATATATATATATATCATCTAAACTTGCAAAAACAACCAGACTTGTGACGTTTCATCTCTCAAAAACAATACACTGAGTGGCCTGATGAGTGTGCTAAACTTTCTGAAAGTTTTATGTGAAACGCCACATCAGTTCTCTAAAGGAAGAAGCCAAGGACACTAACATTTCATTTCACTTCCCTTTCATTTCCTCTGTCCCTGATCCAGTTACTTTATCTGAATCTATTATCTGTGTTTAGGAAGTGAACATGATTTGATTTAGATGTCAATAATTATAAATAAACACTATTAATGCATTAGAAAATGTATTATTTAAAAAAGAAAGACTAGCTTTGAAACACTCAATTTTTAAAAAAAGTTTATTCTGCCAGGGTAAAACTCTACAATACTGTATACAGATGCTTAACATGAGTACAAAGGTCCTCATTTGACATGACTTTGCTGTCCAGTAACAGTAAGCACATCACATGAATAGGCCTTCACATTGGAATGTATAACAATCTTTGGAGCTCATATGCTATGTTAAAATAAGATTTCTTGAATGCTCTGCAACAAATACTATTACAAAATATCACAGGGCTATGCAAACATTCAAGTGTTCCCACCTGTAGGATATTCTGTAATTGTGTGAATGGAGCATGGGGGCTTTGGCCTGATCCAGTGTCACTGAGCTGTCAAAGCAGATGGTCCAGTGGAGAAAGAGACTTGATGCTCAAACAGCTGACCTTATATCAAAGCTTCAAATTACTGTTTTATCCTTTCAGGTGGCCTAAATATTTAGATTTGCTGGCACGATGCAGAACCTTCTGTGAACATAAAGTTTATAATCTAACTCTGCTATATAGTTGTTGTGTGGTGTGTTTTCTGGTGTGGTTATTAGTTATTCCTGAAGCTCTTTCTTCACTAATGTTCTCTAATTAGATAGTTTATTGTTAAACTCAGGAGGCCTTCACAGAACAGCGTAAGATGCTAAGAAACGAAACCTAAAAGTGGACATGGGTTACATCAGCTGCAGTGAATTCCTATAATTAATCTCTCTATTCCCACTCGCTGTTTGACAGCTGTCAGTGTTCCATCAACAGAAGGGCAGACACTCGGGAAGATCCAACCTCCCCTATATGGAATTGAATTTTCCTGTTTTAATCGGGAAATCCCACACACTGATTGCCGGTGAAAAACTCCGGAGGAAAATTCCCTGTCCTTCCCTGCCATGTGGAGCGCGTGTAGTGCAGCTGCTGCCACTACACGAGAGCGCGGCCAAGAGCCCCACCAGGCGGGAAGCCCCACTGCACTGAGGACAGCAGGGGGGAGTTGTGACAAGGCATTTATGGGGCTTCCCAAATGTTTAAACCGTGCCATAGTTTTAAATAGCAAGTCTCTCTCTCTCTCTCTCTCTCTCTCTCTCTCTCTCTCTCTCTCTCTCTCTCTCTCTCTCTCTCTCTCTCTCTCACGCACACACACACAATTTATAATAATAATAGTAGGCCTATACTAAAAAAACAACTTATTGTAGAGGTAGGCGAGGAATATTATATCACTAAGTTATAACCGGTCTTTCATATGGACTTTCACCCTCTTGCATTTTTTTAGCGCTTTTTGCGTTGTTCCTATGCCTTTTGTGAGCGCATGGCGTTCTTCTTTCACAGATCTGATAAGGCACATGTGTGTGCCAGTAGTGTTTGTGAAAGAGCAGCTTCCTCATGTCTCGTCTCGAATAGGAACGCTTGTGTGCCTAAATAGGCACACTAGGAACGCTTGTATCAGTCTGCCTCTAGCGACCGAGCAAAATTACTACACCATTTCTTGTAAATGGCCTACTTCTTTGAGCGCCCGCTGTTTATCCTAAAGGGCTGGGTATCATGTGCAAATTGGTCATGCAGCGTGTGGGACGGTTTTCAACAGACCGACTCAGGAAAATATGGAAAGAATTAAATGTCTGACTTTATGTAATGTAATGCACTTGTTTGTTAATATTAATAACAACATATATTTTTTAAACTGAGTGTTGTTTCGTGCACTTTGAGTATGCCTAGAAAGTTGCAACATAAATTCAGTCTATTTGCCACTTGCATAAAAATAATAACATTAACACAGGATCGCGCATTTGCAGTCTAATAAGCTTAAAGATATTGCAAAATATGCATGGTGATAAAAGTCCAGTAGATACTGTGGATTTTAATCACAGACATATTTGCTTAATTACAAAACGACATCCAGGTTAGGCCACTGTTTTTATTCTACAGACTACGTGCAGAGGGCAACTGTAATCAACCCTTGTTATTAACTTCCCTCTTGCGCTCAACAACGTGATTTCTCGGAAACGGCAGCTCCACTGCTGAACAAGGCTGAACAAGGCGCATGCGCAACTCTGTAAAAGATGTTCTACCAGTCCAAGTAAACGCATTCATGTCTGATTGTATTTCAACATATTTTAAGCATATATGCAATAAACTCATGAACAGTAATGAAATATTTGCAAGTGGCTCTTACAAATGCATAAATGTTGATCAAACATGTATTTTGAAATCAGTTACCTTGATGTCCCTTCATTCCCCTTTCACAAAGGTATGCAAGGAGCGTTTTTACAGTAACATTATAACAAAAGACATTTATGAGCATGTTTTGAGAGATAACTAAACAAAATCCAACATAAAGAAACGTTAACACCACCAAATGTTTAATGAATAACTGATATCTAAGTCAAAACAAGAGGTGAATCGTTTTTCAGAATGGATATTTTTTACAGTGTCCCTTCCTTCCGGACTGAGCGGGGAATACCAGCTTGAGCACTATAAAAAGCTGAGCGCACGGCGCGTATCTCAGTTCAAGAAAGCTATCCAGAAGGATAACTAAGGAACGAGAAGAAACTGATCCGAAACAATCTCGGAGCTCTCGCACCTCTGATTTTTACGCATCTTAATCTTCCCGCTGGATTATAAAGACTCAACACTGTAAGTTTCTCCAGAGGCTTATTTACAGAATTAATTTAAAGGTTTTCAAGTTTGCATTGCAGTTTTTAAAATAAATGTTTAGTTTTGGAAAAACGCATTTCTCTTTCGAACAAATGTTTTTTTTTTTTCATTTTGTGCATTTTTTTCTTGCAACAAATTGAATTAGGTTATAATTTATGGACGGGAATGCGCATTTAGCGTCTCCAGAAGTGCAGGAGGAGTTGAGCTACTTTGTTTTACTATGGCCACTAGATGAGTAAATTTAGGAAATAACAATTTCAGATGAGCTGCATGGGACTTTTGGTGGGGATCCAACAATTTAACAAATACGGTTGACTCCTACGTGTAAACGCCCTAAAACCTCTCCTCTGCGCGCTCTGCAGCCCTCAGATGAACTCCTCACCCTTTTCTTTAGCGCGGCCAACAGACAGCAATAAATCTAAGCAGAGGCGGATGTGGGGAGTTCAGCCTCTCTCACTACTGTGTATCAAGATCGGATTACGTCTTTATCTAACGACTATCTTCTTTTTCTTCTGTTGCTTCGTATTTTAGGCGCAGACATGCCTGTGTCCAGAATGAGAATGAGGCCGTGGCTGGAGAAGATGATCGAATCCAATACCATCAGCGGTCTGACTTGGGTGGATAAGGTAAGAATGTTACAGTATATCGAATCACTAACTAGTTGTGCTTGTTTTGTTAAAAACAAAGGCCTTAAAATGTATTTATGGTAAAAAAAAAAAAAAATTAAAAATGTATGTTGCAGGAGAAGACAACATTCTCTATTCCCTGGAAGCACGCTGCTCGACATGGTTGGGAGCTTGACAAAGACGCCTGTCTGTTCAAAGAATGGGCCATCCATACAGGTGAGCAAGCACGAAAATGGGCTTCAGCTGTGCTGGTAACAAAATATGTGATCCTTTTTGATAGAAAATTATATTTAACCATTACATTTAATTTTTTTCTACAGGTAAATATGCGAAAGGGCAGGCTTGCGATCCCAAAACTTGGAAAGCGAATTTCCGATGTGCAATGAATTCCCTGCCTGACATTGAAGAAGTGAAAGACCAGAGCATCAACAAAGGCCACCAAGCAATGCGGGTCTTCAGAATGCTGCCTGCAGTTCCAAAATGTAGAGGTGAGAAACATCCCGCGGGATAATTCAAGATTTTCACTGACATTTTTTTTCTGCTGTCAGGATATTAAAAGATTGAGTTGTAAAATGATTAAAATGTTTTTTCTCTCTTTCTCTCCAAAGACAAAAGAAGCAAGTCAAGAGAAACCAAGTCAAGGAAGAAGGTAATTACTGTCAATGTGCCCTAGTTAGAGTTTAATTCAAATGATGCCACTAGTATGCAAACTTAGATACGGCTATGTAAATACAATCACAAAGCCTGTATTTTCTTTTTTTTTTCTCCAAAAAATTCAGTTTGTCTTTTTTT
This sequence comes from Apricaphanius iberus, assembly GCA_028564705.1. Classification (NCBI taxonomy): domain Eukaryota; kingdom Metazoa; phylum Chordata; class Actinopteri; order Cyprinodontiformes; family Aphaniidae; genus Apricaphanius; species Apricaphanius iberus. The sequence continues at coordinate 426,363 of JAPXFQ010001349.1, forward strand.
TGTCCCTGCAGAGACAAGAAGTCAAGGAAGAGATGGAGTCAGACTACAGTGAAACACAGTCTCCTGTAAACGTGTGTCCGCCTGAGGAAACCATGTCCACTCAGGAAAACACAGTAGACAGCACAGTAAACATGGATCACGGAGGTGAGTGAGAAACTTTGCAAAACATTTATGGAGAAGTTTTAGATATGCAAACAATTCATGTTTTAACTATGATAATTTCTGAACAACAAGGAGAGTTAATGCTGTTTCCTTGTTGCAGGATTCGAAAATCCATTTGAAGTGCCTGAGTTGTCCATGTCAGTTGAGATTGAGACAGATACCCTGCCGCACACCTTTTCCCACAGATTCGAAGTTTCCCCTGAACACAACCTTGGTAAGTCAGTGAGACAATTTTGTCTCCTCACTGCAGAAAGTGTATATATATGTATAATTAGATGATATACTACCTTAACACCATACTTATACTATTTTCTTTTTCTCTCCCTGCTTCTTTGCTGTGCTCTTCCAGATTGTGACTATCAGCAAGATGTCATTGAGGTAAGCAGGACTTTTTGCTCTTACTCGTAACTGCATGTTTTTGTCATTGGCAGGAATACCCATGCTTGTCTTCTGCCTGTTTGGCGTCATTAATGATAAAACAGTAAAGCTAAACAATAAAAAAGGCACTTGATGTGATAAATCTCCAGTTGATCCAAGTATAGTTCGTACTCAGTCTGGTGTTACTCTTACAGCTTTGCAAGATACTGGAGAAAGAATCACAGTGGATGCACAATACAGACGGCAGGGGATTCCTTCACAATGAACCATGCACCAGTCCAAAGAGTGAATGGAGTGAATCTTCCTCAGGTAAATAACCGATGAGGAAATTTACTCTACAGCAGTTATAAGCCTTTAAAAGTAGAAACAGTTTGTGCATATATACACTTTGAGAGTTTTAGTCCAACATATGGTAGAATTTGTACATATTGCTTGACTTTAGCAACTAGACAACTGTTAAAGGAAACCTGACTCCAGTGTTGCAAATCCATACCTACTGTTGACTTCACTAACAATGAAATGTTCTTCTTGACTTGCAGGAGAAGATTTAGAAGACATTCCAAGGTACACAACACTGGGCTCAGACTTCCAGTCCCCCATGTACGAACTCTGGAACAGCTTTTGCTCGCTTTGAGGACTCCATGACAGGACAGGACGACACTTTAAAATTTTGGACTGTTTTTAAAGCTCTTCCTGTTCACAAGCTACCCTTCCTCCACCCCCTATCAGGGTCAACCCACCCTCTGCCCCAAATTAAGCTATGATGCTACCCTCATGTGTGCTGTTTCATGGTAGCAGTTCAGAGACAGTTGTACTCCTATCCACCGATGTGAAGGTATGAAGAACACTTCTGTGTTACAGGAGCACAGATGCTGTGCACTTATGGTTTTGGCTGGTTCAAAGCAGATTCGGTGTACACTGTGTTTTTTAACTTTTTACTGTACAGATTATAAGACAGGGCATTATACCATCATCCACTATTGTCAGTAATTTGGAGGTACACCTACCTCAAATGCAAAAAAAACCCTAAACACAACAAAAAAATAAAAAACAACAACAAACAAATCATGTTATAAACATTTGGCAAGTAGAAAGGTTATAGTGCCATTTATTTGATCACATACATGCTTTTTTTCCGTTAAACTTGTAAATGAACATTTGCTAATGGGGTAAATGTAGTCTCAGATCTGAACTCTTTTGACTAGCCTGTCAACTTCATGTGAAAGCACTTCTTTAAGGCATTTGTAAAAAGTGTGTATATTTGTGTTTGTTTTTTACAAAATAAAAAATGTTTAAAAAGTATGTATGACTACTGACTGTTTATATATAGAAAAAACCTTCCAGCTGGTCCACCAACATTAACTGAAGTTTTACTGATCTGAAAATATTTTAAACTATCTTCTGTTTAAATACTAAGTTGTCCTGATGATGAACTGTTGTAATATTGAGCATAATGCAGATTAGCGCTCAAAATAAAACCTGTAGCATTTGTTTAAGCAATACCTCCTGTAAGACCATGTTCACACTGCAGGTCTTAATGCTCAATTCAGACTTTTTCGATTAAATCTGATTTATTTTTGTGTGGTTGTTCATACTGTGACTGAAATGTGAGAGCAAACACATTCAAGTGTGAACGGTTCATGGCCCAATGCAGCCTGCATGAGCAGAAGAAGAAAAGATGTCACACATAATGTGTTCTGTTTATAGAAGTAAGTTGCAGCTACAGACTTTTGAATTTTTGCAGCAGTTTTGCAATTAATGCACAGTTGGAATCTGCAAAATTTGACACACTTTTTAAAGAAAGAAAGGCCTTTTGAGAAAAGGGAGCCCACATTTTAACAGTGGCTTTTTGTGGAGCTGTGGCTGATACCTCCATAAAGAGGAAGGCCTAGATGTCGATCTGGAGTTGGAACCTCGGTCTGTGGCGTGCACTGGTGATGTGAATTCTTCACTCAGTGTGTTTACATGCAGAAAAATGAAAATAGAATTACCTTAGTCCAACTGAAATCAGACTTTTTTTAAATGCATATATGCACCTTAGTCCGAAACTGAACTGGAGTTTCAAAAATCAGACGAAAAGACCCAGTTAATGCCTAAGCAGTAGTATATGAAAAATATGAGAGCTAAGACGAATGTAAGTGGGCGATCAATGCATTTTTGGACTGATGAAGAAGCAGTGCATTGTGATTCTGCATAATTCTGCTTTTACTCCATCTGTTTCACTCCCGCCATCCTCTGTTTACTGCCTGAGTGCAGCTCGAGCTTAAGTGGTAGAATTCTAGCATGTAGGGGCACATTATTATCATTATTATTCCTATTGTCGCTGTGTCAAACGTACTTCATTTAATAATTGGATTTTCTGAGTGACATTTAAACTGGGACTGGACTCTCAACAGGGGGCAAGCCCTTTGTCCGATTAATTCAAAAAGCTCAATGTAGTTGTGCATGTAAATTTACTAATTTGACAGTTCATCCACCTTTGGATATCTCTGTCAGTATATACCAAGTAGGATTGCACTGGCCATTCTTACCATGGCGCTGCATGGCTCTTTATTAGCTAATTTGTGGTAAAAACAGTTCCTTCATGTATTTTCTATTCCTCATCTGGGGTTCCACTGTAAACCCCAGGGCTTTTGAAGACACAGTGCTGATGTTGCATAATAAGCTGACCTGCATGTTGGCAACAGGTCAAGTAAAAAAAAAATAATAATCCAGCCATCTATACTGCTTATCCTTGAAGGGTTGTGAGGGGGCCGATGCCTCTCTCCCATGGTCAAGAGAAGTCCAGTTCCAATCGCATTATCTGGTTAGCTTCGCTGAGGTTCTGAAACTCTAGTTTGGTACGACTTGAGCTGGACTAAGTTGTATACATGCATTTTAAAAGCCTGATTTCAGTTGGACTAAGGCAATAATTTGACTTTCTCTTACTATATGTAAACAAACTGAGTGTTTATGAGTGGGCCCCATGTGGCAAAGTGAAACATATTCTGTGTTCAATGAGGTGAGATAAAAGAACAGCACTGGTGTTTATGTCTCATGATACGGGCAAGAAGTGATGTTTTTTATTCCAAGAATAATTGTGTTGTGTAATGCCAGTATCTCAGCCCTAACGGTACCAGACTATTGGGCTATGGACCTTCAACTGAGGGGGGACTGGTACGGGCCTGCTGTATTCGCTACTCTAACAATGGAAAAAGACAAACAGGCGGACCGGACCACAACGAACTGCACCGATCCACTCAGTGGAAACAAAGATTTAGTTGACTTGTTTGCGTGGCTTCTCAGTCGCTCAGTATATGATCCCTAAATAACCAAAAAGTAGGAAAATGATTACTTGATACTTGAACCAAGATATGCAGTCCAGTGTTTGCAATTTAATGACAAAAATTGGAAAGCCTGCAATTGAAGAATTAATACCCGTTTGAGATCATGGATTGTTTCCTGGGTAAGCACAATCTGCTTTGTATCATGTAACTTCATTGCAGCCTTTCATAGGGACTGAAAGAGAGGAAACGGCATTTCCTATAAACTGTATGATTAAACGTAAAGAACACAGGTACCAGCTTTTAAAGCCTGGACCGAACTGAAAGTTTATTAACCTTTTTTGTAATTATAAACCCAAATGTAACTAAACTTAGATATCACTGGGTTACTTAAATTCTTAAAAAAGTAACACACAGTGTGCTAAAAGTCATTACACAGGGATAATATTCTATCCATAAGTGTATGAAAACATGCAAATAAGTGGGTTATGCAGGCACAGAGTATTTATAGGTATGTTCCCCATACAAAAGCAACACTGTCACAAACAACAGTGCTAGTGCCTTCATTCATACATTTGGTTTGTACACAACTTGCTGTAGCTTTTAATAGCAAGTGCTGCCGGGCCCATGTTGTCAAATTTTGTACTTGAAAATGATCATGGGGTTGCAAACTATCAAGTATTTGAGCTGTTGTCAACTGTTTTTTTATGTAAAGATTTGTTACATACATATCAAGTCAATTCAGTTTATATAGCGCCAATTCGCAACATACGTCATCTCAAGGCACTTTACATGAAAAGTCATTTCAATACAATTATACAAACATTCCAATCAGTAAAACATTTTCTATTCAACAAATCCCTGCAGATTGTGTTGAGTCATTGACTCTGTTGATACAGATTCCAGTCACAACAATCCCTCATACTGAGCAAGCATATAGCGGTAGCGGTAACAGAGAGGAAAAACTCCCCTTTAACAGGAAGAAACCTCCAGCAGAACCTGGGTCAGTACGAGCGGTCATCTGCCACGACCATCTGGGGGTTTGAGAAGACAGAGCAGAAACACAACGAATAAAAGGAATTGATATACGAGTACTTTCTAAGTTAAAGAAAATAAGAAGCTGATAACAGGAAATGGAAGATGCTCACGGGGAGCATCATCTGAATCGATGCTCCCCATCCAACAGGGCATTGCACCTAAGCAGAACACCAGACCAGGTGGAGCCTCTATGGAGTGAAAAACACTTAGGAAAAAACAAGGTTAATTGCTGAAATAACAGCCAAAAAAATACATCTAGAGAGTAGAAAGTAGCAGAGTGCTTTTTCTTTCCTCATTGGTCTCAGGCTGTATTCTTCTGTCCTCTCTGCACACCAAGTATAATTTTTCTCAGCTGTCCATTATCAATGACCCCCCTCATCATGCACATAGATTTATAAATAGTTTCAATTTATCATTTGTCCTTTGTCACTTCAGTGACTAAAGTGTCTGGTCATATTAAACTTTAGATTGGCTATATAGCAACATCTTTAAAATCAGCTATAGGTACTAATGATGATATCAATAAAAATTCCAGCAAGCAATAAATTGTGGTTCTACTCCAAAAGGTTCCTATCCTGCTCCTGTGTTGCAGCTCTAAGCTGAAACCTGAAGGCGTAATTTGCCTGTATAGCAGCTGAACCCAGATAAGAAAGACATGGTGTTGCAGCAATTCCTGTTTCTATGCAATGTAACTTTCTGATCTAGGTATGTCTAGGTAAGAAAAGTGTAAGCAAGCAATCAACAAAGAAAGAAAGCTAAAAAGCAAGCAAGAAAGAAATACATTTGTTTTAGTTCAGTATGAAGATTTATGTAAACTGAATGGATGGCGCAAAATGTATCATGCCCAAAAACATTAAATCCACTTAGCAGATATCACAAAAAAACAAAACAATTAATTGGGTACACAATATGATCTTCTGCCCTGGGGCCTGTACCATGAAGGTAGCTGAACAAACTCAGGGTTACAGGATTGGTTTTGAGTCGACAAAACCAATCCGATGCAATCAGGCTTTATTGGTACCATGACGCAGCTTATCAACTTTCTCTGTCAACTCACGGTTTGATCCTTAAACTATGATTAATCCACACACGCGTGCACATAAAAGAGTGACGACCACACTGAACAACCAATCGCGTTCGATATGGATAGAGCGAGAGGTATATACTTTTCAGCGGAGGAGCAAGAGATAATTCTTCAGAAATATAAAGAATATAGAAGTATTTTTCAAGCACACAGTAACACTGTATCTGCTGCCAAAGCAAGAGAACAATCTTGGAGAAGATTGTGTTAATGCGTAAGTTAAACAATTAATGTACATTTATGTAGGCTAATCATATTAAAAACATATTAAATGCTAAAATGAAAATTTATTCGTATATATATATATATATATATATATATATATATATATATATATGTGTGTGTGTGTGTGTGTAGATGTATGTAAAATGTGAATGTATAGGCTATTACATCCTAAGAAAGATTGATATTCATTGATTTTTAGATGCAACCCCAACTCCAAACGTTCTTGGCCTCAGATCAAGACAACATATAAAAATATAATTCAAAGTGGTGAGTATTTACCACAACCTTTTATTATTTTTTTGAACATTTAATCACAAACATTTGTTTGCAGAAAACAGAAAAAAAATGTGAAATGAGGAAAACTGGGGGAGGGCCACCTCCTCAAGATTACACTGTGGCGGAGGAGTTGGCTCTGAGCAACAATAAGGGGCGGCCGTCTATGGATGCGGTACAGTAAGGGCATGGCTTCGACGAGTCACATTTGTTATGTGCAGCTCAAGAAGTTCACAAAGATAAGACATTCCTTCCGTGGAAAATCTGTATCTTTCATACAAGTAAACATCAGGAAAGTCAAATGGATTTTGTCTGTCCCTAAAAACTCTCTCTACGAAGTGCTCGTCTAACAATTTGCGCGGAGATGTCCACAGGATTTGAGAAAAAAGGTGAAGCCATTACAACAGAGAACAGACGCTGGGAATTAGTTACGTCACCTATATGTTTCTTTGCACACAGCTGATTGGTTAAACTTCAGTTTGAGATCTCGAATCCAGAACAAAACCTGCCCCAGAGCAGGTTAGCCTTGCAGCGTAAGATACCATGGCAACCAACACCGATCAAAGCCGAGCTACTTTCATAGTACCTAAAACCCAGGGTTGGCGGAAACTAAGCTGAAACATAGCTGGCTAGCCACCTAATCCAGCTTCATGGTACAGGCCCCAGATCTTCTCTCCCTTCAGGACTTGGACCAGTCTAGGGTCAGAAAAATGGCAGCCAACATATCTTCTAACTCCACACATTCTAGAAACAAACTGTTTGGACTTTTGCCTTTATTTCACAGCTACAAAAAAAGAAGCCTATTTGGAATATTACAAACTAGTGGCCTACATACACACACATGTACATCCTGTTCTTTTATTCTTTATTTTATTTCCCCTTAAGTTTATTTACACTTAGTGTCAATATGTTGTGGGCACTTGAAAACAAAAAATACAAATTCCTTGTTTGTGCTCAAATTCGTTATCCATTAACCTGATTAAGCCCTGATGAAGACCCTGGAGTGGTTTGTCCTTAAACAGCTTCACCCTCGAGTGAGTTCATCCTTGGACCCAGTCCAGTTTGCATACCAGCCTGGCCTTGGGGTGGAGGATGCCATCATCTACCTCTTACACTATTCCCTCTCCCACCTCGATATCACTGGAAACACTGAGAATTACGTTTTTTGATTTCTCAAATGCATTTAACACCATTCTACTTAGAATCTTGAGGGACAAGCTGGAGTGTATGGGGAGGAATATCATCTCACCTCATGGATCCTGGATTACCTTACGAATCGACCACAGTATGTGAGGACTCGGGGCTGTGTGTCAGAATTAACCAGCCGATTCGGATGTTGTCAATCCATTAAATGGCCGGGCTGATCACATCCGAAACCGGTGGAATTATCTGCAGTATGGGGGCCCTGCAGGGAAGAGTTCTGGCACCTTTCCTCTTTATCAACTACACTGCAGACTTCTCATACAACTTCTCAAACTGCTTTCTGAAGAAGTTCTCAGATGACTCCGGAATAGTCGGACTCACAAATGAGGGATACAACAAGGAGTACAGAATAATGACTCAGGATTTTGTGGACTGGTGCAAGCAGAACTACCTCCATATTGACACCAGAAAGAGCAAAGAACTAGTGGTAGATTTTTTCAGGCACGAAAATCCTCCACTGCATCCAATGAACATCCAAGGTAAGGACATTGAGGTCATGGAGACCTACAAGTAACCTTGGTGTTCATCTGAATAATAAACTGGACTGGATTTATAATACAAAGACACTTTACAATAAAGGGCAGAGCAGGTTGTTTCAGCTGTGGAGCTTAAGATCCTTTGGAGTGCAAGGTCCACTCCTAAGGATCTTTTATGACTCTGTGGTGGCTTCAGCTATTTTTTATGGTGTGGTCTGCTAGGGCAGCAGCATCTCGGTTGGGAACAGAAAGAGACTAAACAAACTGAACCAGAGGGCCAGCCCTGTTCTGGGATCCACTCTGGACCCAGAGGAGGTGGTGAGTGATAGGAGGGGCTAAAATGTAATCCCTGATGGACAACCCTTCTCCCGCGATGCAGAAGACTCTGATGGCACCGAGCAGCTCCTTCAGTGGTAGGCTGTTGAATCCACGATGTGTGAAGGAACGATTCAGGAGGACTTTCCTTCCAGCTGCCTTTAGACTTTATGACAACGCCCTTTCAGCTAGCCGCTGACATGAAAAGCGAGAAAGATAGATCTTTATTCTTACATTTTTTTCACTATTATCTGTTTATTTGTAATGGCATTGTTTTCACCGTGTGGGTTTTTAATCTTTGTCGCTTCTCTTTATTTTTTTCCTTCTATCACTACACCTTATGGCTGTAGCAATGCACATTTCCGACCCCTGGGACTAATAAAGGTTATCTATCTATCCTGACAACTACTTGGAAATAATGGTTGAGGACCGGGCAACAATTTTTTAGATTTGTGTTATATCTTAAAGGGAGGATCACATAATACGTGATTATTGCTGTTATGCCTTTTTAGATTCAGTGTGGGTAGATCAAATTGCGGACATAGCATCAATTTAGACGCCCTCAAAAATGTCAATTTATGTGTGTGAATTCCAAAGTGTTATTACACCTGCAGACATTTGTTTACAATATAAACCTCTGTTTTGGACCAGCATTAAATGGACGGGTAAATGAACTGAACCTATATAGCGCTTTTCTAGTCATACTGACCACTCAAAGCATTACTTTCTGGTAATTTACATTTAGCAAATAACTAAATTTTTATGAGATCGTGGTTGAAGTCATAAAATTTTGAAAAGGCAGACTTGTTAGAAAAGGGGATTTTATTCTGATATGGCACTGTGTTCTGTAAGACAACTTGTGCGTCATGTATAGGCAGCGTTAAGTGTGTTCTTTAGTCAATCGGCCTTTGTTTTTTGAACCTTCTCTCTGATACGAGAACTTCAAAGAGCTGGTGTCCAGGATGAGACGTGATGTGTTTATTGCCTACGTAAGGCACTAGGAACCTTGCAGCTCTTCCAGAGAGGAGACAGGGTGGCTGCCTTTTTTCTGTGCGCTTTGAAGACCTGTCCTCTGGGCCATTGTCAGGCTGCAGCACCACACCCATATACACAGATGTCAAGATGATCTCAATAGAGCACTGCTAAAAAGACAACTCCACACTAAGGGAGCCATTTTTCCTCTGATCCCCTTAGAGTATCCAACTGTAAGAGCCCCAGTTCAATTAAGATTTAACATACATTCCTAGGAAGTGGAAGTCTACCACCCTCTCCACACTGTCCCTGTTAATTAACAATAGAATAATATCCATTTCATTTGAAGTAGAATTTCCACATTTATACCTGACATTGACCCTTACTGTTGAGGTATGAGCCTTTGTCAGAAAGAACAGCTGTACATGGAAGAACCCTTTAAGACTCACTGGAGTGTGACTATTATCTGACTAAAAAATAGCAACAAGAAGTATTTCAGCAGACATGAGTAACATATAGGAAAAGTGATCTACCTTAAACCCCTTGAGCACAGTAAAATTAATTTAAGTTTTTATACATTTGAATGAACTTAAATAGACAAACAGATCCAGTTTATTTATGAAACTATACAATAGAATGATCCAATCAAAGATACTTCTATTGATAGACAATTTGTCAACATCTTTAGGTTGTTACTTTCCATATAAATGTTAAATTACCTTCTTCAAAGATAAATAAATAAGATTAGACATTTGACCTAGTACAAAAAAGAAATTGAATGAGAGAAGTTTAAAAAAGAAAATAAGGATAATTTAGTTTCTGTGGTTTAAAAAAAAGTTTGAGCAAAAGAAAAACTGTTGCCTATAGAGTAATACCACTTGTAATAGTTTAGTTGAAAGATTATGGGAAACCCTGCTTTGACCATTAGTCTTTCAGCACAGTGACTGGTGGCTTCAACCAGTCAGTTTCCTGGAAATCTAAAAACCAATTCCCAGATCAGTCAATGTAGAAAACATACAGCCTGTGTTTACATATACAGTCTATAAAAATATCTTACTGACATGGTTAGTTTTCCTGTTTTCATAAAAGAATATCAAACATTTAATGGAACTTAAACTTGTACATTTTACTTGTTTAGACAAAGTTTAATATACATCATAAAGTCTGATCTCCACCTGGATTATTTTCTATGGTTGAATACACAGTGCCTATTGCTACCTCTAATAATATAGTCATATTCAATTATGGAATATGTGTTCTGATGAGGCTCATTAGATTCAAAGTATATATAAAATAATCTTTACATCCGTTTCATTGAGTCTACATTTCAGTCTTAATTCAGTTTTGTTTTGTCAATATTCAGATCCTAAATATTTTTAATTAGCTGTAAGTGGAAAATCATAAATTACAAAAATAAAGGTTTAAAAAAATATGTCTAATTAATTTATATTTCACTCAGTAAACTGACTAAACAGACTTTTCTGTAATATTCCAATATAATGAACAGGAAAAAGAAAAAAATATAGTCAAGTATTACGTTTAAAGATATTTTTAAACCTAGAATAAAATTGAAAACAGTGTCCATTCGATTCCCAGGAGTAATTATCGTTTTTGAAAAAAGGTCCATCTATGCAAAAAATGAAACCGATGAAATTGAATTTTTTATTGATGAAAACATACAGATTGCAACTTAATTTTAAACGTATTGACATAACAGCTGGATAGTCTTCCCAAAATAGCATTTCATTTAGCTGTTAACTGCTACACTAACCCTGTTGTGTAAGCCAGGTGACGTGGGTCACACTTTGAAGTTTGCACCATTATAAAAGCTGAAACCTTTTAATTTGTAGTAAAGTAAATGGTTAATAGATGCATCAGTCATTAACTAATCAAATCAGCTAGTTTGGGACTTGTGTGTTATGCTTGACATGATATGCTTAGTTTACAACTACTCCAATTGGATTTAATTTTTTTTTTATAAAAAAAAACAAACAAAAAAAAACAGATCAACAGCACTTGCATAAGACATACAGGCAATCTGGGGTAAAATTACAGTCCTTTTGATAGACCAATACATACAGAGCCTACTTAGATACCAACAGGAAGTAGTGCATAATAATGGACTGAAAAGAAAGCTTCGTTTAAAAAATAATCTGAAAAGTGTGCCTTGCATTTTCCCTAGGTAAATTAATTCAGATACTTGTTTATACATCAGTTAGTGTAATGAGACAACATTTAAAAAAGTTAAAAAAGGTATGAATACTTAGGCTAGACACTGTATCCACATCACAATATGACCCAAACACCAAGAACCCCAGAAAAACGTGAAACTTTCTATATGCATAAAAAGTCTTATTTTTGCTGATTGTACATTATGCCAGACATACATGATGCCCACAATCTGTCTAGGTCTCCTCCTCTTCCTTTTTTTTCTCTGCAGACATAGATGTGGTGTGTACTCAACAATCTGATCCTTTGCAGACTGGTATCCTTTCAAAAGAGAAGGAAAAAAGAAGTCATGATTAAAGATGTGCATTTTCTTTCATACACCTATCCTAGCCACCATGTGAGTCTTGGATATTTGAAATGCATTTCACAACAATAAACAAGCATTTGTTTTCCGTTTACTTTATTACTGCCTTAGTAAACAATATAATGTAAAACAAAAAAAAAAAAAAAAAAAAACACCCTTTCCTTTATCTGACAACAAAAAAGTTGGAAAATTCCAAAGGGATACAATCATGATTGTTATATGGGATCGATCAAGCCAAACTCAATTTTGTGAATTTCATAAAAAAAACAAAACTATATTTTTTAGTTTGATGCACACATCACTTGAACCATTAACACTGTCATCTGATTTACCACAATGTCTCATAGCAATCAGATTATAAAAGTGAATAAACAGCAAATTACCATACTTGAACTGCAAAATTATAAAAATAAAGTCCTCTATTTTTGCAACAGATAGTTTCTTTGTTTGGCTATGTTAACATGTTTACGTGTTTTCACATTGAATGTTACTGGAAATAGGTCTTTGGTGTAAATAACCCTGGATTTAGTATAAACGCCTATTATGTAAAAATGAAAATTGTGAAAATGTTTATAAGATGCAATTGAATGACTCATTAAAATGTGTAGTTTAGATAGCCTCTTAAAACAAAACTTTTTATGCATCCAAACTGAGGTTGACAAAAGGCTCTGGAACCTTAAGTTGACGCACTAGTACTCACTTGGAAAAAAATGTCCGCTTACTATTTAACTTAGCTCGAATGAAGCAAAACTATACTTAAATTAAGATGTTTTTGATAAAAAAAACAACAACAACATTTAGCTAAAAACTGGTATTCTAAACAAGAGTTCTAAAGAAAACTTATGACTATTCAGCATTTTACATACAACAAACAGCAGTAAAACTGATTGAGATTTAGGAGATTTTTTACATGAAGCTGTCCAAACAAGTTAGAAGTCAGGTTCAGGCCTTTTCCAGATAAACTTTTAGTACTCTGAAAAAAAACAACAACAAAAAATCCTCAAGTTGACATTAAATACCATCACCTACAAAATAGATAGGATCACTGATAACTATTTAAAAAAAAAAACAAATTTAATAAAGGTACAAAACCAAACAGAAAAACAATGGTTAAAACACTGTAGTTCAAAAGTGAAAAAGCTGAATCATAGTGGTGATGAACTTCCTGGCAACTTTAATGGCATCCCTGGGAAAGTTGGGTAGAGTGTCTGAGAATGTGCAATTAGTGATACATCACTTCCTGAGGTATAAATATGTGGCCCAGAGATGTATACCTTATAGCCACGCTTTAAAATTGGAAAAAGAGAAGAGAAGATGGAATTTCAGAATTACACAAATTTGTTGCTCTGGAGTTTGGATATGGTGAAAAGAAAACACCTACCCAGATGCTACGTACATGCCAGCAAGTTGTTTAAGGCATGGCAGTAAAACAAACAAAAATAGAAACCCTTTCCTGTCTTGCAGTTAAAATAACAAAAGTGTAAAGCTTGTTCAGTGCTATAAGAAAATTTGCCAAGATTTGTGCGCTTTGATCAGATGGGAATAAGATTTAAGTGAACGAAACATTTGGGTTGGGTTTAGTATAAGAAGAAAGATGAAACCGTTTTGAAGCGCCTGTTGTCCCCTGTTGGAGGACTTGTGTCATCCCTCCTCCAAATGCACCTTGGACCTGTCAGATTGCTAGAGTGAAAGACTAAGTGAACTCTTTGAATTAAGAAGAACCTTAATTTAAATGATTTACTCCAGAAAAAAAAAGTGAGAACCACCGTCTTTCAATAGGATAATGATTCAAAGTTTTAGGGCTAATTAACTTAGAAAAAAAGGTTAGGGCCGGTTTTTAGACTGTGCAATAAAAATGTCCAATAATTCTGCTTGTGCTATCCATCCTTGTTAAATGTTAAAGGGGAAACCTAGGGATAACTCTATTGCTCTGGGAGATGACGGCAACTGGTAGGAAATAACAGTTTTCCGTAAAAATAGTTGACTCGTGTTGTAGCCCTTGGGTGCACAAAACAAAATTGGTCAGGTTAAAGACAGTCTTATCGCATTCCAAAAGAGCTGGCTTGGAGGGAAAGATGGATTTCTGCTCAGAGCACGATGAAGAAAACCGAGCGTTGGAACCTGTCTATCAAAGGATTTCACTTGTGTAGTTTTCATTTCATTTCAGGTAACTTCACCCGAACACATTATTTAAAGTTAACTTTTACAAAAAAAAAAAAAAAAAAAAAAAAAGTTAACTTTTACATTAGCATTTCTAATTATTGTAATCAAAATGTGTCCACAGTTTTAATGATAATGTCTTATGAACGCTGAAAAGTTATCCTTGGCAGTGTAACAGAAAAGACGGAAGAGTAAATGGATATTTTGGTTTTCTCAAGATTTTTTGTGTGCTTTTATCAAGATACTTAGTGTGCTTTTATGCGTTTATTCTCCTGTGATTCTGCAATCTCCCGGGACCAGTTGGGAACAATAATTTTGCAAGTGATACGCGTCTAAAAAGCTCACATTGGGAAAGGACACACAGTTGCTTTTGCAAGTAAAACGTGTCTATTTCATTACGCGCTGCTTACACGTCCGGTGGAAAGGAGTGGTGAATGTAATTCTTGAGAGCAAGATTGATTGTTAGAGCAGTTTATAAATATTTGACAAATAATCAACGGAATGCTAGGAGTGCCACCAAAAAGAATAATAAAAAGAATGTGTCCGAATTAAATATTTGAGCAATTTAAACAAGAAAATAAATAGAAATAGACAATGTAGATAAAACCAACAAAAAACCCCAGAAAGAAATATACAAAAAGATAAATCATTGCAGAAATATATCAATATACCTGTCAGTTAACTTTGAATGAATATTATTTAGTGGGGATGTAGGCTATATTGGGAAGAATCAAGTGATATGTATCATAATACAAGGGGGTGTTACAATACATTGCGAGACTATGGGCAAGACTACATATTGTGATTTTTAAAACTGAATTTATGTGTAGAAAAACTCAGCAATCTAAAACTCCATGTGACTTTGCAAGTTCTCCCACTCAGAAATGATGGAGGGGTTTGAAATTCATATTGTATCTGCTTTGCCACTGGGAGAGACAGCTTTTTTAAGTACAGGAAATCACATTGTATGTTTTCTAAAGATTTTATTTGTAGTTTATTACTTCACATAAGATCAAACACCTAAGAAAATCAGTGATTTGGTAAAGAATCCTTTGATTGCAGTTACAGAGGTCAAATGATTCCTATAGTTCTTGACCCGGCACACACTGCAACAGGGATTTTGTCCTGGTCCTCCACACAGATTTCCTCTACATCTTGGTTTCAGCTCCCTCCAATCTATGCTCCCTCTACTGGATTTAAGTCTGCAGACTGGCTTGTACACTCCAGAACCTTGATATACTTCTTAAGGAGCCTCTCCTTGTTTATCCTGGCTGTGTACTTTGGGTCATTGTCATGTTGGAAGACACTGGCCATGGCTCATCTTCAATGCTCTGACTGAGGAAAGGAGGTTTTTGCTCAAACTCTCACAATACATGGCCCAATTCATCCTCCCCTTAATACAGTGCAATCATCCTGTCCCTTTCTAAGAAAAGCACCCCCAAACATTATGTCCCCTACCATGCTTCACTGTAGGGATGGTGTTCTTGGCAGCTCTTTGGTCTTGCCCATAGTAGTAGTTGAAGTCTGACTATCTGTGGGGTGGACAGTTGTCTTCAACGAGCTCAGACAAGTGCTACTGATTTATTCTTAGGTGCAGCAATAAAATACAAATAAATTATTTCAAACCATACATTGTGATTTCCTGAATATTTTATTTTTTTGTGTCTCAGTGGAAATGAGCCTACAATTTGAATTTCAGACCTCTACATAATTTCTAAGGGGTAAAACTTGTAACATTGCAGGGTGTTCAAATACTTATGTTTCTCACCATATTGGTGTAACGATATTGTCTTAAATTTCCATCTTTATTTTATATATATATATATATATATATATATATATATATACATACATACATACATACACACACACACACACACACACACACACACACACACACACACAGTCAAAACAATCTACTGCAATTCGAACCAAGCATCAGAATAGAAAAGAAAGGTGATTAAAGTGACTTTGAACGTGGCGTGGGTGTTTGTGCCAGACAGGCTGGTCTGAGTATTTCAGAAGCTGCTGATCTAGTGGGATTTTAACGTACAAATATCTCTAGGGTTTCAAGAGAATTGCCTGAAAAAGGGAAACTATCCAGTCAGTGGCAGTTCTGTGGACGAAAATGCCTTATTGATGCCAGAGGTCAGAGGAGAATGACCAGACTGGTTCGAGCTGACATAAAGGTAACAGTAACTCAAATAACCACTTGTTACAACCAAGGTATGCAGCAGAGCATCTCTGAATTCACGTCGTACCTTGAGGCAGATGGGCTACAGAAGCAATGAGCACACTGGATGCCACTTCTGTTAGCTAAAAAGAGGAAACTGAGACTACAATTCGCACAGGCTAACCAAAATTGGACAATAGAAGATAGGAAAAATGTTGCCTGGTCTGATGAGTCTCAATTTCTGCTGCAACATTTGGATGGTAGGGTCAAAATTTGGCGTAAACAACATCAAAGCATGGATCCATCCTGCCTTGTATCAA
Organism: Apricaphanius iberus; assembly: GCA_028564705.1. Classification (NCBI taxonomy): domain Eukaryota; kingdom Metazoa; phylum Chordata; class Actinopteri; order Cyprinodontiformes; family Aphaniidae; genus Apricaphanius; species Apricaphanius iberus. Next base: position 442,935 of record JAPXFQ010001349.1, read on the forward strand.
TGGTTCAGGGAGGTTGTGGTGATGTTATGGTGTGGGGGACATTTTCTTGGCACACTTTGGGCCGCTTAGTACCAATCGAATAACGTTGCAATGCCACAGCCTACCTAAGTATTGTCGCTGACCATGTACATCCCTTTATGACCACAGTGTACCAATCTTCTGATGGCTACTTCCAGCAGGATAATGCGCCATGTCATGAAACTCGAATAATCTTAGACTGATTTCTTGAACATGACAATAACTTCACTGTATTTTAATAACTTCCATAGTCACCAGATCTCTATCCTATAGAGCACCTTTGGGATGTGGTAAAACGGGAGATCCGTGTCATGGATGAGCAGCCGACAAATCTGCAGCAACTGCGTGATGCCATCATGTCAATATGGACCAAAATATCTGAAGAATGTTTCCAGTACTTTGTTGAATCTATGCCACAAAGGATTAAAGGTTGTATATGAAACGTATTGATAAAAAGCTACCTTTAAAAAAAATAATACATCAAGAGGCTTTTTAGAGGTGTGCAGTAATAATATACAAAATTTTCTTAAAAAGATTATTTGAATTAAATTATGATAAAATGTACATTTAAAATAGCATAACAATGACGTTATGTTTACATTTACCAGTCAGAAGCGGCCGCTGGTTGTGGGTTGACATACATTCCAACTGTATGTTCAACGCAGCTCAGCTGGTACTGGGAAAAATGGTGAAGTCAGCAAGACAAGCAGCTGCTTCAGAGACCCAGATATACTGTTTTCAGTCTGAGGAGAGGAGTGACCGCAGAAGAACAGAAACTAGAACAGTTTTAGATGAAGCCTACACTAGTTGGACCCACATAAAACATTTCCACGGCATCAAACACACATGGAAACGGGGACTTTCTTCCTGGATCGGTAAGCTAGCTCACTTGCTAACATTAGCCATCAGTCACACTACTCTAAAACACATTTCTCACTGGACACAGTTAAGGTCACCGGGCATATCGGCAGAAAACCAGGCAACCCAATAGCGGGAATGACGTTTTTATTGTTATACTACAACCTAGATAAACTAGGTGTCGCTATCATGCTCAAGTTCCATAACCAACCTTTAAGGCAGTTATGAAGACAAAAGGGGGTCTAGCAAGGTGTACCTAATAAAGTGGCCTATAAAATTATATGTATATATAGTTCTCATTATGCTGTTCACATTTTGACATGAGAACACCACACCTAACAACTGATCAACAGTACCTTGCCACTGAGGATTCAAACCGTTTTTTCTCAGACAGCAGTGGCCATTGAGCTTAGTGTCATATTATCATCAACATGAGAGAGACAAGAAGAGTAAAAACTGTAATTGATGCTCAAAGGCAAACGACACATTATTGAGAAATGGACATTTCCTGCTGTGGCATACCCAGCATAGTTGTTGGCTTTTGTTTGAATGCATTGTTAGAGATGGGAAAATAACATTTTCATGCCTCTACCTAAGAGCCCTACTTTCATTATATAATCATTGTAGCCTAAGTTTTTACATTTTCCACACATTTCTCTAGAAAGCCAAATAGCTTTCTGAGTAGTGTATTCATACAGTGGATCTTAGATGATAACAGATCCCTAAAAGAGAGCAGGATTGTAATTTTAATCTGGTCTGAAGAAAATATGTCCAAACCTTAATCTAAAATGAGAAACCACATTAAAGATAGAACCGTTTTGGTGCAGTTAAAACGATGTATTAAATTTGAACAGTTAGATAATATTTATTTAAAAAGAATTATGGGTAAAGTTACACTTTTTCGATACCCATCACACAATAAGAAGTGTATGTGCGAGCATTACAGGAAAGGCTGCAATCAGTGTGGAGAAGCTAGACAAGTTGGCAGCAAAAACAGTTAACTTTGTAAAAACCACAAAGAAGACAGTTAAAGGAGATGGGATATGAAAGGGGGTTGTCTGTGTGTGCGCTTGTGTGTGAGCGTATGCCAATGTGTGTGTTGGTAAAGTATTGGAGAACAAAAATACAAATAAAGGGAGAAGTGTCTGGTGCTTTCCATTTCACTAATGTAAATTCTTTGCACAACCTGTCCTAATTTTAATAACGCTTCTCTGAATTACTTCAGAGTGCATACCATGAGATACGTTTTTTTTATTTGCAATGAAAGCAACGCACATGAAAGGTTATTTCCCCTGAAGCTTCAGAGATGAAAAACAAACCTATCAACCAACATGGTAAAATTACCAAGGGTTGGTATTTCCCAAGCTTTTCACTATCGTGACACTGAAAAACCACCAGCTATACACAGTGCTTACTACTCATGTTAGAGAGATTGTTCAGATTTTTTGGAAGTTTGGCAAAGTTGACATGTTATGCGCAGGAAGTCTACAACCAGTCAGCAAAACACACAATTCCAGATCCAGCTAGGATCAGAGATCCTTGGATCATGAGCTTACTGCTCATATATAGCTAGAGCTTTCAAAAACAAAGATTCATGTAGGACTAACATTAGTTTAAAAAAAGACAGATTTTCAGGTCTACACAACCATTTTGCAGCTTATTTTCAGCTAACACTACCAAATAATTAGTACATCTGTTCACAAAGTAAATCATAGGGATGCCCCCCTGAAAGCTTTAACAATGAAAGATTGCAACAGTTCATTTATATCACATGGGGAAGTGCTATCAACTATCAATAAAATCCCTAATATAATGAATAATTAACTAAGAAAGCGGCTAACATGAAACTTATCTACTTATAGGGAGTTTAAGGAGTTGGAAAGTAAACAATCAGATTTTCTTGAGTTGATAAAGATTAAATGTCATTACTGGTCTCTCCCCTTTTAAACATGTAAATTATAATATACATGTTTGACTTGTATACTTTTAATATACGACTAAAATTTAGGGAACGTTTGGAAAATAATTCAATCAAGGAAGTTCTTCGCTGTTTGACAGGTTTATTACTGGACAAATCTGCCTATAAATTTTGGCCCTATGAAGGAAACCTAACTGCGGGTTTCATCTTTGGTAGCCATTGTATGATCCTCAATCCCAGAGTTCAGTGTTCCATACACAATGCCATCTCTCTCTCCAGCAATTTTTGCCTGCCTTGTCCTCACTTTTTTATGGTTTTACTTATTTTTTTTACCCTGGGCATAGATAAAATATCATAAGCCTGAACGTAACTGAAAAAGGAGTAAACATGATAATAGATGCCTTTTAAAGGTTTGGAGCCTGTGTTGATATTGTTCAACCAATGTGGGCCCTGGATAATCTAGATCATATTTTTTCATGGCACAGTTTCAGTTTGAATCAATTAAATTAGAAAACAATAATAGAGATCTGCAAGCTCTTTTCCTTTCATTGAAGTACAAATTCAATCTTATTCAGGTAGAAATAAAACAGCAAATATGAAGTGTCCATTGTTTTGTATTAATTAAATATTAGTTATAAAGTTATATTTATTTTGCCTACTCTGGTTTCTAAGAGCTTCATAAATTGATTAGAGTTAAAATTGTGATTGCTTATATTTCCATTTCTATGAAACAAACTCCATTGTTCAAGAATGGAATTTATTATGTAAGCCATCATAATAGTTATGCTTTCTTTAAAGCATAAATATGAAAGCTAATATGAACAAGACTCAAAAAAATGTTCCCCTCTTAAAATGAGTGCATTTTTCTCTGTAATTTCAAAATTTTTAAAGATCATAATCCCATCATTTATACTTTTAGGCGAGACTTGTGTATTTTATTGCTTTTCAGGTACAAAGGAATAAAACTTGAACTCTAGTTTGTTTTGTAGAATATTGACCAGACATCAAAAACAGAAGCAGACAAAATGTGCATACCGTACTTGAGGAAATTTATGATTTTACCTTGTGTTAAAGTAAATGGTTTAAATTCCAGATCTATAAAACGGTACAAAATTAAGGCCACAGCCTTGTTTTGTGGGAACGGTAGTCAGGGTCAAAATGAGGCTACCTACATCTTGAGGGTGCAAACCATAAACAATCAGTGAGTGAGATAATCTACAGTTTATGGCATATTCACTGCTTATACGAGCAATACCAGTCAGTAAGTTTGTGTTTCTGAGCATGTCTGTTGTCTTCATCTGTGTACAAAGCTTGCAAAATATGTGAGTTAAAAAAAAATAGACTTGACTTTTTAAAAGTTTTAATTTAACACCAAAAAAGTAATCAACTTGAATTTTTTGTATTTTTATTTTTATGATATTCTGCCTATTGAAGGTTGTTCAATATTGAGACTCCGTGTAGGTCTTTAAGTACTAGTTGCTACTATTTCTATCACAATTGCGAAGTAACATGCAGGGTATTTTTGCCTTGCTGACTTTTGTTTAATGCATTTTGGTCCTAACCTATGTGTTGGAGCATGTTACAACATGTAAAATTAAAGTCAACATACTTCGGTACCTTTGTCCTCTAGAATTAAACCTCGAAGGACAATTTTTGGTAATCAGTAGTCAGAAATGGTGTATAACACATATGCTTGCATTAAATAACTGCAGTTTGCTGTATTGTTGGTTGTTTCCACTCATCCAGTTTGGGAGCTCTTTTTGCTGCACATGATGCATGTCCATTCCTAATCTGTCGGCATCTTTAGAAACATACCAGAGCTCATTTATCTTGGCACGAGAAACTTGCAAAAAAAAAAATTGCTACTCATGGAGGAGCAGAAAAACATCAAAATGAGTGTGTTTTCAAATGCTTTTCTGTGATTTTTTTATTTTTACTCAGAGAAATGCAATTATCATTTCCAGAGTAAGGCTAAACGATAGGCACGCTTCCACTACCAGAACTTAAGGGTCATTTTACTGGACTTTCATCTACTGGGATAAAGTAGTTGAGCTGCTCCTCTCAGCTGTCATGTCTCCATACAAAATCATTCAATACAAAATATACGAATTAACCAATATGACAGTATATCATGAACGTTTCAGAGGTGAGCAGTATCAATGATCAAAAGGCAAGTTCAACAGCAGTGTATAATAAAAGACTGACTTGGAAAAAGCTGGGATGGTTGCCACTTTTCAGTTTACTATATTGTTACTAACTGCTTCCCAAGCAACTCTTATTTTACAAACCCGCCTGTTTGGGGACGTTTGCTCATTTTCCTCTTGATTACAACCAATCAGAATGACTTAACTACAGCCAGGACTGGGCCATTTCCAAGTTCATACCCAAAGGGTGGTACTCTGTTGGTTTGTGAAATGGCACTAGAAACAGCCCCGTCGGCCCGACCCGGTGAAACTGAGATGTGCATTCCATTAAAATTCATACACTAGAACTGCACCTACCTTCAATCAACTTTCTAAATACAGAAAAAGTTAGTGGTTCTCTCAGAGCACCTGAGAACAACCAGGTGCAAATTAAAACGCAAGTTTTTCTGCCTCTATAACTAGTAGTAATGTACTAACAATTGTTATCCACAAAGAGCAAAACAATTGTCATTGTAATACAAGATTGAGATTAAATTGAGATTAAAACAAGATAAAATGATCAAACAGATCAGTGTTAAACTATAACCAATGCTATATATAAAAAAGAAAGTGATAAATCAATCTTGTTTTTACTTTAATGTGCATTTAGAAATGATCAGGTAACTAAACAATACATTACAATCACAAGTGCACAGTATTTTTTTACATTTAAACTCCGTAGCTAAAAATTGTTTTGTAGAATTTCAAGTCATGTAAGGGCCAGTAGATATACATAATAGATAAGCTTGTCTTTACATTAACACATTGGATAAGTAACATAAAAGACCCACATGTAATCATTTCTCCACGTCACATGACTGCTGTGTGAGTAATACAGGGGAACTGTAAAAACAAAATCTAAGCCTTTTTTTCCTTTTCCATTCCTTGATTACGAATGGATTCCTTTACAGTGAATTTACCGCTACCTCTGAAATCACCTTGCTGTCCTGACAAATGCTTGCGTCATTATGAAATAGTGTAGAACACCAATTGGTTGTCATCTTATGATTACAAGGTTATAAGATAATAAAAATAACAACAATAATAAGATATTAAAATCAGAGCTAGTAGTCAATTTCAAATGTTTAAATAATATTACTTCACGTCACAGTTCTTAACTATTTAATTCTTCTTTGCCAAGTGTATCAGGAATCATCCCTCACCTGCAAGAGACTATCTCTTGAACTAAAGTATTTATCCTATACGTTGTTCAGAACAAAAACAGCATGGATTTCAAAATTATTTTTTCTATTATTCACAGTAATTCTGTTATGTAGTCCTAAAGTCTTTGTGTTTTCCAAATTTCTGATGTTTATTTCAACTCAGCGACTATAATACATTAATTTTCTACTGAAATTTATGACGTTTTTTCAGTATGATAATATAACTATGATATGGAGTACAAAAAAAAAACATTAAAAAAACATTGAATTAATTCCTAGAAAGTATGGACTGTATATAATAACAACTTTTAAGAATTATTCAAAAATATTTACACCTTGTGATGCCAATTATGAAAAACGTATGTCTTTAAGTGGACTAAAACAGTTTAAATGTTGGGGTTCGTATGTTGCAGAATAACTGTATGCCATAATGGTCCAAATGTGAGAAAAAGTATTTCCATTTGAAAATAATCCATTTTAGAAACATGTGCAAAATATTTAGTAGCTTCAGCTGGTTATAACCTACCCTGTTCTTCTAAAAGAACTATAAAACAAAGCTGAGCTCCTTATGTATGTGGAGGCAAATGTGTGGAAATTCTATACAAATTAGACAGGCAAATTTCAGAGTAATTGTAGACCATGGCCTACAAAGTGGAGCAATAGCCTACATTTTATTGCAGCCAAGATCAAATGTTTTTTTTTTGTTACACAATACAGATTGAAACAATTTGAATTAATGGTATGTAATTACAAATTCTTTACATTTAAAAATCTACTGCTAAAACAAAGGCCCTATTTGTTAACTATTGCAAAATGTATGCAAATAGATAGATTACTGTTTCAAGGATTGTTACATTAAAATTTAATTATAACAACAAAGCCTCTAATTAAATAAGTTTTTATTTTAAATCCTGTTGCCCAAAATTATTGGGGTACTTACCAGGTTTTTAGACTCATAGCGGAACAAAATGGGAAAGCTATGTGCTTTGGAAAGTCTGCAAAAAAGGTTTGAGATGGCTTCCTGCTAGTCATGTGACAAATTAAAAACACTAATTGGTTGCCTATGTGGACAGCTTAAAAAAAGTAGCATCAAAGTTTAATTTTATGTAATTTTATATAACTATTATTTTTGTAATGAAACTAAAATGATTATGGTTTTGTCGACATGTCAATATGCTGGTTATATTTTATGCTCTTTATTTGAATCAAAATTTTTTGCTCAAAATCAATTTACTTATTGATTCACATTTTATTTTTAATTACTTGTGATCTGAATGACTGGAACATAACTGCTCATAGACTCCCTATTTGAATAATTTAGTCTGATGATTAGGGGCAGGATCTAAAACGTTTTAAGTAAATTCTTAACCAACTTTAGATTAAAAACTTTAATATGATACTTTTTGTGTTTGTGTGCATGTTTAGAAATTTTAACATTTGTACGGCCATATTTATGATTGAAGACAGTAGGCTCTCTAACCGGTTCAGACATGCATATCCTAGACACAATCTCACAAAAGAAATCCTAAGAAATGTCATTCAGGTAAGAACTAAAGAATGCCTTGAGGAAAGCTAATGGTAGCTTTTCTTAGCAACAATGCAAGTACAGTCTAGATGGATGACCAACAGTACAAACTAGAGTCATAGATTAAGGCATTACTGAAATAACAAACCGTACTATAATAATATTTTTTTTTGTGTATCCTACATCTTATTGGAAACTATTTAAAATTATATTGTGATAATAAAAATATATAAGAGGAAAAAATTGTTTTTTACATCTTGGATTATTTTTCATTTAGGCTGTAATTTTTCTTTTGCACTTTGTTTAAAAAATATTTCGTTGAACATTTTTATTACAAACTTTAAGTTGTTACTGCTGAAATAAATATTTGACATTTTCCTGGACTTATTTGTTTTGCAACTCATTTTAGTCAAATAATATGAAAAGTCAGTTTTTTAAATTGTGGGAGTGCGTGCAGGAAATAGGGCCAAGTAATGCTCTAAAGTCCACAAAGCCAGTATTTGTCAATGATCATACATAATATATGTCACTTGTAATGCAAGAACAATGTTGAAAATCCGTGTAGTACATTTTTGGCAAAGCAATCAGCTATTTAGACGTTCTATTACTCTTGGAAAAGTCAAGTTTATTGACAAGTCACCAGAATATTGCATGGCAACACGAAGACACAGGACAAGCATGCATGGACACACTAATACCTATTAGAGAGACCAGTAAGCCTCATAGTCATGTTTTTTGAGGTCAGCTTACCCTGAGGGGACCCACACATGTACAGGAAGAACATGCAAACTCCATGCAGAAAGAATCCAGGCTCAGATTTGAACCCACAACCTTCTTGCTGCAGGGCAACAGTGCCATTACATTTAAACCTAAATAGAAATCATATGTCTAATTGACAATCAAAAGCAAAAAATCTAATTACTTTATATGTTGCTACCTACATAAAATTAAAACACCAGTTCAAACAATGAAAGTGTACTGAATGAGGATGTCCTGAACTGACACTGCTCTAGTTAAACAATTCCTACTTTACACCCTTTGGAAAGCAGTTGGGATCTCTCAATGTAAACCAATTCTTCCATGTTTTATGTAGCAATTAACTAAGCATAAAGTTATGAGGTGCCATATAGGACAAAATGATCCCCATCACTCACACCCAACCATACATACACCATTAGCAGCATTCTCTCACATACTCAAAATTCTTAAAATTACACACATATACACTACCGTTCAAATGTTTGGGGTCACCCAAACAATTTTGTGTTTTCCATGAAAAGTCACACTTATTCACCACCATACGTTGTGAAATGAATAAAAAATAGAGTCAAGACATTGACAAGGTTAGAAATAATGATTTTTATTTGAAATAAGATTGTTTTTACATCAAACTTTGCTTTCATCAAAGAATCCTCCATTTGCAGCAATTACAGCATTGCAGACCTTTGGCATTCTAGCTGTTAATTTGTTGAGGTAATCTGGAGAAATTGCACCCCACGCTTCTAGAAGCACCTCCCACAATTTGGATTGGTTGGATGGGCACTTCTTGCGTACCATACGGTCAAGCTGCTCCCACAACAGCTCAACGGGGTTCAAATCTGGTGACTGTGCTGGCCACTCCATTACCGATAGAATACCAGCTGCCTGCTTCTTCTCTAAATAGTTCTTGCACAATTTCGAGGTGTGTTTTGGGTCATTGTCCTGTTGTAGGATGAAATTGGCTCCAATCAAGCGCTGTCCACTGGGTATGGCATGGCGTTGCAAAATGGAGTGATAGCCTTCCTTATTCAGAATCCCTTTTACCCTGTACAAATCTCCCACCTTACCAGCACCAAAGCAACCCCAGACCATCACATTACCTCCACCATGCTTAACAGATGGCGTCAGGCATTCTTCCAGCATCTTTTCAGTTGTTCTGCGTCTCACAAACGTTCTTCTTTGTGATCCAAACACCTCAAACTTGGATTCATCCGTCCACAGCACTTTTTTCCAGTCTTCCTCTGTCCAATGTCTGTGTTCTTTTGCCCATCTTAATCTTTTTCTTTTATTGGCCAGTCTCAGATATGGCTTTTTCTTTGCCACTCTGCCCTGAAGCCCAGAATCCCGCAGCCGCCTCTTCACTGTAGATGTTGACACTGGTGTTTTGCGGGTACTATTTAATGAAGATGCCAGTTGGGGACCTGTGAGGCGTCTGTTTCTCAAACTAGAGACTCTAATGTACTTATCTTCTTGCTCAGTTGTGCAACGCGGCCTCCCACTTCTTTTTCTACTCTGGTTAGAGCCTGTTTGTGCTGTCCTCTGAAGGGAGTAGTACACACCGTTGTAGGAAATCTTCAATTTCTTAGCAATTTCTCGCATGGAATAGCCTTCATTTCTAAGAACAAGAATAGACTGTCGAGTTTCAGATGAAAGTTCTCTTTTTCTGGCCATTTTGAGCGTTTAATTGACCCCACAAATGTGATGCTCCAGAAACTCAATCTGCTCAAAGGAAGGTCAGTTTTGTAGCTTCTGTACCGAGCTAAACTGTTTTCAGATGTGTGAACATGATTGCACAAGGGTTTTCTAATCATCAATTAGCCTTCTGAGCCAATGAGCAAACACATTGTACCATTAGAACACTGGAGTGATAGTTGCTGGAAATGGGCCTCTATACACCTATGTAGATATTGCACCAAAAACAAAAGACATTTGCAGCTAGAATAGTCATTTACCACATTAGCAATGTATAGCGTGTGTTTCTTTAAAGTTAAGACTAGTTTAAAGTTATCTTCATTGAAAAGTACAGTGCTTTTCCTTCAAAAATAAGGACATTTCAATGTGACCCCAAACTTTTGAACGGTAGTGTAGAATACAGAAATTTCGCTCATACATACCAAAAATGATACATACATAAGCTCTAGGGGTTCATACAGGGATTGTGAAACATTTTAGCAATTTAATCTGCTCTGATTGGCCAACATTTTACCGTTAAATTGACAGTGAGATACATTTATGGTCAAAAGAACTTAAGTCTTGGTCTACTAAGTAAAAAAATATATGCGTAGCATTTTGCAGGGTGCGCAATAAAAAAGCTGCCATGGATGTTAATCAGTCTTGTAAAAGATTGAATAGTAAACCTACGCAAACATGGGTGTAGGCTACTTTGGTCTGTGCCACAAATACATCAAGAGTACGGTTGGATTAATTAGGAGAACTTCTGCTGAACAGACGAGCCAAAGACAAAAACAAGGAATGGCGAATGACAGGTAGAGTTTCAGGTTTCAGCTTCAGATTTAAGGTGCCTCTTCAGCCGTCATGCTTATTCTTTAACACATACCAAACTTTCACGCACACTAGAGATATGCATGGGTGGTGGCAGACAGTTGTGTGGCCCGGTAACTTGGCAACACAAATGCGGCTGTGAGTGATGTTTTAGTTAGGGTAATTAAAACGTCAATGCTGAGGAATCCAAGTACATATTCACTGCTCTCATAGTTCGGCTCATTAATGCTTTGAGAAGCGTGATCAACATTTTACCGGCAGGGCTGTGGAGGGAACTTAAAACAGCAGGTACTCCAGTCTCATAAAACAAATATTTAAAACACTGCACAGCTTCGTCTGCTTGTTAAAAGAATAATAAATACTCTGGACTAATCTTCCAGGAGCTTCAAGAATTTGGGGGTTAACAGTACAAAAAAATGGTGTTGAGCACACACTGTTTCTCAAGAGGAACTCATGCTCACAGCAACTTCATGTCACTTGAGACAAACCTTACATAATATTTAGTATGAGATTTTGCAACATAAAATCTCTTCACATCCCTAGTAAAAGTAGCTTGTGTTCTAAGCATATGTGTCATAAATAGAGCTGTGTCAAAGGGTAAAAAGAAAAAAAAAGATTTTTTGTGAAGGAAATACATATTGCACATGGTCGTACTTTTATGGAGCATACTTGGTTCAGAAAATTGGAAAATAAAATAATTTATTAACAGTCTACAGAGCATCTGTTTCAACACCGTTAACCACACCAACTATGCAAGTGAATTCTAGTGTGCAGTTGGTGCACAAAATCAAAAGTTCTTGCAGGTGCCTTAAAAGTTATCACTCATGCAAGCTCATAGTCCAGAAAAGATAACTGACACCAAATGATTTAGGCAGGAGATGCTAAAGCCCAAAAACTTTTTCTATTCTTAATCAAGTTAGGGAAGTCTCACAGATAAATAAGCTTTCGATGAATCTGTTTAGTTTCATGTTGGGAGATGGTAAGCCTTGTGCCAGAAACTGTACAGGTTTTGACTCAACTGATTATGACTTGGGGACCCAAACAAACCACCAAATACAATATCAGTCACGTTATGCATTAGTTTCATAGTGACTCATAGTAAAACACATGCAGAGATTCCTGCTGCAATTATAACCATACATCCTGAAAGTATGATCAATTACACCTGAAGCTATTACTTTGACAAAAATAGGCTGGGATAATTTTTGAGCTAAAGTTGTCATAGATGTTAAATACTGTTTGGAAACAAATACTCCAAAACTTTTTTATTTTTTTGCTGATTTTTTTTCCCTTTAAAGCAGGATTGACTAAATTGTAAATAGTAATTTGGAGAAACCACAGCTTCATATTCGCTGGAGTTTTATGTCTCTGGGCTACTTTGGCAGAAGTTTTAACTTTCATTCTGAGATGGGTGAGAACAATAGTAGGAAGCAGTACGGAGCAGCTGGCCAACTGGATGCCTTATCTCAGTCATTCAGGCAATGAATGTAATATCCACTTTTACAGAAGGCTTTTTTTAAAGGAATATTTAGGTGTAGGATATGTTTTGACAATGTTTAATTGCCATAATTTCTTTCTAATATGTATTTTTCGAGAAAGCTGTGACAGTTGTGCTACTGTTAGCTTCTGCAAATACATTTCTGTAAACTCGGTTTAGCCTAACACACTGAAATAAAGAGTACAGGAGGCCTGTTGCCATGTTTCCAATAAGCAACACTGAACACTGCCAAGTCGGATGAATGACCTAACACAACCCTCTGCACATCCTCACATGAAAAAGTGTTCCCTGTCCCTTGGAACACTGAGACTCCTAAACCTGATGGAATCGAATATCATTGATGCAGTCCAAAGAATTTTCTCCCCCATTATTCACTTCATCAAAAACATATTGCTTGTGTCACATAAATTTAGGACCCTTCAGGCGGTAAAATAAGTGCATCTCTTAATTGCCGGGTAAGGGATAGTTTGACTACTCAAAAGTCTGCATCTTAACCAAAACCAACCATGTTTTTTTAATTGTACATGTGAGGATGATGTGCTTAATATTGTACATAAAGAATTGCATTATTAAGCACATCATCCTCACATTTAGGACATAAAGATCCATTAAAAATCGTTTATTGAATTAGAGCTTTTGTAGTTCATTTTAAAAAAACATTTCTAATTGGGTTTCCCCCAAAAGGCGTTGGAAAGGGACACAAGGTGTCACAAACACAAGTGCTGTTTTGAAGAATGTGATCAGTTTAAAAATAATTTAGTCCACGTAATTAATGCAACGTTTTTCATGGCTTTCTCAATCTAAGGTTGCCTTGAGACAAAAAAAAAAAACGCTATAAATATTTACTGCACTAAAACAATTTTAACCACTGATATAATTCAGTCTAAAATATTTTTCTATCGGCTTCTATCACTTTAATGCTATTCATTTCTTAAATCAATCGAATATTTTTTTTAGATCTGTTTAATGGCATTCACTAATCCATGACTCATCAGGGATTTCAAATTATTTTTATAAACCCATATAGGTGTACCAGGAATGAGACGAAGGAGTTTCAGGCACCCACAGACAAATGGGCATTCCAACCTTGTGGGAAAAACTGCCCTATCAAACCTTTAATGGCTGGCTGTAGGATCCTGTGAATCCTTTTCTATTTTTTTATCTCCTAATTTCCATAGTTTAAAAACACGCTAAATACAGCAAATAGTTAATGTTGAAAAAAAGGTAACTCAAGGTTTTCATGAAACAACTCACTTTGTTAAGGGTCTTTGCACAGGAGGGTGTTAGCCGAGGCTATCATTAACCAGCACATTCTCAATTTATATTTGCCTTGTAGGTAATTCAGTTCATAATCTGTTTTTGTTGTGATTGGAAAAATGGCAGAACATTTGCAGATATTTTAATCCAGCATTGCAGGCTGGAGTTTGGAAGGCCAAGAGACATGTTTAAGATTCTCTTTAGGAAAAAAACATTTAAATGTTTGAGTCTTCCTAAAAACACATTGACAGTTTGAGCCAAATTAACTTAAAAGTGAAGATTGTGTGTGGCAGATGTCACCACTGTTGATGACATTGATATCAGTGTTAGTTTTTAATCTTGTTGAATAGACCAAATGATTGATTTTGTGTAAATAAGCGTGCAGAACAGAACCCAAAGACTCACACATAAACAAGGGTGACAGATGGTTCTCGACACTTGCAACAGTCAGCACACCATCTAATGGGCTTTATCCAAATAAACAACTGTTCCTTACAGCAGTGTACCTGCTTTATGCATCAACGGTTGTATCCCAAAGGTGTGTTGTGATGTTGCAGTTCAACGCCAAAGGTAACATTAAGCGAAAGCAACATGGAATCCAAGGCATTTCTTAGAAATGCCCCAGGAGTTGGGAAGTCCAGCTTCCAAAACCACTTACACAATTCTTCCTTCTCCCTTCGTAGCGCCTGGTTTTTGTTAAACTGGACTGGCCATGGCACATGCAAGGTTACCATAAACAAAATCACCACAATCAAGTTTGTTTTTCAATGCAATGACTGAACACAGGAATATTTACAGGGTTATATAACACGAAAAGGTGTGTCTATTCTATGTTTTGACAGGAATTATGATACATACACCAATGTAATGTTACTTGCTCCCAAAGCCTACAATATCAATAACTGACAAACAGCAGGATAAAAGAGGAAAAAATTGCTCCTTGAACTCTATTTTGAAACAGATTCTGAATTAGAGTGCACACCATCACAAACTCCCTAACCCATGTAGGGGAACAGAAGAAGACACTCTGAAATAACCACTTTTTCAGCTGCAGACAGGTTGTGTTTAAGAATATTTACATTTTTGTGCATATATCTTACACTTACAAAGAACGAGTAGAGCCCTTTGAATGTATGCCAACACCCTTTAGTGACTGAATGACCAAGAACACTACCCTAATGTCCATTTGATGACATTTTACACAGAACAATCTGGAAAATGGAAGCCTACAACTTCTGTCTAGAATTGAGAACTCAGTTCTAGAAAGAAAAATAACATTCTCATTCAAGTTCAGGGATAGGTTTGCTTAAATCTTAAATGGTTGTGGGGTGTATGAAGAAAGACTGAGCATGTATGTGAATATTAAAGATAGATGGAGAGGGAAGAGAAGAACACGTAGCATTACTTTTAGTCTGCTGATTTACTTGAAACGCCAGAGCTACCTTCAGTTGTTCAAAACAAAAACGAATGCTGTAAAATTACAGTGCACTACATCCTGTATCACCTCTGTGCATTTCCTTCAAACAAAATCCACATTTTTCAAATAAAAGAAATGTGTTGTATAACCTGCTCAATTAATAATTTAGTTCAGCAGGTTAGTGATAACAGTGTTAGCTTCAACTTCTTCAGCTTTAAAATGTTCATTTACCGCATGCTATTTACTTGAACGGCTGCACAGTTATAGAGATTAAAAGAAGATAAAAATATGTTGCTTCATCCTTTGTGTATTTGTCATATGTCACAGCATTATCAACAGGTAACAATAGAGCTACCAAATGAAAAATTTGCATCAACCAACCTGCAGGCTGAAGCCACAACTTCTGTTAAACTGTTTTTTAGACAGTTAGATTTGCTCAACACAACTTGTTTTATTGAGTGCATGAATTTATGACTTTCCCTTTAATGCATATCTAAGCACATTTTGAACCAATCTAACATAAAAACAAGTCTGGAAACCATGTGCATCAAACTTGCACAAACACTCCCATATTAACATATCCCATCCATGACAAAATCAGCCGCAGTGTCTCCAATCCTGCCACTGCTTGTTCCAAGGCTCACTCATGCTTCTAGTTCAGTTTCTATAGAATTGTTTTTCAATTGTATCGTTGCATTAGAGATGATAATTACCTCTTTTTTTCAATAGAAATCAACAGACACTTCTTTAATGTTCCCCCATCTAAAAAAAATGTAGATGGAGTATGTTTCTAGCCACTGAAGAATATTAAAGCCAGTAAGTCCGTTATTTGTTGCCCGCTTTAACTCAACTACAAGAGAGTGCAAATGGCATTTTTATTTTACTTTGTGGCTTTTTCTTTTGTAATATATTATTTGGCTAATCTTGCCAAAAGAGAAGACTCTCATACCATGTCTGGAGGATTTCATAGATAACATAATCTAGTTTTTTTTTTTACAACAAATTATAGCAGTAAACTTTTATGCAGGGCATAGTTAAAGTGTGCAGCAAAATTGCAGGCATTAGTCTTAATGACCTTTTTTACCTGTATAGGCACAGAACCTTAAGTAAGGCCTACTCAGTCCTCACTGACCTGAACCATCCCCTGGTTGGTGAGTTTGTACTGCTCCCGTCGGGACACAGGTATATGATGCTGCAGCACAATTTGCCCCTTGGGGACCATAAAGACTCCGTGAATTTATAAAGAATTGAAAGACAAACATTTTGAATAATAAAATGGCCACCAGTTTTCAAACCCTCCCTGTTAACTGTGTTCATGGGCAATAGCTATTTATTTATTTCCTCATCTAATACTGAAAATGTATAAAAACAGCACGAAAGAAAGAAAGCATCCTTAGATATGACAAGCAGAAGCTTGGAGATCTAAAAGCTCAGCCCAAACCAGGGCTTTAAAAGAACCCTTGAGTGAGCCCTGTCTGCCTAAAAATTCCCACAGGAGCAATGTTAGACCAAAAATGTTTCATTCCAAAGACTCCATCAACATTCAGGTAGACTTTCAAATGTCGGCTACTATTCTGACCAACTATGTGGCTGCGATGTGCCAGCACTCTCTTTTCTATATACAACTGTGCTACCAATGTTGTTTTCAGGAGCTGTCCTGTGATTGTGTAAAAGTGATACTAGCATAACCTTTAGTTTCCTTATTTTTTAAGTTATACCTGCTGTTTGGACAAACTGAGCATGCGCTTTCATCTTTATATACCCAGAAACATAATTACATCACCAAGAAGTAATAAGTTATGGAGTAAAAAGGAGCAAGACAACAAGAATGTGGCCCAACACGCAGGATTTAGTCCAAAAATCCTCTTGTAACCCACCCACAGTTAGGTACATCGTATGCAAGTCAGATCTGTTAAGAGCAAAACCCTTTTCATAAAATCCAAGCTAAATCTATTCGCATAGAAAAACAATGACAAGCATAGGGTATGGATTAATTTGTATTTCCTGATTTAAAGGCTCCAAAATATTATACACAACTGCAAAAGACCCCAAAAAAGCAAAACAAGGAAGATAAGTTGATTTCTGCAGCTTGATCTGATTGGATCAACAGTATACCAGTAGGTTAATTTTTTGGAGGTGTGATTGTCATAAAAGAATTGATGTCTCTTCTCAGGGGCAGTTTTTTTTAACCAGTTACCAGTGATGATACATGGAGTGGATAATGTCTGATCGTGCTTTGTGTTTCGGAGGACTCACAACTGATACTATCAAATACCCACGTCATCGTTATCTTGACAAACATGGACAACCTGTTTGTGTGAATATGTTTGTTTGTGCATGTTGATGTTGGATAAAATAGCGCATGCTGGAGGCTAGATATGTAAAAGGGGAAAAGAGGCAGATACAGTTAGGAGAATGAAATGAAACAACCACTTTGAGGGGAAGAAGATGCAAATCGGTAGCAAAGAGCCTTTGCTTATGTGAATCATTTTTTGTTTTCTTTCCTTTCTATGTGTGAGCAAACAAGCAGGCTCATTTAATAAAAAGCCTGAACTTTGGTCTTTGTGTCAAGGATTATAAAACTTCCGAGCTTAAAGCAGGGTGTATAATGCATTGGTTTTAGAATGCTTGTAGACAAAATGTAGGTCAACCCAGGCTATTAACTAGGGAACTACAAGTGATCCGTAAAGATAAATAAAATAATACAGACTCCTCTGGAGCCATCATAAATTAAGATACTATTCTTAAAATTATGCATTTAAAATAATAATGAGTAATTTCTTGAGTAAAACAGGTAACCCCCTTTTTTTAAATAAATGTCCCTTCCTTCTTGGATTGCCCTTGGAAAAAAAACCCTCAAGAGCATGTCAGTTTCTACATGCTTCAAAGTTTTCTTAGCACAACCCACATGCAATTTTTCTTGTCTAATTTTTGGAATACTACCTCGGTGCTAGCCATTTTCCCATAAACTCTGAACAGCTGTACTGTTCCTGCAAATGAAAAGCACTGCCACAACATAATGTTCCCATCACTTTTGTTTTTATTTGACCCGGTCACCCATTTCCACAATTGCCGCGTCCAACACTTGAACAGAAACAATCTTTAAAAATACTTTTTAGGATTTATTTAAATAATCCTTTTTTCTGGCCATCTTATTAGATTAGTAAATGGCCTGTACTTACTCTGTGTTTATTTAGTCCCAACGGACTCCAAAGCGCTTCACACTACATTCACGAATATATTCACACACTGGTGATGGCAAACTACCTTGTAGCCACAGCTGCACTGGGGCACACTGACAGAAGCAAGGCTGCTGGACACTGGCACCAGGTGGGTGAAGAGTCTAAGGACTAAACAGAGCTATGTAAGATGTTCAAAGGTTAGAATTTTGTTTTGTAACCAAACCCTGCTTTAAACCTCTGCCATCCTATCTAGTTTGTTTCTTGATTGGGCCCTTAAGAGTTTCACAGAACATCTGTATTAATGCTGAGGCTGAACAACAAGTGGACAATAGAGTCATTGGTTGCAGTAAAATCCTGTTTAACTGTGTTAAATTAAACAGGTCAGAATATAACCCCACTTTTAAGATTATTAGTACAAAAAGTTATACATTGGGTGCACAAAGTCTACTAAAATCTCGATAACAATCATGATAAAAGCTAAGGTTGCGTTGTAACAAACAGCTCAATGGGGTTGGCTACTTTTGCAAGGCATTGTCATAATTGCATGTCAATCTAAGTCACAGGTTGCAGACTGATGACAGATTATATTTCTAATAAAATTTACTTTAAAAAAAGAATTGCCTGTGTGCGTGAGAGTCACATGAGATTAATGCCCCATTTACATGAATTCACCCTTCACTGACTGCGTGTTTGCTCTGATGGTGCCATCTGCAGAGGGTGTGCACCATCTGCAGAGGGTGTGGCCACAGGTGAGGTGGATTAAGGTCGCTGCAATAACAGCAGGAAGTAAACATAGTGCTAGAGGGCTAAACATACGGGCTGCAAACCCCACAGTTCTCAAAACATGCAAGGAATCTTCAATTAGGGTTAAAGGTACAAACTGGTAACAGAATCAATCCGTTTATTCAAATTATTAGTCGCTATTGCATGCAAATTTGAAAATATAGTCAAATCAAAAGACAATTCAAGTTTGCTTTCTGCAAGGACTGAGACCATCTTTAAAATGTCTAATGATCAATATAAGTACAAAACAAGCAGCTGACAAAATACTTCCCTTGTCTGTTACAATTCCTGGGAGATGCTGCAGCCACATGATGTTTTATTTAAAAGATCCTCACTGAGTAAAATTAAGCTTGAAACCTGAACTGACAGATCCGTTTATCTACTACACACACCAGCCAGCACATTATTAGGAGATGACAAAACTAAAAAACACACAAAGCTATTTTCTCTATCTCAAAAACAACAACAATGAAAGAAAAATTGCTGACAGACGTTTCTGCAGGACTGTGAGCCACAACATGACCTGCTCCAAACTGAAGCCTCGATTTCCTTTAAAACACGTGACTTGAAAGAAGTAACTCCTGCAGTATTATTTGGCAACCAAAAGATGGTGCTGCTGCTGCCAGAGAGATGCTGAGCCATTTCTAAGAAATGCCTCTGGAGTTGGGAAATCCAGCATTTCCATAGCTTACCACTTCCATGAAGTAGGAAGTTTTCTTTGAAATACGCACCCCGAATGAAGCTAAACAGACTATAATAGATATGCCTTTAATATCACAAACGTAGATTTTTCCCGCATTAAATCCTTGATTTCCAGCATAACTAATGCCTCAGATACAACAAAGTAAAAGAGTGACACTACAGAGTTAGAATACAGATACTTACTAAATTAAAAAGATGACAACAGTCTTGCAAAACTGAACCAGATTTGGTGGATGCTGAATTACACATACTATATATATATATATATACATATTTACACACACATTCCCCACTTACCCTCTGCGGGTAGTTTCTAGGCTGTTCTAAGCCCGGGTCCTCTAACAGAGGCCTGGGGGCTTGAGGGTCCTGCGTAGTATCTTCGCTGGTCCAAGTACTACATATGATGTATAAATAATCAATAATCAATAACTGTTTTTGTTTGTTTTTGAGATGAAAAAGCAATCCAGTTTGGGAGACTTCTGCAATCCAAATCCATGGATGAGCTTATGCTATTTACAAATTAGTATCTAAATAAAAGTTTTTTTTTGCAAATAAATGCTTTGCAAATTTGTTGTAAATATTAAGTACAAACATGATATTAAACATTATTAAAATGGTTGAGACAAAAATGGTTATCATTCTAACACATGCTGTCCAGGCTCTCCTAGGGGAATGTCCCTTGTCCAACAGTCATTTGTTTTTGAAGGGTTTACAGAGCACTCTTTAGGTGCAAAACTATTTAAAGAGAGACAGTTTTTGATTTATGTAATGACTTGAGACTTAATTATGTTTAAGTGCAATGACCTTTATAGTTTTGTTTCTGAAATTTTTCTTTCCCTAGATTTGAGGAGGCATCTGACAGCCTGTTATCTACCTGCCATCTTACCATCTCTAGATGTCATCCACTCACTGATAATGACTGATAAAGGAAGTATTCAGCTGCAAAACAGATTCTGGGGAAGTGAGATGCAGACATACCTCAGCTTCACAAGTTCACTTACTGTAACAAAAACACTACATTCATGGCTGCTGGAGGATAGAGGCTTGAAGTATTAGGTATCATTTTGTTCAAGAGCCTCTTTCAAAGTTAGGATTTGAGCAGTTTGTGGTATGAGAAAGTTTGTCACCTTTCCCGTTCACATTTCTAAAATGCCGGTATGTAAAACTCAAGACAGACTGGTTGGGTTTAAAGCCGTCACAGACTCACAACACAGTCCATTTCCGGTGCCAAATATATGCCTCTCACTTAACCTAATTGTTCCTGCAGGTTCCTTCTAAGGTTATAAGAGGTTTGCTGGCTAGTTTTGCTTGTATTTCCAAACAATTCAAATAAAAAGAGATGGTGAGAAATCAACAAACATGTCAGCCAAAAAACAAAACAAAAAAAACAACAACTATACAACTGTATTTTTATCACGAGTTAGGAGTCACTGTTGGGTATTTTATGTAGTTTGGCGCCATCTAGGGATCCATTTTAGTTTTCTTACTCAAAGTCCCAATAGATGTTTTTTATTGTGCTACTTTAGCAATAAAATGTTAGCAAGCATTGGAAAAAACCTCCTACAAAAACAACTATTAAATTAGGTTTGGTTAGTGTAACGTGTGCTCTGAATTTCTCCAAGTGAATGCTAACTTACTTTGCTATTTATGATTGTTGAAGTAGACATGACCAGGGTTTCAAAATATCCAATACTTCCAGCAGAGTAATGGACTTCAACTCTGCCTAAAAGATATAGAATTATCAACACTATCATGTGTCACTTTATACCTTTATTGCTGCTGCTGGTAAACGGGGATGAGGACACATCTGGTAAATTGTAAATTTTCATGAATCTGTAAAGTATTATCTAACTAGAGATAAAGTTGCTTATGATAACAGTTACTGGTTGCCAAGTGGTTTTATTTTGAGTTATATTTTAAAATCTGAAAAGTCGTTTAAAGTATTTAAACAATATTTCCACTGATACAAAATAAAATAAAACTTTTATTGGTTTCTTTGTATTAAATTGTGTTAAAATAAAAAAATGAAAGTTAAACTTGCACTTAAATATTTCTCCCTTTAAATCATGTAGCTTTAAAGCTCTGCACCTATATATCAAGGTTTTCATGATGACAATAGCAAAAAAAGACCTGTGTCAAAATTGGAGAAAATAACTATGTGGCATTCCAAAATGTGTGTAACTCACTCAAATCTATAGTCAGTAGATGGTGCTGGACGAACCCTGAGCGACCAAATTGCAGTATGCACAGTGAAAAGGAAGGTTAAATTAGACCTCATCTTAAAAAAAATTTGCATCAATCAGAGTTGAGCTGCTCTATAAGTTTGACATTAAAATAGAGTTTTACAGCCCTTTATATTAACAGCTAATATAGATCTTAGTGTCCAATATCTAAAAGCTGAAGGAGAGTATAGGGTAACTGGAAAAGTACAGAGGAAACATTGTCAAAAATTACCATACCAATATTCAAACACACTATTACACTGTCTTTAACTTGTGCAGTCCTAAAAGCTGATTTTATTAAGCTATAATGGAGAGCACTGTATGGCACAGAGTGTCATGATTCAGCTGCTCAACTGACGGTGAGATCAGAATTGTTGCTTTAAACTGTAGTTGTGCTTGAAACCGCCAATAAAACAAATGCTCTCATTCATTTGCACCAAATGAACTGTATAAGATAGAATAGTTCAGCAAATAAAAAAGGAATCCAGGTCACTCATTATTGGAACCACAAAGAATTTCAAAGAGAGGTACAGGTTCTCCTTTCAAGTAAGAGATTAACTTTGAAGAGTTTGCTGAGAAGCTGCAGCAGGCAGATGTATAAGAAATTCTAGATACAGACCTAGGGTCAATAAGAGCAGATATATCTCTTGACTGAGGTCAGGTTATTTTCTCATACTAACCTTATTTCTGACTGAGACACAAATCTAAAAAGCAGCAACATCCAAAGCTGAACAATTCAATGACTCGTGTCATGCTGACAGTGAAAAATCCTAAACTAGTCAACAGTGGGACTGAATCAAAGCCACTTAGCTCAGTTACAATTTATCTGCTATGAATAGGACGTGAGATCAAAACATAGACAACTACAACTCTAACTGTTCAGAAACTGATGGTCTGGTTCATAGGGTTACTTCATCATTGCGAATGACATTTAGGTTTGGTGAAGTGTTTTTTTTTTTGTCTTGCAGGTTGAATGTCACATTGGAAAGGTGATTACCAAGGCCATGTTTACTTGAAGACAAAACTGCTATACTTTATAAACAGTATAAAACCAGCACCACAATAATCAAAACATCTTTCCACAAAATCCGGCTAAAATGCTGCAACACATATGCTGGGTCTACTGGTGGCGCTACCACACTTCCAAAGAAAGAAAAGGACACCAAGCATGCACAGTCAACCTGGAGGCAAACACGACATATCTAGGTTTACATGAGAGCTTTGTTCACAAGCATATAGTGTGTCTGGTTCTCCAGATCCATTTTTCCCAGCTGCCGATACAGTAGTGACAGCAAAACATATTCTAGGATCCATAATAGGGTCAGCATATGCTTCATCAAGACTGCAACCCCCTACGGCGTCATGTTTGTTTATGTTATCACAGAGTTTCACATGTGTGTTAAATATAGAAGTGGGGCAGCAATGTTATCCACTCAGAATATATTTTGGAGAGCTCATAATCACAGACAATTGAGCCAGTGGTTTGAGATTTCTCAAATTTTGGACCTGGTTTCAAACATGATCGTTTACGGTACACAGGGATATCTTGGTTATCTTAGCTCAATTTATCTGTGAGCCACATGCACAAAAAACAGGATAGGGGGCAGAAGGATATGTTATGGTATAAATTACCATGGAGAATTATTCTGTGGAGATGCTTTAAACCAGGCTAAATTCCAGGATCTATTTAATCTCATCACTTATCTCAGCAGTCACCACAAACTGAAACCACTAATCCAACCAATCGTATGTCCACTAAACATTATTTAAACATAAATTATGATTTTAGATGACCTTGCAGTTTCCCATACACTACAAGGCTATTTAATACATAAAATGACAGTATTTGGGACACACAGATCCCACCCACCACAGAATTTGAAAAAATTATTTTCCTAACTAAAGAAAAGTTCTAAGACGGCCGACCTCAACAAGTATGATCCCAGATTTATGATAATGACGAGGAGAGTTGTTAAAATAAAGGCTGTGGAGTATTTTGTGGAATTGCACTTCAGTTTAGGTTTCCCCCAAAATATGACATTTAATCTTTTGGTACATCAGCATCACATGGTCATAAGTATAAGGACTTGAAAAAGGAATATGCAAGAAAATGCATCTTTTCAAAAGAAATAACCGGTCTCATAAATGTAGGACTTTTTATTTCTTCCTCAGTGAGGCCCTAATCCTCCGTTCTATAAAAAAAAACATCCAATATGAATATAAATATTGATCAAAGAGTAGCGTTCTGTTCCTTTATTGTAGGATCACAAAAAGCACACTGTACAGCACAAGGATAAATACCAGAAGTGGGTAGTAATTAGCTACATTTATTGAGTTACATGTACTCGAGTACCTTTAAGAAAATGTACTTTCAGATTAGTTTTGCTCTGTGACTCTGCGATGGACTGGCAACCTGTCCAGGGTGTACCCTGCCTCTCGCCCGTTGACAGCTGGAGATAGGCACCAGCACACCGTGACCCCTTAAGGATTAAGTTGTTCAGAAAATGGATGGATGGATTAGTTTTGCTATGCTGCACTTTTTACTTTTATTCAGTTTAATATATGTTGAAGTAGTACTACTCTTACTTGAGTACAATTTTTTGGTACTCCACCCATCTTTGATAAATTCACATTCAAAGGTCTAAATAATGAAGTGATAATAGTAAAGTAGGCACCTTGCAAGCTTGTAGTATAGGCTACAGCACAAACACAAAAGGCCAATTAATTTGAACAATTTGAACATATTTAACAGAAATCTAAAGCATGCACATGAAGTAAAATAATATAAAACAATTGACAGGTTGCCTTTACTAGGCTCATATATTCTGCTGAGCCCAGTACGATGCCTGTGCAGCCACCGGAAGGAACCAGAATGCTCTTTTATTTGATTATGACATGTTGCCAAATCCCTTCAAATCTTGGAAATCCTAATCCTACTTTTGCGCCATAGGCCTCTGGTTAAATCTATGTAGAAAGGGCCCGAGCCACTCAGGGATCCAAACATTAAAATGTTGGTTCTGCTGCCAGAAAACTCTACTGATCTCAATCCTTTTAAGAACCCAGTGATAGTTTAGTTAAGCTTGATGCATTTCTCAACAGTAAAAATTAATAGTGTGATTTATAAAATTTCAGCATACCATAGAAAAACATCCAACAATTGATAATTTACAATTGATAATTCCTGTTTTATATTCAGATTTATTTATCGGATAGATGCATGGCTGAAGTGGTTTGAAGTGATGCATTAAGTTTGCATTGTATCACGACATAAATTGCATGAAACCCATAAACTATCTGATCATAGTATTAAATTATTTCGAAAATATGAATATTTGTCAATAATTAGTAGTGTTTCATTACAATTTCAGTCGAAGCCGCTGCATAGATAGGTTTATGCTTTTGCCTTACGTCAGCTCTAAATTAATTTATTTTCAAATAAATCAAGCGATCGCCCAGAAATTAATGCCTTCAATACAGCAGTGTTTGGCGCCATCAAGCGGTAATTTCTGATACAACATTATGCTTATACAAGTGGCCGTTCCTTATATGGACAACTCAAACTTCTTAATTTAAATTTTGATACAGGATGAGTCATATGTATATTTTAAGTAGTTTAAATATTAAAATACATTATTCCTATAGTTTTTATTCTCCATCTTCAAAGGGATCTCGCAAAAATGCAGCCAGTGAATAAAACGAAAACCAAACAAAATAAAAGTAAGAGTGGGTAAAACACTGATATATAGCCTTGGATTACTATTCTTAAACTGTATATTGAATATTCGCCTGCTGTGAATTGAAAAACAAACCGTTATACCCTTTATCATTGTGCACCGAATTCTCATGTTGTGTATAGCTATACATCCAATTTTTCTATTGAAATGTGTCCTTTTCTACGACAAATATGTAGGATTCGAGTTAGAACACAAAACACGTTAGACTCAGGCTATGAAGATTAAGTGGCCCTACCGAAGATAGAACAGAAAACGAAAACAATTAAATAAACCAGATTCAACACAGAAGCAAAGCCGTACTAATACTAAAATATATCTATTATATCGTTTAAAAGGAAACTAGTTTTTCATTTTATGAAATACAATCAACGATTGATTTGAAACAAGCATCAAGTCTACAGAGGAAAACAAAAAGCCAGCATCACACTCATTACATCGTCAAGTGGATCAGCTGTGGGAAAATAACATTTAACAATGAGAATAAAACATACCTTCAATCTATCCGATTCTTCAGTTTAGTGAACTTAAATCCATCCAAGTCACACAGCGTCGATGAACAAAGAATTAGACCGTTGACTAAACCAATTGGTTTCACTTTTACTTCGGCTCTACAGTAATCCGCAGTTGCTTTAAATTTCCAGCAGCTGTGGCGAGTCGGCTGTTCAGCAGTTCGGTTGAGCCAAGCTAATTATAGGCCAACTCAAGGGAAAGCAAACACCTATTGCTTATTTGAGACAGTTTTAAAAGAAAAAAAGACAAAAAACAAATCTAGTTTTGAAAAAAAGGATTTCCACAACTGATGTTAAGCATCGTGTGCTGAAATGAAAGCGAAATGACTGCGGTCTTTTCTACGGTAACAGATGACGCCTTCACGTCTTCCAGAAATACCCTGCTGACATTAAAGAGACCTGCGGTGTTCTCCACAGTTTGGCCTTTTCTTATGTCGTGACAGAAAAGTAACACAAATATATAGAAACCGCTCGCTGATGGGCCTAATTCTTTGCTGAATCTATAGTGAAAATGATCTTTGATTTTTTTTTTTCTATGACTTATCACTAGAAAGGAGGTTTCAAAAAGTATCTAAGTTTAAACAATTCTTTATTAATATGTATTTTTCATTAAATGCATAGATAGTACAATGGGCTTATATGTAATTAAATAAATGATTAAAATATATTAGAAACCCAATTTCTGAGGAGTTGAGTTTCTAATATTGGGCTTGGACAGGGGGAGGGTGTGGGGGGTGGTGACAAAATCAACCTGGGTGTCTAGTGTCTTTTGTTTTGATAGTTGTCCGAATGTTGGGTGGGTTTTAGGTCTCCCTCTGGGATGGGCACGCAAGTGGCCTTGGGATTCACTGGGCTTGGTGGTGATGCGGCTGTGGGCCCTGGATTGGTCATTAGGGTGTGGGGAAGGATTTCTGTCCACTTATAACATTTTCAGGAGACACACAGATGCAGGGACATTGCGGTGTGCACACTCTGTCAGCTCCGGGGGGGGGGGGGGTCTCACCTCTGGTGCCAGTGCCCACGGCTTAACTGCAATTAGACACTGACGGCCCTGGGTGGGGGATAGGGGTGTCTGGTAGCATTCCCATGTCCCACTCCTCTGTTTCAACTGCACAATGGAGCTACATGAAACAACACCCCTTTCGAGCAGGGGGAGAGAGGCTTGGGGTCTTTGCACACCCATGTTCGCTGCCGTTCATCAGGGGTTGGGTTCCGGGAGGTGAGACAGGCTGTCTGGTCAGGGCTGTTAGGCTGCTCTTGCTACTGTGGACTTTGGCGGTCTGCTCGTCTCCATTCTAGAGGGTAGGGTGTACTTCTCCCGGGTACAGGGGCAAGTTGCCCTCCTGGGGCATCGGTCCCTGGACCTGGGAGTATAGAGTGTATATAGGGTGTATGAATAAGTGTATAGCGTCCTCTCTTTGTTGTCTTAGTTTGCCGGTGTAAATGTGTTGCGTAAGAGAGGGTTTGTATGTATGTTTCTCTGCCTACTTGTCAGGTTGAGTCCTCGGCTCCTCTCTTGCCTGACGCATCTCAGGCCCTACACTAAGTGGGGGCCTATTTCCCCTCCATCACTCCTTGCCGGTAACTGATGCCTCTGCCGGCCGGTGCATTAGTGGCTCTTGCTGTCTGGGGCTGGACCGGTCGGCCCTTGTGCAGGCCTGGCTGGGGTGGGCCGGGCGGTGGGTTTATCTGGCCATGGTCCTCCTTTGATTGGTTGGGGCACCTCCTTTGGATTTGAATGGTTTGGTGGTGTTGTTCGGGTGGCTCGGCGGGGTTTGGACCTGGTGCTCAGTCCACTGCCTGTTCTGTGGGTTCCGGGCCTGTTGGGTTTGTCTGGCCTTGGTTGGGTGCCTTTTCTCGACGCTCTGCAGGGGGTGAGATCTTGATCTGGGGCTGGTTGGTCGTGGCCTGGGGGGGGGTTGTGTTTCCGTCTCCCCGGTCTTGCAGCAGCGGGGAACCCTTGTCGGATGATCCCTGGTCAGGGTGGGGCTACCCTGGTCCCCGGGGTCCCCGGGTCCTGGACCGGGCCAACCCTGGTGTAGCCGTTTGGCGGTGGAGCACCTGGGCTCGCCTCTGCATTGTAGCTGCTGGATGTTCCCCGGGGGCTTTCCTCTGTTCCTTCCTTGGCTGAAAGGTTGGCCAATGCGACGGGTCACCTGGGGTTCTTTGACTCTGGGGCCCTCTGGCCGTCCGTGTCCCCATACTCCTCCATGTCTGCGTCGATTGCTGTTCAGTGGATTGGCAGCTCCTCACACCAGCTGTCCGGCACTCGTGCCGGGAAATCTTTTGTGCACCTGCATGCTCACACACGGACGGGTGCTTCTTGCTGCTTTATGGTGTCCTCCACTCTCCTTCAGTTCTTCAGAATATTACTCCTTATCTGTGTAGGTTTGTTTTGGAGTCTGACAAAAGCTGCAGACTAAGCAGTATGTTGAACATCACCATCGTATCCTCCATTGTTAAATGCGAAGCCTAGCAACAGACACCCTACTCACTAAAGCAGACCTCCGTGATCGTAAACTGGCTATCAGTAAAATAAAACACCTATCTCTAACACTTCTCCAGTTTTGCGTTTTCTTTAATCCACATATGAAAAGTCAGGCTGTCTGTGTACAGAGCTGTTCGTTTATACATACACGCTGCCACAACAGACAAAGTGTTTGCGTCGACTTCGGAGAGATCTTCCGGGTCAGGTCACTCGCCTCAAACAAAAATACCAAAATCCAAAATGAGCTCTCGTTAGCCGTTTTTTCCATTTTCCTTTTTTGATCCAAATAAAAAAATCAAATAAGGGTTCGTGATACGTTTTTTCATGTGAAACAAAAAATGAAAAAACGAAAAAGGAGTGTGTTTTTGTTTTTTCCTTTTTTTGTTTGAAACGAAAAAACAAACTGCCTGAATGTACACGGACAGGGGACGTTGGTGTTTGCGGATGAATTCTTGGGCTGAGGGTGTCATCAATGGTTGGTTGGTGCCAGGGGCTATTCAAGGACATTATTGGTGTATTAATATACCCATTTTTGTATGTTGTGGATGTGTAGTTTTTATTTCATTTGATTGGATTTGTTTTGTTTATGTTGCTCCATCTTACTATTTATTTATTCTTTATTTTCTTTTTTCTTCTCTTTTGAATTTTTCCCCCTCTTTGTGTCCATAACCTCAAGAAATTAAACCCACAGCAATCAGTAATAAAGAATTCTGATAGATATTTATCAGGTGGAGTACTATAACGAAAGCTGTAATGCTCTGCTTGAGAAAGTAAATCTGTTGGATTTATAAATGGTACTCAGATACCAATTCTGACTACTGCACTGCCAGACAGGACACGTTTTATTAAAAAAAAGAAAACTAACTTCTTAACTTCCTATACATTTAGCTTATACAAATGCAGAAAAAAAATGAATTGTATTTTGTTGTGAATTTATGAGATTACAAACTCATAGGCCTCTGGTTAAATTAAGATTATAATGCATAATTGCAAACATATTTAATAGACAAAAAGGTTAAAATTTGGTGCATTTATTTTCAGCACACTTGAGTGAATATTTTGAAATACCACCCATACAGTTCGGCACATCCCACAGACTTTCTGTGTCCCCTGCACTTCTTTTTTAGACGTTTAATCGGTTAATATTGGGATATATATTTTTCCGAGCGGTTTTTAAGCGCCCCTTAAGCGTACACATGCCAACACTGGCAGCAGGGAATCACAGACACAGCTACTGCAGAGCAGAGCAGCATCCCAGCCAGCACTTCCATATGGGTTGAAAAGGGCTGTTTCAGTGGGCATGAACTTCAACTGGGAAAATTTTCTAGGTTTGGTTTCAGTTACATGGGTCCCATATATGACCCATATATGGGAAGCCTATATGAGGCCTCTTAAAGGTGATGGTGGATTAAGAGTGCATGGGCATCAACTTGCTTGCCAGTTACAGCACTCAAGCGTTTATAGTCAGGTCCCAATAGGTTTTTCATAAAAAGAAGAGCCAGATAAATGATACCACTGAATGCTGAAGAATGAGTTACTGCAAAGCAAATAGCAAAGTTATAAAGGCCTTACTTCCTCATGACTTGCCAAAATGTTATGGACACTAATCGGAACGTAAAAAAGACCTTTCGACATCACCAGGTAAAGTTACCACACCTGTGAAAAAAACCCAGGGGAAATGGAGAAATCCGCAGGCAGCAAAGAGAAGCCATCATATTAACTGTGGCTGAAAGTCTGATGAAATCATTTGTAAAAGTCTGGGATAACTCAACATCCTCTCGCCATATGCAATGTTTCTGAGGTGGTTGAATTCAATAGCAACAAAACCTGAGAGCTCAAAAAAAAAAACAGCTACAAAGGGTTGACTAAAGAAATAAAACTACTGAAAGAAACAAATGAAAGCCTGACGTCCATAAGTAAAGTTATTGAATAGAAAGCGGAAGACCAGGAGTCATGTAAAAGATAGTGGAATTTACACCTCAATCCGTTGCAAGAAGAAAAAGGTGAAAACAATGAAGGTCATGTTTTCTGGACTTTTATTTTCTTTTTAAGGTGCAGCTCAAATGTTCTATGTTTAAAACAAGCTTTTTGCTGGAAAGGTTAAGTTGAGAGTCACCTTATTTTCATGCAGATCTTTTCTGTGACGTGCAGCTCTCTGAATGGGTTTTTTTTCTCACAGCCTCACCCTGTCTTGGCTGTGTAATTGAGTGCAACTGTGACTAGTTCTTCCGATCAGCAGCTGAGGCAGGGTATTACATCAGTGGCAACCAGCAGAGTAGATCAGACCTTGCTCAGACTCTGAAGTCGCCGTTTGGATGTAGTTTTTGTTGAGCATTGGTCTGACCACACTTCCCTGGTTGCTGGGGTGTTGTTTATTCCTTTTTCAGAATCAGAAAGGGTTTTAGTACCATATGTTGTGCAAATTCACGACATTAGGAAATTGCTGCGGTACTTTGTGCAACATACTAAAAAAGACAAAAACTTCAACAAGAATTTCAAGAAGAATAGAAAAACAGTTGTGCAAGACAGGTTCATATATACACGAGTACAGGTAATAGTCAGTTCAAAAGGCATAGTATAGACACCATCATGGTGGGATGCAAAGCTTCTCTTTATGAAAACTTCAAATTTTTTATGATATATGACAAAATAACATTTTTTTTTTTTACAAATACTTATTTTAAAAAAAATACTTAAAAAGTATTTGTATTCTGGAACAAGAAAACTTTTATATCAAAAAGCTGCCTTTCCTCATGAGACTCCAGTGCATGCACCCAGGATGAGAAGGAAGCGACATTAAGGAGTCGGGGAAGGGGGTGGAGGTAAATGTCTTCCACAGCTTGGCTGCTCCACACACGACAGAAGGACTCGGCTGACTGAAAAAAATAGTTAACTGCGTGACTATTTTTGTTAAATAGATTCTTGTAACTTAACTGGGCTCCAAAGGCAGTTCCTAACTTTCGGTAAACGGAGTTTGATCAGATATTATTCCATTACGCAGCATTATGCTGCATTCAGACCGCAGGCTTTGTCGGCGTCAGCAGTGGGAAGATTACATGTTACGTCTATGGTTGAGGCCTTTGGAGGAGAGTTGGCTCCGTCAACTTTTCAGGCTTTACCTGCGTTTCAAGCTTCAAAGCGCATAATGGTGCATTCAGACCGCAAGCTTTGTCAGACTCAAGCAACGCTCATAAAGCGACTAGTTCGATGCATATACACAGAAGATAAATTTTTAAGCTGAAGCTTGCAAAGGTCGTAGGCGGGCCTTTCTCTGTTGGATGTTTGAAACTCTAGCGGATCATGGTTGGCTAGGCAGCATCGACGTCGGGCAACGTCACTACAGTGAAACCTTCTGATTGGTTGCCGTGCTGCTTCAAGAGTGTTAGGACCGTCAAAAGTTCAACTAGCTGAACTTCTGCGTTGCTAGCATTATGGTGTGCTCAGACCGCAAGCTTTGAAGAAATTCTGCAAGAAATTAAGGTAAAAATTCCAAATTCAATGGAGCAGAATCAACATACACTGGTAATATTCATAGATCTAAAAAAAGGTTTTGATACAAGAAATCATGATATATTAACTAAAAAAAATTTATCTGGAATCATGGGAAATCCCATGGCTGGATTAAAAGCTATTTGACTATCACCAAGCAGTTTGTAAAATTAGGCAATGTTTTCCCAACATCTTTGGATATGACATGTTACGTCCCCCAAGTATCAGTGCTGGGCACAAAACTTTTAACATTGTACATTAATGACATACGCATAGTTTAAACAGTACTCAAAAATTTTTTTTTTCCTGATGATAAAAATACCCTCTGTACTGGCAATGATTTGCATGTTTTAACATCTATTGAAAGAGTAAATTAAATCGAATTCTTAAGGTTGATAATAAATAATGAAATCAACTGGAAATCACTTATTAAACATTTACAAACAAAAAAATATAGATGCATTACAGTATCAAATAAGGCAAAACAGGTTTAAATCACTCAATTCAATTCAATTCAATTCAATTCAGTTTATTTATATAGCGCCATTTCACAACAGATGTCATCTCAAGGCACTTTACAAAAAGAGTTATTACAATACAATGTTTAGTGTAGAAATTACAGAACCACAGAAGATTGCGTCGTGGAATTCTCAGCAATCCCTCATACTGAGCAAGCATGCAGCGACAGTGGGAAGGAAAAACTCCCTTTTAACAGGAAGAAACCTCCGGCAGAACCAGGCTCAGCACAAGCGGTTATCTGCCGCGACCGTCTGTGGCTTGGAGAATACATAACAGAGACACAGAAAGAGCAATAGAACTGATGCACAAGTTTGTTGCAGGACGTGGAGAATTTTCCGTCACTGCAATGCCATCTTAGTCAGGGTCGTCAAGCAGGGCTAATCCGGAGCACCTACTATAATAGAAAACAGGTTAGTGCTTGAATTGACAGCACATCATGCAGTTGGGGAGAAGTAGGAGAGAAAGTAGGAACAGACCCTAATAATGTCCTCCAACAGCCTAGCCTAAAGCAGCATAGCTACTAACATTAACCTGTCTCCTAGCTACTAGGAGACCTGGCTACCAACACTCTGTCTGAGTCCTCCTGACCCGTGGACGGTGTAGGGCCGGTAACGGCCCCCGTCATGCCGGGGTCTTCTCGGAGTCGGGTTGTTTGAGAATGCAGCCCAAAGTGGGTGGTAAACTCCATCTAAGGCTAAATACCGGCACGAGACCGATAGTCGACAACTATCTTAAGGAAAAATAGACAGAACTGAGAGGACAGAGTTGAAGAGGGCGAGAAACGTTTAAGAGATAAACGGGTGGGGTCCGCACAGTCTGCCCGGGGGATTCAACCCGGCAGGTAATGGGCGGCCGCACTGTGCGGGAGGATCCCCTTGAGGGACCTCTCTCCGGCGCTGGCTGGCCCCTGTGGGGCGCATTTCTTCCGCGGCGGTAAGCCGCGACCGGCTCCGGATCTTTACCTGGCTTACATTAATCTATCTCTACCTAGCTACTCTACCTCTTCCTATCTCTTCCTAACTTTTGACACTCTGCCTGACTACTAACATTAACCTGTCTCTTCCTATCTACCTGTCTGACCTGACTCTAACTACCTATAAACATATCTCTAACTGTAAGCTTTGTCAAAGAGGAAAGTTTTTAGCCTAGTTTTAAAGATAGACAAATTGTCTGCTTCACGAACCAACCCTGGGAGCCGGTTCCATAGGAGGGGAGCCTGATAGCTGAAAGATCTGCCACCCATTCTACTTTTAGAAATCCTAGGAACTACCAGTAAACCTGCAGTCTGAGAGCGAAGGTCTCTGTTAGGAACATATGGAACAATCAGGTCTCTTATGTATGATGGAGCTAGATTATTAAGGGCTTTATATGTCAGAAGGAGGATCTTGAATTCTATTCTAGATTTTACTGGGAGCCAGTGAAGAGAAGCTAAAACAGGGGAAATGTGATCTCTTCTTTTAATATTCATCAGAATCCTAGCAGCAGCATTTTGAACTAACTGAAGACTTTTAATTGTATTCTGTGGACTACCTGATAATAGACAGTTACAGTAATCCAGCCTTGAAGTAACAAAGGCATGGACTAGTTTTTCAGCATCATTCCTGGACAGGATGGTTCTAATTTTTGCAATATTCCTAAGGTGAAAAAAGGAAATCCTACAGACTTCTTTAATGTGAGTTCTAAATGACATATCTTGGTCAAAAATGACACCGAGGTTTTTTGCTTTATTACTGGAGGCTAATTTAATGCCGTCCAGGTGAAGGGGCTGACTAAGTAGTTTCTTTTTCAGAGCTTCTGGTCCAAAGACGACAACTTCTGTTTTATCAGAATTTAGAAGCAAGAAGTTTAGAGTCATCCAAGTTTTTATGTCTTCCAGACATGCCTGTAGTCTACCTAACTGATTGGATTCATCAGGATTTATGGATAGATATAGCTGTGTATCATCTGCGTAACTATGGAATTTTATCCCATGCTGCCTAATTATTTTACCAATAGGAAGCATATATATAGTAAAGAGAATCGGCCCAAGCACTGAACCCTGTGGTACTCCGCAAGTAACTATTGAGGTTGAGGAAGATCTATTGTTTACCTGAACAAACTGAAATCTGTTAGACAAATAAGATTTAAACCAACCTAGTGCTGTTCCTATTATACCGACACTTTGAAGCCTTTCTATGAGAATATTGTGGTCAACAGTGTCAAAGGCAGCACTGAGATCTAACAGGACCAGAATGGTCACCAGTCCATTGTCTGAGGCTATGAGAATATCATTAGTAACCTTCACCAGAGCTGTTTCAGTGCTATGATGAGCTCTAAAGCCTGACTGAAACTTCTCAAACAGCTCATTATTGTTTAAATGCTCACATATCTGGTGTGCAACTATTTTCTCAAGAATTTTAGATAAGAAGGGAAGATTAGATATCGGTCTATAGTTAATTAAGTCGTTTTGATCAAGAGAGGGTTTCTTAAGTAGAGGTTTAATTACAGCAATCTTAAACTCCTGTGGTACATATCCATTGACTAAGGATAGATTCATTATATTTAAAATTGGAGCAGCGATCAGAGGGAAAACTTCTTTTAAGAGTTTAGTTGGGATTGGGTCTAAAACGCAAGTTGAAGGTTTAGATGAAGCTAATAATTTTAGTACATCACAAAGTTCGGCTGCATTAAAGCAGTTTAAGCATATATTAGGTTCCACCATTTTTGAGGCTGCCTCATTAACTAAGGAGGAAGCAAGCATATTGGGAAGGTTCCCAATTATCTTATTCTTTATGGAGTCTATTTTATTTATAAAGAATTGCATGAAGTCGTCACTGCTTAGAGCTTGGGGAATGGTTGGCTCGATAGAGCTATGATCCTGTGTGAGTTTGGCAACTGTATTAAAAAGAAACCTAGGATTATTTTTATTCTCCTCGATTAAAGATGAATAATATGCTGTTCTAGCTGTGTGAAGGCTCTTTTTATATAGCAATAAACTATTTTTCCATATTAAAAAGGAATCATGTAAATGCGTGGAGCGCCATTTTCTCTCTAGTTTTCTAACATTCTGCTTTAGGGTACGTAGCTCTAAATTAAACCAGGGAGTTAATCTTCTATGGCTAGCCACCTTCCTTTTCAAGGGGGCAACTTTGTCTATTGCCCGACGCAGGGAGGAATTAACGCTATGAACTAAAATGTCAAGTTGTGAGGGGTCACGAGTTAAATCACTGTTTTCTGTTCTGCATTTATAAACTGAGGAAATTAAAGTTGGAAGAGCTTCTTTAAAATTTGCTACAGCGTTGTCTGATAACGTTCTGGTATAATGAAGTTTTCTTTCAGGTTTGATATGATCCATTAGAGTAAGTTTAAAAGTGATAAGGAAATCACTACTATCCTGTTCATTAGTTCTCTCTGATCTCATTTACTGTTCTGAACTCTGGAGAAACAATTAAACAGGTACATTATATCCACATCTTTATTTTGCAAGTATTAATAATCATTCATGTGACAGGATAT
Organism: Apricaphanius iberus; assembly: GCA_028564705.1. Taxonomy (NCBI): domain Eukaryota; kingdom Metazoa; phylum Chordata; class Actinopteri; order Cyprinodontiformes; family Aphaniidae; genus Apricaphanius; species Apricaphanius iberus. Next base: position 479,156 of record JAPXFQ010001349.1, read on the forward strand.
AGTGGTCACACAAATTAATTGTTCTTATATTCAAAGCATGTGACAGTAAAAGACAGAGTGGAATTTAAAGCAGCAAAAATAGTATTTAAAACAAAACAAAGCAGAACTTCTACCAGGAAATAATCACAATCTGTTCCCTGGAGGGGAAGGGGGCAACAAAATCAGAACACATGGTGTACACACGAGTAGGAAAGCGTGTTGTATTTAAGTTTGTATGGTTAAATTGGAGAATAGTTTGGAGAATATAGACAGGGAATGTCCACATATTATAAGAAAATGTGTAAATATATGTTTTTTCACAACATAAATAAATTATGAGTGTGTGTGATTGTCAGAGGGTTTACACGGTTTGCGTATTTACCTGTTTTGTATTTTATGTAAAGGCTAACTGGTATTAAAGATAATTCTTTGATGTGTTTGGTTGTTAAATAAAGAATTGTGTGGATATCATTCAATATAATTCAGTTTATTTATACAGCACCAATTCACAACAGATATCAGCTCAAGGATCTTTACAAGAAAAGTCATTTCAATGCAATTGTACAAACATTCCAATCAGTTAAAAGTTTTCGATTTAAGAAATCCTAGCAGATGCATTGAGCTGTTGACATGAGTTATTAGTAATATTAGTTTAAATATGGCACTGATTGAAAGCTATACAAGTAAATGATATTGAATTGGTAAGAAAAACTGGGTTTAAAAAAGTCCCTATACTTCCTCCCACTCCTTTTCTGATAAGCACATTCATTATTTAGCTGTAATTTATTAGATCTTTTATGTTATTTTTATCAATTTTATTACATGTTCAGAAAATAACACTTACTACATATAAATCATTAAGACAAGTCTAAAAAATACATGAAATCTAAAGCAGATGTAGCAAACTTACTTGACTTTTAAAGAAAACATTTACTCCATTAAATGTATGTTGTTTTCATTTTCGGTTTCCTTTTCCTTATTTCTACAAATCCTGTTTGAACAAAAGCACAAAAATATAAGGAAAAATAATGTATAAATGCTTATCCATAATGTTCAGGTTTCTTTTTGACTGTTAAGTATTGTAACCACATGGCCTGAGAAAAAACAACAATCAATGATAACTGAACAGGATAAAGAAGACCTTTTACCAAAAATAGATGTAACTTTTTAAATAATTGTAAACAAGATTATGTCTAAAAATACCCATTTACCTTTTGGATGTCTGATAGGGTCTCTGGTAAAGCTTTTCCATGTGTCTCTGGCAGTATGAAGCAGAACACAGAACCAGAAATGGCTATAACTCCCATCACTATATATGGAAGGGCCCTTAAGTACAGTCCTACGAGAAACAATTAAATTGCACTTTTAATTTAATTAACTCATCCCTAATTCAGTGTTTATTAAAATAAATATCAAGTACTTCTTAAACAAACCATGTGGTTGTTGGTTTAGTCTACAATAACAAGAATTAAATATTAGAGTAACTGTCACAGATGACTAAGAAAAAAAAAGTTTATTTCATATTGAAAAAACTGTCAAAATTAAAAAGATGTATGTTCTAGACTCACCCAGATAAATGATATAGGGGGAGATGATGGTGCCGATCCATGCAGCTGTGGAGCAACACCCCATGGCTATATTCCTGATTACAGTAGGGAAGAGTTCTGCCGTGAAGGTGTACAAAACACAGAAGGTGGATGTGATGCCAAATTTTCCTACCATCTCAAGTAGCACAGCTACATCAGGCAAATCTGTGGCAATAAAATAAAATAAAACAACAGTTGATTGTGAATAAAATTCACAATCAGTTGATTCGGTCTGTTTTATCTTGACAATTCATAAATTGACTGCCCAGCACACTGAAACCACTGGTCACAAAAATAAGTTATTTAAAAAAAAAACTGTAGGCAGGTAGTAAAGCTATGTGAGAATGGTGGATTATCATGAACGTGTTCAGGCAAACTCCATTATATAACAGCTTCTGTTACTCCATCCTACAGAAAAAGATCCATCATGGAAATTTGTGTAACTTAGTGATGTCATGGGATTCTGACATAAAATAGAGTTCTGGTAAGATATGTGCTACTGCAATAGTTTTCTTATTTAATGCATGTTTATGAAACTCAATAATTCATTTTATGCAATGTCTGGATGGTGCAGCAGTGCATTATTTAAATGCCATTCATTTAAATAATTCAACTGTACACATACCACAGACTTGCATAAAGCAATATTGTCGTGAAAATATTGCAGCTTTTCAGAAGAACCAAAATGTTGAATTTCTTGTCTTTCATCATCAACATTTTTTCAACCTAGAAAAATCAAAAGAAGAGCAGCTTAAACATGGCAAGACATAAAATGAGTTTTCAGGAAAAATAAATCTAGTATGAACTATAAAAAGTCACGTTTACATTATTGGAACATCAAGGTAATGGGGCAGGACCTTCCTGCGGATAGTGATGTTACGGTTCTTAAAACTCTGTTTTCAACCGTCCACACACAGATACTGAAAACGTAGAAAACGCAAATCTCCACTTAGCCGGAGTTTTTCAAAAGATTCCTTTTTGGTGCCGAAAATCTCCGGTTACGTGTGGATGACAGGCTAAATTGTAGAAAAATATCTCCGTTTTGTGAGATACCCGGCTACGTGTTGTTCCCCCTGCACAAAGAAGAAAACGTGCACGTCTTCCAGTTTATGCAACATATGTAGGGACGCCTATATGACGGACATTGCCTACCTGTTGCAGCAACACCCTTTTTATAAGCGGCAATCTCGAGTCGACACTGGGACTGTAGAGAATACCATCTCTTCTCACAGTCTTCTGCTGTTCGAGACACCGCTGGATAAGATGCATTTATGTTTCTCCTAATTTCCACCCATGCCTCCCTTTTCTTCTTATTCGTAATCCCGGCTCCGAATCGCCCTTTGAGGACTGTCCTCCTCTCCAGTACCAACTGTGCCAGTAGTAATAATTGGTCCTGCGTAAGACCTTTAGCGCGAGTTAGGAGTAACACCTAGCGGTAAGATAAGAGTCTTTGTGAATACGGCCCCTGTTCCAGGGGTAATTTAGGGACTATAATACAACTACACTATCACACAATTACAATTATGTCACTGCCATGCTCCATCCCAGTTGTAGTCCTAGCAGGACTTTCTCTCTGTGCTCTGCGGCAGTCGGTTAGATAGAACTTGATAAATCAACACGGTTTGTGTTTACGTGTTTCCAAATTGTACAAGCTAAATAGCCATTTGTTTGTTCAGCTTTCACAGGCTCCCTTTCCGCAACCTATGCAGACTACAGCTGTAATGGCGGATGGCTGCAACGCTACTGACACCCCTGGTTAGTGTAAGTTGGAATCGTTTGCATTAAAAGTCTGCAAAACCCCAGAAGCTAATACCTTAGCACATCTGAGATGTTCTGAACTCTGGGGGGAATATCGCTAATTATTCATAACAAAACATGGCTAAATGAAGGAGTTTTGGGGCACATAATGTCTTATTACAGGCGGCAAATCTTCTGCCCTGATTGACTCACTTCTTGCTCCTGATATTCAAATGTCCACTTTGCACAACGAGCCTATGGCTGCCTGACTGGGAACAGTCACCGTATTAATAGCAGCGACCCTAGTGCTGGTTATTTTGGTGAATCTGTCTATAAGGTTCTTAAGTCACACCAATGAGAGTCAATGGAGCGATAAATGTTATTTTCGGATCCCATTTGAAATGGGCTGTGGATTTGACATCTAATATCTGTACATTAAAGACACAATTTGAAACTGAGAATGCACTAGTTTTCAAAAGGCTGCAATAGTTACTTTAGTTTTTGTGTAAAACCGCAGTGAACTGAGTCACCAAACTACAAAAGGTTGAATAAGTAAAAATGGCTGTGAGTTTAGTGAGCTTTGCATCCTTCTTCCAGGATGAAGGAAGGAGTATTAAACAGGGGAAAAACCACCGCTTTAAATCTTGCCAAATGGAAAGTGGCAGCTATGTCAGGGGAGAAATAGTCAGTAGAGTGATAGTTGGCAATTTGGCATGCAGGGAAGGCTCTACAGGTCTTGTTGAGTATTTCAAGTGCTAGCTAAAGTTAGCTAACATCAAACATGCAACTTCTGATTTTTAGTATATTTGATTACAACCTTTTACAAGCAAATGCATCACAAATCACATAAACACAGTCAAAACACACAATATTAGTTATTATTTAAACTTAGGTACAGCATATGTATGTTTCAAGGTAATAAGGCAAAGCGGACCATAAAATAACTTGTTTTGCCCCACTGACTTACATTAATTTTGTTGTCTTTGTTGTTGTGTCAGGGGACCCATGGGATGACAGGAAGGAGACTTAAGCTCTCTATGGAACCAGATATACAGATCTATAGCTTTTATTTCTCTGTGTGAAAGAAAGATTTTACTTACCTCTGTGACAATAGTTGACTGGTAGACTTCTTTGCTGTATGTCCATCCATCCAGACACCTCTCCCAGGTAATTTCACTCACATTCACATCCAAATGTGGTATGATGTTCTTTTGAGAATAGCTTCTCACTGTTTCCAGGTTAAGCCTCCAGCAAGAGCTGGGCTTTGTGATGCCATCAACCGTTTCCATTGGGATTGTCAAATTTCTCCAAATCACGCTGATGCTGGCATTCTCAGGGATGCGGCACTCATGAGGTGGGGTGTCACCTACAAAGACGATGAAGACACCAACAAACCCATTTGGAAGAATGCTCATGGCAAGTGCCAAAAAAATCCTCACTTGAAAGGGTCCCCAGCTTCCAAGGAAAGAAGTGATGATATCATAGTCCCTGACATTCTGATTATCCATTTTCTCACACAAAAATCCTGAAAGCTTGTATAACAAAACAAGAAAATGGTTTGCTTATAGAGATGTTATATTTTTTTGGATTTTGAAAAATGTAAAGCAGGAATTGAATTTCAATGTTAGCTTCTGTTGTCAGATTTCGTTTACATGTGAATAATAATGAAAATGCTTACACTCCTTTGGTTTCTGTTACAGCATGTTTATGTGTTGGCTTATTGTGACAACTAGAAGATTTATGTTTGTTTTTAAAAGATAAACTAATCTTCTAAGCTTAATTTTTTTTGCAAGTGCCATGCGATCACATTCTGCATCCCAGTTTATATTTGGCAAGTGGCCTAATCGCAATTAATGGTGTCAGCATGGTACAGCCCTAATTTCAAATTTATCATTCAAAACAAAGAAACTTCTAAGTTTTTAGAACTACCAGCAAGACGTCTGCTCCTGTTGCAAACCTATGTTGGGTTAACACAAAATCTGCAATCGTAGAGCTTTTAAATGGGTCTGATGCATAGGTCTGATGTCATCACATAAGGCAGCAAAACAAAATTCATTTGAAATGGAAAATTTGTATTTTTGTTAAAGTTCTGCTTGCAAAAGTTTTTACGTGAGAAGGTTGTATGGATTTCAGAAAAAAACAACCTACAATTGCAACCAGAGGTACACATATTGTAGGCATGAATGTTATTATTTCAGTATTTTTTTCCAATGGAATGATGAAGCTCATTCAACAGTATTGGAACAGGGAGCTCAAGGTTGAATTTAGCAGAAGTCAAATAAGTTTACAAGACATATGAATAAAAATAATAAATGAAATTGATCTATATTCTGGATAAATCATAACTATATCTTGAAAATACGATCCTTGTAAAGTGCCTTGAGATAACATCTGTTGTGAATTGGTGCTATATAAATAAACAGAATTAAATTGATTCAAAAATCATGGTTACAACAAAACTGTTGGTTAGAAATAGAAATGTCTCATCAGAAGCATACCCTTAGGTCCAAAATATAATTGGCTGAGATCTAACCATCCAAAATAACACTTGTCAATTTGTCTGAGCAGGAACGTGAGCTGCTGCAGTCAGCTATGTTACGGAGCCAATGCACAGCAGGGATGTTGGCTTCAGATCAACTCTTCAAATAAATCCACAGAGCTGTGTTATACAAGCTCCATAAAAAAAGTGATGCAAAAAACAGACCTTTTCCCATTGGATTTTACTGTTAGATGATTTACTACAAGTGTGGTTTAAGTGCATCAAATAGAAATTAGTTTAGCTACTTCAGCCCACCTCTTAAAATAGACATGCAGTATGTTATGTAAGTCTGACGGGATCAACTGGTCAAAACTCCATGTGGTAACACAGAAAAAAAACAGTAACTTACCAAGTCTGAATTGTGGTGGAGGCAGTGTCCTCCAGATTATGTTTTTGTTTTGAGGTAGCACAACACAGATAAAGCCTCAGCAGTTTTGGTCAGAAGTTGTTAGGTCAGTTTTTGATCGTAAACACCAGGCCAGAACCGACACTCTCACTTTAGTACTGCCAAAATTGCAGGCGTTCAAAGCTAAATTTACACATGTCCTTTCCCCACAATAACCAGAAACAGTGGGATGCAAAGTGTCTATAAATTTGTAATCTATCCATAATCGTAAAGTGCCCTTTGCAAGTGCCAAGTACTTTGGTTAGTTTTTAAAATTGCTGGGGGCAATAACCATAAACTCTTGTGTGGTCTGAAGATTGCTGGGAACATGATTAAATATTTATTATGCATGCATAAGTATTCATCCATTTGACATTTCATTACAATATGCACTAGGGTGTATTAACAGGTGTTGAAAATCTTTACTAAATAAATTGATATTTATAGATAAAAGTTGGAAACAAGATGAGTTTTATCTTGTTTTTCAAATGACTCTGAAAATCATTATTTTGTTGGCTGGGAAGAACAATTTGGATCCAAAAATACTTCTTAAGCTGAGTTGATAAAATTGAACCCGTGCACGACTCTGCTACAGTTAACTGTAGGGAAGCCACGATTAGTGGATTCATCATGACAATGTCGACAACCAGAATTGTCGACAATAAATGTATTTGTTGACGTCATTGTTTATTTTTAAAATGCTTTCTTTTCTTTTAAAACTGCGGCTGTAGCGCTCACTCATCTCTATATACTATATGTCTATGGCTCTGTCTGGCCTTCTCTCCCGATGCACATGAACAGCAGTGAGAATCCAGATGAGTGTTTGGGTTTTTCTCAATGCCCAGGATCCTCGCCTTGGTGCCTTGGTCTTGCCCTGTTGCCTAGGAGATACGTCATCATGGACCGCCAAAGTGTGTTCCAATGTTCATTTGCTACTGAGGAATCTGTCCTCCGCTTGTCTGCTGCTTAGCTAACTGAACAAGGATACATGTGAGGTGGCTTCATTCGGTCAAAAGCTTCCCAGAATGCAGCGCAGTAGGAGCCGTCAGCAGCTACTTCGGGGGTAAATTTCCAGTTTAAATGTAAGTCAACTAATTGTTGCTATCGGGCTTATGTCTAAAATGCTCGTTTTAATTTTTATTATTTTTTTTAGATTCAAAGCAGTTATATGTGGTTGGTTAGTCACTTAGTAGTTGCAGCTAAATGAAAGTAATTTGCTTACACGTTTGATTTGACCGACATATACACAGTCTTAAAAAAAGTAAAACGCTCGTCATACATTTCCAGTTCCATGGCTGAAGTAACGTTACTCCGCTACTATGTTACTATGACGGGCAGGACGTAAACAGAGCACGTAAGCCGGCAGCCGTGGTTTACTAATCACCTGCACTAACCACTTTGCTACACAATAACTCAAAAATGTTGTAAATACAGTGCAACCAGAAAGTTTTCAGACCCTTTCAAGTTTTTGACGTTTTGTTATGTTTCAGACTCATCTTAAAATTGATTCAATTCATTTTTTTCCTCATCAGTCTACACACAATGCTCTTATAATCCACAAAAAAGCAGGTGTTTTGAGTGTTTTGTAAATTTATTAAAAATAAAAGACAGAAATAAATAATTTACATAAGTATTCAGACCCTTCACTTTGTACTTGGTTAAAGCACCTTTGGCAGCAATGACAGCTTCAAGTCTTCTTGGGAATGAGCCTACAAGCTTGGCACACCTTTCTTTCGGAAGTTTCCCCCATTCTTCTTGGCAGAATCGTTCAAGCTCAACCAGGTTGGATGGCAGCGCCGGTGCACGGCCATCTTCAGGTTCCTCCAGAGATGCTCGATTAGGTTCAGGTCTGGACTCTGGCTGGACCACTCCAGGACTTTCACAGAGTTTTCCCGATGCCAATCCTGTGTCTTCTTGGCCGTTTGCTTCGGGTCGTTGTCATGTTGAGAAGTAAACCTTCTCCCCAGCCTGAGACCCAGAGCACTCTGGAAAAGGTTTTCACTCAGGATTGCTCTATAGTTTTCTGCATCCATCTTTCCTTCTACCCTGACTAGTCTCCCAGTCCCTGATGCAGAAAAGCATCCCCACAGCATGATGCTCCCAGTACCTTGTTTGACTATAGGGATGGTATTAATGAGGTGATGCTCAGTGCCTGGTTTCCTCCTCACACATTGTTGGACATCGTGGCCAAATAGCTCAATCTTTGTTTCATCAGACCAGAGAAATTTGCTTATCATAGTCTTGGAGTATTTTAGGTGCTTTATGGCAAACCCCCTGGCGGGTTGTCATGTGCCTTTTAGTGATGAAAGGCTTCCGTCTGGCTACTCTACCATAAAGGCCTGATTGGTTAAGTGCTGCACTGATGGTTGACCTTCTGGAAGGTTCTCCCATCTCCTCCAAGGAACTCTGGATGTCTCTCACAGTGATTGTTGGGTCTGTGGTTACCTGTCTGATCAAAGCCCTTTGTCCCCGACTTGTCAGTTCTGGTGGGCGGCCGGATCGAGGAAGCCGGATCGATGGATGCTACCATACTCCTGGGCACTTTTAGCGAAGCAGAAATGTTTTTGTACCCCTCCCCAGATTTGTGTCTTGACACAATCCTGTCTCTGAGATCTGTGGACCATTCTTTTGACTTCACTGCTTGTTTTCACTCTGACATACACCATCAACTGTGAGATATTATATAGACAGGTGTCTGCCTTTTCTAATTTTGTCTAATGAATTCAACTAGGCACAGGTGGACTCCAATCAAATGAAGGAAGCATCTCAAGGACCATTGATAGAAATAGGATGCACCAGAGCTCAATTGCAAGTGTCATAACGAAGGGTCTGACTACTTATGTAAATTGAATATTTCTGACTTTTATTTTTTATAATTTCACAAAAAACTCCAAACACCTGATTTTTTTGTGGAGTGTTGGAGTATTGTGTGTAGATCAATGAAAAAAAACAAAAACAAATTGAATCCATTTCAAAATGTGGAAAATTTGAAAGGGTCTGAATACTTTCTGGTTGAACTGTAATAATAAACGTATATGACTTCATTTCCAGTGTTAACTAAAAATTATAATATTATAAATACCTGCCAATTCCCTTTTTTCAGGTTTCCCCAACATGTTTACATTTCGTTCACTCAACAAAATTCATTATTGCTAAATTAACCCAAATCAGTTGGGTGGAAATTGTTTTTTTGTTGTTTTTTTTGTGTTTAAGCGATCATTTTAACTGTCAGTATTTTAGATAATAATGCAACGTTTCAGCATTACATGCTTGAAAGGACAGTTTATCTAAAATGGTCTTTTGGTGATTTTGAGCACAAGAGGTGTAGAGAATCAGAATGCTGTGTTTGTTTACATGCTTTTTTAGACTATTCTATGAGCTGCACTTCTAGTAAAAAGCTTTACATCTTTATCAAAGCTTCAAGCCTCTGTCGTCCAATCCTTCTTGAGGGCGAAAAGCGTTCACAAACCGAAGAAAAACCCTCAAATTAACAAGAAACTGCACTACCACGGTGAGAAGCTCAACCATGAAACGTTACCACCCCTGCTGTCCTGGTTGGTGATTGCTTTGCAACAGAGAAAAATTAATGGAGAACGGAGAGAATGAAACAGAGTACTATAAACAAAAAATGTCTCCATCAATACGTCTGCGTCTGGGTGCAAAGTTGCTGTTGGAGAAGTATAAACTAGGCTTTAGAGACAATGCAACAAAGAGGTCCTTTAATGGTTGAAGCGGGATTACAGAGAAACAAAGCATTTTACTTCTCCCCTTTACTGAAGCATTATACAGTTAAGAAAAGCCTAGGATAAACAATAATTTTGTCACAGAACAACTTAGGAAAGAAATTTAGCTCTCCATCAGTTAGCAATGTCTATGATGCTGTAAGGATATGCTATGATTACAGGTTGACAGTTTGTAAATAGTTTTATTATTCTATAAGTCAATGTATACAAAAAAAATTCCAGTGCTACATAATTCAACACAAACCAAACTTTACAACCCAAAATGCTTACTAATAAATTGTGATTTTGATTTTTCATTGTTGCAAAGAGAACTGCAATGAGACATGACCTGTGAGCCCTGTCACAATAGTTGGATGTTGCCTCCTCATTTAAGCAGTGAGACCAAAAAAGAGAACATTATTGGTGCAACTACACTTTGTGTCAATCTAAAATAATGCATGTTTGATGTTTAAGGTAAAGTAGGTAAATAAAAGAAGCAGCTGTGGACACAAACGTATTATTCCTCTCTCAACTTTCATAATAATGGTCCACAAAAAAATTAAGTAAAATAAGGCAACAAAAAAGTACAGCAGTATGCTGACTGAAACACCTACAAAGACTAGCTAATTATAACTTAGTTTCTTTAGTTTGGGAGATAAGCTCTTTTTCCACAGTTTTAGCTTCATTCTCTCTTCTCCTGTTTGAATAAAAACAATAAGCGACAATTAGAAAACAATCTTTTTTTTTTTTTAAATCAATAGCTTGCAAGTATTATTGTAACAGCAGTAGCAGTGTAATAAATGTGATCCTATGACAACTGACTGTATTTAAAGCAGCTTTCCTTTGAGACAATTAAGAAAAAGTTTAGACTCACCTGCAGATATGCTGCATTTGAGGTAAAGTCTCTGGCAAAAGTCTTCCAAAAGTCTCTGGCAGCAAAAAGCAGATAATCCCACCAAAAATGGCTAGAACACCCATCACAATGTAGGGGAGCGCCTTATAGTATTTCCCTGAAAATAAAGAAATTAACTATGCTTTCAGATAGGCAAGAACATTTTTCAGAATTTTTTTGCAAATCTGAATAATGGCAACATATTTGCTTCAGTTTTGATAAATGACAATCAAATGTTGTGTGTCAAAAAGATTGTAATTGTATTTTAGAGACATTCCACATATATTATAAGTAACTTCAACTTTAAAGCTGTGTTGGACTGTTCCAATTATTTTATTCAATGCTGCTATGAGGCAAAACAGAGCCTTGAGAGGATATTGTAATTACCCCATTTCTCCACTGGATGGGACAGTATGACTGTCACGTTTTTAGGGCAATTATTTTCTTTGGGAATATCAGCATTATTTGTATGATTTTATATGCCCGATTACTTTATCTTAAAATATTCAATTTAGCTTATAACTATATATTATTATATATTTTTAATCTGTTTTGTTTAGTTCAGTTAGTTATTAGGGTTGTATATATTAGGCCAATGCAAAGTAGCAGATGGTCTAAAGTAAAAGAAAAAGTTTAAATAAAAAAGTGTACTCTTGCAAGGCTCTGTTTGTGACAGTTGCAAACAGTTTTTTTTTATGTCTGCAGTCTTTCTTTTCTCAAAAATTCAGTTGGCAATATACATTTTTTTTTATTTCACAAAAAAACATTAAAAACAAAGTTATGTAATATGTTTTCAAATGTCTTCCAGAAAAAACAAATATTGTACTTTTTTAGCTGGTTTTGATCAACTGATTTTTTTTCACAGTTTAAAAAGAAAGAAATTTACCAAGATAAATGATGAAAGGGGAGATGATGGTGGCAATACGGGCAGCCATGGAGCACCAACCCATGGCTGTACTTCTGATAACAGTGGGGAAGAGCTCTGATGTAACAGAATACACCACACAGAAAGCTGCAGTTACCCCAAATTTTCCTATCATCTCAAAGACCACAGCCACAGTTGTTAAATCTAGAGAAACGAGAAAGAAATTTGTACACATTGTGGCCCATAATGTTTGTAAACATTATGGGCCTGATGTATCAACGGTTTTGCGCTACCACATTAAACATAAGTGTATTATTGACAAACAAAGAATGTCATTCACACATAATATAACCTAAGAGTAATTAACACTCCAATGGCCATAAACCTGACAGTTATGTAAATATTTCCCCCTTTTCCCCCCAAATACGCATCATAACTCACTGTGCTCTCATCACATCTCTACCTGGTGAAGACGCGCTGATCGCATAGTGTGATATGATCCTCATTGATACTCATTAGTTTCCCCTGTAGTAGTTAACCTACCTTGAGTCCAATTAATCGAATGTAGTAATCAGATACAATACCAGAATTATGCAGTTTTAATCAGTCTAACCCTGCAATACCATATGTGCATGCAGCAGGAGCACATGTACACCGCATGAATTACATTTATTACTGACAAACAAAAAACAGAATTTATGACACTCTAGCCCAATAGTAATTAATTCTGTAACAGCCAAAGAATTGATACATATGTGCCCCCCTCCTTTTTTAGTGCCAAAGACACACTATGATGAATCTTTTAGCAGCTCGCATTAGCGGCTGCAAACTCCTCATTTGAATAGTGCTACTTGCGCCTGAAATGAATTGCTCATGCAATCCTAGTATGTCACCCGCAAATTAAGGACAACCAACTCAAATAGTTTGTTAGCGCCGGCACACAATTTTGCGGTCATTATCAGGAATGAAGTGTCTTAATACAGCAAGAGACATGCTGCATTGCAAGCAAGCGTTGGTTGTGATCCGGTTCCTGAAAAGGCACAAATAGGCCATATTCAGGTTTGCTTATTCTAAGGTGAGTCTAAACAAGCAGAATTAAAGATTAGCCAAATAAAGTGCATTGACAAACTTGGTATAGATCTATTAATATTAAATATTTTTCCGTTTTTTTTTAATTAACAGCATACCAAAGAGGCTTTAAGCATTACCTATGGGTATGAGCTGGACACAGAGGATCATTACACCTCCTAGGAAAAGAGTGGAGGACTGACAAAGGCGCCTGGAAAAGAACCGCAGCAGCACAGAGGCAATTATATATGCTGGGACTTCTATCACAGCAGACAGGAAACAGTTTAAGTATGGGTCACCACTAAGATTTGAAGTGTTGAGAATCAAAGCATAGTAACTAATGGTGATGATCGACCTGCGAAGATATTCACAAAAATTTGCATTAATGTAATATTACAAAAACAGAAATCTACATGCAATGCTAGTCAGGTATTTTTGAAACTACACAAATGCAGCGGTGTATGATAAAATTTAAAGCTTGCAATGAATGATGGTTTCAAAATTTAACAGTTTGTGTTATGAAAAGAGGCTGAATACACACCACAGACTGGCACATAATAATGTAATGGATGCTATGTTGCAGCTTTTCAGAATGACCAGCATATTTGTTTTCTCTTCTCTGTTTGACAAAGCATCTTCAATCTAAAACAGATAAATAAATACAGGAAATGTTCACCATAAACAACACTGATTCCAATAAATACCTCAATGAACATGTATTTAAAAGAAAAAGTAGGCATGAATATGTTCTATGGCTGCCAACCTGATGTGAAACTGATGAAAGGCTTTGTGTTATTTTATGCATTGTTAATAATGTGGTTTGATAAGCTTACCTCAGCAGGGCTAAAAATGTCCTGAGGGACTTCTACTTTATTCATTTCTGCAGCATTCTTAAGAATGACTTCTGCATCTTTTACTCTCCCCTGAGAAAGCAGCCAGCGAGGAGATTCTGTCAGCAACCTGAAAAAACAAACATAATCTGCAGATTAAAGTTATGTGGAAGACAGTTTGTGAAGTTTTTGTAAAAAATTTTTTTTTTATGAAATTCAAATATTGCAAAGAACAAGAAGTAAAACATTGGGATCTAACATTCAAAGGTTAGTTTATGAAATTCTATTTTATCTGAGGGGCATAAATGTAAAGAGAGAAGAATGCAAAGATGATTAAAGGACGATAACATGGTGTTTGGTAAGTATACAATAGAACAAACATATAAGATTACTGATTAATCTTACCACCACAGAGGTATGTAGATGAGTCCAGATACAGCCATTGCAACTACCAGCATTCTCCAGTCACGGATGAAATAGGCCACAGCAGGCATTAACATGTAACCTATAGCTGAGCCCATAAAAACTCCAAGTGAACAGAAGACAACCCGCATTTTGGGGCTAAGAATTTCAGATCCTGTAAGTTTCATGGGGAGAAGTTATTAAAATAACACGGTCTGCTCTCTAGGTACATTATTATCAATTGTATATTCATTTCTATGTGTATACAACTAAAGATTAAAAAAAAATCTAAACTTTTTATAGCATTTTTACAATGCAGGACTAATGCCATGATAATTTCAACCACAAAATGTAATCTTTTGGGACTCTGTTACTGGCTTCATGTCACAAAAATATTTTTTTTAGCACTGAAAATAGTAAAAGGTCTGCATTTGTATAGAGCTTTATCAAGTAGGAAGAGCTATTTAGGAAGAGTTATTTACACAACAAGTAGTCTTTCACCCATTCATACACATATTGTATGACCACTAACAAGGTTTTTACTTTTTAACTATTAAACTAGTTAAAGGGTATTGGTAGATCATGTCTTTGGAAAAAAAATTAGCTGACTCTTAATCTATTGTAAATATTAGACATGGATTTTTTTGTCCCCATTTTAAAATAAAATAAAATTCTACCAGACCAATCACAAATTCTTGTAGAAAGTATTTTATAAGCAAAAGGATTCCTAAAATAAAGCAATATTATGTGCCCTTTGTACATTACTTTTTTGATTTAACAACATATTACCTAGGACAAATGCTATTGTATAGTTGGAGAAAGATCCAGCACCAGCAAGAGAAAAAATGAAGGTGAAGATCTCCCAGCTGGGTGAGAAGATCTGTGCAGTCATTGCTAAAGTTTGAAGAGCCATCATGATAAAGAGAACTGGCTTCCTTCCAAACCTGTTGAAGACAAGGTGTAGCGTCAGCCAGATGGTGTTTGACTTAGCCCCTAAAAGAAAATATGATTATTCTTAAAGAAATACTCAACATAAGGTACATACCTGTCCGACATCTGGCCTGACACCATAGTTCCTATTAGCACCCCAACATAATGAAGAGAGGTGGTCAGTGGAGATTTGTATGCATCATCACATACCAAGTCCCACTGTAAAAAATATTTTTTAAAAGGTATATTTTTTCACAAATTCCTTTATTAATATAATAGTTTTTATGCATTTTCCTTTATAAGAGAAAAAAAACATGCTTATGTTTCGGATTGATGATAAAACTAATGATGTGATGTCGGTCACTGGGTGTTCCTCAATGCCCAGGAACCTCGCCTTGATGCCTTGGTCCCGCCGCGGTTGCCTAGGAGATACGTCATCAGGGACCGCCAAGGCGTGTTCCAATGTTCATGTGCTACGGAGGAATCTGTCCTCCGTTTGTTAGCCGTTTAGCTAACTGACCAAGGATACATTAGACATGCCTTGATGCCTTCTCTCAGTCAAAAATTTTCCAGAATACAGCTCGGTAGGAGCCTGCAGCAGCTACTTCGGGGGTAAATTTCTATTTTAAATGTAAGTCAACTAATTTTAACCATCAGGCTTATATGTAAAATTTTTGTTTTATTTTTTTTATTATTATTTTTTAGATCCAAAGCTGCACGGTGGCGCAGTGGTTAGCACTGTTGCCTTGCAGCAAGAAGGTTGTGGGTTCATATCCTGGCCCAGGGTCTTTCTGCATGGAGTTTGCATGTTCTCCCCGTGCATGCGTGGGTTCCCTCCAGGTACTCTGGCTTCCTCCCACATTCCAAAAACATGACTGTCAGGTTAATTGATCACTGGAAATTGTCCTTAGGTGTGAGTGTGTGCATGGTTGTTTGTGCTGTTTGTCCTGCCCTGTGATGGACTGGCGACCTATCCAGGGTGTACCCCGCCTCTCGCCCGTTGACAGCTGGAGATAGGCACCAGCACCCCCGCGACCCATAAAGGATTAAGCGGTTAAGAAAATGGATGGATGGATAGATCCAAAGCAGTTATATATGGTTGGTTAGTTGCTTAGTAGGTACAGCTTTGCTGGCTACCAGTTACTAATTCGCTTACACATTTGATTTAACAGACATATACACAATTTTAAAAAATTTTAAAAACTCGACTTTGAGAAACACCCACTGTCTTTGTCTTGCCTTGCACTCTTAGTCCACAGATGTCCTGAGTTTCCTCGATTGTCTCCCTAGTACTTTCCTTGAGTATTTACACCCTCATGTTATTACCTGTTCTTTGTCGGATCCTTGCTGTTGCTGTCTGCTGTCACTGTCACATTTCCTCATTGTGCCATGTCATCATCACTACGCTTTCAGTTTTGGGTGTTAATAATTAAAAAAATAATTATTTTAAGTCAAAACATCTCTGTGCACCTGGGTCTTTTAACCATTGCATTACAGAAACTGATCTACCAAAACAAACCGGCACAACATTTTATTTGGTGACATTGATCAGCAAAAATACAGTATCTCTTGTGGAAATTACTAACTGCTTCTGGTTTAGTTCTGATATATATTTTAAGATTTTCAAATTGATTAAGTCATATATATTTTCATAGAAATTATGCTTTCTTTGTTTATTGTTCATTAATCCCCTTTGGAAGAGAAGAGCCAGGATGCAGGACTAGTCTTTAAGAAGTTTTACTTGCAAGGAGAGTGTAACACAATCTTGAGCAAGTCATACAACCCTCTTTCCTCTAGAGGCTCACAATCTTTTTTTATATACAGCAAACTGATCAGTATTAAGCGATGGTTAAACAACCTCAATGGGTTAAATACTATCTAAAACATTTCTGACAAATCAAATTAAAATCAACTCAGTCAACTCATGAAGTAAGAATCCAGCAATGGATTTTTTCGCCTCTTTTTGAATTTTACTCAAATACAAATACAATTCTTCCTGACATATAGAAAATAGTTATACTTATTGAAGATAGATATGAAAGTATATATTTTTTTCATGTTACACTTCTAATTTTTTATATTTAATTATCCATTATAATAATTATGGATTTGCAATAATTGTTGATAATTTTCCATTACTCCTGAAATGAACATGTAACAAGAGATGTAATTGAAAAGAAAAATAACGTAACAGCCATTACTTCATCTATGGTTAAACCAACAGGGGCAACACATAGCTGATGATGATTTGGTGCTTGTGGAAGGTTTGGCTGAACATGGTTGTGATGATGAGTTAATGCTGGTGGGGACATTGGTGCTTGTGGGGGTGTTGGCAGAAAGTACCAGAAGAGGATGCTTTATGTGCATGTGATTATGCATGGCAGGTATTGACAGATGTTTGATATCTCTTCCTCTGCAGAGGCAGGCACCCTCTTTTCTATTTTGTTGCCCAAAGCCATGTGGGGACTTTCAGAATAATGGGAAGATATGCTAAGCTTGGCTATCCTATAGCCTACATCTTGCTGTCAGCAAAAGACAGTAACTCAAACATACCAAATAACTCCCAAAAGTCCATACAATTTGACACTACATAAGCCTTGTTTTAACCGTTTTATCGGAACGTTAATATTACTCTGTCAACAACCTATTATCTAAATTACCCAGCTAACAGAACTATATAAACAGAGCGAATATTAAAGCACCAGACTGCGGACGTTAATGTAGCTTAATGGAATAATTTCCTGATAAAAATACACTTTCCAAAAATTATAAACACTAAAAAAATTCTCAAGTGAAGCTAGGCATTTCAGAGATTTCCTTCTTCAGTGCTCCATCGCATTCAATAGTTCACCCATGGCCTTCTCCCATGATGAAACAAAGATTTCATATATTCTCTGGCAAAGCACTTAGATGGGCAGAGTCCCGCTTAAGAATGATCCAAATTTTGATGTCACCTTTCCCCAGTTCATACAGGAATTCAAAGCCCCTTTTGACTTTGGCAGAGCTATAACATCCTTTTCAAGAAATATGTGGAAACTTACCCAAGGCGGGGAGGGTGGGAAACACAAAAGGGAAGAAGGCTCAGGCTATTCAGATAGGACACAGCTGCAGACAATGATTAGACACACAGATGGGATTAGGAAAGTGAGTGCATTGTGCAGCATGACACAGTGGCGGATTTCGCCATTGACTTCCGGACTTATGCTGCCGCTTCGGTTGGAATCCAGAAGCCGTAAAAAAGCGTCTTTTACCATACCCTGTACAACAACATCAAAGATGAACTTATCCTCCTCAGTGATCCCAGCACTTTATCACTCTAGCCATCTGTATAGAAAACAGGTTGCAAGACAAAGTTAAAAGAAAGAGTAAAGCTAACGACCCAGTCAAGTGATCTATCACTTCCGGTGCTTCTGTTCCTTCCTCCAGTCTATCAGAACCAGAACACAGTCAAATAGGCTGCACTCGGCTAACCTCGGAGGAAAGACAACAAAGGGTAAGATCCAGACTATGCATCTATTGTGGCGCTAACCATTTCATAGCCACTTGCCCTATCTATTCAGCTAACCCAGAAGTAAAAGGTCTGTCAATAGAACCAAGGAGGTTGATGGACCTCTTCTCCTTTAACTCCCCCACTTTCGTTGCCTGTCCAGCTAAATATGGGAGGAAATCTTCTTTCCCTAAGTGCGTTTGTCGATTCTGGATTTGAACGTCACCTGATCGACTTATCTTTAGTTTCCCAGTGCCAAATTCAAGCTGAGCAATTAAAATCTTCTCTCTGTGTATTTGCTTTAGATGGCAGACAGCTCCAGCAGATTTTATGCTGCACGAAACCCATCTGCTTGACCGTTTCTAATAATCGCCGTGAGGATATTGCTTTCATGTTCAATTCTCCAAACAACCCTATCATTTTGGGTTTCGATTCGCTTTGTAAACATAATCCACATATCAACTGGAGAAAATCTTGTGCAGAATCCTGCTTACGGCTGCCGTTCCTCCAGTCTCATCCAAATCTGAATCTACTCCTGTGGAAAATATCAATATGTCCAATTTTCCATCCGAATATCAACTAACAAAAATAGTGTTCAGTAAGGACAAAGCCTTTTCATTGCTGCCTCATTGTACTTATGACTGCCCCATAGACCTGCTACCTGGAGCTCCATTACCCACCAGCCAATTATTACTTAAACCTGAAACCATGGCCATGGAAAAATATATTAATGCATCTCTCAACACCAGTATAATTTGTCATTTCACCTCACCCCTTGGTGCTGGCTGCTTCTTTGTAGGAAAAATGATGGCTACCTGCTCTTTTGAATAGACTACCATGGGTCAAAGCAGATTACTGTTAAAAATAAATACTTCCATTATTGTCATTTGCATTTCCTTGGATTTATATTTGAGCAGTGTTGGGCAAGTTACAAATAAATTGTGATATATTTCACATTACTAGTTACAGTGTCAAAAATGAAATATGTTTGCATTACATATTACTGCCTTAAAAATGTAACTGAGTTACACTACTTTAAGTTACCTTTGGTAAAATATCTTAAATATTTAACACAACTTCTAACCACCATAACTTATCAATTTAAATTTTACACGAGTGTCACACCACAAATACTGTATTTTTAACACTATTTTATAAAAAGTAACTCTCAAGTTCCTTTGCATGTTGAAATCCATAATCAAATCTTAGATTTTTCAATGGCAATCAGGTGAAAGAGACAAATTTAGCTGTCTAGCTCCATAGACTCCCATTCATCTTGCATTCATGGTGATCGCCCCCAGTGGAACTCTGGTGGAACTGCAACCACATTTTGTTACAACGGGACTGAAAGGAGAGTGGCAAGGCTTTCCTACAATGGCTTTGCTGATACCTTCTACAATAATAGGGCTACGAAGTTCTTTAAAATACCTAAGTCTCCTCCCCTTCTGGGGAGGGGACCCATGGACATGGAAATTGAAGGGCGTGACTTAGGCTCCCCATTAGCTTTTCTGGTCATCAGATATTTCTTGAGTGACACCTGGGTAATGAGCACCGTTTTATGGGCCATAAGTTAGGACCGAACCAGCTGAAACAAATTTACACAATATGCTGGATCAGATTCTAATTATCCTAATTTTATGGACTATAAACTGCAATTGTTTCACATGCTTTGGATCCTGTGTCCTGTACAAACATGAGGCTAATTTATAGATTACTGGCTAAAGTGACAGAAATGTGAAGAAAACTGTCCACCAAAAAAGATATTAGATTAGAACTATCATTTTTCACTCACAAATAAATGGATATGATACAGCTTTAAAGTTAAAGGCAATCGAGCTGTGTTTATGTTTTTCCTGCAGGAGGCGAGCCGCTTATGAGCTCTTTGACACTGGAGAGGAGTGGAAGTTAGCGCCACTGGTCTTAGGGTTGATATGTTTCATCTTGGATTAAACCCAAAATTTAATCAGCTGGTCCTCGTCCCATTGGGGACAATTCAAAAAAGTTTCATTAAAAATACTTTCACAATTTTGTGAGGTATTTGGCTAACAGACAGGCAGACTGGCATGAAAAAAATGACCTCCTTAAGACAAAAAACAAATCTTCCACATTCTATCTTTATGTGTAAATATGCCCTTGAAAAACTTTGACTTATATTCAGGTGCAGCCTGTATATGTACAAAAATTATTTGCGGCCTGTATATGCACAAAAGATTTTTTCTTTTAAAATTTAGCTGGTGCGGCTTACATTCAGGTGCGCTCAATGGTCCAAAAAATATGGTTCAGATAGATTTCAGCTGGTATCATGATATTCAGTTCAATTTATTTGGAAATATGGGTGAGTTGTTACTGCACTTTTAGAAATACATTTTCTATTTTTTAAATTTTTTTCTGTTTAAAAGTTTTTTTACTGTGTCATGTTAAACACCTTGACCCTTAATAAAAGTAGAAAACTGAAAATCCACTTTTAATAAATATTTAAGAATAAAATAGGCTTACATCTGTAACAATGGTTGACTGGTAGATTTTCTTGCTGTATGCCCATCCATCCTGACACTTCTCCAAAGGAATTTCACTGACGTTTACATCCACATTCGGGATAATGTTTTTCTGAGAGTAGTTCCTGACCATTTCCAAATTAAGTCTCTGGCAAGAGCTGCGCTTTGTGATACCATCAACTGTTTCCTCTGGGATTGTTACGTTTCTCCACATCTCGCTGATGTTGTTGTTCTCAGGAATGTAGCATTCATGAGGTGGAGTGTCACCAACAAAAACAATGTAGATTCCAGTAAACCCGTTTGGGAGGATGCTGATGGCCAACGCTAAAAAAATCCTCATCTGAAAGGGTCCCCAAGATCCAAGGAAAGAGGTGATGGTGTCATAATCCCTGATTTTTTGGTATTCTTTTTCCTGCCCAAATTCCTTCATTTTTATGAAAAATAAATAAGAAAGACAATCTAGTCAATCATTAGTACCAATATGCACAACACAAAGAATTCTGCACAGTTATGTTATGCAAAGGAATCCTCTGAACTTTAAAGCTGCGCTAACGTTTTAACAGCCTCATTTGGAAAGTGGGAGGGTACATACATAGACACAATGCTGTAAAACATGATGATCTTTGATTCATCTTAGGTCTAATTGTGAGTTGCACAATTGCAAGATCAAAATTTTAAAAAGCAGTTTGCTACTTATTTAATGGAATCTATAACAATAAGGAGAAACGTAAACAAAAGAGTGCAGTTCTTAAATAATGTGTTAATAGTAAAGTAAATCATTCTCAAGTAAAAGTGAAACTGTAATGAATCAGTTAAACAGTAATGAGGTTAAGACTTTTTGCATAAACCTTTTGCTGTGGTTGTTGATAAACTGGTGCAAAGACCGAAGTCCTAGAGGATAGTAAGTCATAAAGAACTTGGCTCAGAAGTTCTTATAGTTACAAAAACCAAACCAAAATCTATGTAATAAAAACAAAATTTTAAACTCTTCAGTTTCTACACAACCACTTTATGAGGCACACATTCACAGTAAATAGTATTCTGAGCTATGCCATGGCATATCTTTGAAAAATATCTTAAGTTGTAAGAGTAATCTTGTGAACCTTAGTGGAGCAAAGTCTAGTTCATTTATTATGCAGAAATAATAATCCTCAAAATAGAGTTCCTGGAATTCCATAAAACTCTGCCATAGAATATCTGTAGAGGAAAACAATGTGCTGAATTGTATGCTATGTACAGCATTGAAGCAGACATTGCTCTTCACAATATGTCAAAATAGGATTTTAATAATCTCAGTTTTTCATTATTCCACTTTACCGTACTGACCCCAGTCAAAGAGTGCACCCACACAATACATGAATCCAACCAGCTTAGATGCAGGATATCTGCTGTTACTGCTGGAAAAACTAGCACCGGGGCCCAGCTCAGCCATCAACGCCAGCGGTTGAACATGCAGTGGTTTCCAAATATGAGATCACAATAAGCAAGGCAATTTATTTGTATGGCACAATTTTAACAACAGGGTCATTTAAGGTGCATTACATGAAAGTAACAGCATTAAAGTATAAAACACACACAGAACATAGAGGATAAAGTAAAAACAGCAATAAAGCCTGAAACACACACAAAACAGAAGAACTCGGAAAACATTACTCAAAGGCAACTCTAAAGAGATGGGTTTTTAGTCTTGATATTATGATAACTCACTGATTTTAAAGGCTTTGCAGTCATCTAGAAGTTTGTTCCAGATTCGAGGGGCTTAGAAACTGCAAGCTGCTTTTGATCTTGGAGGACTAAATAAGACAATCTTCACTTAAGGCAGTGCTTCTCAAATGGTGCCCCCCACCATCTCGTACCTTCTGGTAGCCGAGTGTTATATTGATACTTTAACACTGATCAAGCCTCAAGTCACTAGGCGGCAGCAGTGCTCAAACTTATCAACAGGCTGCCTTTTCAGCCCAGCAGAAGAAGCCTGTACACACACCCACATACAGAGAGAGAGAGCTGATAGACAGAGTCCACTGTGAGGGAAAAGGAAATGGAATCTAATTTAACAACAAAAATGGACTGTAAAATTAACCGTTGTTCCCCTAGTGATCTGGTGGCTCCCGCTCCTGTAAGGCAGACTTTTTGCTATTTCCAGGAGGTCAACCCGCCTCTCCATGCAGACAGATTAAACCTGACAGCCATAGCGAGAAAAGTCACAGAAACACAGAGGCCCCCCATGCCCGAAAAAAAGACAGAAGAAAAAAGACAAACAAGTTGACGCTTAGCGTGAGGGTCAGAGGTGTTTATGAATCGAGAGAACAATCCTCCTATAAATTCTGTAAGCTCACAGTCACGACCAGTGATGGAGAAGGGCTGCATTAGAAAGGAGAAGAAACAAAACTGTTTCTGGGAATTACTGGGAATTTAAATGCAAATGAAGTGTGGCAGAAAGAGCATTAAACAAAAACACTGACATACATTTCTTTCACTGGAGTCTTGGATGGAGTAGGAAATAAAAATGAACACAGGTTTCGATAAATATGGAAGTACTACGAATATTAGAAGAACTCTTTTCCAAAACCCTATAAATCCAATTGAATAGTTTTCAGGAAGATGACATTTTTTTACCTAGACCTACACATTTTGGGGTTAATCAATTCATCCTGGTAAAATTGTTTTTTGCCTCAGTTAGAACATGTTTAACAATGATTCTTAAATTAAACAACAATATTGTTCATGATAAATTAAAAGTTAATAAAATGTATCCTCAAACAATCAATCCATTTATTTTTTTCAAAATGCTATAAATCCATCAATTTCCAGAGAGAGAGAGATCCACTAGGATGGATCACTCTTGATCACTCAGGCCTGCATTGTCAGCATAGTTGCCAACCTTGAGACCTCAGAAGTAGGGAGGCACTGAAACGGGCCATGCTGCTACAGTCCCAGACCCACCCTGGTGCCCTTTACCTCCTGGATGGGCCCCTTCTCAGCAGCACTTGATTTTGCTGTAATTTTTTTTTCTGCCGAAACACAAGCATAATCGGGCTCAAAGAACTGGAAGAAAAAGCCTTGATCAACTGAAGTTACCATCGCGCAGCCGAAGGAAAGGAAAATAGACTTGAGGTTGGTTCAAACAGTTTTTAAGCCTAAATATCTCTGAAGATTTAAACGATTGCTGCTAGTGGAGAACTGAGATGTGTAGATTCTGCCATCGAGTCTGTTCTTGAATATATCGACAGCGCATTAACTTTAAAAGAGAAATTTTAAGAGCGGAACAGATGACATCCATTGCTCTGATTGGTTATAGGTCTATCCAATTGAGTGGAGAGGCATTTATTTCCTGGTTTTCGGTTAAAACAGGCCCCATAATCACAGCCCAATGGAGCAGTATCAGACGCACATTCTGATTAGAATTGAGTATGACTACGTCAGGCTAATTCTCCATCAATTCAATTCAATTAAGTTTATTTATATAGCGCCGTTTCACAACAGATGTCATCTCAAGGCACTTTACAAGAAGAGTTATTACAATACAATTTTTAATGTAGAAATTAGAGAACCACATAAGGAACGGGGAGTGTACATGAAATGGGATGCCATCGGATATCGGGAGAAATTCGGGAGAATGTTGGCTTTGGGAAGTTTTCAGGAGGGGCACTGGAATTCGAGACTCTCCTGAGAAAATCGGGAGGGTTGCAAGTATGACAGTCACCTGTTATAATGCATCATCATAAAAAGCCCTCACAGCCCTCAGACACACCTATTGCTCCTAGCAGTGACAGCACATCTCTCTTTTTTTACAGCCTTAACAGAGGTCTGCTTCAGAAGTAGGCTACCTCAGATTTCAGGTCAGCCCCGCTTGCCCGCTTTATAACATTATGGAAGTATAGCGTAGATCGTTCACTGAATTCTGATTAGTTAAGAGGATATATATCGCGTTTAGGCAAAAAATATGTTCGCCGC
The DNA here is from genome assembly GCA_028564705.1 of Apricaphanius iberus. Taxonomy (NCBI): domain Eukaryota; kingdom Metazoa; phylum Chordata; class Actinopteri; order Cyprinodontiformes; family Aphaniidae; genus Apricaphanius; species Apricaphanius iberus. The sequence goes on from JAPXFQ010001349.1 coordinate 504,027, forward strand.
TTATGGTGGTTTGTAAAAAAACACCATCTTGTACCTACATTTTAACAAGGAAATTGGCAAGAAACGTTGATGGAGCAGTACACAGCAAAGAGATATGACAAACTCTTTTTTTTTTTTTTTTTTTTTTTTTTTAAATGGGGTTTATCACGTTTTGGAAAAGAGCTCTTCATTTACTGGTTCCAGGTCTCTATAAGAGTAAATTGGTGGTGGGGGTGTGAAAAAATTCTGTTCCCTAAGGGGGGCATGGCAGAAAATAGTTGAGGAGCACTGACTTAAGGTAACCAATATACCAAGACTTTCCTACATAATTACTGAAATGTAAGGCTCTGCATTGATAATACATTTTTTTTTTATACAGCTATGAGACAAATATGTGACAAAAAAAATTATGAGCAATGACGTGTGGTGCAAATGGATACAAACATTTTATTTACTTGTACTTTAAAAACTTTCTAGAAAATGTTTTGAAACACAAATTGCTTCCGTACTATGATGAAAAAAATCTAAAGACGTTGAGTTTGGACTTCAGATTTTTCTCCGTGTAGAACTGGTCGTTTGCGTGATGCTCCATTTTGAAAACATTTCTTCTTTTTGGACCCTCCACAGAACCTGAAATGTATTTTGTAAATATAAATTATCAACAGTCCTCAACTTATCAGTGAGAGGTATACATATAGACCATAAAAAGACAGCCATTTTTTCACTGTCTAACATTAAACTGAAAACTACACAATTCATGTTTTAAAATTGTGTAATTTCCTGGCGATAGGGGCACTACATACCAAAATCATTGCAAGCAAGTGGTATTTTTGTGTTTGAGTGAATGTATGTAAACTTCTGATATATGTTGATAAATATATATATATATATTTATATATATATAGATAGACAGATTAAAAATATGTTGAAATATATACAAATGATCTCCTAATATTGTTAGCTTTAGGAAACAAACTATTCTTGTAAAGCTCAAGTAAAACAGTAAACTTTAAATCTGATTTATTGTCCATAAGAAAAACTGGATTTTAAGTAAATAAACATACTATCATAAAGTAGAACTTCCGGAAATGTTATCTGAACGTGTCTTTGTTTGCACTTTGTTTACACCCTACCAGCTTCAAGGTTAGGTTATAGTGTAACTTCTAAATTTAAGTGGAACATTACTGTTATGCTGCACTCATAATTCTTATCGTCTTATTTTGTATTATGTGAAATAAAAATTCCTATTTCAAAAAAACATTCTAAATATATTTCACTTAGTGTAATTGGTTGCAGTTCTTCAAATGCCAGTGAATGAATGAATAAATTAATAATATATAAATACCCCTGACATTCTTGCATTTGCTCCACTGTTTCTGGGAGATCTTTGTTGAAGGTCTCCGGGAGGAAGAGGTTTACCACAGAAGAGGCAATGGTGAGACTTCCCATTAAAATATAAGGTAGAACCTTATTATATGTACCTGTAAATAATAAATGTAGGTAACATAAAACACCATATTTTCACTCTGAAGGTGCATTGTGCTTAAAATATTTTGTCCAGATGCCATTTTCTTTGTTATATCTTAGCAATCAACAACTCTGGGACCAGCAAAGGTATTAAGTACCTAAATAGATGACATAGGGAGCGGTGATGCTGCCGATACGAGCAGCTGAGGAGCACATTCCCATGCCAACATTCCTAAGTACAGTGGGGTAGATCTCAGCAGTGTAGATGTAAACAATGGTGAAAGCCATGGTAAAGCCAAACTTTCCAGTCATTTCCAGGGCCAGAGCAACAGAATGGAGCGCTGAGGAGGAATAGGAGGGAAAAGACAGTTTGGTTTTTCAGTTCATGTAGAAACTGAGCTGTTGATGCAGTTTGTGTATGAACACAAACAATGACAAATTATTCTTTAAAGCAACAGATAACAAAATATCCAGATAACAAAATATCCAAATAACAAAATATCCAAATAACAAAATATCCCGCTGCTGATACGCTCCTTTAGGGCATTAAAATGCATTGATTGTTTAAAAGAGGACTAAAAAAAGACAACTGAAAAGCAGGTTGGTTGAAGCAAAGGTGAAGGGGACTTCTTAACCTGTTTATTCGGTTTAAAGGACCAGCACCAACAAAAAGTAAACTTTTTAAAATCCCTGACTGGTTTGCCTAACCATTAGCACACTTGTTTTGAAAACTTATGGCTTGATATTTTGATCCAGTTCACGTAAGTCTCTGTGTTGCTTATCTTTGTCTAGATACTTCTAATATAGCCAGACAATTGTTGCTATTGTGTGTGAACATTTATTATCTCTTCCTATTTTATTTAACCTGTGTCTGGTTTAATGTTTTGTCTCACGGTGCTGGTTCCATACCTTCATACTATTCAGTTTTTTCCACATGTTAAATTAGATTTTACATTTTAAATGTTGCATTTTGCAGTTTATAGGCTAAATTTCTTACTTTAATGCTACCTTTACTTAAACTGAAATCACCTTCCACATACCTTGTATGTTGCTTACGTAAATCTACATATTTCTAATCCTCTGGTAAACTTTGAGTTGCACAGTCAGCACCTCAGATACCAGTTTGAACTTTGATGTCTGAGTATAAGAAGTTTATTTTGGTCATGTGCACAGCCAGTACAACTTTATAGGTCTTCACCTAAAAATGTTGCCTCAGCTCCAACACTACTAGTATGAGCTAAACATTGCCAAGTTTAACTACAACTAAATAATCTGAAGTACATGATTGCTGTACCTATGAAACTAACTCCATTTTAGATAATTTCTATATTAAACATTTGTAGAGAATATATTACTTTCTCTTTTATTTACTTTAAACAGAAAATTATTTTTATCTTCAAATTAAGCTCATTCATTTCAGAGTCAATTATCAACAGGTTAATAAGGATTTATCTGTTCAGAGATTAAATATCTGAAATAGATTTCTTTTTTAAACAAACAATACAGCAGTCAAATATATATAGAACTGTTTGATGAGCACACAAATACTGGACAAAAATAAAAACGATGTAATTCTTTTTTTTTTTACATTTCCAAAAATATAAAAGTTCACCACAGGGCTGAACCGCTTACTGATATGTTCCTTACATTTAAATGTAATCAGAAAAAAGGAAGTCTTACTGTCAGGGATAAACTGGATGAGCAGAAGAACACCTCCTCCAATTATGAGGAATGTTGATAATATTGCTCTTCGTGGACATTTTCTCAGCAGACAAGTAGAAACAATATAGGCGGGTACTTCAGTGATGGCCGACAAAAAGCAGTTCATAAAAGGGTTACCACTCAAATTGGAAGTGTTCAGGGATAAGCCAAAATACCCAATGTTTATTGCCATCCTAAAAAGACAAAGATTGTTAGATTGAAGGTCATATTTAAATATTTCTTGACAAAGATATTATAAGGGACATATGGGTATGTTCATGTAGATTTTTCACTTATGTATGAAAATTATGTCTGATATATATATATATATATATATATATATATATATATATATATATATATATATACACTACCGTTCAAAAGTTTGGGGTCACATTGAAATGTCCTTATTTTTGAATGAAAAGCATTGTACTTTTCAATGAAGATAACTTTAAACTAGTCTTAACTTTAAAGAAACACACGCTATACATTGCTAATGTGGTAAATGACTATTTTAGCTGCAAATGTCTGGTTTTTGGTGCAATATCTAAATAGGTGTGTAGAGGCCCATTTCCAAGCAACTATCACTCCAGTGTTCTAATGGTACAATGTGTTTGCTCATTGGCTCAGAAGGCTAATTGATGATTAGAAAACCCTTGTGCAATCATGTTCACACATCTGAAAACAGTTTAGCTCGGTACAGAAGCTACAAAACTGACCTTCCTTTGAGCAGATTGAGTTTCTGGAGCATCACATTTGTGGGGTCAATTAAACGCTCAAAATGGCCAGAAAAAGAGAACTTTCATCTGAAACTCGACAGTCTATTCTTGTTCTTAGAAATGAAGGCTATTCCATGCGAGAAATTGCTAAGAAATTGAAGATTTCCTACAACGGTGTGTACTACTCCCTTCAGAGGACAGCACAAACAGGCTCTAACCAGAGTAGAAAAAGAAGTGGGAGGCCGCGTTGCACAACTGAGCAAGAAGATAAGTACATTAGAGTCTCTAGTTTGAGAAACAGACGCCTCACAGGTCCCCAACTGGCATCTTCATTAAATAGTACCCGCAAAACACCAGTGTCAACATCTACAGTGAAGAGGCGGCTGCGGGATTCTGGGCTTCAGGGCAGAGTGGCAAAGAAAAAGCCATATCTGAGACTGGCCAATAAAAGAAAAAGATTAAGATGGGCAAAAGAACACAGACATTGGACAGAGGAAGACTGGAAAAAAGTGCTGTGGACGGATGAATCCAAGTTTGAGGTGTTTGGATCACAAAGAAGAACGTTTGTGAGACGCAGAACAACTGAAAAGATGCTGGAAGAATGCCTGACGCCATCTGTTAAGCATGGTGGAGGTAATGTGATGGTCTGGGGTTGCTTTGGTGCTGGTAAGGTGGGAGATTTGTACAGGGTAAAAGGGATTCTGAATAAGGAAGGCTATCACTCCATTTTGCAACGCCATGCCATACCCAGTGGACAGCGCTTGATTGGAGCCAATTTCATCCTACAACAGGACAATGACCCAAAACACACCTCGAAATTGTGCAAGAACTATTTAGAGAAGAAGCAGGCAGCTGGTATTCTATCGGTAATGGAGTGGCCAGCGCAGTCACCAGATTTGAACCCCATTGAGCTGTTGTGGGAGCAGCTTGACCGTATGGTACGCAAGAAGTGCCCATCCAACCAATCCAAATTGTGGGAGCTGCTTCTAGAAGCGTGGGGTGCAATTTCTCCAGATTACCTCAACAAATTAACAGCTAGAATGCCAAAGGTCTGCAATGCTGTAATTGCTGCAAATGGAGGATTCTTTGATGAAAGCAAAGTTTGATGTAAAAACAATCTTATTTCAAATAAAAATCATTATTTCTAACCTTGTCAATGTCTTGACTCTATTTTTTATTCATTTCACAACGTATGGTGGTGAATAAGTGTGACTTTTCATGGAAAACACAAAATTGTTTGGGTGACCCCAAACTTTTGAACGGTAGTGTATATACATATATATATATATATATATATATATATATATGTATATATATATATAAATAAAACTGAATTCAGAACTTTTATTCTCACCACAAAAGGAGGCACATCAGTGTGATCCATCTGAGTTTACTAGACTTCAGAACATCAAGCATGGTGTAAGTCTTCCCAGGTTGAATTTCCTGAATCTAAAATCAAGGTTAGATTTCAAATACATGTGCAATAATTTAAAATAAATGCAAGTTTTTGTTTGTGCCACAGATTAGGAAAAGATAAAATGAGATAACACCGACAAAAAATAAAATAATCAACTAACAAAAGACTGAGATATGACTTCTGTTAAAAAAAAAACCCTAGCATGCTTTTTTTTATGTGTTTTTACAAATTAATGTGGAAACAGGCTGGGATGGATTGGTGACCTGTCCAGGGTGTACCCAGCCTCTTGCTGGATAAGGGCTGGAGATAGGCACCAGCCCCACACAAGTGGAATATATATGGATGTGGAAATAGCTGTGCATGCCCAATTTAAATCAGTACTTGGTAGAAACCCCTTGCACGGCTGCAGCTCTTTTGGAATAGACTTATAGTTATAAGCTTTGGAAATATGTTCACCAGTCTTCTTTGCACAAATAAGTCAAGATCAGTCAGTATGTAGACTACCTGTGAGCTTAAATAAATACATTAATGTTTTTAGACCTAAACAACTCTAGTGAAGCTGTCTTCTTCACTGCATGCTTAGAAATGTTTTTCTATTTGTGTGTTTGCACAAAATACAGCAGCAATTTCTAATTGTTGTTAATCTGTTCACACATTTGGCAATAAACCTTTCTGATTTTGACTATGTTAAGTGTCTATGTCCTGCTCGAATGGTCAATGCCCCCCACTCACATTCCTATAGAGTCCGACCTGCTTAAGAAAAGCATTTCAACACCATGATACTGACTCCAGCAAGTTGTAGAGTGAGAATTCAGTGTCATGAACAGAGATTTTTTTTTTCTCTGTCAAAAAGCTTTTTACAGTACATGTGTGCCAAATGTTCAATTTTGGTTTCACCTGGCGCTTTGAAGCTTGAAACAGGAAAGGTTTCAAAAATGTATGCGGCCAACGCACACGAAGCACCACAGAGACTTTACATGTAAACTTTATAGACCTTGCATATAATCTTGCCACTGTGGACACTGAGGTTTGGGGAGGTGTGAACGCACCATAAGGGCTCCATAAAACACAGCTTTATTTACAATGAGATGAACATACTGGTGGATTCTATATATTTGTTAGGTGACTTCAGAAGACGTTTAGTTGTACTGGAATTCATTTAGCAGTATTAGAGGAAAGGGGTCGGAATACACACACTAGGCACAACACACTTTTCAATGGTTATTTGTAAGAAACTTTGAAAAATTCCTGTCCCTCAAAATACTTATGAATTACTTTGTAATGATTCCTTAAAACATTACTGAATTAATTTTTATTTTTTGGTGTAACGCGACAAACTGTCAAACATGTTCAAAGGGTTTAAACTCCTGAGACGCTGCACAAACTGAAGCTAGGAAATGAGACAAATATATATTTTATAATATTTTATATATCCTCACGTATACAGGAATTTAATGTAATTAATTCTTAAAATGTTACTTTAGAAAGTAAAATAACATTTTAAGTAATTAAAATGCTTTTTCTTATCAAATTAGAGTGATAAGGTGGACTACAGTTAAACTATGTATTAACTTAGATTAGCAGACTGATAAATCAATAAAAGAAATGAGTCCGACTAAGTGAAATAAACAGTCTGCTAAATCCATTAATTTAAACAGGCTTATCACTCATTCAGTGATGAGTACTTTTAAGTGGATATTTGAGTTACATGTTCCTCTGTATTTAAACACTCTAAATACGCTCTTCCTGAGAAGAGTACATCAGTGATGAGATTTCATATGAGAGTTGCAATAGCCCCAGGTCACCCAACTAGCAGATATAGACTAGTCTAAAACCCTTGATCATCACATAGTTTTCTTAACATCTCTAAAGAAAAAAATTGACCAACAGAATAAGTAGTTCTGATTTGATGAAAATAAACATCATTAATGATATACAAATCTCACCTCAGATTCTTTAAAGATTACTGATGGTGCCTGCACTTGGTTTCTCCTCGCTGCATTTCTCACAATGGCTTCTGCCTCTGTCACTCTTCCCTGAGTAATCAGCCACCGAGGCGACTCGGCAATAAACCTGAACAAACAATTGTAAGATTTGCTTAAATTCAGAATATCATTCTTAGACATTAGTGAGTCCTATGACAAACGTACCACCATAAAGGGATGTAAACCACAGAGGTTGCAGACAGAACTGCTAACAGAGTTCTCCAGTCTCTGATACCATATGCAATCCAAGGAAGAGTCATGTAGCCGATGCAGTAGAAAAGGAAGGCCCCAAGAGTTGTAAAGAGAACTCGCATTGTTTTACTCAACAACTCTGTACCTATCAGAGGAGGACAAAAATACAACATAAAATGCACTTATGAACAAGCAGTAAAAGTTGTATTGGCCTCGTTCCTTCTAGCACTGCTATTTAACTTTTACGAAACCTGCTGTATATTGTTTTTTATTAGAGCATTTCTTAGTATGAACTTACCGAGTACAAATGCAGAAATATAGATGGATATCTGAGAGGCTCCAACAAAGAGGAACATGACACAGAAAATTCTCCAAGACTGAGAGAAGGACTGAAGCAGAACAGAGAGAGACTGGGCCCCAAGAGACAGGAAAACAACTTTCTTCCTTCCAAACCTGAAAAAAGGTGAATTATTTACAAGTGAATCTGAATAAAATTAAGAAAGTCTAATTAACTTAGTTTTAAGACCCCCCCCCCCCCCCACACACACACACACAACAATAACACAACAGGACTGAAGAATTGTAACCAGATTAACAAGGTGTGGATTGCAGCTGACATCAGTGCTTCAGGAGCAACCTGGACTTATCAACCAAATAGGATATCAGAAGCATCTTGGCTGGACTAGGGAGAAAAAGGATGGAACTATTGCTCTGTGCTCAAAAATCTTATATTTAGATGCAAGTTAATTAAAAAAAAAAGGTTTATAATGATAATGCAGAAGGCATTAATTTGTCTTCCGAATTTAGTTACTGAAATTATTACTTTACAGAATGGCAGCACATTAATAACATGCTAAATTCCTCATAAATACTGTATATTGCAATAAATTCAAATTCTATATTTTTCCAAGTGAAAGAAGAATTACTTATAGGTCAAACTGAAAAAAAAAACTGAACTGGATATAGGACACTGATATAAATTATAGTAATTTAGATCGTCTGACAAAATATATATTTACTATAACAGAAGATGGCGCCATTTTCTTTGTCAACAGTAGACCATGAACCTTCAGCACCCTTCACTATTTGGTTTCAACAGAACTTCATTTTCTTAAAGCAACAGCCTGTAACAAGTTTTCCATGTCAAAGTGGTTCAGAAAAAAATAGAAGTCTGTCCTACACAGACAATAATGCAATAGATAAACAGACAAACATGGACATAAAAATTGTTATAGAGATTTATTACTTTTGAATGAAATACCTGTCTGAAAGTTGTCCTGAGATAAGGGAACCAAAAAGGTATCCCACAAAGAGTGTTGAAGTTGCAAATGGAACTTTCCATTGGTTGTCACAGACAAGGTTCCACTGTAAAGAGAGACAAAAAATGGAACTGACACACACAGACACAGAGAACATGAACTAAAAAAAGCAAAACAAAGGCACCTCGGAACTCACCTCAGTGACTATTGTGGACTGGTAGACATCTTTGCTGTAATTCCATCCATCTAAACATCCTTCTTGTGGCAGATTAGTAACATTAATATCCCTTCCAGGAATAGAACCTTCATCAGAAAGCTTTTTAACCTCAGCAAGATTATATCTGCTGCACTGGCTCTGAACTTCTTCACTACCCACTGCTGTAAAGGGAATAATTGCATTTCTCCACTCCTCTGTCAGGTTGATGTCTGGAATGAGACAACTGTGTTTTGGAGCTGCTCCTGCAAAGATGATGTAAAGTCCATTGAATCCAGTTGATACAAAAACTGTGTTCAAAAGGAAGAAAGTGACCCAGAAGTATGGACCAATTTGTCCAAGAAACGCAGTCTCCTCATCATAGTCTCCCATTTTCCCCCTGTGAATAAAAGAACCTCCTTTCTTCAGAAAGTAAAATGTGGTGTCCCTCTTTAAGTCTTCAGCTCAGTGCCAGAGTTATAGAGTTGAGCTCTCTGTGGGGTAGACTGGTCCCTCGGTGGGCCGGAGTCAGAATCGAAAAATTTCCATTTCCAAGTACTGTGAGAGTATTAAACCAGCTGTATAGGTTGCAAGGTTCTATCCCAAATTGAAAACCTCTTAAAGGCTAGTTGACCCACTTAGACCCTGCACTAAGGGAATTGATTTGCTGAATGTAAAATAATCTAAAGCTACAGAGTGACCATTCTATTGTACATACCCACTTCCCCACACTACCATGAACACGTTCCTGCTGTGGCTTTTCTCTCTAAACGGCATTCCTTACTTTTAAATACTCGCAAGAAATCCACATGACTGTACTCTAAATGTTGCTAAGTAGCCTTAAGACTCTTTTTGGACTGTGTTAAAACAACATCAAGCAAACCTGCCTTTATGGAAAGTTCTGCTGAAACTGTATCAATTTTTGATGTTTGCTTTACTATCTTAAAGATAAACCACCAACTCACATGGTCCCTGAGAAACTACACACTTTTTACAGATCACCATTTGTGGAAAGGCACAAATATATGTTGCCTCAGAATGTGTACTAATGTTTTCATATATGTATTTTTGTAATACAGAAACATATGGACCTATATTATATAATTATTTTATTCTTGCACTTAAAGGCTGACTTTAGAGGGAGACATTGAGGTCAGAGTCTTGTACGGTAGCCACTACTTATGCATAATCCGTTTTAACTAACTAAAGCTCCTCTGTGTTGGTTTATTTGGAAAATTAAAGAAGAGATGTTCCCAATAAAGTTTTTATTTTATTTTTTTACTGTGGCCAGTTCAAATATCCAACAGCAAGTTATTTTATTTTGTGAAAAGATTACCTAATGTCCTCAACAATAATGCAATCAACTTTAAAGAGTAAACAACTTATGTGTATTCTGCTGGCCGAGCAGAATGATGGCTGGACTGCTTCATGGACTTTGATATTCTTAACACAAACATTTAAAAAAAGACCATGAGTTAGTCAGACATGCTATGACCTGAAAAAAAAAACACATTAAGAAAATTTTAATACGTCAACATAATTTCCGGGATTTTCTACCAAATACTAATACTTATAGAACCCTTGACATTTCAGTAGTCTAATTGTCCTCGTAACTGCTACACCTATCTTCACATTGCTAATTGGTTTAATCAGTGCATTGATTAATAATCAGGAATGTACAGTAACAATGGAGTTAAAGGCCTTTCAATTGTTTGCAATTGAATTATTTCCACTTCAGCTTTGATTATTTATGCTATTTTGTGCTTGACAATTCGAAACGCCCTTAGATCCTTAGGATTAGATCATGCTTTAGTCTATTATCCTCTGCAAACAACTAATCAAACTTTAGAATCTAATCACATTTGTCAGTACATTTTGGGTTGATGACATCAAAAGATAAATCACTATACAAGTACAGGCCATTTACCACACGATGCTTACACTTTGGTCAAAGTTGTCACATTTTAATTTTATTTAGTCATGTGAAAAAAGTAAGTTCTGTTAAATTTTTTGTACTTCAACATTATTTTCATTCTTCAATGTGCAATCTGAATTTTCTTTGTATAAATGGAAAATATTTTTTTAACCTATTAAATTATTTTTGTGTTAAACATTATATGAATTATATAAATAAATATATGTCACGGAGGAAAATGTTTGCATAGCGTACCAGCCTACCCTTTAACTGAAATAACATTACTGAGATGCTTCTTGTATTCATTTACAAGTCTCAGACATTCCTTTGAGGGAAATTTTCCCCATGCCTCATTTTTAGTGATATATTTGAGGGTTAATATATATATATATATATATATATATATATATATATATATATATCTTTTTCTTTTTATTATTATTTTTTTTATTTTACAGAGTAGAATTTATGGTAAAATGAACAATGTTGAGCTGGCTGGCTAAAATATGACATTTCCAAACGTTAGAATGTTGTATCAGGTTAATGACAAATAGTTATCTCTCCTGGTGTAAAATTAATTCAAGTATGCAATCATCTGTCCAAAGAAAATTACTTTTGCCCTCTTAGGCTTTATTCAAGTTCTTACTTGTAAACTTATGTCTGCTCTTCATGTTTTTCTGGGGCAAGCCAAAGTTTCCTTCTTCTACACCTACCATGGAAGAAAAACATGCACAGTCATTTTCTAATTGTAGAGGCATGCACATTCATGTCAACATTTGCAACAGTTTGGTGTAGGTCCTGTGAAGATTTTTTTTTGTAATTTCTGAGACTTCTTTATGTATCTTGTGATCTGCTTTCAGGGTGAACTTGCTTGGAAAACCAGCTCTGGGCATGGTCAACGTTTTCAAGATCCTCCCATATGTGGGCTATTTTTCATACAGTGGAATTGCTGATGATGAACAGCTTTCAGTCTCATCACATTGTTCAAACTGACTTCAACAGTCAGGAGCAAAATGTTCTACTGATGTGGGGAACACATGATTATTTGTGGGGTTGTCCTGATTTATCCCTTATCAGAAATTCAATGACTGAAAGTTTAAATTTAAATTCAAAATAAAATTGAATAGGGTTCCCTAATATGTTTTATATCTAGAGGAATATACACAGGCTGAAATGTTTTTTAGTTCTCTCTCAAACTTGATGACTTGTTTTCATTTGCTGAGGTATTTAGATGTTTTATTTTTTTCCTTTTTCTGTATATATTTATATTTTTATTCAGAAATGTGTATTTGATTATTAAAAATGTAACACCACAACTATAATTTGTTTTCACTTATATCACTAAGCGTGCTGATAAGCCTAGTTTTTGCTGAGCTTGTTAAAGTGTTAACACATGAAGTCTATAGCAGATTGTGCAAACATTAACATGTGCTTCAACACCAGATGTTACTTGTCAGATACAGAGTATCATAGTGCACACAGTCAGAGGCTTAAGTGACTCTGACTACCTACATGTGACATTAAATAGGAGTGCATGGATTCAGTCAGAGCCATTCCAAAATGGTAACAATAGAAGAAGAAAGAAGAAAAAGGTTGCGAAAATTAACCACTTACTTTAAATCTCAATCTATTATTTGGGTTTTACCTGTATATGTTTGTGTTTCAATGCCTTAAAAAGAAATCCAAAAATTAGCATCTGCACAGCCAAACTCATGCCTTCTGCAATTATCTTACATATTGTGCTACATTAATTGCAACCAAACAATGATACATCTATTTTATAGAAATCATTATTTTTATATTTACTGATTTGTTTGTATATATCTTTACTTTGGTCTGCAGCACCCCCTTGTGGGTGACCACACCCCTGCCTCTTACAGCATTGGTAGCATGTGTTGTCCAGAAACGTATGTTCTCTTTATTTAAAATAGACATCCAATTTTGAATAGCATATAATATTCACCAAGAAAACCAAAGTAAGCAAATTAAAACACAATTAACAATAAACCACTGAATGAAATTACCACTCGAGGAAGAAAATTGGTGTTGGGTGTTCTTTGAACCTTTTCTAAGGCATCGGCTGCATGACTCTTCTTTGGATTGCATATGGTATCAGAAACTGGAGAACTCTGTTAGCAGTTCTGTCTGCAACCACTGTGGTTTACGGAACATTTTTCTTCCTCTGAAGACCACCTTACATACACGACAAGAAGCTGAGCTTGTGTTCAGGTTCAGATGTATCTGCTCATTATGGCTGATATTACCTACAAGGTTACATTGATCTTATTGGCTCTGCACCTTCATTTGGAAAATTCCTTCTGAGTTACATTTTGTTCAGAGGCTTCAGGTTGGCGTTTGAATACTCAAACACTGCAGACTAAGAGTGTAGTGCCTAAGGTTTAAAAGAGGCACCTCTTGAGCAGCAGTAGGTGAGGTTATGATTTGTGTTACCGGATGTTTCTAGAGTCTCTAAAAGATTGAAAGATATTTTATAAGACATTATCCTCAAAGTTAATACTCTCAAAAGTTTCCAGAAGCAGCTGGCTGCAGTACTTTCTTGTTGAGTACAAGTATGATATATATGATACTTTTTATTGATGGTTAATACTTAACCTGAATTAATTGAGACTATTGACACTTTGGATGAGCAGGGAAAGGCTGTTTCAGCCTGTATTTGACAGGTATCCACAAATCTAACAACATAGTTAAACCCCAAATAACAGTGCATTCTCTTCCAGGGGTGAGAATGGGTCTTCACCTTCAAGTTGGTGTACTTGGGTTTATTTTTGTCTGTTATCTTTAAATGAAACTGGGGAGAAAGATACATGTTTTTTCTTCAGTAAATAATACTAATCCAAAAGTCTGGGATGGTTTGGATTGACAATCCTGTCTATATTGCAGCACATATCTAATAATCAAATGTAGATAATGAAACAAATAATAGACAATAAGGGATACAAGAGGATAAAGTGTGTTTTATTTAGAATTATATGTGGGATTAGTCTTAAAGAAAAAATGAGGAGCCCAAACATTGAGGAAAGAGTATAGTTGTTCCTCCTCTACATCAAAAGAGGACCTTAATTTGGTTTGGGTATTTGATGGTTGATTAGTTAATCGGTTTGATTCACATATAATAAACCTAGCTACCTTTCATCCACATTGGTGTCTTCTCAGCCAAAATTTTTACATTTTCTAGACAAATGCCAATTTATTTTCAAATACATTTTATGAGGGGTGGAGAGCTCTGTTGCGTTAGCCTTGTTCCATTTACAGTACATTTCTCCATTGATTTTTAATTTCACGTAATGCTGAATTTGGTTTACATGACATGTTAGCTTAAAATATTAAATCTAAGAGCGCATAACACCCAAAAATGCATTTGTCGGCATTAGAAAATCAACAAGGTTTAATTTATGTAACTTTCTGTTCTTTACCTATTTTGGCATAAAAGCTTTTTTTTTACCTGTTTTATACCAGTGTTAGACCTATGCTAGTTTTATAGGGGAATTTAATAGGTTCAATGACACTTTGCTACTTTTGTTAACTACCTTGAGGTCTAGGGTTTTATTTGAGTAATAAAAAAAACAAGCTGTTAAGATATCGATTTGCTATTGTTGCAAGTTTCTCTTGGTAGCGAGCAATAACCTCTGGCAAGGCAAGGCAATTTTATTGATTTAAATTATTCTGTGGTAAAGAAAGAAACAGAACATACAATATGATAAAAGCATGGAAAAACAAAAAAGCAATTAAGAATAAAACATGAAAAGCATAAAAAAAAACAATTAGAGAAAGTAAAAAAAAGAAAAACAGCAATTCGGCATGATAATTGTTTACTCAAAGGCAGCTCTGAACAGATGAGTTTTAAGTTTTGATTTAAAGCGGCACAGTGTTTCAGCAGCTTTGCAGTCATCAGGAAGTTTGTTCCAGATCTGAGAAGGATAGAGACTGAAAGCTCTGGGAGTTCTCTGGTTTGATGGCTTTTTGAAAACCAACACATTCTGTAACACATTTAATGACAGGCTTGATTGACCTTCTGTCTTATCTTCTCTTCAGATTGACAATAACTCTTTGAACCGGCTGGATCCAATCGGAGCATTCACACTGGCTGAGGTGCGGATGTGGAACTCAGTTAACTTAGTGTTGCCATAACTACTTTGAAAAACTAATGTGATTACTGAATACTCATTACTCCTTCCAAAATTAACTTAGTTATTTAATGGGTTACTTTATTTTTAAAGTAACTAAATGAAATTACAAGTTACTTTATTAGTTACTTTCAGATGTAGCCGGTAGCACTTCCCACTGCCTCAAGATAGAAACAATAACCAGTATATACCAGCTGTACAGAAACTGGATTCAACCCTCGTGTGAATTAGACGTTAGGACTCCCAACTCTATCGGCTGAACAGGACAGTACTTCATCCTTCCAGTCATTTAAAAAATCCACAACTACCTGTTAAGTAATGACTTTTGAAGCTATAAATCTGACCCAATTAGTTACTTTCAGGTCAACAAAGAGGAAGAACTGAAGACGTTTTTTGGTATTTTATCAAATTGGCAATGATAAAATGGCCCAGTGGGCTTCAGTTTTTATTATAAAGTTGTCAAGGTTAGTAAAAACTAGGTCTCTTCATAACAGATTGATCAGTAATTCCCAAGTTAACTCTGGATGGTTTTTCCCCGCTCTAGTGTCAGGTAAAATTTAAATATATAAATCAAACTTACAGTTATGAAGTCCACATGGGGAATTCTCCACCAACCTGCAGCTTATTTCTTAAAATGGACCAAAAAAATAAACTTCAATGGTTTTAGTGTATATATATATATATATATATATATATATATATATATATATATATATATATATATATATATATATATATTCAACCATAATATAATGTTAATCAAAAACATGACAGGCTAAACTTTAAACAAACTCTCACGCCTCGAGTCTGGGATTGTTTCTTTTGTTTTTTCCTCTGTTAATTATTATAGGATTTACAGTTATGGATTGGGGTTTGGCCTACATAGGACAGGTTTATTCATAAAGAAAAGTAAAAGTCACACTCCTTAAACCACAGAGGAGCTTGGGATGAATTTTAGCTGCAACCCCGCCAGTTTCAGAAACACCATGAATTCATTCATTCATATTACCTAACTCTGATCATGCTCGCAGAGCCTTCTGCCGACAAAGTGACTGATTATGAAGAGGCGACCTCCTTCCTCGGAGAATGGGGACGTTTCCAGCGGCGGGTCTTTTTTATCCTCGGCCTTGGCATTGTCTTTGATGGACTCACCGCCTTCTCGATCGTGTTTCTAGCCGACACGCCGGCCCATCGCTGCGTTTTGCCCTCGAACCTGAACCTTAGTGCCGCGTGGAGGAACAGCAGCATCCCGTTGGAGGAGGATGCGAGCCACGGCGGCGCACTGGTGCCCAGCAGGTGCTCCAGATACAAAGTGGAGTATTTGTTGAATTACTCGCAAAGAGGTTTTCTACCTGGAGTGGACGTTAATCTGTCTAATGTGCCCCAAGAAGGGTGCTTGGACGGATGGGAGTTTGACCACAGCGTGTATACATCTACTATTGTATCAGAGGTGTGTTCAACTACTAACCCATTTGATGCTACCACTAATATCGGTGAACATGATGATGTGCCTATTTTATTACTTAATAATCCTATAACGACGTTTTCTTTATCTATTGTAAAAAACGATGGTAGTTTTATACACGTAAACACTTTTTGGCTACACTTGGAAAAATATTTGTGCACGATACTCAATTTTAACCTTTATTACTAATTATATTTAATAAACCTGCTCCTGGTAGGCTATTTAAATGTGTGCATCCATGCACCATTACTTTTGCATGATCTCATCTGTAGGCTGCTGCATGTTCCCATGATTTTTTTCTTTCTTTTTTATGCAGTGGAACCTGGTGTGTGATGAAAGTTGGAAGACTCCACTGACATCGTCTATCCTCTTTTGCGGTGTTTTTACTGGCTCCTTAATGTTTGGACAACTTTCTGACAGGTTGTATCAGTAGTTTTAGAAATCAAAGGCTGCATGAACCTCATCTTTGTAACCCACAGAGGCGAACCCATGAATACACAAGGGATAGCTCACAGAGTGATGCTCTCTCTGATATGCAAAAATGAATTAAAAATCGCCAGTATTTCTTTAAATAGCTATAGTTAGTCAGTAATTTTCAGGTCAAATACTACTCTTTAAAACCACAAACTCTTACAAAGCCTTAAAACATTGACTGGTGGCATGCACTTTTTGAGTTTCTACTATCATCTGCATTAAATGACCTTCATCCAATTGTTACTATTTTATGTCCTAAAGTAAACAGAAATGGTCACAATTGGATCAGAAAGCTTAGACCTAAACCACAATCATTAATTGGTATCAGTCAGGAAAAGCTTGAACACTTTAAACCATTGACTAAGATAATCATTATACACAAGTTTACTCAACACAATTTCTTCCCACTGAGTTCCATTAGACGTCTTGTCAAACTCAGAGAATGCTGTAAACTCTGTTAATCAATCACTAGAGCATTCAACAATGAAACACCCAGACCAAATATCAGCTCAGTATGACTGTAGATGATATGAGTAAAGGTGGTCACCTTTTCGGAAGAATGTGGAAACTCGGACAGACAGTTAAGCAGACTTTTGGAGGTGCTTCCTTGGTCATGGATAAATCAAAATTAATCAAAGATGTTACTAGGAGAGGAATGGACCTCCATAGATCTGGATTTTCATTTGTTAAATTTTCAGATGCCTGAAGTTGCAAATGTTTTCTGTTAAAAAGTAATTTAAAAGTATGAACAGCATGACCAGTAGCCATTCTATTCTGGGAAAAGGCGGTTCTTAAAATAATGCCAAAGGTGCTATGAAGATGCTGGTCTGGAAGGCCACTCAGAAAAGGCTTAGCCATCACTCAAAGCCTTTCATGAAAAGCCAGACTGTTGATATCCAAATGTTAAGTTTGTATTTTTGGTTAGCTCTACCTTTATTATTGTATTTATTTTTTATAGGAGACCACACATACATTCATCTCCCTCCTCACACATATACCACCCTAACCTGTAGCAGCAGCTGTATGGAAATGAAAAAGGAAAAATAAATATAACTGCATTTTTTCCACTACATCTTCTCATACTCTGAATGTCCTTAAGTGGAGCTCTGGCGGGTACTTCTAGGGGGTAAAGAGTAATTTCACTCTGAATCAGTACCTCGATAGAGAGCTTGTTTCCTCCACTACATTAGCTTTCATCACCATTATTGTTGTAACAAAACTGTGGACGCCTTTGACTAAAACACTCTTGTTTTTGGATAGTCCCATAAAGAGGATGATCAGGGTTGTCCAAAATGAATAAGAAACCATCAACTTTGCATACAGAAAATGTTAACCAGTTAGTCTGCCTTAGCAACTGGCTCAAAGAAAAATAGGTTAAAAGGGCCACATGTGAATGTGATTGTGGAGTTCAGACCAATAATTCCACCGATCTCTCCTTCATTTCATTAGATAAAAAACAGCGGCATCCAAATTTGTCCTTTTACACCGAAGATGTTGTTTTTTTAGGTCAAATTTAGGAATGTTAATTAATCGCGATTAATTCACAGATACCCTGTCATTAATTAGATTACATTTTTTTATCGTTTGACAGCCCTAATATTAATGTAAAGTTTGTTATATTTAAGAGTATTCAGTTTCTTGACAATAGAATTAGAGTTCAAAATAAAATAAATTCTTTTGACTTTTGTTATCTTGCCATTTTGTACAAGGTGTTTACTTTCCAATTTATGCTTAATGTCAATTTCAGGTTTGGGAGGAAAATTATAATGTTTTCCACCATAGCTCTGCAAACAGTCTCCAGATTCATTCAAGTATTCTCTCCAAACTGGATAGTGTTCTGTGCTTTGTTTTTCATTGTGGGGATGGGACAAGCTTCCAGTTATATGGTTGGATTTGTTTTAGGTAAATCAAATAAAACGTATTTCAAATTATTAATTATGATGCAAATCCTGCATAATATGAACTTAATTTTTGTTTGATAATCTTGCTTTAAGGAATGGAGGTATTAGGCCCTCGTACCCGAACAATTTTCTCCACGGCTGGGGTAAATCTTTTCTATACTGTGGGCTACATGCTTCTGCCACTGCTCGCATTCTTCATCAGGGACTGGAGGATGCTACTCCTTGCCCTGTTACTACCAAGCTGCCTGTACATGCCTCTCTTGTGGTAGGTAGATGTCTTCTAGGATGTTTTTGTCCTTTTTTCCAAGCTGAAATTTGAAAATTTACTATTCATATTGACTGAAGAATTGTTCCTACTTAAATAATAATAATAATAATAATAATAATAATAATAATAATAATAATAATAATAATAATAATAATAATAATGAAAAAGTTAAACATTTGGATCAGATTGATTACTTTTATAAATCACAATTGTGTTTATATCCTTTAACATTTTTTAAAATGTCAGTTTATTTAATTAAGAATTTATATGAGAGAAAAAACACAAAACTGCATAGTTGTGAATTAGGATTAAAGAGTATGGAAATGTGGGATGCGCATGCACTCAGTCCTCCTAAGTAAACACTTCTATGGTCCAAGTTTTGCCACAGTCTTTTGGGGAATACCTCTACCAGCTTTGTATGGTGGGAATTGAAATCCTTCAGGATTCTTCCTTGTAATGAAGCAAAACAAATATTTAAAAAACTGTCCAAATGGTTGTAGAGCATCTGTTAATATCAATATTAACTTTTACCACAGATTCTCAAATGTATTTAGGTCTGGACTTTGACTGGGCTATTAAGACATTAAAATGCTTCGATCTAAACCCTTCTGTTGTTGCTCAGGCTGTATATTTATTTTCATTTTCCTACTGCCATGTGAATCTCTGCTGTAGTTGCAAGTCTTTTGCAATCATTTACCAGGTTGTCTTTCAGGATTGGTCAGTATTGAGCTTCATCTTTCTTTCAGTCAACTCTGACCAGTTTACCTGTCCTTGTCGAAGTAAAAGCGTCCCCAGCGTGATGCTGCTTCCATAATGTTTCAAAGTGAGGAAGGTTCAGCATGATGTAGAATGTTAGTTTTCTGAGGGTTTCATTTTGGTATTGTATGACCAAAGCAGCTTCCACTTTTCCCAGCATGGTTTTTGGTAAACTCCCAATCGGATTTGAGTGTGAGTTTATTTATTTAAAATGGGTACATTGCATACTAATGAACATATACATTTAAATGTGCAAGATTTTAGCCAATGGCTAATTTCCAACTTTAGTCCCTTCTGTAGGTTGATGTTAACAACATAAAAAAATGTAACAGTGCAGTAAGTACAACAATTTGCCTTATGCAAATTTAGGCACAGTTGTGTCAAAAGTTTTGTTCTTCCAATGGCCAAACTTTAAGATGTTTGGTAAAATAAGTCATAATTGGGAGTTCATGTACTTTGCCTGGTATTTAATGTGAGAATGAACAGAAAAAGTGGTTGGATTAAAGGCACTCTTTCTAAAAGGAACCACACAGATCACCTCTGGAAACAGCAGTTGTTACTCTGAGTTTTTTTTCACAATTCGTGTAATGGTCGTTTGCTATGGAAGATTTTGTAAATCAAGATAGTGTTGGAGTGTTTAACAGTGCTGTCCCAGCTTAAGCGCCCATGCTTTTTTAATATATGACAGTGATTGTACATTTTTGGGCTTTTACATTAAATTTTTGCTGAGCCTGTTTAAAAGCTGTTTCAATCTTTTTTAGTGTCATCCTACAGGCTGTCTTTTGAAATTCAACACTTCAAGTGAACTCCTGTTCATTTGCCTCTAGCAAGTGAACTCCTGTTCACTTGCTAGAGGCATATGAACAGGATTTTCCTGTTGTTGTTTTTTACTGCCTGTGCATGATTTATGGCTTATGCTGATGGTTCTAATGTGGACTGGTGTAAGAAAAAACAGCTTAGAACGGTTTTGTTTAGCCTTCATCTGATTTCCCTATGTTCTAAGTCAGTGAGCTGATAGAAGAGCAAAAACGTAATTCTTCATTGAAATCGTTAGTTGGAATTCCAGCATGGTGTGGATTTTGTTGTTGATTCCTTTGTACAGATTGTGATACCATCTAAGATGCAAAACGGCATGTTCAAATTTGCACATGATTAGTCTAATCATCCTGATGGGAAAGCTTTTCTAACTTTCTTAGATATTTATTATTGGCAACTGGTGAAAAAATACCGGGTTATGTTAAAACCTGCCATACGTGCCACATGATGAACCAAATCATTCACTGAAACCTGCACTGGTATATCACATTCCATTTGTTAAACAATTTGAGCATTTGGTTATTAATGGTGAGTCTTTCACCAAAATTTCTTTTTATTCTTATTTATTGACAGTGTTGTGGTTGAACATCCTGTTATCCTGCTCCGTATCCTCTTCGTACCATGGCACAGTCCGTTGAGCTATGCTGTTTCTCAGTTTACTTTTGTTTTTGGCATTCTAAGAGTCATTTAGTCTGATCAGGGCTCAAATGTTTCAACCAAAGTATTTTCTCAGTTGGTGAAGCAGCTACACATTCATCAGAGTCAAGGGGCCTAATTAATCTTAGGTCTATGGCTGTTAGAGAGTTAATTACTATTAGGCTAGAAGGTCTGTGAATTATTTTTTGCTCCTTTGTCATTAATAAACTTAATGCGTGTGGTGTGTATGCGCTGCTCCTGCTCCATGCAAGCGTATTCCCTAGTCTGATTTATTAAAGATGCAGCTGGCCCAGAACAAAGTTGCTTGATGTCCTAAGATTTTCATATTCTACTGACATTTTCTAAGTGCACTGTATTTTATCATGGCCTCCATTAATTTTACTAAATTAATGGTAAAACATGGTAACACACAGTTCCTGCAAATATCTGCTGTCTACAAAGAATCTCAGAGATAGTATAATTTATCAAAAATATTAGAAAACTAAATTTAATTTCTTTAAAAAAAAGTGTTACAATTTAATTTTAGCTTTGAATCTACCTGAAAATTTTAGTAATTTGGTCGAAGGCTGGAAATATATGGAAGAAATATAATTCCAACAGAATCCGGTTCTTTTTAATCAATTTATAACACAAAAATTTTATCCTGCATAATTCTGTATCTGAATTTATTTTTAGTTTAAATTTGCAAGCAAATAATTCCCCTGCAAAATTTCACCTGCAGGAAGGAATTTGCCTGGAAAAATTCACCTGCCACATATTCATCTGCAAATGTGGTGAACTCTTTATGACCCAAGCAGAGTCGGTCTACGGAGAGCCTTGCCACTCTCTAAGTCCCATTGTAATGGATTTTGGTTGCAGTTCCACCAGAGTTCCACTGAGGGAAATCGCCATTAGTCTAAAATGAATTGGAGTTTATGTAGCTAGATGGCTAATTTTGTGTCTTTCACCCGATTGCCATTGAGAAATCTCAGATTTGATTGTAGATAACATGGTTTATACATCAAAAGTTGAATGACAGAGTATTTATGTCCTTTCATTTTCTTACAGGTTGAGTTGTTGTTGCTCAAAACACAATAGTATTTTGCTAATGAACACTGAAACTGAAACACAAAAACTGATTGGTCATTGACGGACTGATTACAACCAGAGGTACCGCTTGATGACATTGTGGCTTGCGATGCGGCACCAGAATGTTAAGGTGGATTTTTTCGCCCAAGTTAATTTTTTCAAATTAAACTTTTTTTTGGCTGCTTGCACTGTTATCTGACAATGGTTATGTATGTAGTAAGAAAATTAAACGGTCATTGACAGTTTAAATTACTTTTTACACCAAATAAGTGACTCTAAAAAAATCATCCAGGAATGTGTGATTTGTTTGCATCTCCTTTTGAATACAATAGTCAAATTTTTAGACAAAAAATTATATCCTGAGAAAAGTGGATTTTGAAGGCTATTTCTCCAAAGACCTCCATTCAGTCTGCACTCGTCATGAGAGCACCCCCATATGGAACCAGAGTAGAACTGCAACCAGTTCAAAAGCTGGAAGTACAGTGAGAGCGGCAGTTCTCTTTTTATTAGACATTCTGTGGTGTTCACCAGATTTGCATGCGAATTTCTGCAGATTAATTTTTGGTAGGCAAATTTTTCCAGGCGAATTCCGGCAGCTGAAATTTTGCAGGGGGATATTTTGCTTGCAAATCAAAGTAAAAACAAATTCAGATACAGAATTATACAGGATAAAAAAATCTGTGTTATAAACAGCTGGCTTCTGATGAGACTATTTTTCTTCCATAGAAATGTACCAGTTAATTACATCTGGCTTTTGTATGTAATCTGAAATGTATTTGTTGTGTTTTTAAAATATCATATGCAATTCCCATTGTAGTATTGTACATGATGATGTTTTATCAACTGTACCCCGGAAAGATTAGTAATCACTCTGGTTGAAACTAAAGAATATCAAAATAAATACATAGCAGGTGGAGATACGTTGATTGTGCAGTGAATTGTGATGCCTCTTTGGAAAAACAAGGGGAAAATATACAAAACTGTCTGGTTTATGGCTATTAGAGTGTTAACTACTGTAAGTTTAGATTGTATGCGAATTATGTTTTTTTCTTTTTTTTCTTTGCCAAGAGTGAAGATATGCTTTTCAGAGGTGGTAAAAATGGATGCTAAAACAGCTGGAACAAAAAGTTTGATATTTTTTAAATCCCACTCTGCCTGGAATGCCTACTTATTTTGCCCTAAAATATTTTGCATCTTTTGACAGAAATGCTCAGATTGCATATTGATCAAGGGCAAAAGTGCTAAATGGATTCTGTGCATCTTGCTGCAGTGTTAGCAGGCGCTGTCTTACCTGTGCATGGATAGTAAATCAGCTGACACAAGATCTCAAGAAGAAAACTCAACCTACATGTGTTTCAGTTAAAATCCCTGAAGCCCTCTGTTTCCCCTGGTGGTTTCTCTTTGAGAATTGCTCCTGTGAGTTGCCTGCTCTAAAACTTACTTAACTGCGATCCTCCCAAAGTCTCGGACCCTGCCTGTTCCTCGAGATCCATTCATCCGCTTTTTCATAAGCTCTGGTCTTCAGACCATGTCTAACAGCTTTCAAGTTCCTAGTGCTTGTGTGGCTGCAATGCAGCTTCAAGCTGTTGTCTGCATGCCCTTCATGCTCTGTCCTCTCTTGTACTATCCTCATTCTCAATGTCAATAAACTGGCAGACATTTTGGATTCCTGGCGTTCTCTATTTGGCATTATTTTCACCTTCTTCAAAGTAAGGCTCAGCATCTTAATTATTTAAAGACCTATACTCACCTCTTCCCCTTTTGCAGTTCTCTTCATTCCCCTTCCTCTGTGCAGTGTCTCCAATTCCAGTGATCATCACTCTCAACTCCTTTCTTCAATAAATCATTTTAGAATGTATTAGTCTCTGATGTGGTATTCTGCATGTGGGTCAGTAAGTTAAATACCAACATGACACCCTGGTACACTGGTTGCTAAGCTAATGACTTGAGAGTTTGGTTTTAATGACTGGAGAAGTTGGGGGCTGATTTTTTTGGGTAGAAGTGTAATGGCCTCCTCACTAACTCTTACATTCTTTTAGGTTTATGTTGTAGCACTTGGACCAGGCAATCTGCTGATTGGAGACATATAGGGCTGGTGTCGTTTCCCCTATAAAAGCTCCTCTCTACTTGAACTTCAAGGGAAGATATTATTTTCTCTTCCTGCACATTTTTTTTACTTATTGTTTGGTGTGGGAACTTTGCCCCACAAACTTGATTTCTTTATTTTTTATGATAATAAAGCTCTTAAACTTTCTTTCAAGTATGCCGTCTCTACCCGTTTTTTTTGTTGTGGCTTTAAGATAGGTCATGACACATGTTACTTTTGATCTGCACTGTCAATAACTACTAACACTATTACAACTCTGTTTAAGGACTTTTGTTTTGGGGATGTAACTTTTGTAGCAGGGAGATGCACTCAATTTATACATATGAATTACATTATCATTGTCGTAGACTGCTTCATTTTGTTAGTATAGTTGTAGCTTTTCTGTCATGATTAGGATCAACTGTTTCTCTAAAATTTTCTCATATCTTTGCTGTTGCTTTTTTTGTTGACTTTGTTGTATAATGAGGCAGGTTAATCCCAGAGTCACCCCGATGGTTGCTCTCTAAGGGAAGATTAGAAGAAGCAGAGGCCATAATCAGGAATGCTGCTGAAATTAACAACATTGAGACTCCAGTGATCATCTTCACTCCTTTACAGGTGAGAACAACCTGAATGGTTTGGTAAATTAGAACAGATTCCAACAACCTCCATATTTTGTTAAGGCAAATGTGTCTCTTTTTGACAGAAGTCATTGGGCCTGATTTATCAAGATTCCCAATAAAAACAGCAAAATTGGGTTGTCCTTCATTTGTGGGTGATTTACTAAGATTGCGTCAGCAATTCATAACAGGTGTAAGGAGCAGTATTCAAATGAGGACTTTGCGGCTGCTGCTGTGTGTGCCATGAGCTGCACCATTAATAGAAAGGGGAGGAATATGTGCATGGATTCATGATGCGTCTTTGGCAAAATAAAAGGAAAAAAAACAACAGTCATATCAAGTGTAGAGAGTCAATTACTATTAGGCTAGAATGTTGTCAGTTATATTTCTTGTTTGTCAGTAATACACTTAATGCGTGCTGTGTACATGCATCACTCTCTGCTCCATCTAGGCAGCATATTCCAGAGTCTGAATTATTAAAGCTGCAGCATATCCAGAACAAGTTGCTAGATGTCCATATTGTAGTAATGTTCAAATGTAGTGCACTTTATCATGGGTTCTATTAAATGTCAAGATAAAGTAGAAATTTTTTTTAGAAAATATGAAATTTGTTCATACAAGAACAAGCTACAACTTTTTAGTTACTCTGGAAAACAAATGCATTGAAAGCATTCTGAACAAAAAATACCACCATGGAATCATGGTAAGGGCAGCATCACCCTTTCATTTAGCTGGGTATAAGGTTTATCTTTCAGAAGAACAATGGGCTGACAATTACAGCCAGAACCATAATGGAAAGGTATTAAGACTGGCAATATTTAAAGATGCTTAAAAACAAGTTTTCATTTTCTTTATGTACATATCTGGCTGAAAATATCTTTTTAGCAAACGGCAGTAAATTCAAAACCCTGCTTTTCATTACAGTACCTCTTGACCAATGTCTCAGCATGTTGATTAGATGTCTGTTGTTGTTGTTCTTCATGCTTTACTGCTTCACAGAATGCAGTTAAGCCCGAAGAGAGGAGGGCTTACAACATCTGTGACCTGCTTCGTTCTCCAAACATCCGCTGGATCTCGATCATGCTGTGGGTGATCTGGTGAGTCCATGCAGTCCCAGTGGGCCTCCACATTCCAACCACCTACTGCAGTTGTATATGCACAAGCACACACTTAGCTCAGTCACACTTTTACACATGGAAGGACTGTGTGTGTGTGTACATACTGTACCCACACAATCCTTCCATGTGTTACCTTTTGTCCATGTGCCATCTAAATTACGGTCAAGACCCTTTCTATGAACATCAAAGATATGTGAAGTGCTCTGCAACAGCCACTATGATCAACATCAGGCTTTATGTAACTGCACAGCATGGATGCAATTTGTGTGCTGAGTGGAAAAACAGGTGCAGTTTGATTTTTGCCTAAGAGAATACCATGTTTTTAACAGAAATTTTTCTGGGAACATTTATTTACTATTAGAGCACTAAAATGGAGCAGAATACTTAAATAATTTTAACAGTTTGAATTTAACAAAATGCAAAATAATTTGGGGAGAAACTGGTGATAAATAGAAATAGCAATGTGTAAGACGCTCTAAAACATTTAAAAACAAATGTGCTTTTTTCCCCCCGACCACTTAAATTATTCGTTACCACTCCAACCATTAAAATAAATAAACATGTTTGAATATGTGAATTTTTCTGATTTAGAAAATAAAAAGCTGAAAAGTAGCAGTGGAAACATGTCAGTATTGCTTTAAAATAAAGCAAAAACACTCTATATACTTGAAGTTAATATTTGAAGTAACACCTGATCAATGCAAAAAAAATGTTTTATGGTTTGAAATATGTGCTTTAATCTTATACCCATAGGAACACCCTCACCATTGGCTACTTAGGCCTTTCCCTGAACACGGCCAACCTCCACGGGAACGCCTACTTCAACTGTTTCCTGTCCGCCCTGGCAGAGATGCCAGCCTATGTTCTGTCCTGGATTATGTTTCGCTGGTGTTCCAGACGAATGAGTGTTTTTTCATCACTCTCCTCTGGGGGCTTGTTTCTTCTCATCATACAGCTCGTACCACCACGTATTATACCACTGCTTGCAGAATCTTATACTGTACATATTTTCCTATAAATTGATCAAATTCATGTTTTTACTCACTGCAGACTTGGTTTTTCTATCGATAACATTTGAGATGCTTGGGAAGTTTGCCGTGTCGACTGCGTTTGCTGTTGTGTATGCCTACACAGCAGAGCTGTACCCAACTGTATTGAGGAACACTGCTGTTGGTGCCTGCACCATGGCCTCCAGAATAGGCAGCATTAGTGCTCCATTTTTTATTTATTTAAGTAAGTCTGTCATTTTCTTTTGTTTTAAAGTTGATAACTCGTGTACTTAAAAATGCAGAAACAAAAAGTGTATAGTCACTGACAGTGGTTATCCTATAGGTTTGTATGATTTTCTCTCAAAATCTCCATTTGTGTTAGCTGGTCCTTATTTTAAATGCCCTGCCTGTTTTTATGAATATTTTGAGGTGTGAAAAAGCCTTCAAACAAACATATGATTAATACTGGTGTAGCATTATCTCACCCTACTTTATCTAGTCTTTCATGTAAGTAAAATTTTTTTAAATCCTTTTTTTTATTTTTTTATTTTTACAAAATGACTAGAACCACAACTTATGACACCACTTACAATTCCTTCAAAAACAAATAATTAGAAAAGCAGTCTGGGATCAATGACCGCTAAGGCAGCTTAGCCTTAGAACGTTTCTGAACGGGTAGAACTGTGACAACCAAAGCTGAACAGGTTACCCAAGTTAATATCTCACCACACAAACTAAGCAGGATGTTAAGGGTGGTAAAACAAAATGTCCAAACCTCATTGCTTCAAATCTTCAGAAAAAAAGGTTTTAGGCCCAAATTCAAACTTTTTGCATGGAGTTTGCATGCTTTTGTTTTTGTGCTTAGGATTCTCCTGGGGTACTCACGTCTTCTCCCACAGTTCAAACATGCATTTGATGGTAATTTTAGTGTCTCTAAAAGGTCCATAGGGGTGTGTGCGTGTGTTCATAATTTCATGTTTGGCTGTTACTGTCCCCAATATGTACTGATGATCAATGCAGAGTATACCTCTCCTCTGAACATGGCCATAAGCCCACACTAAATGACCCTGCAAAAATAATCTGGTATAGATTAAGGATGATCTACAAGGGATAAAAAAAGAAAAGAGCTCTGAACATGTGTGCTTGCTTAACCAGTATCTGTGTAACACCACCTGCTGTGCATCAAAATTCCCTGTCACTCTTTTTTTAAGTCTGCTTGTCTTTGTTATCAAGGAGGAAACCCTGATAACAACTTAGAATAGCTCCTGACAGAAAAATATTACTTGGAAACACAAGTTCTCTTGATGCACTAAAGTCCTTGAATAGTAATACATGTTTTTGTTTCTAGCAGCTGTGCAGGCTATTGATAGTAGACAAAGTTGTTTTTCACCTTCTTTTTTCTTTCATTTGATGTTACAACACAGGAACCTATTCCGCTTCCCTGCCTTACATACTAATGGGAAGCCTTACAACCTTAGCGGGGTTGCTGAGTCTTCTGCTGCCCGAGAGCTATGGAATGCCACTGCCGGACACCATTAGTAACATGCCCAAGTTCCCCGGGTAAGACTGAACCTGCTAGACCTGTGTCTAAATGACAAGCATTGTTGCTGTTCCATTCATCTTGAATGGTTTTAAAGCTAATCTTAGAAGCATACATTTTTTTTGCCTGAAAATATATTTAATTCTTTTAGATGAGTCATCTTTTTAAATTGTTAACCCTACCAGTAAGTTTAAACATGAATACCTTTTTGCTCTTTAACTGTTTTAGATGGCTTCTTTAAAGTGGATATATTATGCCTCTTTTAAAAACAAGTTTTAATGGGTCTATGTCTGTAAAAACACATTTTTAAAAAGTCAGGTAATATTCTTTACACAAAATCAGTCTCACATTAAGCGGTCTCACAAGCCAAGTTCTTGACAATTTCATGTCTCTTTTTTAAAATGAGCTGTTTGGAGGGCTCTGTGACTTTTATGCCAATTATTGGTTGCAGACCACTCTCACCCATTTTGTCAGTAGCATGTGGTTTGCCACACATGAGAATGTCATGGAATTGGAATTTGGTGGGCAGGGTTTGATAGGTAAGGGGTGGTTATAATCAAATTCCGCTTAGAAAATGCACTTTTTCAAAGTAATTGAAGAGTCACAAGATTTCTAACAAGATTTACTGGTCAATCTACATTGCTACCCTCATCTATGGTCACGAACTCTCGGTGGTGACCGAAAGAACGAGATCAAGGATACAGGCGGCTGACATGAGCTTCCTCCGCAGGGTGGCCTGGTTCTACCTTAGAGATAGGGTGAGAAAGCTTGGTCAGCCGGAGGGGGCTCAGAGTAGAGCCACTGCTCCTCCACCACGAGAGGAGCCAGTTGAGGTGGCTCGGGCATTTGGTCAGGATGCCTCCTAGACGCCTCCCTGGTGAGGTGTTCCGGGCACATCCCACTAGGAGGAGGCCCCGAGGAAGACCCAGGACTCGCTGGAGGGACTATGTCTCCTGGCTTGCCAAGTGGCCGGGGAGAGGGAAGTCTGGGGGTCTCTGCTTAAGCTACTGCCCCCGCGACCCGACCCCGGATGAGCGGAAGAAGGTGGATGGATGGATGGATAGAACATTATTTTAATTAGCTAAATGCCAAAATTTGTTTTTAGATGTTTTTGCTGTCAAAATTTACAATCACTAATCTAGGGATGCAATGATACCACTTTTTTTTCAAACCGATACAATATCGATACTTAGATCTGAGTTTACTTTCCGATACCGAGTACCAATGCTAATAATTCTACATCAAACATAAAAAGTAATAAATTGGAGACTGGATTTATTTCCTTCTTTGTTTGTTAGAACCAATGATGGTGAATGTATTAAAATATTTATAAAATGACCATGAAACAAAAGTTTTAAGTAAAATTTTTTTTTTTTAAATTAAAGTATTGGTTCATGGTATTGGTTAACTAAATGACAACGATACAAGTATATTAGAATGGTATCGACCCCGATAACAGTATCGGTGGATCCCTACTAATATCACTGTACCGTTAGGAATCTTGGTGAAATCATACCTTCATACACTTCTAATACATTTGTGTTAATTGGATGTACATGAGCTGAGACTGGTTAGAAAGGGTCTGTTCAACATGAAATGAGTCAGTGAAATATGGACTTAAAAGCTACTCAGAGATAAAGGAGAAAATACTCCAAAATCTAAATAAAGTCAGATTGCAGGCTCTAAATGCACACAAAAACAAAGTCGAATAAAAGAAAATTTGAGTGTTTGAGCGTGATGAATATCATATCTAAAGGAAAAAGGTTAACAGTTGCAAGCTTGAAAACACCATCTCGATTGTGAAGTACGTTGTATTGGTGTTTTGCTGCAAGACATCAGCCATGAAGTTTGATCTTAGATGCAAATGGGGCTTCCAAATCAACAATGACCCTTATAGTACTGAAAAATACGTAATTGAAAGGTGGCCTCAGTCAGTTTTTCACAGTTGCTTTACAAAGCCCTTTTCTCAGTATCTGAAAATCTTTAGGCTGAGCTGAAAAGGTGTGTGTGAGGAAGGCAGCCTTCAATTTTTGTTCCATCTTGAGAAACTTCTCTAAAATGTTTAATCCATATGATACAGCTGAGGTCATTTTACTAAATACTAAGAAAAGGTGAGCCTCTGAAATAAAGTGGAAAAAACCAACACATTTTTCATGTTGATATTTAGTAAACAACTTCTGTTAACCTAAAACCTATATGACCCAAAAATGAAAAAAATGTTTTTTAATTTAATGTCAAACAGGGAGAATTTTTTTTATTTTTATTCAGTTTGCACTGATCTATAGCTTCACTTGTGTCTGTTTTGCTGCGGGTAACTCCACAGAGGATACTCATTAGTAAAGTGGAAAAGAGCAAGCTCAAAATTCTTGAGCTCACCCTAAGACCAATAAGACCAGGGTATTGAACAAAATATAAGGTGTATAAGACTAGATATTCGATTTATTATAAGATGGTTATGGCTATTGCTATTTTTTTTTTTCTTTAACGTGTCCTGTCTAGCAGTTTGCCACTCAGAATTGGTGTCTGAGTACCAAGTAAAAGCCCAACAGATTAACTTTCCCAAGCAGAGTATTACAGCTTTGCTATAATACTCCACTTGATGTATATGTATTAAAAAATCTTTATTAGTGATTACTGAGGGTTCAACTTCCTGAAGTCATGGTTACACGAAACCGAGACAAGAAGGAAGAAAGGAAGAAGGTGAAGAAAAGAAACCGCACCAGCAGAGGTGCGAACTGACGACACAAGACAGGGAGGCAAACAAAGAACACAAGAAAACAACCCAGTCCTCTGCCTCTGCCGGATGGCAGAGAAGCGGTAAAACAAAACAAACAAAAACAACGAACTGAACAGAACCACACCAATAGTTCAGATCCAGTAATAAAAATTAAGAATTACACATTCACTACACACAAGCATGGATTAATAAACACAATACTAATGTTTCTGTTAAGCTCCTGGTAAAAGCTAAATAGTGACAATAACCTCAGCTCAAGATATGTCCGACCACACCGATGTCCCCACACCTATGTGTGTGTGTCCGAGCATGCAGGTCTGAATAAGGTTTCCCCATGCAAGTGATTGATAGCTGGTGTAAGGAAACGTCAATCCGTCCTACAGGAATCGACACAGACATGAAGGAGGCAGGTGACACATGCATCCAGAGTCCCACAGAGCGCAGGAGCCGCAGGCGGACCAGCGCAGGGCCGATCACCCACCAAGAGAGGAACAGATGGAAGCCCCAGGGGAACACCAAGCAGCCGCAATGCTGGGGCCCCGAGAGATCGCAGGGACGAGCCCACGGGCTCCGCCGGAAACCGGCTACGCCAGGGCGGGCCCGGAACAGGACCCGGAGGCCACGGGGATCAGGGGCACCCCGCCCCCCAGCAGGGCCCCGACCAGGGACCAGCCAATCGACGGACAATACACGCCGCCGCCACCCCGGACCAATACCCACCGCCAACAACCCGGCCCCCCCCACACACCCACACGCCAGGGAGCCACAGTAAAAGCCACAGCGGATGTACGCCCTCTCCAGGCCGCGCCCAGCCAGCACCTGGACATCCAGATCTACCAGCTCCCGGGTCCAGATCCCGCCACATGCAGAGCGCCAAGATCTGGGGCCCAGCCAATACCGGACAGCCCCCCCAGATGAACCGACCAGGCAATAGAACTCATGGAACTGGCAGGAGCTTGGGTGCCGGGCACGGTCCCCACCGATCCACCGGACTGCACCAACCTACTTTACAACCCCGGCAACCCATAAGACGTGCCCCAGTCAGCGGCCCACCCAGAACCAGCCAGGCATGCACCAGGACCGAGCCGAGCCGGGCCGCAACCGGGACCCCCGGCCCTAGGCATCGAGAGCCATGATCGACCAGCGGGCAGGACCATCCTTCACCGACGGGGAGTGACGGAGGGGAAGAAGATGCACCAGGCCAGAGGGCAGCCAAACACCCAACCTGACAAGTAGAAATTGACAGACAGAGACACTCATACGTACCCTCCCTCTCATGCGCACACATTCTTACATATACAGGACACACGAAAAAAGGACGCTGTACACTCATTCATACACCCCATACAAACTCTATACTCCCAGGCCCAGGGACAGACGCCCTGATAGAGCACCCTGCCCCTGCACCCGGGAGACGGACCCCTTGCCCACCAGGACGGGGACAAGCAGACCGCCAAGGCCCCCACCCCGGCAAGAGTAGCCCACTAGCCTAGGTCCCCGACCAGACGACCTGATAATCTACCAACCCCTGATGGTCCAACGAACAGGGGTGTGGAAAGACCCCCAGCCTCTCTCCCCCTGCTCAATTGTGGTGTTGTTGCGTGTTGTTCTAATGTGCACTTAAAACAGAGGGGTGGGACATGGGAATACTGCCAGGTACCCCAATCTCCCTCCCCGGGCCCTCAATGTCTGGATGCATTTAAACAGTGGGTACCGGCACCACAGGTGAGGCCCCATATAAGTGCCGAGGCGCACCCACCGCCAGGTCCCTACATGTGCGTGTTTCATGTAAATGTTGCAAGTGTCTAAGTTCCAAGTGTCTAAGAACCAGTAAAAAGCAAATACATTTCTTTTTAAATCACTCAGATTATACCGTGTAAAGTAATTCTGTTGCAGAAAAATAGGGTAAGCCAAACGTTTACTTGAAGTTTATGTCAACGGTGAGTTTATATGAGCTTTTTTCTTTTTTTTTCAATAGACTTTGGTTCTCAGCTTTGTTGAGCTATAGTCAATACTTGTATAAAGGGAATTAAAAGGAAGCATTCTTTGATTTCTTTGTTTCACCAGATGTTGTCAGAAGACACCTTACATCCCTACACACATTAGAAAGGAGGAAAAAGCAGCGGAAGTAAGATCCCTGGTCAAAAGGAGCAGCTCTCAAATTTGACTTCAAAGCAGATGAGCAGTAATGTAGTCCACGTGTGGATATATCAGAAAATTCATCTTTGATCTGGGAAACCATAGATTTCCACGGAAATTATTTTGTCTTCTACCCCAACATTAACATACTCTACGAGTACCACTACTATTCTCTGTTGTGTATTACTATTTTTCAAACAACATTCATTGTAAGTATGATTGTAATACGTCCTTTATCCTCAATGTTTTGTCTGCATCATTTCTGATTTAATAATAAAGTGACTCTCAAATCTGTAACTTTAGCCGTTCTCCAAAAAAATATTTTGAAATTGTAATAAAATCATATTACTACACTTTTAAAGCTTACCCTATTTGTCTAGTATCTAGTATTGACTAATGTTTCAATATCAGATTGATCTAGGGTATGCTTTAAATTGCATAGTGAGTTGTATTTACTGATGACAAAATCATTATGACCACTGAAAGGGAAAACGTGGAACACTGGTAAGCTTTCCATCATGACACCTGCTAGTGGGCAGGACGTTTTTTAAGGAAATTAGTACCTTAATTTCCTGACTATAAGCCACTACATTTTTTCCCCATGATTTGAACCTTGCGCCCCATACAACGGGGTATTTATGGATATTTACAGCTAATGGCCAATGTACAGGTTACATCTTTCACCTTTAAGGGACACTTGCCTTAAAATGAATCATAACTTATTACTACCATGGATAACCATGCTCTCTTATAGTCTTTCATGTCATTCAAAAAATGTGATTGAAAACAAAAAAAGCATTGTGTTTTCCTGACCCTTTTTTCTAACTGCAGTATTGTCTCACCAGATTACGTGCGATGTTGTGGCTGTATAGGATGTTCATTATAATAGTGCAAATGAGGAGCACATTGATTGGTGGCAGGAAGGTGGCTTATAATCAGGAGCGCGGCTTATAATCAGGAGCGCCTTTATAGTATTGAAATTATAGCAATAATTTTGGCTTAAATTTCATGTGTTCAATATGTGTTAAGGTAAGGATTTGACAAATTGTGATGACTAGAAGACTGACCCAATGCTGTTTCGAGGTGTCAAAAGTGGTCCAAGGAAGGAACATTGCAAAACAGGGTGGATCAACATTGAGCAAGAAGAATTGGTGCTGTTTTAAGGGCAAAGGGTGGTCACACCAAATATCGACTTGATTTAGATTTTTGTTTTGTTCATTTGGTGCCTTTTGTTGTCCATCTGGTTTACCACAAAGACTTTCACTGAAAGTAAATCACAAAATTAATTTTAAAACCAAAAATAGAAAGATATATGTTCTTTTTTATCACGAAACACAAAATTACTCTAAAACATATGTTTTTAGACAGTTTTATAGGTTTATAATGAGTAGCGGTCAGCCAAATAAGCATGACCCCATTTACCAAAGTTGCTATTTCAGTGAAAATAGAAAAATAGCACAATTTAATCATATCCCTCAATCTCAACCCTATAATGGCATACAAATCTCCCCCTTTTTAAATAAGTGTTCGGTTAAACTTTCTTACCAACCAGTGACACATTTCAAGTCTTTTCCTGCTCATACAGTAAAAGAAGGTAAGTATTAGCATTCTATCTGACCTAAATGTTATTGTTTTTATCAAACTGAGATCTTCAAGCTCAATCTTTTAACCTTGTTACAAGCAAAAAGAATTTTTGAAAATATTAGTGTTTTAAAAAATTATATTGACTTCTTGTTTTTCTCATGCTGTATATGTTGCCCCAAACATTAGCTAGATAGATACTTTATTCATCTCCAAGAGAAATTCACAGTTCTAGCAGCTTACGGGAACACAGGGGCATGCAGGGAGAATACAATATAAAAATTTAAAAGAAGAACTAAGGTAAAATATAATGGTATAAAAAAGTATAATGTCTGCCAGTCCAGTTCAAGTGCAGTTGTGCAGATGTCAGTATGCAAAAACAGTTGAGTAATGGTCAGTTTGTACATACTTAGACTCCAACTTGTAGATGTGTGTGTATGATAAAGTGCATGTGTGACCGAAGGTGCATGGTGTGATTAGCATTAAGTCCAGTGTTCTATGGTTGATTTTATGGCCCTCCCCCTATAGTTGTTGAAGAGCTGCATGGCGTGGGGGAGGAACGATTTCTTCAGTCTGTCAGTGGAGCAGGACAATGACAGCAGTCTGTCACTGAAGCTGCTCCTCTGCCTGGAGATGGCGTAGTGCAGTGGATGGTGTGGACTGTCTATGATGGACAGTAGCCTGTTCAGAGTCCGTTTCTCTGCCATAGATGTAAGGCTGTCCAGCTCTGTGCCAACAACAGTTCCTGCCTTCCTCACCAGTTTGTTCAGGCGTCCAGCGTCTTTCTTCTTGAGGCTGCCCCCCCAACACACCACTGCGTACATGAGGGCGCTCGCAACTACACACTGGTAGAAGATCTGTAGCAACTTCTTGTAGATGTTGAAGGACGCCAGCCTTCTGAGGAAGTACAGACGGCTCTGTCCTTTCCTGTACAGGGCGTCTGTGTTGGCAGTCCAGTCCAGTTTGTCATCCAGCTGCACTCCCAGGTATTTGTAGGTGTGAACCACCTCCACACAGTCACCTTTGATGTTGACAGGCTCAAGGTGCGGCCTGATTCTCCTAAAGTCCACCACCATCTCCTTGGTCTTTGTGGCGTTTAGGAGCAGGTGATTAAAGTCGCACCACGTGACAAAACGTTGGATCAACTCCCTAGTTAATATAGACTTATGACCTACTTTTAGCTAAAATCTTCAACTCTAAAAACTGAACTGCTTTAAGACCCCCAAAATCTCTCTCTTTAGAGAGACACATGAAATTGGCCCTTGTTTGAATGAAGGTTCTATCCAACATGCTTCCCAAATTCTCTCTCTCTCTCTTTCTCTCTCTCTCTCTCTCTCTCTCTCTCTCTCTCTCTCTCTCTCTCTCTCTCTCTCTCTCTCTCTCTCTCTCTCTCTCAGAGAGTGACTAAATTAATTAGAGACTAACTTTCCAACTTGTTATCAACCAACTTAATGGTTACAAAATCAGAGGCTATTTTACAGATAATTATCTGTTTATAGGGTTATATACATTGAACTTGCCATACAAATGTTAACGTGAAAATTTTATATCTTCCATTGTGTGTTTTAACAGTTTGAAGAAATATCAACTTGCACAGTTCTACAATTCCTTATACAAATTGATGTTCGTTCTGTTTAATTGCTTTTTTGGTAATCTTCTCTGTTTCACATTCATAACCCTGATAAGAAGCACTATCTAGGATAGTTTGACTGTAGTCTTGTTCAAAGTTAAATACAGAAAGACATCCAAGTAGGATTAAATGGAGACCAACTCCAGCAATTAGCAATATATTCCAAAACTATTTTTAAGGAACATTATTTATTTGACTATTGATAAAACAATATATCTAGCAGAACTTGATCATAAAGCAAGCATATCCAAGACCTACGAATCTGTGTCTTTCAATGAACACTTGATGGCAATATTTTATGGTCTATCACTTATCTATTTTTTTTTTAATCAGTGTTTAAATTACTCCAAGAGAAAGGCTTTCCTTTTTAAAAACATTTTTGTCTTGATTTTAATCTGGTTTAAGAGCATTATTTTAAGACTGAACAACTTTCATCTCAACTACCAACAAGGGGCGATGTAGGCTAATGAATTTGGAAGAAGTGATGAAAAGCAGATTTCTACTCCCTTTTTAATTTGTACAAATAGCATCGATAGTATATGCAGTCTTAGAGAAATAAAGAATGTGTACAGTGCCAGCTCACAAGTTAATATATTGACTAGGATGGGCAAAAGAGTTTTAATATTACAATTTACTCATTCAAGCAAGCATAAAAGACAGACTAATTTCAGGTGAACTTTAAATTTACTCTTGTAGATATATCCTGTTCTTGATGACAAGATGCTGTTACTTTATTTCCCAAAAGATATTTATTTTCTAAAAGAAAACCCAAAGCAATGTGGGTCTGCTGTTGGAATCAAAATGCTATTTTTCACTCGATTCCTACGTGTATATCTTGGTTACACATTTTTAATTTTAGTTTAACGCATGTTAGTTCATATGTGAGTTACATTTTTGCAGAAGAATGAACCTAAATATATAGAGTTCAGTTATAATTCAGGTTATGGCATTAACAGGTAAGGGAAATTGGCATTAAAAACAAGCGTGTTACAATTCTGTAACAGCATCAAAGTCTCCCCTTGTAAAGGGGGACAAGACATCTTCTCTAATAACCATCAGAGGATGCTAAAACCACAAGCAGAGACATTTGCTATTTTCACCCAACTTGTAGCTCTTTGTGGAGTGCAACTATCTCCCTTCATATGATCTGGTTGCATAATGGCCCTCAACTGAAACAGAAAAATCAAGGAAGACAGGCTTAGATTGCAAAAAGATGTAATTTCGATATAGATATAAAACTACTTTGACAGATGTTTAAAAGTTTTACTTTGACAGACATTTCATATGTTAAATCACCAAAATTTGAGCGTGAAAACAGTAGTTTTACTTCTGACCTATGTTAGCAACCTCGACAGTATTCCTCCCACTCTCAACTCTGTCTACTTTATCCTCTGTTCAAGGACACATCATGGGTTATTGTAGAACGCCTCCTTGGTCTCTTTGTTTAGGCTCTGGTTTGAACCAAACAAAAAGATACTATGTAATTACCCATTTATTGACTGTGTACAAAGAGGAGCAAAAGTGCATCAGCAGTCAGCACATGAAATTGGCCCTTGTTTGAATGAAGTTTCTATCCAACATGCTTCCTAAATTCTCTCTCTCTCTCTGTCTCTCTCTCTCTCTCTCTCTCTCTCTCTCTCTTAAAACGCACAATGATAGCTAGGTCTGTTAAGTCTGAGACATGGGAAAACTGGTGGTTGTGGTGAATATTTTCTTCTTGTAAAGGATTATTATGACAGTAGAACACCTGTTCAACCGGTGACTGCATCTCCCCATCTTATTTTCCTTTTCATTCTATCACATGCATAGATGTGTATGTGTGTTAAAAGCTCATGTTAAAAACTTGTTAAAAAGTAGACAGATGCTATAACTTTTAATTTAATCTTTTTTGCTCTGTCAGTATATTTCACTTATTTATTGTATGAATCTCAAATCAAAAGTTAAAAAGTTTGTCAGTGCAGTAAAATAAGGGCATTTTTAACACTTCCTAAAATAAGAACAAACATTCTTCAATGGTCTATAAATTTGTTCATGAAGTGCTCAATATTTTTTGCTGAATATAAGTCTTGGTTAAATAATCTTTTCAGTGAAATCCCATGTCTAAAATAAGTATAAACTGAAGCCTATGTAGAAAAGACGTCCACACGACCTCATTTCGACTAAAATTACACCATATCGGAGGTCCTTGAGAAGTCAATGGACGTTAAAACACGTCGAAAAAAAATGACATTTGGTGTCACGTTTTGGGAACCAACATACGACGTCCGAAAATGACCTAAAAAAGACGTTTTGTCATCACTTTGCGCAGTGGGGAGAAATGATATGTAATAAATAGCCTAATCATGTGATAAGTTCATTTTTAAGGCCTTATCAAACAAATCAATTTGACGCCTTTTCTTGTCTTCATTGTATGGGTTGGCATTATAATTTATAGTCCAGCCCTTAAGAAACATCAAATTAAAAACTAAAATAATATTAACACACCCCAGATCTTGCCACAGTGGGTTGTGGTTGGACAGATTTGCAGGAGGAACTAAACCACAACTTCAGGAATTCTCAACCTGAGCGAATGCACTGCGATTCTGCAACGCTATGCCTGCTGTAACTTCTGATTCCGGCAAAATCGCTGATTATGAGGGTAAAACCTCCTTCCTCGGAGAGTGGGGACTTTTCCAGCAGCGGGTATTTTTTCTTCTCTGCCTGAGCGTTGTCCCTAATGGATTTGCCGCGCTGTCTATGGTGTTTCTAGCCGACACGCCGGAACACCGCTGCGCGCTCCCGGCGCACCTGAACCTCAGTGCCGAGTGGAGGAACAGCAGCATCCCATTGGTGGAGGATCCAAACCGCGGCGGTGCTTTAGTGCCCTGCAAGTGTTCAAGATACAACCTGGAGCTTGCTCTGAATTACTCTGAGAGAGGTTTGATACCTGGTGTCGACGTTAATCTGTCTGATGTGCCAAAAGAAGGATGCTTGGACGGATGGGAGTTTGACCGCAGCGTGTATACATCTACTATTGTATCTGAGGCGCGTTGGTATATGGCATGTCCTGGGCGTTCTGTCCTGGGACTCCAGAAACATTGTTTATTTAGCAATGAAAGGGGCGCATCAAAGCCCAAAGCTATGATACAATGTTGGAAGTTTTATTATAATTGTTTAGAATAGGAAGAGGTGTATGAGATGGATACTCAAATTATAATATAAGTAATTATAGTCGCAAATAACCTATTCGTTTGAGATTTCAATCCGCAAAATGAGTTTTATTAAACCCCCTCCCCTTTATGTGTAATATTATTAGGAGTTCCCTGCATTTTGGTAACCTAAATGCACCAAACAACAGGATGTGGTCGAAGGGCCTTTGTATTGATAATTTAATGAAATGTCACCACTACCTTTCAAAGAATCTGCAGCACATTTTTATTAATTATGTGCTTCTTATCCAGAAGACAACATAAACACCTGGCTTGGGGATTGACTTAGTAGTGCCACTGTTTTTTTTCCTTATGTCCTTGAACAACTACATGAATTTAACGTTGTCTTGTTTTTGCTTTTTGACAGTGGAACCTGGTGTGTGATGAAAGCTGGAAGAAGCCTCTCACTACTTCCTTGTATTTTGGAGGTCTTCTTGCAGGCTCCTTTATTTCAGGACAGCTCTCAGACAGGTTGCGCAATGCACACTAAATATTTTATTATTCACAAGATGTACTGAATTTACCCTTAGGCGTTTGGTGGATTGTGATGTGACCAGGGAATTTTTTGAACTAGGCCCCTCCCTTTTGTTATAACACTAGACATACCAAGATACTTCTACTAAACATGATAAGTGCAATTAATCTTTTAGCTAAATAGTACAATCAACTAATGTTGTTTAGTATTGATAGCTGTTTTTTTACAAAATATAACAATATAAGTAATGATCACTCAAAAGTTTAACTAGAAACAAGATCTGGGTTTACAGTGTAGTCCACACAAAACAATTGGTCCCAATTTCACTTATTTTGCCGGTTAAACAATCGAATGTCAGGATCAATTTGATGATTAACACCAACATAAAAAACCTATGGTACCCAATATATTGTTAATAAAAGAATACTATTACTATGTATATTATTTTGACGTAATTATTTCAGATTGACGTCAGTTATTTTCACATTTAATTATGGCTTCAATAGATACTAGAATTGTTCTTAAAATGTTTAAGAAATCGATGTATTCATTTCCTGTTTTGGGACTTTAGAAAGCTTATCTCTACATATGAATGCAATAGAGAAAAAATATTGGGTGCTAAATTCATGTAGGCCGGGAAATCAGAAATGAGGGACATGGAAAATAAAGAACAATTTTTTCTTTGCCTTGGAAAAAAAAACATATCCAAGAAAGGGGTGCAAAATATAGCCTTGCACATCAATAGGCCTAGCTATAAATCATATTGTCTGGAGAGTTTAAATTAAGCCAACTGGACTTTTCTTCAAGAAGAAAAGTGCAGTTGGCTTCATTTAAACTCTAAAGACTACCATCTCCTGGTTGACTGAGAATCTATATCAACCTAAAATCATATGTGTAACTCTCAAGTCACCCTTATGACAACCTTTTTGTAACCAGTTTTGTTTCAAATAACAGCAGTCTGTCAGTGTATAAAGAATAGAAAGAGCAGTATATGTGTTTCCTTAAGAAGATAAAAAGGTACTGGCATCAGTGGAAGAAAATGTCCAAAAACATGAGTTCTCTTCAGAATCCAAGGAGGATATCCATGTGGAAATTAAGAGAGGAGGATTTGAAGCACTCCACATAATCTAAAAGTCCTTTATTTATTAATCAATGGACATACCAACACTATTTATTAAGTGAAATACTTGTTTATTTGAATAATCCTAAATCAGATCATTGTGAAAAAATGTTCAGTATTAATCATAAGAAGTACTTGTCGAACTTAAAATATTTGTTGAGACAGATAATATTTTAACAGTTTGTTAAAGATAGTTTTATCAATACTTCCTGCCACAAGCAGCCCTTTAAGGAGATTTATGCTCTTGATTTGGCCCACTATGAAATGAGTTTGACACCCCTGATCTAGATCATCTAGAAGAGGACTGGTAGAATGTCATGTGGTCCGATGAGACTAAAAGAGAACTCCTTGGCATAACGCCCACTCGCAGCATTTGGATTGGAAAGAATGGAGAGTTGCAACCCTAGAACACCAGACCCACTCTAAAACACGGTGATGAAAACATTGTGCTTTGGGGCTTCTATTTTGCAAAGACCACTGAGCCATATTAAGGAAAGGATGAATGTGGCCATGTATCATGGGACTTTTTGGGGATCCTCCTTCCGTCAGTGACAGCTTTGAAGATGAAACGTATCTGCATCTTTCAGCATGCCTATGTTTCCTGACAAACCGGCTAGGCATAGTGGCTATGTAAAAAGTATTTAAAGGTTCTTGAGTGGCGTAGCCAGTCTTCAGAACTC
The DNA here is from genome assembly GCA_028564705.1 of Apricaphanius iberus. Lineage (NCBI taxonomy): Eukaryota > Metazoa > Chordata > Actinopteri > Cyprinodontiformes > Aphaniidae > Apricaphanius > Apricaphanius iberus. The sequence continues at coordinate 546,307 of JAPXFQ010001349.1, forward strand.
AATCCAATAGAGAATCTGTGAAGGGAGTTGAAAGTCAAAACATTACAGCTCTCTGCATGGAAGAATTGGCCACAATACCAGCTACAGTGTGTGCAAACCTGGTAAAGACCTAGAGCAAATGTTTCAATTCGGTCATTGTCAACCAATATTACATTATAAAGCACTGAGGTGAACTTTTTTTATTGACCAAATACTTAATTTCTCCACCATTATTTAAATAAATGTGTTAAAATGCAATGTGATTTACTGGAATTTTTTACATTGTGTCTAACAGTTGAAGTGTAACTAAGATGAAATGTACAGCTTTTTTAAATGGGAAAAATTGCAGAAGTTAAATACTTTTTTCCCCCACTGTACTATTTCACTAGTGCGGTTACTGACTGCTCTGTGCTTTGTGTTAATTTCAGATTTGGGAGAAAAGTGGTGATGTTTGCAACCATAGGACTACAAGTAGTCACGACACTGATTCAGATTTTCAGTTCAAGCTGGATCATGTTTGTCGTCTTGTACTTTGCTCTTGGAGTGGAAAATATTTCTAATTATCTCGTTGCATTTGTTCTAGGTATGTAAGTTTCCCGCATTTCCATCATATTCTGCACTTCCCCGTATAATTTTAATTAATTTCAAATTTCATATTCAGGGGCAGAAATCCTAGGTCCAAGAGTCCGAACGTTGTTTTCCACCGCTGGAGTGTGTGTGTTCTTTGGTGTGGGCTACATGCTCCTACCCCTGCTTGCATTTTTCCTGAGAGACTGGAGGTTCCTTCAAATTGGCTTTATGTTGGAAGGTTGCCTTTGTTTGCCTCTCTTCTGGTAGGTAACCATCTTTGTACATATTTTTCCTTGCTGCCTTCTTTAAATGATTTTCATTTGTCTAGCATGTTGTTTAAAAAACTGTAGGTCAATAGAAACCAATAAATATAATTAAAAAATTTAATGTCTAAATTCCCTTATGGGATTTCCCTACAAACCAGTTCTACTTGCTATAGAGTGCAAGTACTTGTTTAATAGAAGGGTGTTTTTTTTTTTTTTTTTTTTTTTTTTTTCGGCTAAGAAAAGTGGTTTCTCTGTGCTTATTGTCGGTGACAGTGTCAGTGAAGCTATGCCAGCTAATTCATATTATTACCCAATGCAGCCTCATCAGTCTGTTTTATGCAGCTGCTGTTCCCCTGATTTAATTTTGGCGCTCATAGGACTGCATTAATAATTCTCTCTCAGACTGGTGGAAGAACTTTACTCTTTCCTTTCCTTACTTTCTCACTTATCCAGCATTTATTGACAGGGGCTTCTCCTAATGTAGCATAGACACACATGAGCCTCGCTTGTTAAGCCTTGCTTGAATTGGCAGGGATTGAGCCTGAGCTTGTTCATGGAATTGAATATGCCAGAGCGTATTTCAGATGAGCCTTGATGTTTTATATATACAGTGCATCCGGAAAGTATTCACAACGCTTCACTTTTTCCACATTTTTTTATGTTACAGCCTTATATTCATTTTTTCCCCCCTTAAAATTAAAAACACACAACACCCCATAATGACAATGTAGAAAGAAATGTTTAGATTGTTGCAAATTTATAAAAAAAAAACACAAAAACAACCCCGGAGAAATCACATGTAAGTATTCACAGCCTTTGACGTGAAGCTCAGAATTGAGCTGAGGATTGAGCATTCTGTTTTGACTGATCATCCACCTGCGAGTTAACCTGTGGTAAATTAAGTTTATTGGACAAGATTTGGAAAGGGACACACCTGTCTATATAAGGCCCCTGGGTTGACAGTGCATGTCAAAGCACAAACCTAGCATGGAGAGAGGAGAACCTTCAAGAAGGACAACCATCTGTGCAGCAATCCACCAATCATGCCTGTATGGTAGAGTGGCCAGACGGAAGCAACTCCTTAGTAAAAGGCACATGGCAGCCTGCATGGGGTTTGCTAAAAGGCACCTTAGGGACTCTCAGACCATGAGAAACAAAATCCTCTGGTCTGATGAGACAAAAATGGAACTCTTTGGAGTGAAGGCCAGGTGTTACGTTTGGAGAAAATCAAGCAAAGCTCATCACCAGGCCAATACCATCTCTACAATAAAGCAATGGTGGTGGCAGCATTGTCATTATGGGGTGTTGTGTGTTGAATTTTATGGAAAAAATAATTTAATCCAGCTTGGTGTAAGGCTGTAACATTAAAAAATGTGGAAAAAGTGAAGCGCTGTGAATACTTTCCAGATGCACTGTGTATATAAATATAGATATATATTTTTTGAGCTAGCTTCATGAAATACCTCTCAAGTTAGCACACATAGATTTTGTGGCTGTTACATAAGACCGAGGAAACCAACTATAGAAGAGATGCTGGGTTTAAAATAGCAATATTATGGTGCGAGTGTAAAATAGAATGACGGATTATTGATTTGTGGTATGGATATCACACACAAACCTACTCCCAACAGAGAATCTAAAAGTATCTTAACAAAAATGTGAAGCTCTTCATTTCCCGGTTCATCCATGATTATATCATTTAGATTTAGGTCATAATCAGTGCCATCATTCTGCCCATTTTAAATTATGAAGTTGATTTAAAAAAATGATTCATACAAATGGAAAATTTTATGTAAAGAAGTTCTGGAGATTTTAAAGATTTTTTTCGGTTTTGATAAGTTCCTCCTAATAAATCTTATTCAAGATACAAACTTTTTTCATGAATACATCAGTTTCCTTTGTAATATAAGTTTGTTTTGTTATCAACCATAAAGAAATACAATAAAAAAATGTACAAAAAAAAGTATTATTCTAACAGTACTTTACAAGATGAATCCTAGTTCTGTATGAGAATCATCGTTACACTGTATTCATTGAACTGCGTTCACTCATTTTAATCCCAATCCAAATATGGTGTCTTGGTTAATTTTCTCAATGATGATAAAACCCAATTATTTTTGTTTCTGTTTATATACATTTACGATAAATAGGTATATTTTTTCACCCAAATAACGGATGTCCGGTCAGCATTTTCGTCCTCCGATCTTGATGCAATCATTTAATCTCAAATCCGATCCGATCTATTAAATGTATAAAATTAAAATGTATTTTTTAGCAAGTAACTCAAATTTTTAATAATTTTACATATTTAACGTACAAATCCATCTATTTGGCTATTAACAGTCAAAGGACTGCTTATGGCAGTCAATAAGATAAATCATTTCTGAAAAATTAATAATATTTTTGGGGCACCACCTGGGTGTCCAGAAACTATTTTAATAGCCAAATATCTATATCAGTCTCAAAATCTTTAGGAGTTAATTCTTTACCGTCTATTGATCATGAAACTTTGCCATATGTGTGTGTTAAATAAGAATGAGAACAGTTACTTTCCAAAATACAAAGTTTTTTTACAGAAGAAGGAAAGGAAGATTTAATCACTCAAAACTAATAACCAACACTACTGATCAAACTAAATGAATAAAAAATAAAAGAAACAAATGGATAAAAAATGCAATAAAGATAGAAATAAAAAAAATCTGATTTATGCTTGGAGGAATCTGGATGGTTTAAGAATGAAAGCTAAGTTAGTTTACCAATTGCACTATTTAGCACCATTGATTTATGTGTAAACCATTAAAATGGAAAATTAACATTCTTTGGATCAAGAAATGTTTGTTTAAAAATGATCTGGATAAGAAGCCATTGATGTTTGAGAAATTACGTCTATCCATGGATTGGTCACTGAAGAAAACAATCTAATTCCAGTTTTTTGATACAATAGGGGTCTCAAACACGGCTAATAAGATTGGTTTCTGTTCTTAATTTTCTCTAAACCAATCTTTATTTGAACACCAACTTGGCGGTTTCCATCTTGTCCTCGTCACTCGCCTCATCACTCCCTGAAACTCCAAAAATGGGCAAAGAGGTGGAGCTGAGAGTGGTGATGTGAGGATGGGGGCGGAGGTTTAACGCTCCGAGCCGACATAGCTAGAAGCTAGTCAGAAGCTAGTGTAGGCTGCAGTCGATTTCAGCCAGAAGACCGTGGTTAAGAGACTTTTACCCCGTTTTTCAAAAACGATCACTTTAGACCTAGAAACATTCCGAGTACAGAAAACATATCGATATAATAAGACCCAAATGGGTCGGGTCACTATGGCCTAAAATGGTGTTATTTCCATTACCATCGGTGGAGGGTGAGGACATGGACGGCTTATCTTAACAACACGTCCAGCAAAAAGCAGTCACAAAGTCATCATGAAAACTCAGACCCACAAAAAAAAATAAAAGGCTTTTGACTTACCTCACATCTCAGACATCCATTAATTCATGCCTCCAGTTGTGTTCCTCACACCATTACTGATCTAACCAGCAATCATCCAGTCTGTCTAGAGTCCAACTTTGAGTCTTCCAGCCTGATCTAGCCGTCCCCCGCTCTGGATGCCGCGGCTTCTCTGTCCTGCCGACTTTGCTGCTCTGCTGCTACCCAACCGGTTGCCAGCTCCAACTCAAGTGTAGAAAGAGATAAAAGCTCTGACCAGAACAGCATGCCTATCGGCCACCTAACATAACCCCCCACCCCCCCACCCCAACAGTTGGTGAAGAATCCCCCCAAAGCAGAAACTTCTTGAATGGTCTGTTACTGTAATCAACACCACAGCAAGCCGTCTTTGTCCAATGATTCCAGATTAACATCCAAAACCAAATAAAAACTGCATAGGCAACTGATAGTGGAGTTCAGAAACACCAAATGACTGAAGTCTTTATGTTAATCCCAGGCTGTGAAGAGCTTCCCCACAAGCAGAGGGGGAAAGCAGACTGCGGAGCAAGCTATTAGCTACAGTTAGCCACCATTAGCCACCAGCGTTAGCCTAGACGAACATGTCAATCAAAAAGACACGCCCCTAATTATTCATAATTTCAAGATTCAATTACAAATAAACGGAGAAGTTAGAAAAAAATTCACCCCCCTCAGAGTTGTCATGATTGTAAACCTGAACTATCTAACCTAAAATGTTTTTTTGAACCAGGCTGTAAACATGTTTATTTTTGCTGTAAAGTTGGCCTTTTTAACATGGGAGTCCAAGGCAATTTGCTCTTTTTTGGAGCCAGCCCCCAGCGGATGAGAGCTGAACGGCAATTTTTGCCACTTCCGGGTTGACTTCACATTTTGCAAGCTGAGTTTGCCCCTTGTTAAAAATGCATCTCTGATGTAAATCCTCAAAGGCTTTTTTGTATGAGTTTATAGTCGCTGGAACCTTTCTTTTCTTTCTGAAGTTACTGTAGCCCTGGGTAGCTGGTGAATGACTAACCTTTTAGCAGAAGTTTGCTCTGACATATCGATAACTGCTCTCTGCAATTATGGCGACTGTAAAACAGGAAGACACAGAGCGGCCTCATGGGTCTTCCACTGAATCTCTTTCCGGAGGGATGTGCTCACAACACCTCACCAGGGAGGCATCCTGACCAATGGAGGAGATGCGGCTCCATTCTGAGCCCTTCCCAGATGACCAAGCTTCTCACCCTCTCTCAAAGCCCAGACACCCTGCGGAGGAAACTGATTTCAGGCGCTTGTATCTATGACCATAGATGAGAATACGAACATAGGTTGACCGGTAAATTGAGAGAAAATTCTTACGACTCAGCTTTCTTCACCATAACAGACCAGTATAGCACCTGTATTACTGCAGATGCCTTACTAATCCGCCTATCGATCTCGCGCTTTACCTTTCCCTCATTTATAGACCAAGACCCCCATATACCTAAACCTCTCCACTTCAGGAAGGACCTCGTCCCCTATCCGGAGAAGGCGCACTACCCTTTAACAGCTCAATACAATGTGTTCGGATTTGGAGCCGGTGATTCTTATCCCAGCAGCTTCACACTCACCTGTGAACTGCTCCAGTGAAAGCCGGCAATTAGTCACTCAAAGAAAACTCTAAACAGATGTGTTTTTAGCTTTTATTTAAAGGAACTCAGGCCATGTCCACACGTAGCCGGGTTTTTTTTTTTAAACGAAGATTTTCCTCTGCTCCTTGAAAAAAAAATCTCCATCCACACGTAACCGGATAAATGCGTTTTTCAGCACATTCATAGACGTGGCAAACCTGTAGGGGGCAGTAGTTCTCCCCAGTCCTATCCGCCAAGAGAAACTTTATATCCTCTCTTCAGCGCGCAGCAGTTATACAGCTTATAAAAGCAAACAAACAAGACGCGTTTTAACAATGGATGATACCAACACAGCTCTGAGGAAATAAATGCTGTTTTCTAGAGTAAACACAGGTCGCACATGAGGTGTTGGATCATTTTTTGTCGCGGAAAGTGGCGTTACGGCTCTTAAAACTCCGTTTTCACCGTCCACACGCAGATACCGAAAACGGAGAAAACGCAAATCTCCACTTTGGCCGGAGTTTTTAAAAAGCTTCGTTTTTGGTGCCGAAAACCTCCGGCTACGTGTGGATAACAGGCCAAACCGTAGAAAAATATCTCCGTTTTGGGAGATACCCGGCTACGTGTGGACAGGGTCCACACGTAGCCGGGTATTTGTGAAGTTTCAGCAACTTCACAGTGTTTATTCCAGACAAGGGCAGTGAAGAAACTGAAAGCTGCTTCTCCATGTTTGTTTCTGATTATAGGGATGATTAGTAGACTAGAGTTGGAAGACCTGCATGGTTTGGGGGTTTGGTACAGTGACAACAAAATTTCAATGTTTTTTTTTGTGCCAAGCCATTTAATATTTTAATATAAACTTCTACAATTATTTCAAATTCTATTCTCAGTTACAAATAGCCAGTGTAAGGATCTTAGAACTGGGGTGATATGTTCTACTTTCCTGGTTCTAGTGAGGTCAACAGCAGCAGAATTCTGGATCAGCTGTTTGACTTTTTAGCCAGACCTGTTTGGACATTGATGCAGCAATCAAACAGACTAAAGATACAACGCATGTATGAGTTCTTACTGTGAAAAGAGAACTTGCATCCTATAAATGTTTTTCAGATAAAAGGCTGACCTTGTTATTGCTTTTATGCGACCCTGGATAATCAGGTCTAAGTGCATTACTATGCTTTGATTTCAGGCCTGATAAGTATTTTCTAGCTGTATTAACTGAAGCTGTGTACTGACTCTTGATCGTTTCCCTCTATTTCCAAAGATAAGTCCTTCAGTTGTGTTTCTATTCAGCTGGACAAAACTATGGCACATCCATCCATTAATTGTTCAATGAAATCACCTAGGGTATGGGCTGGTACACAATCACTTTGTGACATTGTAATTTAAAGTGTCATGTGAATAGTTATTATGGTAGCTAACTGTATTGGCTGTTATAATCTTGTAGATATTAAATAGAAGAAGCCCAAGGGTGGAGCCCTGAGGGACCGTACATGTGATTTCTGTCTGTTCTGATGAAACATTTTCTTGTGACAAATAATTTCTTGTTCTTGAGGTCAAAATCAAACCAGCAAATTACTGTACCAGAGAATTCAACCCAGCTCTCCAGTTGTTCCAATAGTATATCATGATTAACAGTGTGAAATGCTGCACTGTAAATGTAACATGCAGAAGAAAATACTGAACTTATTGTAAGTTTCTGTTTTGACAGTAACAGTTTATTTTGGCTGTGTAAAGCATTAGCAGGAAGAAATATTCAGCACTATGATGGTCATTGTTTTATATCATTGCTGAAGTCTTCTTTTTCTCTCTCTTACCAAAATGTTACAAAAATGAGGCAGGTTCATCCCAGAGTCTCCCCGGTGGCTTCTTTCTCAGGGTAGAATAGAGGAAGCAGAAGCTATAATCCGTAATGCTGCCAAGACAAACAAGATTGAACCCCCAGCTATCATCTTCAGAGCTCTAAAGGTAAGAGCAGCCCAGATGCATTAGACACTGTATTCAACCATTAATTATTATCTTACATTATCTTTATAATTTAGATGCCACATTATTCACTTTCCGCAGTCCTAGAGCTTCAGAATTTGTCTTCTGTGCCACTTGCTTTGCATTGTTGTATATACAGTTTAAAATAAAGAAATCTTCCAAAAGTTAATTTCACTAATTCAACTGAAAAGGTTAAACTAGCCCCTCAAAGCAGTCATATCTGATTACTGTATTTTTAGTTTATTAGTACTGCTGGACAAATATTTTTTTGCTACAGGCAATCTGTGCTTTTTCACAGAATGAAAGCAAGACCGAAGAGAAGAGGGTCCACAACATCTGTGACCTACTTCGTTCCCCAAACATCCGATGGCTCTCTGTAACGCTGTGGTTGGTCTGGTTAGTCTGAAATTATCTCAGCAGACGTTTTTTTCATAGCAACTATGCACACAGACAAATACACTTGAAACAAACGATGCGGAGTCTTGCATTATTAGAAACTGGTTTGTGTTCATACGTTATCTGGAATACATTAACTGGCAAAAAATCTGGTACTTACATGTTTTAACTTGTTCCAATCTGGGGATAAACACCTTTGTTTTTTGCTTGAGTTTTAAAAACTGATAAGACTCAAACAATTATGAGTGTATTTTCGTTCACATAACAGGTGTGAGCCAGTTAAAAGCAATAAAATATATCAAGACTTTTGCCCGACTAATGTAGCAGCTCATATCAGCTTGCTGTACTAGTGTTACTTTATTCAGAGCGGATTGCAGAAAATGCATAAAATCCTGGATAATAAACACAGGAAGCAACTTGCATTACACCACCATGATTAAAATAGTTTCTTTTCACTCTATCTCCAACCATGGCTATGACTAAATACAGACTCAACCATCTAGCTATACAGCTAACCTTGTCTGGACCTGCTTCCTTTCTGCTGTCTAGGAATAAGGATTTCTTTTTAAACTTGACATCGCAGGGAAATGAATGTAGAACTTTGTTTTAGTCAGTGATATTGCTCTTGATTTATTCATATACTTTAGTTCTAAAGATTCCCACCTTGGAAGTAACAACCAAAGAAATCCAAAGAAAGACAATAAACTTAAGTCTAAACTAAGCTATTTGTGCATGCACAGCTACTCCTGCTAATGAGTTAGCAATAATTTAAGTCTGAAAACATTACTTGGGGGGGCACAGAGGGTTGGTCAGGGCGGCGTCAGATCACCCCCACCCCCACGCGCCTCCTGGGAGCTGAGGCTTTTATTTATACTTTAACTGTGATTAAGCCTCCAGTCACTAGGTGGCAGCAGTGCTCAAACTTATCAACAAGCTGTCTGTTCAGCCCAACAGAAGACAAACAGACAAAGATGTTCTCTAATCCACGCTGCGGGAAAGGGAGATGGAATCGCGGAATTTAACAACTAAAAATGGACTACACAAACGCCGTTCCTGGAGTGATCTGGCGGCTCCCGCTCCTGTAAGGCTACCTGTTTGCTGTTACCAGGAGGTCGGCCTGCCTCTCCATGCAGACAGACTAAACCTGCCCGCCATAGCGAGAAAACTCACAGCAACACAGACGCCCCATCCCCGAAAAAAAAACAAAACAAACAAGTTGACGCTTAGCGTAAGGAACAGAGATATTAAGGAATCGGGGGAAGATCCTTCTATAAATTCTGTAAGCCCACGGTGACGACCAGTGATAGCAAGATTTGCATTAGAAGCAAGAAGAAACGAGAGCTCTGTCAGGGAAAAAAAACGTAAACAAAGCGCTGCAGAAAGACCGTTTAACATAAAAGCACTGACATACTTTGATTTCACTGGAGTCTGGGAAGGACTAGGAAATAAAAATGAACACAGGTTTAGATAAATATCGAAGTAATATGAATATTTACCGCTTCCAGGTCTCTATGAGACTTGATCAGGTGGTGATAGATCTTATGTAATAGGGCCTATGAAAAATATATTATTCGTTTTGCAAATAGGATAGTTTTGTTCTTTAAAATGACAGGAAAATACTTGAACCATAGCACAGTAGATTTATGAAAATAATTGTGAATAACAGTTAATGTGGTATTTGGTTATTGATTTGGTCAATTGTTTTCAGTCACCACAATTACATACTTTTTGGTTTAATAAATATGACTAGAATGGAAAACGCAGACTTCAGAAAAATCTAAATGGAAAAAGTGGAACTTGTGAAAAAGCATTTCTAACATAATAAATTGATTTCATAGGGTTGCAGCTCTGAAAGAAAAACAGTGAAGGTGAAGAAGTTATGTAGCTTGAAAAGTGATAAACTGATGAAGCTGACAGGTTATCAAAAAAAAGCTTAAATTAAAAAAAAGCTTTAATATTCAATATTAGTTTAAAAATGGGGCATGGCAGAAAATAATTGAGAAACACTGTTTTAACGGAATAATACACAATGTACAGAAACTGTTCAATTAACCAACATGCATAAAGTAAGATAAATACAGCGCATATACTCTTTGCACCGCACAGGGGGTGGGACGGGGGTTATGACATCCAAAGCGGATTGTAGAAAAACTCCCACTGACAGCTTATGAACAACTTAACCCTTGTATGGTGTTCGGTTTCCGTGGGACGTGACTTAGCCAAAGAAACAAAAGTTTTTTTAAACAAGAAATTAAGTGGCTTTGGCTCATTTTCTGCAAAGAACATAAATCATAACAGTTTTTCAATTGACTGCATAGTGGACCCCCCACCATTTACATGACATACAAAGTGTAGGTACCGTGTGGTGGTATGTAGGTCCCTACACGCTCTATTCCTACTTTCTGGGGCTGCTGATATTGTTCTCTTCCCCTTCTGCTGCCGCACAAAGTTGCAAAAGTAATGAAAATTCAAGCCCCAACATGCTCTTACAATCCTGCACATTTTACCCTCTCTTGTGGGAACCAAACTTTATTTTGTCATACAGTAGTGACGATTTAAAAGTTCTCCTTTTTTCAAGATGGGTCCTTGACTGGCCCTTGGCTGGTCCTTCATAAGTCCATCACAGGTCCGTGGTGATAATGTAATCCCCCGCTATGACGTCTCAGTGAGGCCCGACCCCCAAGGAGCCTGACTGAAATCCAGCTGCAATGTATTTTTTTCTCCCTTTTATGTATTTGCTTGGTATAGGCCATGCCATTGTTAACTTCCTCGCGTGGACATTGAGCCATAGACACGGTAAACATAGACAGGTTACACATATTATGTCTGGTAAATTCTACAGAGTGGAGTTTTTACCCGGTGCCACGCCAAAGTCTTTATACCGACACAATCTGGATCCCCTGATGCAGGAGCACATTGGGGGATCCACATTTTGGCAGAGTGAAAATATCAAAATCCTTAGTTTGCCGTTGACACGTTGGATGAAAATGACTATGAGTTATACAACGAGTTAGACCACTTTACATTAGCTCCGCTCAACACGGAACACATAAGAGGAGAGGACAAAATTAAGGAATGAAACAACAGCGTGTGGTTTGGATGAAGAGACAGCATTCTGGCCACACATTAAAGAACCCCTGTCATGCGCAGTCATCTTTTTCTGTCCTCGCAACCTGTTTTCAAGGTTTCAAGTTTTCTCTCTCGGTTTTTCATATAAAAATGTCATCATGTCCTGCTGACAGCCTCACGGCTCGAAACACTGATACAGCTGGCTGTGGAGCCACTAGCAGCTAGTTTTGGTGTATTAATTTATAATGTATAGGCTATTATATATCAATTATAGGCTACATTACTCAAGTCAATCTGTTTTATATAAGTTTGTAATAGTATGACTAATTCCACATTAATACAGTGCTTTTTACTTTCGTTTTACTGCTTATTGGTATTTATATTTAGCTCATAATCAGGTCCGAGCTATTTTACCTCAAGGTTCTCCTGCTATGTTTTTCTCTCGAGCGATATTGTTTTGATTGAAAGAACCAATAATTATTTTTTATTTCTGCATGTTGTGTCTCTTTTCGTTTGTCTCTAACTCCCCTGGTTTGTTGCTACCCTTGTGCTTGCTGTAGGCAGAGACACGCAGAGTATACCCTGCCTATGACTAAACTTCCTAATTTTTACTGCTGTATTTGGACAAGAATACTAAAACACACTAAAACTAACCAACTGTAGCTAACCTAAACTATTCCCAATATAGAAACTGTAAATACTTTCAGTATTCAAGAGCCAAGGGTAGGCTACATTAAAAGTTTTTTATTAGTCTTGTTTATGTACATTACAAGTGACATGTAATAACTAATGAGCATCATTTTGGAGTGACTCCTACGGCAAAAGTACACTGCCTGAAATTCTTAAGGAACGGGTCCACCAACAGGTTTCACAGCGCTTCCCTAACCTGTCTGGGGACCAATGCAAAAAGTCAGAAACAAGATGAATGAGAGACTAAGAATTCCCCGCAAGACTGATCGTTAGGCACAGCGCCCTGGCTTTTGCCATTAAAATTTTTTTTTTTTAAATGTTCAAAATGTGAAAACACATTTCATTTTTGGGGGGTTTTCTGTGCTGTGTGAATTTTAATTTGTTGTTTTAAATAAAAATGACAAAAAAAAGTGCTAGCTTCAACGAGTTTCATTTAGGCCACGCTTTAATCACAAATGGGGGAGACTGGGGAAAGCTAGGCCTACTATAGCCTCGTACTGTAAAACTGATTTATTATCATTACTATTAGCCTATTATCATTATTATTGGTAAGTGGCCATTTGAAATGATAGCACTCTTATGCTGTAAAGCTACTGTAGCGGGTACTACAGTAGGGGAAGTACGGGTCGTTTGACTCGGGGGGGCGTTTGTATTATTGCCATTTCCTCATAAACCATGCAACAATCCCACTTCTAATTGGACAAGCACATACAGTACACCTACAACATGCCAGACCTTTCACACCTGGGCAAAATCACCTTCGTACGTCACGGCCGAAGTTATGGCCGCGAGCTGATTTCCAAATGCACTAAGTGAAAAAAAAAAATCCAGTTGATTTTTTAGATTGTTTGCTGTATTGGTTTGATTTGATGTCATTTTCACCACTAAATTATAGATTAGTTATGCTATGTTATGTTATGATCTATCTGGTGATGCTAAGAATATTAACTAATAGTTGTAAATTAGTAGCTTAATTATTGTTTAAATCATTTAATCGGGGCACCATCCAACCTCTGGCTGGAAACAAATTATTATATATAATCAAAGGGGGACCATCAACGAATAATCTCACTTATAATGATTAATTATTAGTGATTACACCAGAAAGATCCTATTTGAAGGAAGTGAATTCTTGCAGTAATTCACACACACACTGAGAATAAAAGAAACAGAGATTTGATTCAATTTAACAAATTTATTCTAAAAACACAACTAAAAGAAAAACACTACTTATACCAAACTGTTCTGTCAAGACTACTGGTACCTGAGCAATATGGCGACCAGCGATGACGCCACTTAGGTGCGTCACGGGCGCTGTGCAGGTATGTACGTCAGATCACACAGGCATGCGTAGATGCGAGATACGTCTACAAGCAGGCAAACACCGAAAGTAGGGGGACGTTTTATGGCTGATCTTTTATGATCTGCAAGAAGCCTGGTGGTCTCTTCAGACAAAGAGACCACGTGGCGCTTATCTACCAGATTAGCCTTCGGCTACAAAGAAATTTGAAATACGTTGAGTAAAAAGGGGACGGCAATGACTCTCGGTTAGGGCTGAACAATTATTTGCATATGCAATTAAATCGCGATTTGGTAAAATGCGATGTCCTAATCGGCAACGCCAGGTATTATGCAGAACCCGTCTTGGTATTGTTGCTGCCTCACTAGGTAGGCTACACTGCGAACCTTATCAACACCTAAAAACATCACACCACCATATATGAGAGTTGCACGGCAAAACTGACCGCCACCACTGTTTAAATTTCCAGTAAACAAACTTCGAGGTGACAGGGATCGCTGACCGAGCTGTTTGAAAGAATCGCTCCTTACGAACATTAAAAAACGGCACACTGAAATAATTCGTGCTATAACGGGTTTTATAGCCATAAGTATGTATTGTTAACCATGATGAATAAGCTAGGATTCAATCTCACGTACACATTTTAGCCACATTTTACCTGCGCTGTATAAAAAATGCCGACAGAAAGTTAAAGGCGCACCGAAAACAGCGGAGTATTTTGCAACAATTGACTTGAGATCAAACCGCTCTACGGAGCCATACCAGAGTCTGTAAGTGCATTTGTTCGATGGATAATAAAAAATCAGAGCTTGTTCCTTCAAGCATCTGTTGAATTAAATAATTATCATAAGTAATTCAATGCATGTTCAAGCAGAGACAAAATGGAGCCAATTTCCAGTTCTTAACATTTATTTTGAACAGATTAACAGATATGCGGGTTTTACAGAGAAAACAAAGATAATTCTCTGGGGCAGATTTTAAGAATCTGACCATTGAATGATTTTCATGTCAAAACTTTTATAGACAACCGGGCCTGCCAGGGTTGTAGGCGTTCCTTCTCCTCGAAATCTTACTCCATCCGAATGCGATGATCCAAACAATGTCTGAGCAATGATTTGCTGTCAGAGAATCCTGGAGTCAGAAAATGAGTCGTCTCTGTTCTGGGTCAAAGGTTCATTATAAAAATTTATTGTTAAATGGCTATCTGCTTCTCTAAAAACTTTTCTCCCAGTTTCCCCCCTTATCTAAACATCCTGCTTTTCTACAGCTATGCAATAACTTTTAGCCAAAAGTTTTACGACTTAAAAGCTTACCTGCATAAACAATAGTGTCAGACCCATTTTTTACAACCATGCAAACTATATAAACAGTCTTTTACCTTCTGAATGATAAAAGTTTAAACCTTATGCAGAATTACCAAAATTCCCTCTTTTCAATCTATTTTTGAAAATGGATTGATTAAAGATCAAAACCTGTAAAGCTTTTTGAAAATGCAAGAAATCCAATCCAAGAAATTTCATCAGTTTAAAAACATGAAGTATTTCAGACTAAAATTATTAAAGTACCTTTTTTATCCTTAACTCCCATTAAAAAATGTAAATCTGTTAATCATAGATTCACCCTCTTTTGGCATTAACCAAAAAAATTTATTTTAACAATTCCCACAAACTAAATTCAAAAACCCACAATGTATAAGAATTACATGTGAAGAGATAATTACATCTGACTTGATACATGTTAATACTGTGGAAGAAGCTCAGAAAATCCATGAACATAGACATTATTACTATATTATATTCTGAAAGAAATCAAACTTAAAGTGTTAAGAAACCTGTGAAATAGAAGGTATTAAGAACCCTTTTAGGCAGTGTTACGACTCTTCACTTGTGAATAAAATAGTTAATCAAATAGTTAAACAACATGTAAAATGCAAAAAATTATTAATAAATGTTCAGTCTTTATATTTGTATTCTGATCCTCTTTCTTCACTCTCATTTTATCCCCCTCAGTGGCTCCTGGCAGCTGGAGAGCGATATACAGAGCTGATCAGTGTGGAGGGCTCCTAGTTTTTTTAGTGTTCCAGTTTTTACTCCCATATTTGCAGATAACTACTCTCTGAAATGCCAATTACTTCATTAATTGAGCATTTCCCCCAATATACACAAATGCACAGACAGGCCCCGCCGCCTGTGGCCCCAGCTTCCGATTCAGCTTGGTCAAAACCTTCTCGACCCTCCTTAGGCAGAATCCTGCCGCTCCTCGACCAGGCTCGTCGTTTCCGTGAAGCTGCATTCAGTCCATGTCTATAAAAGAATTGTCTTTTCCAAATCAAATCACAATCAGATGATTACAATAATAATCCCTCTTTAATGGTAAATTACTCCCGTAATTGACCATTCCCAAACACAGCCAATCCATTCAGGTGCAGGAAGATGCGATCTGATGCCATTAAAAAGACCTGGTATGGAATCAAATGATTAATTTAACATTTACTCATTATTTCTAAATTCTTCCTTACAGCTTAACAAAACCCATAGCATGTGTCATAATAGCCAGAAATATATCCCATAAGTACGCAAAACTAACTTAGTTAGCCTGAGTTTTTCACACTTTAGCTGTCAGACCCTGTAAATTTTCCAAGTATAAATTAACAAAAACTAAACCTATAAATTTAAAGTGTCCAATTTATCTTCTTTCTCCAAACCTGAGCATGGGAGCAGAGCCAGGTTTTCCCATCCAGCACCCGACAGGCCTGTCCTACTGGGGCAGCAGCTCTGTGCTCTCCCCATTCTCCTCAGTGCCTGCTGTGGATAAAGCCAAGAACGTTTGTTAATCTCAGCAAATTGTCTCCTGCATTGTTGTGAAAGGCAGTTATGACAAGTTTCCACAGATACGTAGACCAGACATTTCATCCAGTCCACACAAGCCTTTGGAGTGCGTCAACAATGGAGAAACAGCCATTCACGTCCCATGCCCTAATTTGGCAAATCAATATAATGTTATTTAGTTTTAGCAAACATGTCCAAACTTGGTAAATCTATGGTCTGATTACAAATACAATCAAAAGTATAGAAAAACGCAGGCTAACCTCTATCAGTCAGTCTTACCCACTCTGCAAATTCTTCCATCATCCCCATAACTTCCTTCCTGGGCTATACATTTCAGTGTCAGCAGTCTCCAATTCCTTGAGGTGAGAAAAATATCTTAAAATTAATCAGTAAGATCAGTAGGCTCTATCTTGATGTCCTGCAAAATATGGTGTCTGAAAGCAAACATAACTCTTATGTCATAATGTCGATTCCTCAGATATAAACTGCATTGATACCATTCACTAATTCTTTTCTTCAAAGTTTAGTGGTCTGTTCCCAAAGTAAATAGATAACTAAATAAAATTGAAAAACAAAAAAAAAAACTGGATTTTTCTGTTAGATTTTGCTAATACACCACTAAAACATTGCAATAACAAAAATAAAGGCAATAACCATCTGCAAAGGTTCTATCCCCTTTTTTTTTTTAAAGTCGCTATGGAAAAGTGGCTCTCCTGGTTTCGCTTCACTGAGGTTGAGACGAATAGCTCATATTGAACTAAACCCCTTTGTAATCAGACTTAACACCACTTTTCCCCGACTCTGTCCCTTTAATCAATTAATAATTTCTGCTAATATAAGTATGCTACTTACATTGAGATAACTGTTGTTGATGTTGAAAAAGGTTAAAAACATCAAATGTTTAAAACAAAACCAGAGAACAGTACTCACTGATAAACTGAACATAGTTTACAAAAACAGTCTTCAGTTTGCTATACTTCAAAGTCTATCTATATTTCTAAAGAAAAATCCAAGATTTAAATCACTGACAAAACAACTTCCCTATAAATATTACCAAACCTAAATTATATATATATATATTTTTTTTAACACAATCCAATATCCATTCAAAGTACTTTTGCTTATATGATTCCTCTTTAAACAAACCCAAATGTGGTCACTTGCCCAAATATTCTTGATTGTAAACAATGAAAACTTTTCATACTTCAAAAACATCTGTCCGATTCTGTGAAGGGAACTGAACATAGTCAAAGTGATTTTTGCAACTAAAACTCCTCTTAAATTTTCGTAGGATACACAGTAGTCTAATTCCCCTCAGCAGTCAAAGAAAACAAAACAATTCAATTCAATAAAAGAGGTTCAAGAGATGAGATTTCTCTAAACAAAAACTAGTCGCAATAAAATAAAAATAAAAACCAGCATTTTTCTTTTCAGTATCCCCCTTTTCCTCTCAGGCTTCTTTTTTATTTTATTTTCTCCAATGATAAACACCAAATTAAATTGAAGCTTCTAGAGACGTCAAATACATTACCACTGAATCATGATTCCTTTAATCCAGCTTCCCAAATTAACATTTTCCAAAGTTCTAATTACGAAACAGACCGCAGTTCAGAAATCTGGGTCATAATCCAAATCGAACCAAATATATAAATTTTGAGAGAGAAAGAGGAAAAAACAAAAAATAAAAATAAAAATAAGAAAAAATAAAGAAAATAAAATCAAAAATCTAAATAAATTGTCAGTTACAGAGTCCCCACTAATCAAATGATATATTATGCCATTATTCTAGGATCAGATCTGTTCCAAAATGTTTTAGGACCTGTAAATTTACTCTCAGCATCAAATAAACTAGCTAAAGAACATCTGAAAGATTAATCTTAAATTCCAAAACCAAAACCGATTCTTATTTGTCAAAACAAAATGTGCATTCAAATATATGGTAAAAATTATTTCAATGTAGCTGGTCCAATCACATTTTGCCTCTACACGATCAGAATAAATGAATTTAGAATTTACTTCTTACTTCCAAATTAAACCATAATTTCGATCACCATGATATTCATTACTTTCAATCCTTAGACCAATTTAAATTTATCCCCAGCCTGTTTAAAAACAAACTGATTACTTAAAGATGACTCTGTGTTCTACTGTTTTCTTTTTTAAAACCAAACATTCAAATCCCACTAGTTTATAAACTATCACTATGATAAGTGTTGTTTTGCATGGTAAAAACATTTAATTTGTAACGGATTGAAATGTACTGGGTTACTTCTTGAGCCCCAGTTGAATTTTGATAACTCCAATAAGCATTTTTGTCCAGAAAATCCTTAAGAATGTTCAATTGTGTAAATAATTTAACACCAGTCTCCTTTAGGTCATTCATTCAGAGACCAAGCTATATTTCTAAAGTCTATAGAGGCATCAGAAATAAGCCAAACATAATTTTAGCATAAATGATACTTATTTAAATCACAGACTCATTTTCTGTACCATTCAACACGGTGCTTATTAAAATAATTTAAACCAGTTTGTTGCTTTCCAATTAATACCGTTTGCTTTTCGTTAAATGCTTATAATTACTACTTATAGCTTTATCTTTATTTAGGCCAACTTAACAACTCCCGCTTAGATCAATCAAAAAAAGCAAAAAATCCACCTATTTAAAGATTCAAAAAATGCATCTTTTATTTTGACTATAAACTCCCTCTTTTTAATTTTAAAGATGAAATCAAAAATTAAAACTACACCAAGTCAGAATCGACTCATGAGTAACTGTTCTTAGTCATTTACGTTTAAGTGTAACATGCATAATTATCCCAAATAAATTCGGCCGTTTTACATCCTAATTAACCAGAAAAATTTAACAAAATCCAAATTCGTTTAAGTCTTAACAAGGCAATCGTCTGCAGGAGTCTGTAATCACTTTCTATCCAAAATCAACTTTTAGCTTGCAACACATCGAACATGCAGTTAGTTTCAACCACAAACACATTGACACACAGAAGCAACCACCGCTAAGTTAGCACAACAGCCTATAGCAACGTGCTACCGTTAGCGTTCTTTGTGAAACGAAAGCTAAAACAGCACAAAACGTACGGCGAAAACACTCCAGAAAATCGCAACACACACTTTAGAAGATGACTTACCGCAATACCAGGACTTCATCCGCACAATTTATACCACTGTACCAAACTTTAATTCGGCACGAACAAAACATCTCCTGTTCGTCCACGCGGACTGAAACATATTTTTCCAATTTTAGCCGTCCCACACAGCAAACACCGATTCAACTACGTCCGTTACAGCCCAAAACCATTAACAAAAAACACAACATTATAAGCGGTGGCTTTTAGACCTAATTAATTATTATATCGCGGAGGTTTCAGACCAGTCTGTTACAAGTTTCGTAGTCCGCTTTGAGAAATTTCCTGGCGCCGGCTTCCAGAAAACCCCTCAAAAGACTCGAACAGATGGCAGAAAACCGCCTACTACCACTAATTTATTTATCAAAACATATAGGCACAGCTGTCGTATGTTAGCCGTGCTATCAAGCAAACAACTCACACAGTATTAGCTCCGCCATAGCACCTAGCTTAGGGCGGCTGCTCTGATGTCCTGTTGTAAATGTTCACAACTAATTCTTATAGATATTTAATTTCAGTTATCCATCATATTCAGTTATATATTAATTTATCTATTTTAATTTATTTATTATACTCGAGTTCATTATTTATACTATAACATTTTAACCCAAAACGCAACATCACCAGCACTTCTCGCCAAGCGCCTGCGTAAAAAACATCTCACACACACATATACAGACATGCGCAGCTCGTCACATCAAAACACCAACACAGTACTTTTATAACATTATTAAAAACTAACACCAACAACACTAACCTTAATCGGACCACACCAAAAATGCCGGACCATTTCCCATTTCAATTTGCGGTGCTGACGCGCACGTTTGAAAGAAACGTAGGCAGTTCAAGGTAATCCGTTCAGATTAACAGAGGGCAACCCAGGCGCTCCTTAATCTATTTTCCGTTTGCCAGCCTCGAACAATCTTACGAAAGCGTCCTTCCGTAATTGAGATCGCCACTTCTCAAGCCCCGATCCGCACTTTGGTTCCGATTTTGAGTCGTTGAAGGGACCGCACCATCCGGTCCATCTGCTCCATTGTCCTGCAGAGTAACAAACTCCATCTCCCAGCAGGCACCGGTGTTTCTCTGCGGAGTGCAAAGCAGGTCGCAGTCCTGCTCAGAAGAGAGACACATACAATGGAGCCGCTTCAACCACGGGCTTGCAACAGTCAATCTGCTCAAAACAAAAAAACATATTTAACTTGCATGACAACATTACCCAATGTTAGATTAACCAATCAATAGAATTAAAAAACTACGCAACTCTGCGCAAATTGTCAATAGAGCAAATACATGTCCGTTTATTAACTTAAAAAATAACTGGATTTTGGTCCAAAACACTGCACACGTCGAGGTCACCATTTTGTTGAATTAAATAATTATCATAAGTAATTCAATGCATGTTCAAGCAGAGACAAAATGGAGCCAATTTCCAGTTTAACATTTATTTTGAACAGATTAACAAATTGCAGTTTTTACAGAGGAATTTTGCCCCCGTCAGTTCCTCTGTGGTCCAGATTTAAAGAAATCTGAACATTGAATGTTTTTCATGTCAAAACTTTTATAGGCTCCAGTATTCTCCCAGGGTTGTAGGCGTTCCTTCTCCTCGAAATCTTACTCCAATCCGATCATTTCCAAACAATGTCTGAGCAATGATTTGCTGTCAGAGAATCCTGGAGTCAGAAAATGGGTCGTCTCTGTTCTGGGTCAAAGGTTCATTATAAAGATTTATGGTTAAATGGCTATCTGCTTCTCTAAAAACTTTTCTCCCAGTTTCTTATCTAAACATCCTGCTTTTACAGCTTGCAATAACTTTTAGCCAAAAGTTTTACGACTTAAAAGCTTACCTGCATAAACAATAGTGTCAGACCCATTTTTTACAACCATGCAAACTATATAAACAGTCTTTTACCTTCTGAATGATAAAAGTTTAAACCTTATGCAGAATTACCACACATCCTACTTTCTGGATAACCACACGGAGGAAAACATTGCAGCCGGAGGGAATTATTAGCTGTGATCAAAAGGAAGAAAACCTTGATTGCAGAACGACACCAATGACCATCGAGTGTGATAATGAAACTAGATAAAGTTGTTAATATTTGCCTTTGTCTTAAAATAAGTAAATAATCTTATGGAATAGAATAAATTATGTATAAAAATCTGTTTATAATACACAATATTTTGATTGCATTATTTAAAAAATGCATGACAAAAGCCCCACAAAAATAATTGCACATTAAATCGCAATATAAAAAAAAAAAAAAAGCAATTAGATTATTTTCCAAAATCGTTCAGCCCTACTCTCGGTGTCTACCTGCCACTCAAAAGGAGCGCCATGACACTGTTAAAACCCACGGTCGAGTGACAGTAACATGCAATCAACCCAAACACTGCTTGTCTATTAAACAATAACTATTCTAACACAATTGTACAAAAAGCTTACAGTTTACCCATAAATAGAAATACAAACAGCACAGAAACTCCACCACGGCGCACTCAAGTGACACAGACCCAGCTTGAAGTTAAGAATCATCTATGCATAAAATTACAAGGGAACTTTCTAATTAATTCCACCCAGGTTGGAAAATAAAAATAAATGAGGACAGTCTTACTTTAAAGAGCAAGCTTCTAGGTGTAGAAGAAAAAGATACAACTGATTGCGACAGAAAAACGCGAAGGGGAAACGGAGCATAAAAAGGGGATGAAAAAAATAAAAAGAGAGAGAGGTTCAGCGGACTGCTCAAATAGTTTGGTGGCCAGCCAAACTATTGAAGGGGCTTGGTTGCAGAAAGGGGAAAAATCCAAAAACACGTGTTAGGAAAAGGGGTCTCTCCCTTTGAATTTCTGTAAGAACTTGCCCACTTGTGGAAGCGAACTGGAAGAGGAAGATGGATACTCATTCATCACTTTTTTATGCTGGCTGTGGGCGCTTCGCCCCCCTTTCCTTGTGTTGGCCACGAATCAGGCCGCGGCAGCGGTCTTTGATAGATTGCTATCCCAGCCAACTGTCGCAGCAGATCATCCAGCGCTCAGCGGATTCGAAACGGGGAAGCAGCGGATAGTTCTGCTATTGGTTAGAATGGCGTGGCCGGGTATAAAGGGGTGTGCCGCCGAGGGGGAAAAGATCTTAACAATCTTAATTCAACATTCAAGAGTCAGACCCAACACTTGTTACCATTATTCTAATCAGGTCAACGATCGCAAGAAATTCCAATGAAGACCCAATACTGTATAGAAACGACATAAATTTAGGCTATTTGTTCTAGACAGGAAAAAAAAGAACATCATTATTACTATTTAGTTTACAGGCCTTTTTTCCTTCTTATCTTTGGCCACCTACAGCTCCGCTCAATTTAGATTATTATTATCTTTATTCATATCTGTTTTGCGGCTGCCTGTTGACAGAGCCGCTTTGTTATGGGCCATTTTTTAGCCCATTTGGGGACGCCTACTGTTGCAGCCACTCTGCTCTGCTTTATTTATTTATACCTTTTATTTATTCGTGATGATACTTTTATTTATTTGTGATGCGACCACAAGCAATGATGAGTAGCAAGTCCGAGCAGCTGGTGGTTGGCCGTTTATACTGTACCAGGCGGCCGCAGTGGCATCTGCCTACATTGCCAAGTGGTCAGTTTTTCACTGGATGAGAGCTTTATATCTATTCATAAAATAGGTTATAGATTAAATATATTATGATAATGTTATTTGTGATTTTTTCTTTACCCCTTAATGTGTATTTAACTGAAACACTTTGATTTAAATATATTTTTTAATCAATTAAATGTTTTACAAGTTTCTGGCTGTACCCTATCTAACCTGCGAATTAGGGGCATAACACTTGTTATGGCTGGATACACTGACCAAAGGATGAGTGAGAATTCCGTTAACGTTTGGAGGTTTTATTGCAATTCCGATTGATCAATCAGGAGGACAGCATCACATCACAGAAAATGCTGAATACTGAAATGTCAGTTTTACAACAAGGTTATATTATTTCTAGTAACCTTGCGTCTATCTACCCTACTTATAAAGTACTATTCTTACGGTGAGAGCAAGAGACTTGACAGCGCCTTTCTCCTTGATTAGAAAACTGTGAACTTTGTAGACCTTCAAGGATGCCCAGTCAGAAAGCCATCTCCATTGTAACGCAGGATTTGGACTATCATTATCAAAACGCTCTGACCATTACTTGAGTAAAAGCATCACTCAGTAAGTCTAACTTTTAAACTAACACTACAACATTAAGTAAACATGCGTCACAGTTGATTACAAAGTATAGATGAATCATAACACTAAATTTTCCACCACAGTCTCCCCCTTTTGATCAAATCTAAATGATAAATCAAAATATAAAGAAAAATCTATAATCAATAACAATCAGTAACTATCCTAAGACACAGGCAGTATTCAAAAAGAAAGACAAACAGTGGTTCAAATGATCTCAGGTATTAAATGACACATTGAATCATATTCTAACAGAAATTATTTAATCTATACATTCTTTCTAATGCACACTATCTGAATTTCTGCATCTCATACAAAAAACCTGCAGGGCATAAGATAAGCAACCTCCAACCTATGGTCGTGGTATACTCCCAAATGACTGGCAGGCAAAAAGTATGAGACGGCCCGTAGCCCCTTAGGTAGCCCTCCTGTTCAATTCCTCATTAGTCAGGGTGCTTGAACGCAACTGCAAAACAAAGAAAAAAGGGCACAATGTTAAGCAGTATCAATCCAGTACACAGTAAATAAAACCAATCTCTCCACACAACATGGAATATTTACTCTTCCCTCAAATGAGTCAGGCATCCACAGTGTGAACCTTAAAATCAAGATCGTCAGTCACTCTCTGCTATGCACCACAGTGACCCTTTAAAGAGGTTACACAAAAAAAAACAAATCAATTGTAATCAACCATAACAATCAATTCCATTCAAAACCTATCAAAAATAAAATAAACAAACTCAAAATCTCTAAAAACTCTAACTTCAGTAATGATTATGCATTTTTCATAAATCAAAAAAACGCCAATCTGAAATTTGCAATCTGCAATCTTTAATTTCCCCTTTTCATTCTTATTCAACAACAATAATGAAAATAAAAAAAGAAATTTAAATGTATCTGAATAATTAAATTTAAAAAAATCACTGCAAATGAACTTGATTTGGATAAGTGAAATGGAATAATGAATAAATAAAAACAACACAGAAAACAAAACAAAATGAAGAATAAATCTAAAAATTCAAAAATAATGAAATGAACTAAAGACATAAAAGAAAAATGAAATGAAAAATCAAATCAAACCCCTCCTTTCTGTCACTGTCATCCCTGGGATGAGACTGCTAAACTCCCATGGAAAAACAAGATATTAGTCACAGGGAAAAACATCAGAAAACCTCATTCACATGGTGATTTAAAGGTAATCGTCATACATCTGTAAACCAATTAGTCATATAATTCGCAAATTTAACAAGACAGAAGTTTACCTGAGCCATCTAACCACAGACAAGTGTGAAGTTCTGTGCTCCAACAAAATTATGGCCACATTATGGGGCACAAACACAGTGAGTGAACAATACATTACAATGTCCCTCGAAGCCAAAACTACTTTCTCTGCTGCTGCTACAGCTCTCAGACATCCCTTTTAAGGGATACTGACATTTAACTGGTGGAAAAGATGATTTTAGTATGATTTTAACAGGGGTGCATCCCTTAATTAAACCAACATCATATGAATTTTTCTCAGAACCGAGTGTGTCGCTCCAGAGTCAACCATGAACTCCACGGTTGTACTTGTCAGAAACAGGATAGGTAAGGCTATGTACGCCTCAGAAATCAGCTGTGCGTACGTACCTGTGTGAGGGTTTGAACTTTGATCTGAATGGTTAGAGCAGGAAGCAAGTTCTTCATTGCAGGCAGACACATTTGAAATTGCAGTATTTTTACTGCAACCATCAGGATTTGCATCACAAATAACAGTTTCATCATTAACAGTAGGTGTTTCAACACAAACATAAGATTGACTATCACCAACAACAGGTGTTTCCTCACATAAATCTGATTATCACTTTCAGTAGGTGTTTCATCACTAAATTCAGATTGATAATCACTCTCAGAATGAACAAGTGTGTCTGTGTGTTTCTGTGTGCATCAGACCTGCAACTCCATCTGGTGGCGAAACTGAGAAATCTCCTTCCTGCTCTGAGCTGGAGGTCCGCCCTGCTGAACAGTCAGCTTGTTGACGTCCTCTGCGTGGGCCACGTCCCCGCCTACTGGTACACTGGTCACTCTAATGGCAAAGCCTACCACAGGAGAAACAACGGTCGTCATCACCTGACAAGGTGTTGTTGCGGCGATCCGGGGAATCATGGCGGCGGCTGCAGTTTGAGTTCTGCTGTCTGCCTCTGCATCCTCTCTGGTATTCGCGAGGGCCTCTAGAGTAACGTTGCGGCGGTCCACTTCTGTGTCTTTGACTATGTATTCTGCAACTGCCTCATGCAGATCAGTTTCTCTCATAGCCTGTAGCTCACTCCGTTTTCTGCTCAGTTGGTTTTCACAGTGTAAAACATATTTGCGAAGATCAGCTTAATTCATTACAGCCTGAAAAACAACATACTTATCTAAAACCTCGTTTCGTAGATCTGGCAGCAGTGCAGCTAATATTTGGTCACAGCATAGATTCATAGGTAGTACCTGTAATTGTCCCCGGCTTTTCAAGTCCACTGTATCTCTCAAACACCTCTTCCGTTCTGTGGAGACAGTCCTCTGTGTCCTCATCTCTCTTTTGTTTAAATGCATGTAGCTTAATCAAATTCTTTCTTGTGGGAAATTCTTCAATAATGGCTTTACAGAGCTTGGTTACAGCAGTAAAATATTCATCACTCACCGCATGTTCGCCATTGGTAAGGCTTAAGCAGGCTATCTTTCAGCTTCGCAGGGTCGGCCGCTTTAAGTTTGCGCTTCAGAATCCAGCAAATCTCAGCTCCGGTAGGCCGAAAAGACAGGCATATGTCTTTTAATCAGCTGCAAAGCTATTACCATTGCTCAAGATGACGGGCAGTCTCTCAACTACTTCATCCCAAACCCGGTCGCTCCAGGCCCGATACACAAACATTTAAACTAAGACTACAACATTAAGTAAACATGCTTCACAGTTGAGTACAAAGTACAGATGAATCATAACACTAAATTTTGCACCACACACTAAAAACAAGACTTTGTCAGTGTGGCTCCTTATCACAACTGATCAAGATGGCTAAAAGATTATCTGCTCAGAGGGCCTTGTAGTTGATTTAGGGGCTATTTACATGACAATGATGCCGTTTTGGTTTGAATACGCAGGTGTAAACGTCTGTGGTTACACGACAGGACGATTGATATGATCTTGTTGAAAACAATGTACATATGCCCGGGCTGTAGATGGCTGTGTGCACCATGTATGCAGGGTTCTATGGTTTCCGCCAGTTTCCTCCTCCTTACCTGGGAATAAAAGTTCAAGAATGGCAAAGTGTGCAGGTCTAATATGGCCTGATCCGCTGGTAGTGACGTCATCATTTTCGAAACTCCACGAGTTTGCGTTTACATAACAACAAATCAGCTAGCATTGTCAGAATTCTCCACTCTGGAACCAGTTTTTGAAAAGCTACCTTTTCACCCCCCCAGTATCCTGGTTTTTGTGTGAACGAGAGGCCATAACGCAGAGAAAACCTCTGTTTTGCTGAAAAACGTAGTGTAAACAGCCCCTTAGGATGAGAGAGAAGCATATGATGATGATGTCTAGGAAGAGGATAAGGAAAAGGATGAGGTTTAGCACCATTTAGAACCAAAATGAAGATGAGCTGCCGGTCAACAACAAGTCACCAGCTGCTTTAGGACCAGAACAAGCCCACCAGATAGCAAACGAAGAAATAAGGATGTCACTTTATTTTACACACAGTGTAGGGGATTTTATTAATTAAACATTTATACATTTAAGTTATGGTCTATCTGGTTAGTATAAGGATATTAAATAAAAATTCATACATTAAATAAATTGTCTTCAAATTATTGACGAGGCACCATCCAGTTTTTCCATAAAAGCCTGGCAAAAACATATATATATTATAATAGGAAGTTATCAACCAACGGTTTATAACTAATTACTAGTAATTTTACCAAAAGACCTTATATGAAGGGAATGAATTATTTGCAATAATTCACACAACCATTTTCTGCTGTTTATATGTCTTGTAATTGGGATGAAGTAAACATCTGTTGAGTATTTTAACAGAAAATTGTTTAATAATGTTGATTTTGAAAGCTGAAACTCTAGCGGGTCCACCAAACCCATGAACACCATACGAGGGTTAATTATATCAATTCAAACCCAGTACATAAAAAAAAACAATATACTCACTGTCATTTATGCACACACATGTCCTACTGCTCAACAATTCCTCGCCATCCAGATGCTGTCTGGCTGGTTAAGGAGAATGGATGTGGTGAGTGTTGAATAATAAACAAGCCAGTATTCTGTGCTTGTGTGAATTGCGTTGAAAAAGAATTAAGCTGATTCTATGATTTAATCGGCCATACATTAACATGTTAATTTGGAAAGCCCTAGTTATAAGTATTTATTTTTTATTCTAATAAACTAAATACTCAAAAACTGTCATTTGTGCTTCAAATTTGTCCCCAACAGGAACACCCTCACCATCGCGTACTATGCTCTTTCCCTGAACACTGGGAACCTTCATGGGAATTCATACCTCAACTGTTTCTTGTCCGCTGTGGTAGAGTTGCCAGCTTACGGTTTGTCATGGGTTATGTTTCGCTGGTGTTCCAGACGGCTCAGCCTTTCCTCAATGCTTTTTGCAGGAGGATTCTTTATATTCATCACACAGCTTATACCAGCAAGTATGACATCACTACTTGTAAAACTATAAATTAAATCTATTGCCTCTGAATATCGTATCTAATCTTGGTCATTTTCATATTTCATTCCCTGCAGACTTGGTTGTTCTATCCATAACATTTGAGATGTTGGGAAAGTTTGCAGTGTCGACCGCGTTTGCCGTCGTGTACGCTTACACAGCAGAGCTGTACCCCACGGTGCTGAGGAACACGGCTGTTGGGGCAAGTTCCACTGCCTCCAGAATTGGCAGCATTATTGCTCCATACTTTATTTACTTACGTAAGTAAAAAACAAAGTCTGAATGTTAGATGTCCGAGTCAGAAATTCAGACAAAATCTCGAATTT
The DNA here is from genome assembly GCA_028564705.1 of Apricaphanius iberus. Lineage (NCBI taxonomy): Eukaryota > Metazoa > Chordata > Actinopteri > Cyprinodontiformes > Aphaniidae > Apricaphanius > Apricaphanius iberus. The sequence continues at coordinate 574,824 of JAPXFQ010001349.1, forward strand.
TTGAGTCAAGACGCCTTTTAAAATTACCTAATCATTTTATGTTACAACCACAATCCTAAGTGTATTGTATGTGATAGCACAACTGAAGTGAAAAGAGAACGGTATGGAACTTTAAAAATCTTTTATTCATTAAAATATTTAGTTTGATTTGCATGTGGTTAGAGATGTTTTTGGTTTTATACCACAAAATCTAGTTCAGCCATTTGCCTCAAGAGTTACCTACGTATTTCAAAACAAAATTCCACTAATTTAACCTGGTGTGTATCTCTTGCTTGGATGTACATTTGATACAGCAACTAAGTTAGATCATACTCTGGTCAAGCCAACATTAGGCGTTTTGGCCTATGTGGCTTAAAAAAAGCGTCACATGGCTTTAACAGATCATCTCTGTTGATTAAAGGGCTATTCCATCCCTACATAAAATTTAGTCAGCTGCCGTATTTCTCAGAGTTGCTTTATCTTAAACAAGTTTGTGAATGGGAGCTACAAGCATTTTTTGAGCGAAAGTTATTACAATTAATCAGTAATGATTGTAATTATTACTATAAGCTCAATAATTATATCAACTGCAAATGAAAAGTAAGAAGGCACACAAAGAAATTAGAGGAACTTATTTAGACTTAGGAATACATTGGGACAAATAACCATTGTACACCACCATTGCAAGGCGCAAAAACCACCTGCTTCTGTTAACACAGATATCCGAGCTGCATGGAGTTTATATTGCCATGGTTGGGTGCCATGGTGGGTTAATCTCCTAACCTCAGTTTTCTTTCTGATTGCAAATGAAAACACAAAAGGAATTACAGGACCTGATTTAGACTTGGGATTACATTATGACAAAGCACCACTGTAAGCCGTTGCTGCAAGGTGCAAAGACTTGACAACACTGGGAGGTTTTGGATCGTTTTCTACTTAAACAAACCCAAAGCAAATTAAAAAAAGAAAAGTTAACATCAGCACTCATTAACTAGCGCTTTCAACATCTGGTTAAGATCAAAGAATTCACAACTCGTTAGGTATTTAGAAAAAAATACAATTGTACAATTTTCCTTAAATTTAAAGTTTTTACATTACTATGTTGTTTTATCTTTAATGGACATTGATTTTCATGTTTATAGTAAAATAACATATATAAATACTAGTAAAAACAGAAGCACATTTATCTGGTTTACCCATTTAGAATAAAATTAAAAGACACTGCTCCTTTGGCTTTTGTGGCCAAAAGACAGATTGATATGGCTAGCTCACCCACTATATCGTTTAATGAAACCTTCACAATGGAATACTTCTTAGTTCAGCCTTCAAACATCTTCATTCAGGGGCCCATTAGGTGACAAAACAGACGTTTTAACAGCAGATGATATCCCAAAGAATAGTTTCTTGTAGTGAAGGGTAGAGCAGCACCGATACGTCGATTCATATATCTCACTCAGAGCGAAACCCTATATCGATGCGTGTATCGCTTTAAGAAATAGTCACATGACCGATACAGCTGCTGTGTCATCTGTCACTGGAGCGCTGAACTGTGGGTGTTTCTCAATGTCAAGGAGCCTTGCTTACGAGGACACTGTCCTTCCTTGGTTAAAGAAAATGGTTTTATGGAACAGACTTGCCTCATGTGACCGGGGCTGCCGGTTAAGTGCTCTGTTTACGTCCCGCCCATCCTAGTGGCATAATATCATAGTAACGTTACTTCAGCCAATGGAACTGGAAATGTATAATTAACTTTTTACTTTTTTTTTTACACTGTGTATAAGTCAATCAAATCAAATGTGTAAGCAAATTAGTACCTGGATGCCACCGACGCTGCAACTTCTAAGCAACTAACCAACCATATATAGCTGCTTTGGATCTAAACATTAATAAAAATAAAAAGATAAAACAAACATTTTAGATGTAAGCCCAATAGCTACAATTAGTTTTCTTCAATTTAAAATTGAAATTTCCCCCGAAGTAGCTACTGCCGGCTCCTACCGCATTGTATTTTGTGAAATTTTTGACCAAGACAAGGCATCAAGCCACCTCTGATGTATCCTTGGTCAGTTAGCTAAAGTTCTAACAGATTCCTCTGTAGCACATGAACATTAGAACACGCCTTTACTGTCCCTGAGAACGCATCTCCTAGGCAACTGGGGCGGGACAAAGGCATCAAGGCGAGGTTCCTGGGCATTGAGAAACACCGTTTAACATCTAAGTGAAACTCCATGAGAAAGCATCATCCCGCTCCCAGGCAAAATTTGAAAAACTCTACCAACGTGGGCAGGGCCAGGAGGCAAGGAGGGGTGTGACCAAGTATGGAGGATGAGCTCAAGGGGGAGACACAAGAGTGTGCTCTGTAAGACAGTCATGGTTGAACTATGGCATGCGGCCTCCGAGCTCTGTAGTGCCTCTATTCACCTATAGTAAGGGGAGAAATTAGGTGTCTTGGATGCCATCCACCATAGGTAAAGAGGCCCTATGGAGCGCAGCGGCCAAATCGTATCAGTTCAAGCCTTTGGCTCAGGGCGCTGAGTCAGCGCTGCCTGAAGCCAGCAGCACATATAGTAGCAAACAAGCACAGAGAGCCTAGCGATAGCATCGATGCTAGGTTGCTTCGGAGGGAACTACCTCAGCTTTTGTTTCCTTATTCACAGTGTGTTTAAAACATATAGGTTCTAACTTATGGCTTTAAACCACTTTGACGTTGTGGTCCTCCAAAGTGCAATATACGGATTTCAGCTTCCTGTGTTTCTCAGTATGCTTCTGTGTGCGCACGTAGCACACAAGATGAACAATTTCAAGACGGGGCAGGGGAGCGCGTCAGAGAGGGAGGGCGTCTCTTTGAAACTGTGCCTGTGACGTAGGCATGGTCACTCATGTACTAATCTCAGCCAATCAGAAAATTCAAATGCAGTACCACACAATAACCATGAACAGCAGCACTAAGACGTTTTTACACCACAAAATGTGGAATTTAACAAGTTTACAGAAGAATATCAAATATATGCCCTTAAACTGAAAGATTGCATTGGTAAAAACCCATTTGTACAGTTTACAAGCACAGTTTTGGGGTTTAGTTACACTTTAAAAGCACGAGCGTCTCCAGCTGTATACTGGATGCTTCTCTGCCGAAACGTTATTTTTTTAACCAGATTAATTCCATGAAAGCCAACATCATGGAGCCAGAAAGAAAAGAAAATGCAAGGTTTCTGACGTGTGGGATAATTTTGATCTTATATCAGCAAATAATGGATTTGCTTTCATTTCCTCTTTGTATCCTGTTCCTCTCAGTTTATGCTTAATTTTATCCAAATTTCAGTCCATTTCAAAATAACTTAGTTAAAATTATTCCTATAATTTTCTATAGTTCTAATGCCACACTTGCTCTACTGAACTGGCATATATTAATAAAAACACATCTTCTATGCTGAGACATCAAAGCACCAAACATGAACATCAGGAGGTGATAAATGCAGATATACTGACATTATAAAACTTCTTCGTGGTCACTTTATTCACAGTGAATACATATTTTATTATTTCTTTTTTGAATATCAAGCTACCATGAAGCATGAGTTGGACCAGGCATTTCATTATTAATGATTCTCAACCTCTCAGCATTGTTTAAAGTGAGGGGTTGAGGGAACCGTTTCAGGATCTTAAACCATCATATATTTTTGCCAACCAGAAAGTTATTGTGCATCTGTCCCATACGAGTATTTGTTTTCTAAAACTGGAGAAATTGCTTTAAAAAAATCATTGCAAAGAGCTTGGAAAAACACATTTTTAAAATAAAAATATATATTATATTTTAAAAAGTGCCTCATATACGATTCAAAATCAACATAACCATCTGTTTCGCTTTTTAAAAATATTTGACAGACATTCACATGTCTTATAATAAATTTTGAATATAACATTTTAAGCTTTGATTAACTATTAATTTATGCAGTTTACAGTATGGAATACAATAACATAAATAATTTTGTTGTATGGCCATTGAATCCTTAGATCACTTGATTTTTCGAATTAGGTTGCCTGCAATTATATTAAGATCCAGCAGGTGACAGTAGCAACTGGTATCGACAGTGTCAACACAGTTAGGGCAATGTGTCGAAATGGTACAGGAAGCCTCATCTACCCATCGCTAGTATCTTGTTGGTTTCATTCAGAAGACTGTGCTTGTTCAGTGGAATTCTTCTCACACACTACCAATCTGACAGCTGGGTCTCATTTGTCAAATTATGGGGCATGCACCTGTTGAGAAGGTGCCTTTACTGCTTTAGGCTAGGACCGCAACACTAGATTTCAATTTCAGACCTGATTCTGAGTGAAAATTGTTTACGACTTCAGTGAACATTACAAAATTACTCTTGGTTTGATGTATCACCTGATGTATGACAGCAAGCAGGCTGGAGCATGGACCAGCAGAAGACGGTACAAGGAGGACTGGTCCAGGCCAAGGTAGAGGGAGTTGCTGTAGTCCAACCAGGAGGAAAAAAAACAGATGACGTTTTGGTGCTTTTTTTGTATTGTTCTAAACTGATTTTCTTTGCAACGTGGCAGAAAAATGACACATTTTGGCTTAGACTATGACTGTTAAAAACCCCCACAAAAAATACTTGACATTATTCACTTTGCATTAGTTGAAATATTCAGATTTCCATTTGTTTCTTAGCTGCTCTACAATTTCACACTGATTCGTTTTCCAAATTTCTCTCATTCAATCTTGCATGACAGGAACCTATTCCATTTCCCTGCCTTACATCCTAGTGGGAAGCCTCACAGCTTTGACTGGACTGCTGAGTCTCCTTCTCCCCGAGAGCTTTGGGATGCCTCTGCCAGACACAATCGGTCACATGCAAAGCTTTCCTGGGTAAAAATACAAAAAAAACTATCAAACTCTACCACTTTACTAGAGTGACCAACACTGACTATTAGATGAAAAAGCTGTACTTTTCATTCAAATATTTTTATTTAACATCTCAACACACCTACACTTTACTTTTTTTCATCTGTATATAAGAGTATTAACTTTATGCACATGCACAAACACCTTTGGTGTTGCAAAGGTTTTCTAAAACCCAATCAGAAAATTATCTCAAAAGAAAAAGACTAGAAAACTTCCTCAACAATTGTTTTCAGTTTGTCTTGCACGTAAGTGGAAACCTTTATCAGATACACCCATCCATCACTCAAGCAAGTTGTTTAGTACCTGAAAAACATTCAGCTGTCAGTGCAGTATAGTAATGCTCTGTATGTACAGTAAATGTTGAACATCTCAAATAAGGTTGGAAAAGTACCATCACATTTGTAAGATACTTTCCAGTTTCTTTTATAGTTTTATTCAAATGTATGTTTTTATTTTTACTGCAGATCCAAAATGAAAACACACAAAATACTCCATCATGGCTCTAATACAGCCATGATGAAGTTTTCTTTAGTGGCTGCTGGTTGAGACAAATACAGACGTGGACAAAATTGTTGGTACCCTTCATTAAATAAAAGAAAAACTCATAATGGTCACAGATATAACTTTAATCTGACAAAAGTAATAATAAATAAAAATTATATAAATGTTGACCAATGAAAGTCAGACATTGCTTTTCATCCATGCTTCAACAGAATTATTTGAAAAATAAATGCATGAAACAGGCCTGAACAAAAATGATGGTACCCCTAGAAAAGAATGAAAATAATGTGACCAAAGGGACATGTTAAACCAAGGTATGTCCACTAATCAGCATCCTAGGTGTCTACAATCCTGTAATCACTCAGTGGGCCTATATATAGGACTCCAGGTAGTCACTGTGTTGTTTGGTGACGTGGTGTGTACCACACTCAATATAAACCAGAGGAAGAGTTGTCTCAGGAGATGGGAAAGAAAATCATAGACAAGCATGTTAACTGTAAAGGCTATAAGACCATCTCCAAGCAGCTAGATGTTTCTGTGACTACAGCTGCACGTCATTCAGTAATGTACGATCCATGGGACTGTAGCCAACCTCCCTGGACGTGGCTGCAGGAGGAAAATTGATGACAGATCAAAGAGATGGATATCCAAATGGTAACAAAAGAGCCTAGAAAGACTTCAAAATAGATCCAAGCTGAACTTTATGCTCAAAGAACATCAGTGTCAGATCGGAACATCCTTTGCTGTTTAAGCCAGAGGACAAATCATTAAAAAAAACAGACTGGAGTATGCCAAACTACATGCTGACGAGCCACAAAGCTTCTGGGAGAATGTCCTGTGGACAGATGAGACAAAAATTTAACTTTTTGCCAAGGCACATCAGCTCTATGTTCACAGACGGAAAAATGAAGCATATCTAGAAAAGAACACGGTCCCTACTGTGAAACATGGGGGAGGCTCGGTTATGTTCTGGGGCTGATTTGCTGCATCTGACACAGGGTGTCTTGAATCTGTGCAGGGTACAATGAAATCTCAAGACTATCAGGGGATTCTAGAGAGAAATCTGCTGGCCAGTGTCAGAAAGCATGGTCTCAGTCGCAGGTCACGGGTCTTACAACAGGAAAATGACCCAAAACACAGCTAAAAACACCCAAGAAGGGCTAAGAGGAAAACACTGGCCTTCTATGAGCCCTGATCTCAATCCTATTGAGCATCTTTGGAAGGAGCTGTAACGTGCTGTCTGGAAAAGGTGCCCTTCAAACCGGAAACAACTAGAACAGTTTGATCATGAGGAGTGGGCCAAAATACCTGCTGAGAGGTGTAGAAGTTTCATTGACAGTTACAGGAATCTTTGATTGCAGTGATTGCCTCAAAAGGTTGTGCAACCAAATATTAAGTTGTGGGTACCATCATTTTTGTCCAGGCCTGTTTCATGTATTTATTTTTTAAATAATTCCGTTGAACCATGGATGAAAAGCAATGTCTGACTTTCATTGGTCAACATTTATATAATTTTTATTTATTATTACTTTTGTCAGATTAAAGTTATTTCTGTGACTATTATGAGTTTTTCTTTGATTTAATGAAGGGTACCAACAATTTTGTCCACGTCTGTATATATATATATATATATATATATATATATATATATATATATATATAGACAAAACATTAAGTACTAAAGCTACTGACAAAATGCCTACATTTATGGTCGTCGTAGCATCCTGCTTGACTGCTTTGCTGTTCACAGTGTGGGCAGATTACAGAAAATGTATTATTAGCAACTTAATATTAACAACTTTAAGATTTATCACAAATCATTGATCTCTGTGGCAGATAAGCCAAAAAAATATTTGCTTTAAAAAAAGGAAGGAAAATGCATGATAGAAAAAATTGCCCAACCAACAGGGATGACCTCAGCCTTGAGAGGCGTGTGATGAAAAGCTAAACTCCAAAGTTTCACCTTCCACTAATGTATTGCTTTTCAAGTTCTGCTGACAGGTTTTATGAAAATGTTTTCATTTCCAGGTCTTTGGATATATTATTGATTAATGGAGTAAAATCAGACTGTGTTCTCACTTTTAATAATGGGTAATCACACTGCATAAACATATATTTATATTCTCTTCCAGATGTTGTCAGAAAAGAGCTTATATCCATGCCAACAGTAAAGAAGAAGACAATGGTGCTGAAGAAAAGTCTCTTGCCAGACAGGGCATCACTCATGACTAACAAGCTTATAGCGGGTTGTAAATTCTGTTCACTATCTGTGGAATTGAAAATATGCACAGAAAATATGTAAAAGAATACTTATCCCATGATATGCAGCATTACTGTTCTACATTTTCGCAGTGGGTGTAGTTTGTTTCTAGAATAAAACATGGCTTTCAAATCATTGTACTCCAGCTGTTTCGTCGGTGCAAATCTAACACTAAAGATTGCCCTGGGCAATTTAAAAAGACAAGATTATAAGAGTAAAAGAAGAATATTACATTCCCTAAAAAATGGTCTCCACTTTGTAGACCATCTTTCTCACTCTGTTTTAGAGCAATTTGTATCCATCTATCAGTCTGAAATAGAAGATAATACCCAACTTGCATCAAACATCTGTAAGTGTTTTAATGATAGATGCTGTGAGAGTAAGGATAAAAAGTTTATTTAATTTCATAATGCAAAGACTTTTGTTGAATATAAAAAGCAATAGGGAAGATGGGATGTTAAATGCAATTTGGAGGAAATTCAATCTAGAAGTGGTAAATAAACTGAATTTTAAACTAAATTAGTGAAACTTAAGATGACAGAATGTCACAGAGGACTGTCTGGTAAGGGTACGGAGGTTTTAGTTCTTTTGTAGCATGGACACTTTAACCTGTGGAGAGAAAAGAGCAAGTAAGCAAATATGCTGATATGACTAAGTGCATATCACATTATGTGTAGTCTTAAAAGGCTCCACTATACAAATTCTTTTCATCCTTGGGTTTCACCACCATCCAGTGGTTTATAGGTAGAATTACATACCTTCTTAAGATTAAGCAGCTTCTGTTAATGTTACAAATGTCAAATAAGGAAAGCGATTTTTCGTTTTCTTAAAAAAATGGATTTATAAAAGTTTAGGCATTCGTAAATATTTAGATTAATTTAAATCCATAATTTGTATCTGTGTACTACTGACTAACATAAGCTTTAAATAGACCCACCTACTCCATTACTTTTACACCATAAAACCAGTGCTTTCGAGAGGTTTTTGTGACACACCATTTCTGATGTCTGTTTTCGGAGCTGTCACTACATGAGAGGCAAGTGAAGCTGAAATACAACGTTTTATTAATAAAGTAGCCTACACAAGAGAATGCTGTGAAATCACAGGTGATGTGTGTACCTCGGAATTGAAAATGTAGGTCTCATTCTAATACTCCGGACAGTGGCTTATATTACTGTTGGAGCATGAAAAATACAATGCAAGTTAAAAGAAGCAAAATATTGATAAATAAATAAATAAATCTGCTGTGTTTGTTATCCGTATCTGCTGCAGAGGCAGGTAGGCCTAAAGGTCTACTACAAGCTCTTTGTTTTTTCCAGTGTTGATCTGGAGGTAGATGTGCATGCAGCAGTCTACAATTTACGAGGTCAGTTCATTGTGCCCCTCGCCTTCCTGTCAATGATGGGGACGACTATTGCAGAGTAAGATAACTTTTGGAAGAAGCAATGTATAGAGTTGCCTGCCTTTTAAATATTATTAAAATGAAATGTCATCACTGAGAGACAAATACATGAAGCATTATTTTCTTCTATTCTATTACAACATTCTGTATTGTAATGCTTGACCCATTTCTAAAATAAAAAGAAGCTAACTTGGAAGCATACAAAGACCAGTGATAGATATAATGCATTATGCATTGTATTTGGAGGAGCTTCCCTAAATACAGATGAAACCAGACATTTTTATATATGGTGCATTGTTAAAAAAAATCTTTCAAAAATGATTTTAAAAAATGGTTTATAAGCAATTATTTTACAAGCCTGATTGAGTTAGATCAGGTATGATATGACTTATTTCAATGATTGCAAGTTGATAAATCATTTATAATTATTTTTGTTTATATTAGATGAGACCTAAATATAATATACATTATACATACCTTTGTCTTTCATGCATTTGCTGGATAGTTTCAGGCAGTGGTTGCTTAAAAGTCTCTGGAAGCAAAAAAGCAACAATTGCAGTTGCAACACCCAGAGTCCCAATTGTAATATACGGCAAGTACTTGTAGTATACACCTGAAAAGAACAGGGAGTTTTACAAGAGAGAAGAATGAGCATTAATAATATCTCCCAGTCAAGGCATTTGTAGGGGTTCAAACTTTTGTTTGCTCACCAAGACTTAGCAGAAAAGGACTGATACAACTTCCCATCCGTGAAATTGTGGTGGTTGTCCCTGTAGCGGTGTTCCTGAGGGATGTTGGGTAAAGCTCTGTGGTGTAGGCGAACATCAGGGAGGACCCAGTGGTGAAAGCATACTTACCCACCATCTCTAGTGCAAGAGACAAACCAAATTGATCTAAAACAGATAAATTATGTTTTAGGCTGCTCAACAGGCTGATCAACAGGCTTTTGTTGAATGGCAATCATTTAAAGCAGTTGGGTTAAAGCAGAAAAAAACATCCAAAATATGCAGGCAGTGTGCCATGTGGACCAGGGTTGGGAAAAATTGACTACCACTGTATCCCTGACCATGACTCTGCTTAAAAGATACATGGCATCGCTTCACTTACTTTCTGGCACCAGCTGTATCATGAACAGCGGCACAGATCCAAGGATCAATGTGCCAGCAACAGAAAGTCGTCGTGGGAGGTATCTCAGTGCAATCCAGCTGGATATGTATGCAGGCACCTCCACTACGGCAGCGATAAAACAACTGATGTAGGGGTCAGAGTGAAGCTGAGCTGTGTTGAAGGACAAACTGTAGTAGCCAGTAGTCATGGTGAACCTGTGAAAAAGCAAATAATTATGTAGGATTCAATTAATTTAATTAATGTTACTGACTTTCAGTAGTCACTCCAGGACGAGCACATACAAGCACAATATTTTTTATAATAGTTTGACATCACCTTTTGACTCATGGTTTAACGTTTTTTTCCATTGTTGAAACAGGGTTTTAAAGGAAATTAAAGCTGCATTCCAGATAATTTCGGAGAGTGAGTTTTTTTTTTTTTAAACCAACGTCCCAAAACCCCCCACGAGCTTTCTGCTCCCTCTATGCCCTCCCCTGTATACAATTGGGCAGGCGCATCACCTGTACTTTCACAGCATGTCATTGTGTATTTTATCGATAAAATATGATATTGATTTGCATTACTGAATTTATGACTATCTTACCTGTTCAGCAGAAATGTGTCCAAAGCTGCGTCGGTTTGAAGCTTTTTAAGATTCGATGATAGCCTATCTCCATGTTAAAAAGCATCTCTGATGTAAATTGGGGTGGGGGGGGCAAATATCGATGTAACACCCTACTCGGGTCTCTAAGTCATTTTTCAAGTTTGTCGCTCTATTTCCCATTGTTGTTTTTTTATCTGAAGTTGATGTAGCCTGGGGTTCCGTACTGGGTAGCCGGGGAATAGCTAACTATTGAGCAGAAGTTTGCTGTGACTTCTCCATGACCGCTCTGCCATTATGTTGACTGTAAACTGGAAGACACTGAGTGGCCTGTCTGTGCGGCTTAATCTTCACAGGTTTGTGCGATGCGCATGCACGTTGATTGACAGTCGAAATAGCAGAAACTTGAATTCTATTGGATAAAAAAAATTTGGCAGTGACTCTGAGTTGCAAAGGGGTCTATGGGAGGAAGGAGGGACTTAAGATAAAAAAAATAACTTAAAATAACATATGTTGTGGAGCATTAGTCTTTTATGATAGTACTGAACCCCAGATAATTTTAAAAATATATAAAACTATTATACATAAATAAATTCTCCGGAATGCAGCTTTTACCCTCCCTTTTGGTCAAATTTCTTTTTATTTTTTTATTTTCCATAGGCTGATTAATTTTTACAGATTATAACATGAAGGTGTTTACTCACGACACAAAGCATAAGATGAGTGTTATGGTTCTGATGCTGCTGTTCCTTAAGAGGTCCGACAAGCTGTTTGGTTCCTTTTCAGCTTTCGTCCCCTTAACCTGCACCGACAAACATGCATTAATTATCTAAAAAAAAGTTTTGGCAGTTCCTCAAACTGCAACTTCAGAAAACCCTTCCAATTTACAATGATATTTACACATAAACTGCAGGATTTCATCACAATTGTATGACTTCTTTCAGATTTTAATCACTAAAATGTGTAAATTGCTACTCTTCAACTTTCAACCCAACAGTCAAACTTATTTTTCAAAGAAATTAAACAAAAATTTCAATATTTATCCAGAACTTTTTTGTCAGTGTATGTTGCATGTATGTAAAAATATTCACTCCCTCCATAATGACTAAAACGATTAGCGCTAGCAGTCTTAGGCCATGTCCACACGTAGCTGTTTTTTTTTTTTTTTTTCGAAGATTCACCTCTGCTCCTTGAAAAAAAAATCGCCATCCAAACGTAACCAGATAAATAGTTTTTTTCAGGACATTCATAGACGTGGAAAACCAGTAGGGGGCAGTAGTTCTCCCAAATCCTATCCGCTCAGAGTAACTTTCTATCCTCCAACTTCAGTACGTAGCAGTCATGCAGCTTGTAAAAGCAAACAAGCAAAACAAGCTTTAACAATGGATGATGCCATAATTGCTGTTTTTGATATTTAACAGGTTGCACAAGTGATGTTTGAGCTTTTATCGTTACGGATAGTGACGTTATGGGTCTTAAAACTCTGTTTTCAACCATCCACACGCAGATACTGAAAACGGAGAAAACGTAAATCTCCACTTTGGCCGGACTTCTTAAAAAGATTCATTTTTGGTGCCGAAAATCTCCGGTTACGAGTGGATGACAGGCCAAACCGTAGAAAAATATCTCCATTTTGTGAGATACCTGGCTACGTGTGGACAGAGCCTTAAAATGAGAGTAATGTTAATCACCTTAGTATAGTGACTTTACCTCAACTGACAGTAGTGTAAATGTATGGCAGGTATATTCACTGGTTTATCAATATTTCTGGCTGCCATTGAAGCATGAAGCAAAAATAACTCCAAGCAAATCAGAGGAAAGAGGTATTGAAAAATAAACATCAGGGTATAAATACAACATATCTCTAAGGCACTGAATTTGCCGTGGAGTTCAATTAAATCCATCAGCAAGAAATGGAAAGAATATGGCAAATGTGTTAATTCACCTAGATCAGGCTTTCCTTACAAATTGAGTGACTGTACAAAACAGAAACTAATGAGAGCACACATGTTACAATGCTAAATGAATTAAGTTTCGGAGGCTGAGATGGGAGAGTGTGCACAACTGTTACACAGTCAAAACTTTATGGGAGAGTTGCAATAAGAAAGCTACTGTTCTGAAAACTCATTAAGGCTTGAATTTACCAAAAGATCTGTGGGAGACACAGTGGCCTAGCGAAGAAAAACCTTCGGTCTTATAAGATAGGGCACTATCTAAAGTGGACCTCAAAACACTGCATATCACCAGAAACACACCATCATCACTGTGGAGCATGCTGGCGGCAGCGTCATGCTGTGGGAAATGCTTCTCGTATGCAGGCGCTGAAAAGTTTGTGAACATCGTGGATAAAATGAATGCAGTAAAATGTAGAGAGGTTTGGGTGAATCAACCATTTGTTTTCATCTGAGAACTATGGCTTCAGAGAACATGTATTTTTCACCAAGACATTGACCCAAAACCACCCAGCTAAAGCTACACAGAAAACGTTTGAAGACAATGGGTTAGATGTTCTGGAGTGGCTGAGTTAAAGCCCAGACTGCAATCTGATAGATAACTTGTGACAAGACTTGAAAAGGGATGTTCATAGTTGTTAACAACACAGTCTGACAGAAAAGTAAGCCTGACTGAGAACTATCCCCACAAACTCTATGATGTAATTTGCAGCCAAATATGTCTCTACCAAATACTGACTTAAGGGGGATTAATATGTATTCAGTCATTTATCCCATGTTACATGTTTTCATGAGTTTCAATGTAGATTTGTTTGGAGAAAAAAGACAAATTAAGTTTATCCCAACTGATTTATAAAGGCAATAAAAAGTGTAAATCATCCAAGGAGGTGAATACATTTTCTAAGCATTGTATTTGTTCTGACATTCTTCTGTTTTCCCTGGTATTTCAGGTCTCTTAATGGAATGAAAGGTTCTCTCTTTTAAAAGAGACAGGCAACTCACATTGCAATTTTCAAAGATAACCCTTGGAGCTTGAAGTTTGTTCCATCGAGCAGCTTTTCTTATTACAGCCTCTGCTTCCTCAACTCTGCCTCGGGAGAGAAGCCATCGAGGAGACTCCGGGAGAAGCCTGTTCAAGATTAAACAATCCACAAACAGGATTAGATAGGTTAACTTATCTAAAATACAATGCAGCATGTGATAAATACAATTTCTAAATTACAAGAATTTTCTCATAACCTACCACCAGAGGGGGATGTAGGCAAGACAAGGGATGGAGAGAGCCATGAGGAGAGATTTCCAATCCCTCAAAAAGTAAGCAACAACAGGTAGCAGTATGTATCCAACAGCAAATCCTAAGCATGTGCCCATAGATGAATAAATAATACGTATGTTGCCAGTCAAAACCTCAGCACCTGCAAAGAAAAGAGAATTAAACGTGAACAAAGATCTGCCTGAATACAACATGTATGTCCCATCTTTTGGAGAATGAACACAAATTATTTACACAGTATTGTTATTTTGAACTTGATTGAATATTTGCAGGACTGTTTGTGTATTAAAATCACATTCTGTACCAAGCACCAAAGCTGCCACAAAGTTGGATATTTGTCCCAGTCCGTTGATGAAGAGGAGAATGACAAACAAGATCCATGAGGTAGAGAACACCTGAGCAAAGGTAAATATTGTTTGTGCAGCCATCGTTGCAAATAGAATAGGTTTTCTTCCATATCTAGAGAGAAAGATGGAAAAAGGTCAACTGTTTTATTTAACTTCCTAGACCAAGTTGTTTTCACCTTTAGCACTTTGAAGTGTCCATAGATTTGCTGTGAAAGTATACAATTGCAATGTTTAACAGACACAATCTAACTGAAATGTAAAGTACATTGCACACATATAAGCATACATCTATATGTTTCTGATTATAGTGTATTATAATCACATTTACACTGAATTGTTATGTAATAAGATTTGAATCAAACTAAAATATTTGACTGGGGAAAAAAATAGCTGCAATGAGTTGGACTGAATTTACTTTTTTTTAAATACTACATAAATGCAGTTGGTATGGCTCTGAGGACAGTTACTGTTAATATCTAATCACAGGGACACTCATTGTTTTGAGATGTTCTGAAAATGTTAGCATTGTTTTCAAATTCATCTTTTATAAACAGAAATATTTGCGATTTTCCTCAGAAAGCAGCTCAAGCTCAGTCAAACTACATTATGAAAAGCAATTTTTAAAGCTTTGCCCGAGGTTGTTAAACAGATTTCAGTTCAGTTTATATAGCACTGGTTCACAACAGATGGCATCTTAAGGCACTTTACAAGAAAAATACATTTTAAATCAGTCATATGTGAATTCCAATCAGTTGAAATTTTTTATCTTTAATGAATCCATTAGATTTAAGAAACTTTAGCTACATCTCCATATCAACTTTGATACAGAACTTTTCCTGTCCCCACAGAATTATACTGCTGCCACCATAAACCATTAAAAATTGCATTGGCTCTATATTTGGTGTTGTCTGCTGTTAAAAGTCCCTTCATCACTTTTGCAAACACCTATTTCTTCGCCCTTCATTCAGCTCCATCTCTGTTTCAACTCTGACGGCTTTTCCTTTCCCGACAGAATAATTCTGTGCCACCATATTTCATGGGGCACAGAGTTCATGTTGGTTCCAAACTTATTCAAACTTAGAAGAGGAGCACCTTCCACTACAATTAAATGTGAAAAATTGGTAAGAAAACTTTTGCAAGCTAAGGATTACTGGCTGTAAACTGACTGTCAAAATCCAAAGTTTAAAACAGATTTTTTTTAATCAAAACATTCTATCAACAATTATATTTTCATAAACTTGCATTTAAGTAGTAAAAAACAAACAAACATCTGGATCTGGTGTTTCTATTACCTGTCTGACAGTTGTCCCGAGAAGAAGGATCCAAAAAGAACCCCAACAAAGAAAACTGTAGAGGTAAATGGCTGCTTCCACTGGTTACTGCACACCAAATTAAACTGAAAAATATAATTTATTAACTCTTTTTTGTTAATATCAAACAAATAATATAGCCTCTGGCCATTAAAAGTTGCACATATGTTTCTTCCCATTTTATTGTTTTTTTTTAATAAGTGTTCATATTTGCTCATGATATTCAAGACTACATATGTCTCAGCTTAAACTTGTTGCATCTGACTTACGGAGGTTCAAGTAAAACAATAAAATTATAATCAGGATTACAACCACTGTTTGTCAAGCTATAAGAACAGTGGAAGACTGTTGTGTTTCATGTTTTAAAACTGATCAAAGAAATTCCAAGATATTATTATTATTATTATTCATTATTATTATTATTATTACAATTATCATTATTATGCTATGCATTCTACCTAAAAAGGTGTGTACTTTGTCAAGGCAAAAGTTAAAGTGTGTTTTGTGTTTGTGTTGTTCCATTAAACTGTCTGCGTTCCTAAACGGCTGCAGGGATGTTTTTGTGTAACATTGCAGTAGTCTACAGAAATAAGTGAAAGAGAACTGCAAACATAATCAAAGCCTCATATGAATGAAATTAAAGAACAAATTTGGTAAACTAAAGTGAATCAAAATCTACAACTGGAGGCAAAGTCTTTGTGAACGCATTCCCACTAAGTAATGTTTTTGAACTTATGAAGGAGCTTTATTTTTTTATTAAAGAGAGAGAGAACATTCTCATATTACTGAGCAGCAAAATTAGCTTCTTTATGATGACTTCGGATGTTCCTTCTTATAAATGTAAGAAAACATCTGATTGGTTCACACCAGTCAAGCTCTGGCTGTGATTATGAAAAAAATAAATGTTAGAGTTATAAAATGTAGCTAGCAAGAAAGGAATAAGATTAGAGTGTTATTTGATTTTTTTTATAATCGTTTTCTACGTACAGTGTCCGTCTGATAGCTACGGAGCCCAGCAGGAGTCAGATACAGAAATAATTTTGAGGTGTAAGAATCTGTACCCTCAGTTTAACAATTCTTACACATGTATTCATAATCCGTACCCTCAGTTTAATAAACTGGGTGGACGTATTCATGATCTGTACCTTTGGTTTGTTAAACAATGCGACAGTGTGGTTTAACCAAGGGGCAAACTCCGCCCGCAGAATGTGAAGCAAACCAGGAAGTGGCAAAAATTGCAGTTCCTCCCTCATCCGTGGGGGCTGGCTGCAAAAAGAAGAAAATTCCCTTTGACTCCCATGTTAAAAAAGGCTAAACTTGACAGCAAAAATAAACATGTTTACAGTCTGGTTCAAAAAAACATTTTAGGTTACATAGTACAGGTTTACCGTCATGACAACTCTGAAGGGGGTGAATTTTTTTCTAACTCCTCTGTTTAGATATAATTTATTCTTGAAATTAAGAATAATTAGGGGCGTGTCAGTTTGATTGACATGTCCACCTAGGCTAGCTCTGCTGGCTAACGGTAGCTAATAGCTTGCACCATAGTCTGCTTGTCCCCCTGTGCTTGCTTAGGGAAGGCCTTCACAGCCTGGGACTAATGTAAAGACTTCTGCGATTTTGGGTTTCTGAACTCCACTATCTGTTGCCTCAGAAGTTTGTATTCTGTTTTGGATGTTAATCTGCACTTACTGGACAACGATGGCTTGCTGTGGTATTGATTGCAGTAACAGACCATCTAAGAAGTCTCTGCTTAGGGGAGGCTTTATGTGGGCTGATGCTTCGCCAGCAGTGGGGAGATAATTTCTGTCAGGTCGCCAAGAGGATTGGAGCTCAGATCTTAGCTTTTTCTGTTTTTCTACAGATCAGGATCAGGTGACCGGTCGGGTAGAGGCAGAGCAGCATAGTCAGCAGGACTGAGAAGCCGCTGCATCAGAGTCGGCTAGATCAGGCTGGAAGACTACAGCTCGAACTGTAGACAGACTTGATGATCGCCGGATAGCTCAGTAATGGGCTGAGGAACACAGATGGAGGCATGAACCAATGGATGTCTGATATGTGAACTGAGTCAAATGTCTTACCTTTAGAGAGGATCTGTGTTGTCATGATGAGTTTGTGACTGCTTTTTGCTGGAGGTGTTAAGCTAAGCCCGCCCATGTCCTCACCCTCAACCGATGGTAATTGAAACACAACCATTGTAGGCTGTAGTGACCCGACCCATTTGGATCTTGTTATGTCGATATGTGTTCCCCCCTTGAGATGTTTCTGGGTCTGAAGCAACTCTCGTGGAAAAACAGGGCAAAATTCATTCAACCTCTGCCTTCTGGCTGAAACCGGCTGCAGCCTACGTTACCTTTAGTTAGCTCCGGACTAGCATCTGATTAGCTTGTAGATATGTCGGCTTGAAGTGTCCACCCCCCACCCCAAGCCTCAGAGTGCCACTCTCAGCTCCACCCGTTTGCCCATTTTTGCATTTTCTGAGAGTGACAAGGCGAGTGAAGAGGACAATATGGCGGTGGTGGGAACCGCCTAGTTGGCTTCATTTTCTGCTCTCTAGTAACCTATGGGTGACATCATCCGAGGGTTAGTCCATTGTATTTACAGTCTATGGGTTTAACCCCCCCCCACAATCACGCTTTTACACACAGTTTAATAAAGCAACGGTACAGATTCTGAATCCAGGTGCACTGAATATTACACAGAGGGTACAAATTCTTACACTTCAAAATTATTTCTGTACCTGACCCTCCTCGGCCACATAGTACTTTGTAGACACAAGTTTGTATTCTGTTGGCCTATTAAAACAGTCGAAAATTGGTGTAAATCTTACATGATAAAGAAGCAGCCCACATCAAGAGGTCTTGTGAAAGTCAATAATGGACGTTCAGAAGACGTTGGAAAAAAGATGTCATCTGGCGTCACAGTCGGCACTTTCAGTGGACCGAGATTGGACGTACAAAAATTATACAAAAAAGTCATAATTTTTGGGGTGTTGCATAGCGTAGTGGTTAGAGTGAGTGCCTCATGTGCAGAGGCTTCAGTCCTCAACGTGGCCGTCCCTGGTATGAGTTAGGTCCCTGGCAACCTTTGCCGCATGTCTTCCCCGACTTCTCTCCCCCTTCAAACTCTGTCCACTGTCAATAAAGGCCACTCTGGCCCAAAAAAAACTTTTAAAAAAAAAGATGCCATTTCAAGATGTCTTTGCACTGTCTCCTGAAATATTTGGAAAAAGACTATTTTTAATAATTTATTTTCTGGAAGATTAATAAAGTAACAACTTGACTACTTATTGTCATTTTACTGACAAATAGATCAGAAGTGGCATGTAGATGCCTCCCTGGCTGCAGTGCGCGCTCCCAACCTAAAATCCTGCACTTTTGGTGTTGCAAAAAATTAAAACAAATTCTGCATTATAGGTGAAAAAAAGCTAAGGTGAAAATCAGTCACTGTGGTTTTTGTATTTTCTAAATATTACCTTTTTACTTTTTACTTTCAAAAACAAAAAAGTTTCAAAAAAACAAATATGTGGTTTTTGGGATTTTCTTTTGAAACTGACAAACCAAAGAATGAACCAAACACAGATTGAGGAGATTTCTGATTTTGCATGTGTTTTTTAAATTTGTACGATTTCTGATTTTGCATGTGTTTTTGGGTTTTTTAATTGTTTTGAGATTTGCATGTGTTTTTAGAATTTGAATGTTTTCTGATTTTGCTAATGTTTTTGATTTCACAACTGTTTTTGAATTTAGCATTTTTTTTTGTTATTTGCATGTGATTTGGGGATTTGCAGGTGTTTTGGGGACTTGCTGGTGTTTTGGGGATTTGTATGCATTTTGGAATTTGCTTGTGTTTTGCCTCTAGGGGCCACCATACAAAAAAAAAAAAACAAAAAAAAAAAAACAGGTCTGATGGACAAAAAACAGGCAAAACAAAGTTACACAGAATTAGAAATAGATACGTACTTCAGTCACAATAGTAGACAGGTAAATGTCTTTGCTGTAGCTCCAGCCATCCACACATTCCTCCTGCTCCAGTTCAGTAAGATTAATATCCATGCCAGGAATGTAACCTTTAACAGAGAGATCTCGGACCACATCCAGTTTGTATCTGCTGCATTTGCTTAGTTCTCGTTTCCCATTCAGGACCTTAAATTTCAAAGAAGATGAGCTGTGTTAGTGTCATTAACCTTTTGGTGTTCAAAGATCTGAAGGAAGACATGAATAGTTACAACCCAATAGCAACACTTATGCCAGACATTCAGAGTAATAGGTCTAATGAAATGTAAATTAAAACTTAAAGCTTTAGAATAAAAATATAAACACATATGATCAAACACATCATGTCTAAAAAGTCCCGCTCATTCTTGGGGAAATACAAATTAATAAATAGAAAACATGTTTCTGGAAAGGAAAAAATTACAACACTGTACTTAACCCAAACTTGTTTGAGTGCATTATCAGTTTGTCCTTTACATGTATATATATATATATATATATATATATATATATATATATATATATATATATATATATATATATATATAAAAATGCCATCCATTATTCTCCTTGAAGGGTCGTGGGAGGGAGGGGTGGTGGAATGTTTCATGATTATGAAAGAAAAAAGAAGGAAATTCAGCATTCTCGTTCCATGCCGTGCTCGGACTGCATCAGATATTCTAATAATAGAGAAAGCGTTTGATTTCACTTTTATGTGTAGTTCTCTGGTCAGGTTGTTTTGACTGAATACTACTTAACAGATACTACTGAATAGATATTAACTCGTCAGACGATTGCTGGAGATAGGCAACCCCCCCCCCCAGGATTTATTTTCCACAAGATGATCATTTCACTGCCTGTAACAACTTGCTCTGTGAAACGTCCTTTTTGAGAGGTGAACAGGATTAAAACCAGCAGCAGACCTACAATGTTCACTGAGTGACTTAAAAGCATCTCACTTCTCATGTTCCAAAAAGAGCTTGCAGGCAAACTGAACTCTGACGAAATAATACACCTATTTAAGGCGAAGCCTTGTGAAGCTGCAATCCGAAGTTGGTTCAGATGCTTAAATAATATGTAAATGTGATAGTTTCAGTAAGAAATAAATAGGATAAGATAAACAGGTTTACTTATAAATATTACAGGAAATACATTTGAAAATTGTTAACTCATTTAAATTGCGTTGAAAGCTTGTGTTTAAATGGGTGAAAAGTTATGTATTTCAGAAGTTGAGAATGTGTTTGATTACACAAGTTAATGCCAGCCAGTGATTTAGAATATGTCTGAAATTAGTTGCTGGAGCTGTTGATGCTCCGCTTAAGGTAAGTTATGAAACTGGCAACATTTTCCTCTTTCAGAGGGGCATTACATTTGCATATAAAAAGAACCAAAGTTCTATTCGTTGAGAATAAATTTGGAGCACCCATTGTCTTTTCTGGTTACATCCCTGTGCTGGATGAATGGAAACTCCGGCAACACTTGGACATGTATAGATCCGCTTTACTGAAACCAATACGTTTCGGCCTAAAGCCTTTATCAAGGTAATTAAAAGAAAATAGTCAATCGTCTTTCAACACATACATGAGTGAGCCAATGCAGTTAGAGGGAGGAGTGTTGAAGTTAATTGAACAATTACCTATGAGAAATACAAAATGAAGTCAAAATCTGAAACATATGTATATTAGTGGTTCAACAGCACAACACATCAGCAAATTAATGACACGGCTTTCAAAGACTCCAACATCCATTAAACAAAGGAAAGCAAATCAGGAAAGCATTCAAGCAAGTAACTCAAATGACAGGCCCACTTTTGGTAAATTGTGAAATTTCCTTACAAAAAGTCGTTTACTATTAATTCCTTGTTCAACCCTAAGGGAAACAGACTACTAAAATAATACATCCAGAAAGCCACCCTCTTCCTTCTAATGTTATTTGCATTGCCACATCTACTATTTGATTTTTTAAACTTTCGATCCCAATAAAAAATATAGATGCATCCTTATGTTTATCAGTAAAGTGTCTAGAGACTGGACTCGTTACGTCATCTCTTTTGATAGCGCTCCTATGTTCTCTGATCCTGTCTTTAAGGGCTCGAAAAGTCCCCCTTTTTTTTTATTATTCTTTATTTCGAATGTGTATTAGCCAACAAATACAAAAAAAAAAAAAAATGAAATAAAACCTTGGCAAAGTGAACATAAACTGAGAAACACATATTAAATTAAATTTACACATTCGAAAAGGAGTGGGAAGAAGTATGAACTTATTTTATCCCACCCCTTCTTAAAAAAAAAATCAACAGCATTTAACTAACTAGCCACCGGTCAAACAGTATAGCAAATAGCAAAAATAGAAATAAAATAAAAATAATAATAATGGCAACACTAGAAGTAATTATACTAATAGTAACAATATCAGTAACCACGGTATCAATACTATTATTAATAACAATATTATTATCAGTATCATTAATTATAATAATAACAATAATACTAGTAACAATAATAATAACAATAATAATAATGATGATAAACAATAAACCACCAACGGTAATAATGTTTATTGTCTACCCTACTACTACTAGTAATAATAATAACAGAGATAATAATACTTTACCACCAGCATCCCCACCAATAACAATAATAATAATAATAATAATAATAATAATGATAACAATGAAAACATCAACAACAGTAATGATATCACTAACATCCTCAAAAAAAACAAAAAAAAAAGAAAAGAAAAAGAAAAAGCACCCCATCAAATTAAAATACCCTCTTCATTTCTATAGCTAGTATAAATTATTTTTTTATATATTTTCTTGAACTGCCATATATTTGGACTTTCCCTGAGAGTCCTCTCTAAAGTGTTCCACAGTTTAACTCCACAGACTGAGATGCAAAAGGTTTTCCTTGTTGTGTGTACCTGAAGAATTCTGAAATTAAATTGCCCCCTTAAGTTATAACCCCCTTCCCTTCCAGTGAATAATTTTTGAATGTTTTCTGGTAAGAGATTGTTTTTTGCTTTAAATAGTATCTGCGCTGTTTGATATTCCACAATGTTTCTGAATTTTACAAGTTTTGACTGTAAAAATAAAGAGTTAGTGTGATCCCAATACCCTGCCCCATGAATGATCCGTATAGCTTTCTTTTGCAAAATGAGTGGTGGGTGTATTGTACTAATGTAATTATTACCCCAGACTTCTGCACAGTAATTGAGGTATGGAAGAACTAATGAACAGTAAAGTATTCGGAGTGATTTATAATCCAGTGCCTGTTTTGCTTTATTTAGTACTGCGGTAGATCGTGAACATTTTTTTTTTACATGTTTAATTTGTGATTTCCAATTAATTTTATCATCTATGATCACGCCTAAAAATTTTATTTCATCCACTCTTTCAATAGTTACTCCCGCCAGCTGTATATCCAAATGCAGATTAGTTTTGTGCTTACCGAAAAGTATTATTCTTGTTTTGCTCATATTCAATGATAGTTTATTTATGTCCAGCCATGCTTTTAATTTAATCAATTCAGTATTCATCACTTGTGTCAAGATTTGTAAATCACTACCAGAACAAAATATATTAGTATCATCGGCAAATAAAACCATCTTCATAACTTGTGAGATCTTACATATATCATTGATGTAAAATAAAAACAGTTTAGGACCCAACACTGACCCCTGTGGGACGCCACAAGAAATGTCCAAATATGATGAACAAACATTATCCAATTTCACAAACTGTTTCCTGTCAGATAAATAACTTCTAAGCCAATCTAGTGATTTCCCCCTTATGCGATACCGGTCCAGTTTTTTTAATAAAATAATAAAATAGGATGACCCCCTGCAGTTCGCCTACAGATCAAACAGGTCAGTGGATGATGCCGTCAACATGGCTCTACACTACATCCTGCACCACCTAGACTCTGCAGGTACCTACGCTCGGGTCCTGTTTGTGGACTTCAGCTCTGCGTTTAACACCATTGTACCAGAGCTCCTCCACCAAAAACTGTCCCAGCTCACCGTGCCTCCCTCCACCTGTCAGTGGATTACCAGTTTCCTGACTGACAGGAGGCAGCAGGTGAAACTGGGTAAGTTCACATCCAGCTCCCGTTCCCTCAGCATCGGCGCCCCCCAGGGATGTGTTCTCTCCCCACTGCTCTTCTCCCTTTACACCACTGACTGCACGTCGAGGGACCCTTCTGTGAAACTCCTGAAGTTTGCAGATGACACCACCGTCATTGGACTCATCCGCGACGGCGACGAGTCTGTGTACAGAAAGGAAGTTGAACAGCTGGTTCTCTGGTGCAGTCAGAACCACCTGGAGCTAAACCCGCTCAAAACTGTGGAGATGACAGTGGACTTCAGGAAGAGACCACCATCAACATCTCCTCTCATGATCCTCAACAAGCCAGTCCCCACAGTGGAGTCTTTCAGGTTCCTAGGATCCACCATCACACGGGACCTGAAGTGGACCTCACACATCAACATAATAAGGAAAAAGGCCCAGCAAAGGCTGTACTTTCTGCGTCAGCTCAGGAAGTTCAACCTGCCCCAGGAGCTGCTGATCATCTTCTACACAGCAATAGTCCAGTCTGTCCTGACCTCATCCATCTCTGTCTGGTTCGGATCCGCCACCAGGCAAGACAAGGACAGACTGCAGAGAACAGTCAGGACTGCAGAGAGGATCATAGGAACCGATCTTCCCTCCATTCAGGACCTATTCCGGGCCAGGGTCAGGAAGCGGGCCAGGAAAATCACCACTGACCCCTCACACCCTGGCCACAATCTGTTTAGGCTCCTCCCCTCAGGTCGGCGTTACAGAGCGTTGTACGCCAAAACCACCCGACACAAAAACAGTTTTTTCCCCCAGGCTGTCGCTCTGACGAACTCTGTCTAGTCACAGTGTGTGAGTGCACTCACATAACAATAAACTATAACTCTGCACTTCTGTACATACTCACTGTAAAATAACCCCGGCTTGGTGTATATATTATCCTTTATTATTTACGATCTGATATTTATTTGTATTTTTACTTATTTTTGTTCATATTTTTATTTTTTTTTATTTCACTTATTCAAGTTCTGTACTGGAGGAAAAAGTTTGCCGGAGTCAAATTCCTTGTATGTGACATACTTGGCCAATAAACTGATTCTGATTCTGATTCTGATTCTGATTCTGATGATTTATGGTGTCAAAAGCTTTTTTTAGATCTATGAATATCCCCACTGAATACTCTTTACGTTCTAATGAATCTGTGATTCCCTCAACTGCGTCAATTAATGCCATTGAGGTTGATCTGTGAGATCTAAACCCATATTGACTTTCAGAGAATAGTTTATGTTTATCTATGAATTTGTCCAGTTGGTTATTAAAGAGTTTTTCTAGGATTTTAGAGAATTGAGATAATAATGACACAGGTCTGTAGTTTGTGAATTGGTGTTTGCTCCCATATTTGTACAGAGGTATGACCTTAGCTGTTTTCATTTTGTCTGGAAATGTACCGGTCTGAAATGATAAATTACAAATGTATGCTAATGGTTTTGAAATCTCATCAATCACTCCTTTGACCACAGTCATATTAATGCCATCACAGTCATCAGATGTTTTGTTTTTGCATGAAGCCACAGCATTTATAATGTCTCTCTCATCTACTGCTGTGAGGAACATTGAGTTCAGATTCCGATCTATCAGATTATCAAATTCCTTTGCAGATGTTACTGGATCAGGGATTTGATCTGCAAGATCAGGTCCAACACTTATAAAGAATTTGTTCATTCTATGAGCCACTTCATTCATATCATATTTTTCTGTATTATTGATAATAAAATACTTAGGATAATTTGATTGTTTAGATCCATTTTTTATTACAGTGTTTAATATGTTCCATATACCTTTAATGTTATTCTTATTGTTGTCTAATAGTTTGTTATAATATCCTTTCCTCGCTGTTCTTAAGATATTTGTCAACTTGTTTTTATATTTCTTATACTTGCTTTCGGCCTCCTTGGTTCTTCGTCTGATAAATTCTCTGTAAAGTGTATTTTTCTTTTTACAGGAATTCTGTAGCCCTTTTGATATCCAAGGATGATCAGCATAATTTAGCTTTCTGTTAATGATTTTTACAGGACAGTTTTTATCATATAGTTTTTTAAATAAACTTAGAAATTCATCATATGCACTGTTTATGTCATCTTTATCATACACAGAACCCCAATTTTGTGACATTAAATCATTTTTGAGTGCTCCCACTGAATCTTCTGTTCTCAGCCTTCTGTGTACAATGTTATGTTTAGGTAACTTATATCTGTATCTTATAGCCATTGTCATGTACTACGAAAACTGGCAAATGATCACTGATGTCACTAATGAGTAGTCCACTTTTTGTACTGTTTACAATATCGTTTGTGAATATATTGTCAATGAGAGTAGCACAGTGAGAAGTTATCCTGCTGGGTCTGGTAATTTTGGGATACAGATTCATACTATACATTGTGTTTATGAAGTCATCTGTCACTTTATATTTATTTGGGTTGAGCAGATCTATATTGAAGTCTCCACAGAGAAAAATAGTTTTATGACTCTTATTTATAAATATTTCCTCCATCCAGTCTTTAAACAGTTCAATCTGTGAAGCAGGTGTCCTATATATACAACTAATAATCACATTTAGTCTTTTCTTTATACAGTTCAATTGATATGCATTCAAGCATATTATCAACAACCATTGACATACTGTCCAACACTGTAAAGTTAATATTTTTATCCACATATAATGCAACTCCACCTCCAACTTTGTTGCGTCGATCCACATGCACAAACTCATAACCCTCAAGATCAAATTCCACCCTCTTCTCTGTAGTAATCCATGTTTCAGATATTGCAATAATGTTAAATGGTTGTGTGAATTGTTTTAAGTAGTCTTTAACACCGGAAAAGTTTGCATACAGGCTCCTGCTGTTAATGTGTATGATTGACAGCATTCCATCCTTCGTAGTTTGATTATATTGATCATCAGTGTAATAGCTGCAGTCATTATTAATGGAGTTAAAGATGTAGTTATCCGGATCTATGTCATGTTCCATGTCCAGTACACCGTGATCAGTATACTGAAATGTTTGTAATTCCAGATTGTCAAGCTGACTGATCCTCTGCGTTATCCCCCTCTATACATTTTATTGCATGGACAATAATCAAATGAAAAAAAAAATGTCTTGCAAGTTATAAAATCCTTTTGTTGATGGGGTGTATAAAGCATTTTGTATTTGAGGTATGTTGATGCAGTTGATACACCTACCACATTTAAAATGTCCTGTCAAACTATGTGTAACTGTTGTGTAAAATTGGCCAGCTCTTGCAATTTTGTCTTTTTGTTTTTTTTAAGATGTATGGGATGGAAACTATCAGTATGTAGTAGAGTATTAAAGTCTCTGAGTTTCGAGTAGAGTGAGGTTGATAACCTCCCTCCTGTTTTGGTGACTTTAATGTTGAGGAAGTTAATAACCTCCGACTGATTTTCAAAGACCTGCTAAATGTTTGTTTAAGAACTTATTAAAGTCTATTAAAGTTTGAAGTGGTCCTTTCCTGAGTAAAAATATATAATATATAAAATATCGTTTCCAAACAATCGTATGAGATAAAAAAGGATTGGTCAGTTTGTTGTACATAATTTGTTCTTCCAAGTGTCCAACAAAGAGACATGCAAAACTGCGTCTACATCACTGTGCTGCACAGTGGGGCACATGCTTGTGTTCCCTGTAGATACTACAGCCTTCTCCCACAGTTCAAAAACAGGAGTGTCAAGTTAATTGGTCTCGCTAAATTTCCCTTAGGTATGGGCGTGTGGTTGTTTATTCTATGTTGCTCTATGAAGAAATGACATCATGTCCAGGGTGTACCCCACCTCTCACCCAATGATTTCTGGTTTTCTGGAAATAGGCAGATATATACATTCCATTAACAGCACTCGCTGGTAATGGATGGATTGATGTCTTTAATATCCCTCTCAATTGATATAACAGTTCATTACATGTAAACTTTGCAGGTATTATTATTACCTGTACAGTGCTGGGAAAAATGAGAGAATCCTAACTCTTTTTCAACTTTTTTGTCGCACATCAAAGTCTCAGATCATGAAATAAATGTATTATCACTCGTTTAAATACAATCACATTGTGTTTTTGAGCAGAAATGACATGGATTTGAATTTTACATTTTTTACAGCATACCCAAAACTTTTTTTTTTCTTTTCTTAAACCTTTTAGAATTGCTGTGCTCTGGATCACTGTCCCGCTGCATACCCAAAGTATATTTTTTATGGCTCAGTAATGAACAAAGGTATGCAATGCGATTTATGAGTTATGAATTAAGTAATCTGATAAAAAAAAAAATTCTACCTACTCAAGTTAATTTAAATGATATTTTAAGTGTGTTTGAAACATCTATGTTTTACAGGAACACAACAACATAGAAAATCCTTAAAGCGGCTAACTACTTTTTATTTTTGGAATTAAAAAGAAAACCCTTATGATTCAACACTGATAATGTTTATTTTAATAGAAGGCATAATTAGCTCAAAAATCAAACATTTGTAAATTATAAATATTGACAACTCCAAGAAATCTGGATTAGGTGACTTACTGCTATTGGTATAATGTTTTTCCTCCACTCTGCAGTGAGATTGATGTCTGGTACAAAGCAGTGATGATCTGGCACATCTGTTAGAAAAACAAGGTTGAAAGAACCAAATCCATTGGGAATTATGCTGGCACAGAGCAAGAAAAAGACAGTCTTTTGAAAACATCCCCAATGACCTAAAAAAGCCACCATCTCTGCATAATCCTTCATTGTTAAATTATTCACTTCCTTATAGGTATCCCAGCTTATTTATCGCCTTTCACCTAAAGTTTAAACGGCCTCTTTTCATGCAATTCTACATGTCAGCTCTAGCAAAAGCCTGCAAAACTCGAAATACTGGTAAAAAAATAGGTAAAAGGCAGCACTAACAAGCTTTTTAAATTAAGGTTTAGATCTTTGTCCCTACACTGAAAATCTGAATGATCAGTCTTATCTAGGAACATGAGATGCAGAGAGGTTTTTAAAAGGGGAGTTCCTTTAAAAGCTCTTTGAAATACCTACATTTGAGTTCTGATTGGTAGGAAAAGTCCACCTGTCCATTATGTAGAGCAGCAGGGAGCAGTTACTGGAGAGGAAGAGTGTGAGTGATCTGATGCCTTTAAAAACAACTAAAAAACTATATTGGTGTGGGCATGTAGGGACTAAAAACCCATTGCCTATTGCAATATTGACTGCCCATTTTTAACTTTTGATAAATTCCACTTAAAATGTGTTTAACTCAGACGACTTTAAGGGCGACTGTGGTAGAGTAGAGTTGGCTTGCAATCGGAGGGTCGTAGGTTCGATTCCAGCTTCCTCCCGTCACATGTCGATGTGCCCCTGGGCAAGGCACTTAACCTCAAAAATCATCGTCCCACCGAGCCATTTTGGGTGTCGGTGTTTGAGTGTGAATGGGTGAGTGTGGCTTCAATGTAAAGCACTTTGAGTGGTCAGTATGACTAGAAAAGCGCTATATAAGTTCAGTCCATTTACGATTAGAACAGCAAACTAGTGATCGAAAATTGTGATCAATGTTAACTCCAACTGCAGGCTTTGGCAGAATTTCACAGGTTAGGGCATAACATGCATGAGTGTCTCCACTGACAGAGTGCACTTTTTTAAACAGAGAATGCAAGACACAACTGTAGTATCACCACAAAACATTCACATTCAATTTTTTAGATTGTGGTTCTTTTAAAGATTGTGTTGGTGACTGACTGCTCACCGGGTTCAATAGCCTCAGACTGCCCCAGCCAAAATAACGCAGTTAACCAGGAAAAATCCACATGCATAGTTTGATGAAGAATGGCCAGCTTTAAAATGTATCAACTCTCCTACTCCTGTTGAGACCAAGCTCCCGAAATCAAGGGATAGAAAACAGATTTGCATTTCTTAGTTCACTGGAAAACAATACAGCCCCTGCTGCCAGTCAAGGTTGTCAAGAGAAAAACAATGCAGTCCCAGGTTTCAGCCATGGTCATCAGGACAAATCCAGCAACATAAAGACAGTAAAAACCCACCCAGTAAAAGTTCTGAGCGTTAATTAAATGGAATTCAACATTTCTGCAGTGAGAACATTAGTGATATTAGTTGTTTATATAATACTGTGAAATACATTATAGAAATAAATCCCTAAAATACCTAAAACTAGAAAAACTTGTCATTCATATACGACCTAGTGATGTTGCCAAGAAGCAGTCTGAAGTCTTATTTTTTTTGATCTGCTACATAGACTGGAGGGACTTAACAAAGCCATCCTTATCAATGGACCAGTGGAGTGATAAAAGGTAAGGAAAGCTAATGGCCTAGAAGGCAACAGCTCCAGGCTCCTGAGGAGTTGCGCAGATGAACTGTGTGGCATTCTTAGATATCTGTTCAACCAGAGTATGAGGCTGGAGAAAGTACCACAGCTGTGGAAGACCGCCAACTACAGGCCGGTAGCCCTGACATCACATCTGATGAAGATCCTGGAGAGGTTGGTTCCAAAGCATCTACAACCCTGCAGCGGGTCTTTGTTCGACCCGCTGCAGTTTGCCTACCAACCTAGCATCGGGGTAGATGACGCAATCATCTACCTCCTGCACCAAGCTCTAACTTACCTGGAGAAGCCTGCTATCCTCTTTGAGGATCATGTTTTTAGATTTATCCATAGCTTTCAACACCATCCAGCCAAGATATCTGTATGACTTTCTGTTTAAATTCGTAATGTTTTATAGTTTTGTATGTTGGGGCAGCAGTTTATCTACAGCTGAGACCGAGTTTATCTTACCTGGAACAGGTTAGATAAACTCATTAGGAAGGCCAGGTCTGTTGTAGGATGTGCCCTGGATCCAGTGCAGGTGGTGGGAGATAGAAGGACTCTGACCAAAATAACGCCTCTGATGGACAGAGTCTCCCACTCCATGCATGGAAATGTTACTGAACTGCAGAGCTCCTTCATGCTGCTGCATCCTAGATCTATGAAGGAGCGATTCCACAGGTCCTTCCTCCATGTAGCTGTCAGGCTCTACAATCATGTATGGCCTGTCCTCCACTGTGTCGTCTGTTGTTGTCCACTGTTGCCGTTTGATCACTACTGTGTGTATTTCAAAATCACCAGTTTTATCCAATTAGAAACATCGTTGAGAACTGAAGTGGCTGCAGGTTTTCTTGAAGTTTTAAAAAGTTTCCTCCTGTATCTTTACCTGCCCCCTGTGATTTTATTGTGAATTATTTTAACAGTAGGCTTAAATCTGCTCTCTACCTCCTGGCTCCACTTAAAGTTGTAACGATACATTCAAAACGTACAATACCATGGATAAAAGAATCTCTTAAAAAATGAAAGAGGAGCTGCAGGGTGGCAGAAAGTAAATGGAGGAAAAATAAAATCATAATAAATCATCAGATATAAATAGAACATCTCAAATCATACAATAGAGCTTTAAGAAATTCCAGAAATACATACTTTTCCAGAATTATCTATGAACATAAAAATAATACCAAAATTCTGTTTTCCACCTTTGACAACATTCTTAATCATACCTCTAATACTTTTCAGAAACCCCCGTCAAATAGTCTCTGTGAGGAGTTTGCAGGTCACTTCAGAGGTAAGTTTAACACCATCAGATGTAATATTTTATCTTCTCAAACTAACATGGTTTTAGACAAATCTGAGTGTACACTGGATAGTTTTGTCCTGGTGGATGCTGGGACCCTTGATAACGTTTTCTCCTCTGAGGCCTACCACAAGCACTTTGGACCCGATTCCCACACGGTTTTTCAAGCAATTTTATGGTTCTTTTAAAGACGAGATTTTAAACTTTTTGAATTGCTCCCTTCGGATGGGGTTTTTTCCTGCCGCCTTTAAAGGGTTGGTAGTGAAGCCCTTGTGAAGAAGAGCAATTTAGATTTTAATGATTTAAACAATTACCGAACAGTATCTAACTTATCATTTTTAAGCAAAGTTTTAGAAAAACATGTTTTTATTCAACTTAATGATTTTATTAACGCTCATAACGTCATAGAGAAATTTCAATCTGATTTTAGGATGAACCACAGCACCGAGCCAGCTCTTTTAAATATTTTAAATTATTTTAGATTAAACTATCATATTAAGAAGGTGAATGTGTTGATTCTACTGGATATAAGCGCTGCCTTTGATACAGTAGACCACACTGTTCTTTTAACTGTTTAAAACCGATCAGCCTCTCTGGTGCTGTTCATAAGTGGTTCACATGCTATCTCACTGACAGGACTTTTATGGTAAGTTTAGATAACTGTTCGTCTAAGGTCCAAAAGATCACATGTGGTGTGCCCCAGGATTCAATTTTAGGCCCAGTGCTTTTTAACCTGTATATGTTCCCTCTTGGCTGTGTCATCAGAAGACACTGTTTCAATTGTTTTTATAACTTTGTTGTACACAGTTGTACATCTCCATCTCTCCTGATGACACATGGCCAATGGATGCACTTTGTAACTGCATTTTAGACATCAAATCCTGGATAGCAGAAAACTTTCTCCAGCTCGACCAGGACAAAACTGAAGTTTTAGTTATCAGTCCTGAGGCTAATAGAAACTTTAACCAAAACTACAATGTCTTTTAATCCTCCTTTACAAGTGAAGAACCTTGGCATGATTTTTGAATGAGCTGTCTTTTATTGTACACATTAAAAATATTACTAAAATAGGTTTTTATCACCTAAAGAACCTCACCAGAGTCCGCCCAGAGAACGTTAATTATTTTTAAGAGGAGGCTCAAGACTCACCTTTTTAGCCAAGCTTTTAACTGAGACTAACATTTTACAATTATTTATTAATATCTTTTTAATCGCTCTGCATGTTTTATTTGACTGAATTTTTAGTTTAGTTTTTAACAGATTATTATCAATTATTTATCTGCTTTTCATTTTTTTTGATCATATCTTATTCTCTTATATTTTATAATTTGGGATGCTATCAGTCTTAACATTTTTATCAGTATTTTACTAAATCTCATTTTCTACAGTTTATTTTAATATTTTAACTTCTTACTTTAATCATCCTTCCAGGGTTTCCTGTGCATAGGAGGTGGTGTTCGGCTGTAGCTGCCTGGAGGCTCTCCGGGCAGTGCCTGGGTGGAGGTCACCTCTTCTTGTCTGCCATTTTCCTTTTCTGAGCTGAAGTCCGTTGAAGTGCGATTTGGGTCCGTCTCCAGATGCAACGGATTGCATGAATTCGAGCACGGACCATGGGTACCACTGTGTCAGAAGCTGAAACTGGGAAAAGAGGAGGTTGGTCTCCAAGGGAGATTTAGAATGGGGATAGACCCGTAGCTGCAAAGACATGGGAGTTATGGGAATATTCTATCCAGGGAAGATGAGCAGACCAGGAGAGTGGGTTTTTACTGCAGAGACGGCAGAGGGTGTTTTCGATTTCTTGATTAAGGCGCTAACACTGACCGTTAGTTTGTGGATGGTAACCAGAGTAGAGACTGGACTTGGCTCCGAGGGCTGTACAGAACTGCTGCCAGACGGAGAAGATGAATTGTGGTCCTTGGTCAGTGATGATCTCAGAAGGAATTTCATGGAGTCGGAATACATGTGAAATGTGAGACCAAGGACAGGTAGGTATGGAGAGTGGTTGAAGGTAGCCAGCAGGGAACTAATATGACGACTTGTTTTGGTTGCATATGTGACATACGGAAATGTACTCAGCTACACCCTTATTAAGAGACGGCCACCAGAAGTATCGGCCAAGAAAGGCGATGGTGCGGGCTGATTCCAGGGTGACAGGAAAATTTTGATGCATTAGCCCAGGGGATAGTCCGTGCTCGAACGGATGTAGGTATGTACAGTCGACCTGGGGGTCCCCCACCTGGGTCCAGCTCAGATTGTTGGGCATCTCTGATGGCTCTTTCTATGTCCCAGGTGAGAGACCCAACAAAGCAGGAAGGGGAGAGAATGGTGAGATCATGTAGAAGTTTGCAAACCCTATTAATCTTTGGAGCCGTTTCCTTTTTTACGGAAACGGCCAATCCTGGATGATCTTGACCTTTTCCGGATCTGCCTTCACCTGCCCGTCCTCCAAAATATATCCCAGAAAGGTTATGGAAGAGACATGGAACTGACATTTCTATGCTTTTACATAGAGCCGGTTTTCCATCAACCTTTGAAGAACTTGGCCGGCGTGGTCTTTGTGTTGGTGGAGATCCTTGGAGGAGATGAGAATATCATCAAGATATTCGAAAACGAGCTTGTGAAGAAAGTCTCGCAGTACATCATTAACAAAATTTTGTAATACGGCTGGAGCGTTAGAGAGGCTGAATGGCATCACAAG
Organism: Apricaphanius iberus; assembly: GCA_028564705.1. Classification (NCBI taxonomy): domain Eukaryota; kingdom Metazoa; phylum Chordata; class Actinopteri; order Cyprinodontiformes; family Aphaniidae; genus Apricaphanius; species Apricaphanius iberus. The sequence continues at coordinate 608,873 of JAPXFQ010001349.1, forward strand.
ATACTCAAAGTGTCCTATGGGGGTCTTAAAGGCAGTCTTCCACTCATCCCCTTCGCGTATGCGGACTAGGTGGTAAGCGTTTCTAAGATCTAATTTCGAGAAAATGGATGTTTGGGTGAGCAGAAGAAAGCAACGGTAAGGAATAGTTGTTCTTGATGGTGATCTGGTTAAGACCTCTATAATCAATGAAGGGCCGGAGCGAACCATCCTTCTTTGTCACAAACCAGGGCCGAGGCGGGAAGAAGATGGACGGATTATGCCAGATTGTTAGGAGTCCTGAATGTAATTCTCCATTGCTTCTCGCTCTTTTACAGAAAGGTTGTAGAGGCGGCTCGAGGGTAATGGGGCACTGGGTAACAGGTCAATAGCAGTCAAAAGGATGGTGGGGCGGTAAGGAAAGAGCAAGATTTGTTATAATCCTCAGGAACGTTGAATTGGTCTGGATCGGGGATGGCATAGGACTCATGGAGCTGTTCCTTGGATAAGGCTGATTTCAGGCAGGATTTGGAAGAGAAATGACTCAAGGTAACTATACGACGGTTGGCCCATTTAATTTATGGATTGTGGATGTAGAGCCAGGGAAAACCAACTAAAAAGCTTTCTTTATTGAGGTAAACGTAGAATTGGATCTCTTCATGATGGTTTCCAGAGATAACTAGTGAGATCGGGTGAGTTAGGTGAGTTATGCTTGTCATAGAACTACCGTCGAGAGCCGATACAGTGATGGGTGTACTGAGTTTGAATGTGGGAATATTACATCTGGTAATAATATCAGGGTGAATCAGATTATGCTCTGATCCGGAATCTATTAAAGCTGAACACTGAAGGTGTTTCTTATAATCAAAACAGAGTTGCTGCAACAGTGAGGCTACGTCCACACTAAGCCAATAAGGTTATACGGTAGGGATCCCCACCTCCAGGCCTCGAGGGCCAGTATCCTGTAGGTTTTAGTTCTTTCCCTGGTTCAGCACACCACAATCAAATAATGGCTCATTAGCAGGCCTCTGCAGAACTTTGCAATGCTGAGGAGGAAGTTAGAGAATTTGAATCAGCTGTGTTGGAGCAGAGACACCTCTAAAACTGGTAGGACATCGGCCCTTGAGGCCTGGACTTGAGGATCCCTGTTATACGGGGAGTTAGACGCCTAATGTTATCCACTCAGCATTTACACCCCGTTTAAGGTCCCATGATTGCGCAATCCCATACCGACCTGTGCAAATACTGGGCATGCGCGAAAAGACGCACGAAAAACGCGTATAATCTACGTGACGCCAGCGCCTACATAATATATACAAGAAGCTCTACAGCACAGTACATATATCTGCTTGTCCCGTTAACCAAAGAGAACAATAGCTGCTCAGAAGAAGAGCGAGTTTTTGGTGTGGGCAGACGACGAGATCGATTTTTTACTCTTTGCTGTTGTCTTTGTCTGTAGTGTCGTATTGTTATTGACGCAGCATTCATTGACGCCACTTCCTTTCATTATCTGGGGAAGCGGTCCACACTAGCTCGTTTAGCCGTTGAATTAAGATTTACACGGCTCTCTTACCCGGCTAATAGTTATCCGGCCACAGACCTTAAACGACGCCGGGTTAGTGTGGAAGATAGGGGGGTGTAGACTAAATAATTAGACGTTTAAGGCATTATCCAGCTTAGTTTGGACGTGGCCTGAGTCTGTTTTCCAGTCGACACCCCGCCAGGACCCCTATTTTCACAGGCGGGTGTCTCTTGGCCGAACAGAGCAACGGGCAATATAATGCTGTGGAGAACCACAATAAAAGCAGGAGTTAGTGGGCATCCTCCTTTGTCTCTCTTCCGGGGAAAGACGGGCTCTACCAATTTGCATTGGTTCGGGAGACTGTTCTCTGGGAGCGAGAGGCAGATTGGAAAATGTTTGCTCCATCTTAGAGGCGGAGCTGCCTAATGTAGAATTAAAATTTTGTAAAAAAAATAATTCAGTGCATGTTCAAGCAGAGACAAAGGGGCCAATTTCCAGTTCTCAGTTTTATTTTAAACAGATTAAGATATGCAGTTTACAGAGAAACATGCCCATTTTCTCTGGGCCAGATTAAAGACATCTGACAACGAATGGTTTTCATGCCATAACTTTTATAGACATCCAAAACTTCCCAGGATCTGGGCGTCTCTTCTCCCTCGGAATCTGCTCCAATCAGAACGTTTTTAAAAAGTGTCTTGACACCGACTGGTCCGTCAAGAATTATGCATTCATAAGATGGAAGTGTCCTCCTCTTTGCTTTTACAACTGCCATTTCCTGGGTCCAGGTCAAAAGTTCATTCTGAATTTTATGGTTTTATGGTCCCAGGTCCTCTCAAGCAAACCTCCTAGTTTTATGGCCTGCAATAAAACTCTTTGTCTCAGAGGTCCTCAAAAGTCACACATATTTCCAACATATACAAGGGCTTTGATGTTCCTCAAAAGGTGCCCAATTATCCAGCCTTCACATCCTGTAATCGTGCGATTTTCAATATGCCATCATGACATTTAACACATATGATCAAATTTTGCATACTACACTAAGAAGAACCTCCTAGTTTTAGAACGTTCTCTTTAAACGATTAGAGAGTCTGATTGCCAGCTCGATTAGCTTTTCAAGAGTTTTAGGTTAATCTCTTGATACAAATTCATATTTGATTCTCTCATTAAGAGCATGATGGAATGCTCCCTTTAATTCTGGAGCATTCCAACCAGAATCTTCCGCCAAAATTCTAAGCTCGATGGCAAATTCAGCCACAGCCCTATTCCCTTGCTTAAGGGTCCACAGTTTTCTGGCTGTTTCCTCCTAATTTTTTATTGGAGCAAAAGTTTTGTTTAACAGGTCTTGGAAATCTTTATAGGAAGTAGTTTCAACCAGGGACTCTGTAAAAAATCCCTCTGCCTATCTAAGGGCCTTTTCCTCATAGAAGGCAGATGACATAACTAATTTTCTGCGAATCTACTGCAAATGTTTGCGGGGTACGAGAAAAAGCTAGTTGGCACTGCATCAGAAACCCTTTAGTTTTGTCAATCTCACTGGAAAAAGGCTCGGCTGGAGGTGACGTCACATGATTCCCCCACAGCTGCCTGTCACTTCCGGGAAGTGACAGGCAGCTGTGGGGGAATCATCTCGCCTCATATTGATCTTTGATGCCAAGTCATACACCTGTTGGTTTAGGCGGCTGATCGTGGAAGACTGCAAACTTTGCTGTCGGGTGAAATCTTGGATGTCTGATTCATGCTGTCCTAAGAGCGTTCCCTGCTGGGAAACTTCTGTCTGGATATGTGTTGCTGAGTCCGGGTGGCCAGATTGTTCTGTCATGATTTGAGGGTTTTGGAAATCAGAGGCAACACAGAACTCAGACGTGGAGACAGGTGGGTATGGTTAGTTTTCAGAGTTTAATTCAAAGTCTCTGTGATTCTGGATCAATTCGGGGCTCGCCAGGAAGGAGCTTCTGGAGCGGACTGTTTTGAGAAAGACAGGGGCTTAATAGAGGCTCGACCTGGAGGAGGAAATATTGGGGAGAAACGGTGCTTACTGGTGGTCCGGAGGAGCTTGGCTCTGGAGGGGGTAAGTAGGAGTCTGTTTCCATGGTTGGCTGGAGGAGCGGGGTTTCAAGGCTTGCGTGTTGTTCAGATGGAGAGGATGGACGGGCAGGCAAGAGGACAGGTGGTTTCGGTGTCGGAGACAGAAGAACCAGTGGAGGGAGCATTGCAGAGGCTAACCGAGAAGACATCCAATGAGGAACAGGTAAGTAATCCATAAACGTTGATTCGGATACGTCGGAGTTGCTGGAGGGAACCAAGGAGATCCAGGGAGAAGCGGAAACTTGATCTAAAAAGAGACTTGGGTAAGTTCACGACAAAGACTTGGAAAAGATCACTAAGACAATCTGGGTGTCTAAGGTTGGCCTTGTTACCATGATTGTAGCAGGACAATCTGGCACCAGCATGCAGGAGACGATTCCCTTTTAAAACCTGTGGCGATTACCTGGGATCAGCTACACCTTTCAACCAGTGCCTGACACACCCCTGTGTGGAAGGTAAGTACACACACACAAACACAGACAGCCAAATCCAGCACTCAGAAACAGATCCTGACAGTAGAATTGTTCTGGATCAGCTGCAGATGTCTGGTCGACTCCATTATGTTCCACAGAAGCCTGAAGTACTATTGCGCTGATTTTTCAAACAGATTTAGATTTAGTAATAATTTCCTAATATTCAGTGGTGTGAAACCTCTTTTCACACCACTGACCTAAAACTTTTCCTGCCATCTGAATCAAAAAGCTCCAGGGGTGTCATTTATAAACGTTGCGTACACAGAAAACGGGGCCTGAAACTGGCGTACGCCACTTTCAAAGCAAAAGTTGTGATTTATAAAAAACAGACTTGACGGGAAAATGTGCTCACCTGTACGCCAATTCTGACCCGTGCGTACGGACATTTTGGAGACGAGGGAATCGACGACGCACTTGGTGAGGTGGTGAACTGCAGCCAGACTGCATATTACCTCCTCTCACGCATATCATTTCACCTCACACCAAACATTAATAATGGATTCATGTTATTATAAACATCCAAACAAGCAATGATATCTATATTGTAGCTTTGCAGTGAGCTATAGCTCTTCTAAAAACATTTTTCAATATTAAAATAGATACATAAAATTTATCTCAAAACCTTAAACTCAGATAAAAGGGCCGGGACTGTGTGCCAATTAATAAATTGAATCATCTGCCGTCCCTGAGCGCAATAATGCCTGCAGTCTTGGATGGGATCATTAAAATGAGCAGGCAATACATCACGTTTCCATATACTGTGGGGGAGCAGGCCGAAATTAAGATGCAATTTGCTGCAATGTCCGGTTTCCCAAACATAATCGGCGCAATTGACTGCACCCATATTACTACAAGGGCCCCGTCCGAGGAAATTCCCCTCCCTCCTGGCCTACCACCTCCCCAGCATGAGAACCCCGACCCACAGCCGCATCCTCCTCGACAGGAAGCCTTCACCCAGGGAGCAAGGATCGGCCAGGATGTAAAATTTTTTATTGTATCATTTAAGGTACCAATGGCTGTCACTAGACGCTGGGCAACCTCATCTTCCTCAGCCTCCTAATCCTCGCCACCTAAGAGCTGAAAATACACGGCATATTAGTCTGTCTCCTTAAAATATGCTCATATTTAGTGTCAGCTCGGGTGTACACGTACCCCCTCCAGTAGCAGACCCACTCTGGCGGTGGGAGGCAAGTTTTTTTCCCCCCTCGACTTTGAGGTCCGACCACTTTTTTTTTATTTCGGGTACCGTGCTGTCAGTTGCACTGACAGTCTGCACTGCAGACGCCACATGCTGCCACTCGCAGTTCTTCCTTTTATTTGTGACACCGCTGCTGTGTCCACCAAATAAAATGTCTCTTCTAGCCTCCACTTCACCCACTAGCACTTCAATCAACATCTCCGTAAAGTTTCTCTTCTTGTTTTTCTTTTGTTGTTGCCATATTTCCCCTCTTCTTCATATGCATCAATATTCATGTCCTGCTTTGCATTGACCTTTTATAGCCAGATTTGGGCGTGTTCAGGGCGGGATATGAGCCAAATTCACGTGCGCAAACTTCCAAGAAGACCGTGATTTATAAAGGGAAATTGCTTACACCTGTGCGTAGGCATGGTTTTATAAATCAGAAATCTTTTTGGCGTACGCAAACTTTTTGTTTTGGTCGTACGTACACTTTTAGTAGGGATTCTACGCAATGTTTTATAAATGAGACCCCAGGTGTTTCAAAACAACTGATAAGGCATCCCAGGGCTGACCATGACGTAGAGCACATGGAGATTACCAGAAAATAAACTCTTTGTGACGGCTCACCAGCAAAGATGGCACAAACAGCCACTATAAGATAAGTACACGTGGATAAGACTGCATAATTACAAAAAGCAGCCATACTGGCACTAACAGCTGCAAGCAGAGATATAAGTACATAACCAACACTTCCCACCACACAATGTTTTTAAATCAGACCTCTGAAAGGTATAATCATGCATATGTACTCATTGATACCAATCAAACTTAATTTATAAAATGCTTTATACAAAATGCTATTCAAAGTGCTTTACATAATTAAAATTACCCCACATAAACCACATTCCCATCCCTCCCCCACATAATTAAAAAAATGATCGCAATAGCACCCCTGCTGTCACCGCCGACCACTACTCCCAAGGCAGAGGGCTCACACAGTGGAATTACTGGAAGGAAAAAAAATTAACCAACAGATTAGAATATAAAATAAACAGAGAATAAATGTGATAAAATGAAATCATAAAACACAGATCAAATTTATTTAGTAAAACATACAGAGCAATTGAACAGAAAATAATAAATGATAAATAGTTAAAAGCTAGGCTAAAACGGTCTTGACTTGCTCTTAAAAACATGAACATTCTCCAGAGCCTTGAGGTCCTCCAGCAGCCTGTTCCAGAGAGGAGGGCCATAATAATGGAAAGACGCCTCGCTGTGAGTGTGTCCTGGTCTGGGCCTTTTTTGCATCACTTACTTTCTCAATGTGACGTGGCATGGATGCTATCAGCCTGTGCCACTGCTGAGGTGTTACAGAAGACCAAGATGCTTCAGTAGTGGCCTTCAGCTCTCCCTCGTTGTTCAGTCTCATATCTCTCATCTTTCAATTGACAATGCCCCACAGATTCTCTATGGGGTTCAGGTCAGACCAGTTTGCTGGCCAGTCAAGCACAGTAATCCCATAGTAATTTAACATAGTTTTGGTACTTTTGGCAGTGGGCAGCTGACATGGCCTGCTGGAAAGTCAGCATCTCCATAAAGATCGTCTGGAGAAGGAACCATGAAGTGCTCCAAAATATCCTGGTAGATGGCTGTGTTAACTCTGGACTTATTTAAGAACACTGGACTAACACCAACAGATGACATGGCTCTCCAAAACTTCATACTGAATTTCAAACATCTCATGAATGTATCATATATTTTCTCTGGTAGCTTGTTACGGGAACTTAACTTTAAAGAGCCAGAACTCTACAAACTAGATTGTGAAATGGTCCATTAAGTGAGAGCTTAGAGTACTACTAAGTGATTCAAAAACAGCTTTGTCCCAGAAGTAATTAATTTATACATTACTGAATAAATTGTTATTAATGCAATTTTTAGTATCTTGTTCTGTCTTTTGATGTTATTGTTTATATGTTTGAAAAATAGTCTAACCTTTCTCTCTGGAACTTAATTTACCCACAGGTATGAATAAAGGCACCTGAACCTTTGGACCACTGAGCAATAAAATAGCAGCAGCTTGGGCTTCAACATTTGAAGCCCAAGTCCAGGATCCATCTCCAGCCTCCGTCCACTCCTCATGAAGACTTTTGAATGCTTTGCTACAGGACTTTGGGAACATCCAGCTTCTTTGGCAATGACATTTGGAGGTTGTGGTGGAGAAATTTAGTGTTATGATTTATCTGTACTTTGTAATCAACTGTAATGCATTTCTACTTAATGTTGTAATATTATTTGAATGTTTAGTCTTATTGAGTGAGAAAGGTGCCTTCAAATCTCTGATTTTCCACCCTGAGAGTTGTACTTTATCGAGTAGAATAGATAGACCAAGGTTGCTAGAAATAATATAAGGTGTTGTTGTAAGACAGAGACAGGTCAGTATTCTGCATTCTTCTTTAATGGTTACTGTCCTCTTGTATGATCAATTCGAATCATATTAAAACCTCCAAAACGTTTAAAGAAATCTCTCTAATTTTATTAAGAGTCTAAAATCCAACTACAAAGGTTTTTACTCCTTGTAGAGGATGTCAATAATGGTTTTCTGCACAACTGTCAGGTCAGCCGTCGTCCTCATACTTTTGATTCCTACTAAACCAGACAAATACATTTTCAAGGCTCAGGAACCCTGTTTAGACGTTTTGGATAAATTATCTGATTAGAGTGTTTCCATAATATTAAACCTTTTAACAATATTCATAAACTGTAAGCCATAATCATCAAACATGGAGCAAATTAAGGCTTGAAACATCTCGCTTTGCATGTAATGAGTTATTTTCCCCCTTTAAGTTGAATTACTAAAATAAATGATCTTTTACATTATTCTAATTTTTCAAATTTCAGCTGTAAATCAGTTTGGTAGCCAGTACTAAAGTTTTAATCTGAAGAGGTGATATGTGATTATTGTGTATTGTGTTTTTATTGTTATTTGCTAAAGCCAGTGCATGAACTCAAATTTTTCTTTAACCTGTTGTTGTTAAACCTTTCTAGATTGACGCCAACAGTCAATTGAGACTGACATTTGAGCTTAGTTGATTGTTCCTACTGAGCAGGGGGCACCCATAATTATAAATTTTATTAATAGTTATAATAATGTAATGATAAATAACTGTCTTTAAACCACAATTAATATTGATGATAAATAAGCCACTTATTTTGCATTAGTCATTTAAATTATTTTCTAACCACTGAGGAAAGGTGTGATTGAATGTTATCTGATGATAAATCACTCATTAGACCACTAAAACATGTGTCCCGCTCACTTCTGAGATGATGGTTACACCCTTGGTTTATAGTATTAGCTTGCTTGAACTTGTCTCGTTTTGAACAATTCTGTCTTGCCTTAGTGTAACCATATGGTTGTTTTCAACACCTCGTTACTTACAAATCTGTCTGCTCTTGAATTCCACAAAGCCCTTTTCTTATTCTTAGATTCACTTAGTAGTTTTACCAGCAACATTAAATAAGGCGAAAAAAAAGTGAAAACATCTAATGGCAATATGTAATTTTAGACAAAAATTGAACAACTGTTCATAGTTTAGCTGCAGGAAACTGCTACCATGAGATATTTCTGAAAAAGAAAAGCATTAAAGAAGTTAAAGATTAATATTGTGCCTCCAGTCACATCTTTGGAGTCTGGGTTTATGTTTAAAGATACAGACACAGTTGTGGAAAACAATATGAACCTTAGTTTTCTATTGCACCAATGCAGACATGCTTTACCAATTTAGTTAATGAACACCACACTATAGCACCTCCCTTTTCCAACATGTTTCATCTTTTGACTATTCAAAATGAGCTTTTGTATGTATTTTTTCAACTTTCTGAAGCATCTCTCCATAAACTCCTGGTATGTTAAAGATTTGTATGTCTTCAAATGTCTATATTGTTCTAGAAATTAGAAAATTGTTTCAGTTTTAATCAGTTTTATTTATCTCTAGGAAATGCTTCTGACACTATAAATAGCATATACATTTCTTTCTTTGTATCCATTTAAAATAATTTAATCCTACTGCTCTTGAAGTTTGGACCATGGAGACTCAGACAAGAGAGCAGCGAGTGAGAAAAACTGCATTTACTCTCCTAAAAATCCCCCTCCTCTTTCTGGTTCTCTACATCTTTGTTTGCTCACTCAACATTTTGAGCTCTGCCTTTCAGCTTGCAGGAGGTAAGCACATAAGATCAGTAGATAAAGGGTAAAGGGATAATAAAATGCTTGATTTTTAATATTTCTAAGTTTTCTTCTGTTTGCCCTACAGGCAGGGTAGCTGGTAAAATCTTCCAGGAAAATGCAATCTTGTCTAACCCAGTGGCAGGGTTGGTGATAGGCATACTGGTGACAGTGTTATTCCAGAGCTCCTCCACTTCAACCTCCATTATAGTCATCCTGGTATCCTCTGGTTGTGAGTAAGAATATTACTTTAGTAATATAAGCAAATTGTGATGTACTGAAATAGCAACACCTGGCAAAATCGTAAATATATACTAAATCTGAGTATTAGAATATTTTTGTCTATTTACGAGATGCTTTTTTGTCTCTCTAGCACTGGCGGTACAGTCAGCCATTCCCATTATAATGGGCTCCAACATTGGAACATCAGTCACCAACACTATTGTTGCTTTAATGCAGGCTGGTGACAGGGAGGAGTTTCAAAGGTATAGTGTGGTTTAAATGCCATAACAAAACTATTAATGACTCATCATTGTGGACAAAAAGTGAGTAGAACAATACAGGGAAACTGGGAAGATTAAAGCAGTTATTGAATGAAGATGGGAAGTCTTTTAAAGAAAAATGTACTGCTTAAATTAATTTCTGCCATGCTCCCCCGACACCACCAGATTGATATCTGAAAATATTTAATTATTTGTTGATACAAACTCCTGGCACCAGCACACTGAATATATTATATCCTGATTACGAAAAAAAATAAATAAATAATGAAATAAGCTGTAAGTACTTCAAATGATTAGATCTTATTTTACTGTTTTAGGTCTTAACACCATTTCCAAGTTTGGTTTATTAACCTAGTTGGTAGCATTTTAATCCAGACGTTTCAGTCTGTGCGATGCTCAGAACAGAAACAGTTCAAATGATTCACTGGGATGTGCATTTTTAGACTAAACTGTAACATTTAAAGCTTTTTTGAAACTGAACAGTGTTTACCTGTCAGCTTAATCAGATTATCACTTTTCAAAATGGGAGGCTACATAATTTATTCTGTCACCTTCACAGTTTTTCTTTTCAACTCGACAACCAGATATTGAACTCTTGGTAGTTAATTTACGTCCATATTATTTACCAAGAGAGTTCACCAGTGTCATTTTGGCAGTTGTTTATATTCCACCTTCAGCCGTTGCTGACCATGCATGTGATGTCATCAGTTCTGTTGTTGCTAAGCTACAGACCGAGCACCCCAATGCATTTGTGGCAATATCTGGTGATTTTAATCATGCCTCCCTCTCTTCTACACTTCCAACATTTCAACATTTTGTCAGCTGCTCCACAAGAGAAAACAAGACCTCGGATTTGTTTTATGCAAATGTAAAGGATGCTTATTTGTCCAAACCAAGACCTCCGCTAGGACAATTAGATCACAATCTTGTCTTTCTCTGCTCAGAATATAAACCACTTGTTCAAAGGCAACCTCTGACAAAGAGAACTGTTAAAAGTGGTCAAATGAAGCTGAAGAAGCCCTGCAGGGTTGCTTTGAGTCCACAGACTGGATGACTCTTTGCCAGCCACATGGAGAGGACATAAATGCCATGACTGGGTGTGTGACTGAATACATAAACTTCTGTGTGGACAACATTGTCCCCTCCAGAACAGTGACATGCTTCCCTAATAACAAACCATGGATCACCAGTGAGCTGAAGGAACTGCTGAACAAGAAAAAAAGAGCCTTCAGGGAGGGAGATAGGGAGTTATTAAGAAGTATAAAGAAACAACTAAATGTCAAGATCAGAGACAGCAAGGAGGCTTACAGGAAGAATCTGGAGAACAAACTACAGACGAACAATATCAGAGATGTCTGGTCTGGAATGAAAAAGATCACAGGCTTTAAGCACAGGAAGGACTGGATAGATGGAACTGTGGATAGTGCCAATGAACTGAACACATTCTTCAATAGGTTGAGTTCAGGAACAAGCTCAGCATCCTCGTCTCCTGTTTCCATCCAGAGAGACATCAGACTCTCCTCTGACCCACACCTGTCATGTCACACCTCAGATGTTTTATCTTCCACCTCAGTCATGAACTCTTCTTCTTCCACAACTTTGTCTTAAACCAAGTCAGGAGATTCCGTTACCCCCTTTACCTCACCTTCCCACCTATCTTTTTCTAAAAGTCAAGTGAAGAGGCACCCATCAGTCATCAATGAATACAGACATGTTGCCCTGAAATCCCACATCATGAAGGTCCTGGTGAGACTCTTGTTGCCCCACCTGAGTAAGCAAACTAGAACCTATCAGGAACCCCTGCAGTTTGCTTATCGCCATGGTGTTGGTGTTGAAGATGCCATCATCAACCTGCTTCAACCAACCCACTGTCATCTGGACAAAGCAGGCAGCACTGTGAGAATCATGTTCTTTGATTTCTCCAGTGCATTTAACACAATTCAGCCTGATTTACTTTGTCAGAAACTCCTGAAAACACAGGTGGAGGCCTCAACAATCAGCTGGATCAATGACTACCTGACAAACAGACCACAGTTTGTGAGACTGAAGGATTGTATGTCAAACCAGCTGATCAGCAGCACAGGAGCACCACAAGGGACTGTACTCTCACCATTCCTTTTCACTCTGTTCACCCCAGACTTCCAGTATAAGACAGAGACCTGTCATCTGCAGAAATACTCAGACGACTCTGCAATTGTCAGGTGTATCAGAGATTGAGAAGAAGCTGAATACTGAGAGCTGGTGAGAAGCTTTGTGGCATGGTGTGGAGACAATCATCTTACCTTGAATGTGAACAAAACAAAGGAGAGGATTGTTGATTTCAGAAGAAACAGAGACAAGTCAAAGACTGTCTCCATCATGGGAGAAGAAGTGGAGGTGGTTGAGAAGTACAAATACCTCGAGTTCACCTGGATAATAGACTGGACTGGAGAATCAACAGTGAAGCCGTCTACAAAAAGGGACAGAGCAGACTGTACTTTCTGAGGAAACTTAGGTCCTTCAAGATTTGCAGCAAGATGCTGCAAATCTTCTACAAGTCTGTGGTGGAGAGTGTCATCTCTTCGTCTATCATCTGTTGGGGTAACAGCATCAGAGCCAGGGACTCAAAACGGCTCAATAACCTGATACAGAAGGCTGGTTCTGTTATGGGGATGACTGTGGAACAACTGGAGATAATGATGCAAAGAAGGATTCTTCATAAAATTGAAAAGATCTTGGACAACCCTGAGCATCCTCTCCATGAGACAGTCCTACAACAACAGAGTATCTTCAGTCGGAGGCTTCTTCAGTTTCGCTGCAACACAGACCGCTACAGGAAATCCTTTCTCCCCACAGCCATCATGGTCTACAACAATTCCTTGAAAAATTAATTAATGAGCTACAACAACACTTAAGTTCCCTCTGGGATCAATAAAGTATTTTTTAATTTGAATTGAATTTGAACCATATGAATTCCATCAAATAATGTTAGGCATGTTTTACTTCAAAAGTTCCACTTTTTCCATTTAGATTTTTCTGAATTCTACTGTTTCCATTCTAGTCATTTTAATAAACCAAAAAGTGTGTAATTATGGTGACTGAAAACAATAAAGATAAAGATAGATAGATAAATAACCAAATAGATCCACATTTACTGTTATTCACAACTATTTTCACAAATCTAACTGTGCTGTGGTTTGAGAATTCCCATGTCATTTTTAAAGAACTAAAACATCCTATGTGTGCAAAACAAAGAATAACATATTTTTCATATAAAAGAAAATCTCTCACCACCAATCAAGTCTCAGAGACCTGGAACCAGTAGCTAAATACTGGTATTACTTCCATATTTATCAAATCCTGTGTTCATTTTTATTTGCTACACCTTCCCAGACTCCAGTGAAAGAAATATATCTCAGTGTTTTTGCTTAGTACTCTTTCTGCCACGCTTCGTTTGCGTTTAAATTCCCTGACAGTTTTGTTTCTTGCCCCTTTCTAATGCAACCGACCGTGAGCTTACAGAATCTATGAGGATACTTCTCCCGATTCATAAACATCTCTGACCCTCACGCCAAGCATCAGCTTGTTTGTCTTTTTTTTTCCAGGGATAGGGGGGGTGTCTGTGTTTCTGTGAGATTCCATCCCCTTTCCCACACCGTGGATCAGCTTTCTCTCTGTGTACAGGCTTCTTCTGCTGGGCTGAACATGCAGCCTGTTGATACGTTTGAGCACTGGTGCCACCTAGTGACTAGAGGCTTCATCTCCCAAATCCTATCCGCTCAGAGTAACTTTCTATCCTCTAACTTCAGTAAGCAGCAGTCATAAAGCTCATAAAAACAAACAAACAAAACAAGCTTTAAAAATGGATGATGCCAACACAGCTCTGAGGGCATAAATGCTATTTTTCAGATTAAACAGATTGCACAAGTGAGGTTTGATCATTTGGAGAAAATGCTAAGCTCCACTTTGGCCAGAGTTTTTAAAAAGATTTGTTTTTGGTGTAGAAACTCTCTGGTTTCGTGTGAATAACAGGCCAAACCGTAGAAACATATCTCCATTTTGTGAGATACCCAGCTATATGTGGACAGGGCCTAAGCCTTGGCTACCGGGAGGGAGGCACAAGGGGTGACCAGGGGGAGGGCATGCTGGGCATTCTGTAACCTACAGATTTACCCTTTGTGTGCTTACCTCAATCACAATATTGTGTATCCGGCTTCTGATTCATTGGCATGGAAAGAAATTATATCAGAGGAAAAGCCAGCTGCACACTTTTTGAGAGAATCCCTTAATAATAATAAAAAATAATTTCACTCTAAGCTATCAAGATGATTTGAAAACTAAAGTGAAACTTTTGCTCCTTTGTAGCAGGATTTGGCTCATAAGAATCTCACCACTAAGTGGATCAAAAGCAGCATCAAATATATGTTTCAAGATGGTCAGTTGAGCCTTCATACATATAAAATCAAATGAGATATGAATGTCTAGGAACAGGAACACACCTAGTCAAGATCCAGCTAAACACTGAATTCTACACCATTCATCTCAATATAGCTACAACATATTTAGAGTACATCAGAAATGACACAGATACACATAAGAATTGAAATTCTAGAAATTCCCCTTTTATTCCTTAACATCCAGTGCTTTAAAGTGAAACAATATATTGCATTGTAACAATGAAACTCCTACCTACTGTTTAGGTATTTAAATCTATTACCATTGGCAAAGACATTCTCAATCAATTTACCCTTGAAAATTTGTTCCATACTTTCCAAGTTTGTTATTATGAACTACAGGTGATAAAAGCGAATCTACTGTCTTTGTTTCTGATTTCCACAGTTTAAAATACAAAAAAAAAGTTTGATACAAAAAACATTGCATTCCTATCACTTTGAGAGCTGTCTCTACTCTGTATGTCCTCCATAGATGAACAATGTCAGTTAGCTGACATTCCATGGGAACCATGTAACAGCTATATAAAGGATCAATATCAGTCAATTCCAGTCCTCAAGAGCTAGTGTGCTACATATTTTATATTAGTCCCTTCCTGGACATAGCTGATTCAAATAACATTTTAAACACATCTACATTTAAATACATCTACCCCTGAGAATGGGAACAGAGCGTCACTTACTCTTGAGTAGTCTTAATTATTTTTATGTTAATAGTTTTTGTCAATATAAACTTGTGTTTTTTATATATTAGATTTTGAAATCTTTATTTGTAGGGCTTTTGCTGGAGCAACAGTTCATGACTGCTTTAACTGGCTCTCTGTACTGGTGCTTCTCCCTCTGGAGGCTACAAGTGGAGTCTTGAGACGTCTGTCCCAGGCAGCAGTCAACGTGTTTCAGCTCAGTAGTGGAAAAGATGCACCTGAACTCCTGAAAGTTCTCACTGAGCCTTTGACAAAATTGGTAATCCAGGTACTGAGAAAGCTACATTCCTAACAACAAAGCTTAATGACATGATTATTCATCCCTTTTATTTCTACTTAATCCTGCTGCTCTCCAACTGTAAATCTGTCTTGGCAACAAACTGAAGCTTGCTCATTCTTACAAAGAGAAAATAAAGGGTAAAAAAAGTCTCCTTTGAAAACATCACTCATTACAGAGATTTAGCATGTTTCTGGAGAGAAAGGCTTACCGTTTAAACTGATTCTGCATAATCATTCAACAGCCGTGTGACTTTGGAAGCAGCATCAAAGGTATGTTCTGTGGCAGATACTTGTCCAGCCAGTAGAGACCGAAAATCCATCTGACTGCTCCAAAACAAGCTAACCAGTGGAAAACAAAATTTTCCAAAAGATCTGCAATGCTCTTTCAATCATAGAGACTCATAAACTTCTTCCATTTTTCCCCCCCTTAGTCACTTTTTCCACTGCATCAAGTTTAGTTCTAATGTTTTAAACCACTCAAAAATACAGTTTTTGCAGATGAAACCATTATCTGCTTCTTATTTAGAAAGCTCCACCTATT
Organism: Apricaphanius iberus; assembly: GCA_028564705.1. Taxonomy (NCBI): domain Eukaryota; kingdom Metazoa; phylum Chordata; class Actinopteri; order Cyprinodontiformes; family Aphaniidae; genus Apricaphanius; species Apricaphanius iberus. The sequence goes on from JAPXFQ010001349.1 coordinate 624,791, forward strand.
TTTTGCTGTACTTTTTGCTTTGGGTGACCAGGGCATAGCACATTGCTTTTCTTTTCATTTTAGCTCATCAGCGTGATTATCAACTGCTGCAACAAGTGTGAAAACACTTTTTGTGTGTAAGCCGCCCACCAGAATACAGATGTGGCCCACAGATTGTGTGCTGCATTCACATGCACCAGGCCATCTAAAATGTACTGATTTTACAAACTGTTCAGATGATATATTCCATACGGCAATTAAAAGCAATACATTTTTTATTTAAATTGCTAACTAGTTACTGACTTCTAACTAATAACTGTCATTTTATTCTTAATTAGTTGGATAAATCAGTTCTTACAGCTGTGGCTTCAGGGGACCAAACTGAGAGGAACAATAGTCTGGTGAAGCGTTGGTGTAAACTTTCTACTGTTATGGTATACAGTGAACTTTTTGACGTCTATCTTTTTTGGAAAAATCTTTAGAAATAAATGTGTCGATCCATAAATATGCATAATTTCTCATGATAGTATAGTTTTACTTTTTATAACCTTGCTGTTTATGTACTGTGCAAGAATTGAACTTTCAAACTTTTTACTAGATTTGATGGATAACACTTTCTTTGCCTGTGTTAAACTAATCTTTTTATTATCAACAGGAAAACAAAACAATGTGGGGAGCACAGAACCTTTCAGAAATAACATATAAATGTATGTGTGCGCATTAGTGAGTTACAATGTTTTTATAATTTTTCAGAAATTGTGTCTAGTCCCTCCCTCGTGGCAATTTTAATCACATGACTTAACTTGTTAATAAACAATTGAGGATGAACCTGCATTCCAAAACAACAAATGATTCAAGGGTTTTTTAATAGTCCCCAACATTTATTAGATCATAGTTCAAAGTTTTTAATTCTGTACAGCTTGAATCAAATCACATCTCCTTCCTTATTCACAGGCAAACATCTATTTGTGGACTGCTCTCTGTCAGACTTGGCCATAGGTCTCGTCCTCCTGGCCTGCTCCTTGTTAGTCCTATGCAGCTGTCTCATTCTGCTGGTTAAACTGCTAAACTCCCTACTTATGGGCCAAGTTGCAAATGTTATAAACCAAATAATTAACACAGGTAACTTAGTTAAACATTATAACAAAGGCAAGAGCCAAAACGTTTGCCAACTGAAATTCCTTCTCTCTCTTCTGTCTTGTTCTTTAGATTTTCCCTTCCCTTTTACCTGGGTGGCAGGTTATCTGGCTCTCCTAGTTGGGGCCGGGATGACATTTTTGGTTCAAAGTAGTTCTGTCTTCACATCTGCCATCACACCACTCATAGGTAAAAAACCAAAACAAAAAAACACACAAAAACATTTTAAAATACGTTCCAAACATCCGTAGCCTACTATTAATACATTTTCTTTGCACCATACACTTAATCAGTGTGCTTAGAGTGCATCTATTAAACGGAGTTCAAGCAATTGAAACTTGCCACCAGTGGCAGCACCATTCACACTCCGATCAAAAACCTTTATATCCACTGTCAGATTTAGATTAAGTTTGGGGTGACTGTAGCTCAGTAGATAGAGTAGTTGTAAGCAGAGGGTTGTAGGTTCAATTCCAAGGGCAAGGTACTTAACACTGCGTTTGGGTCAAGGAAAGTACCACTTAGTTCAGTGTATTTAGTTCAATATTTTTCCTGCAAAATAAGCTAGCACATGATAGAAAATGCATGGACTATTCCCAGGCCACGGATTAATAATCATTCAACATGCATTAAGTTCTGCTCCTCAGAATCAAGGATAAATCAGACTGCACAAGATATTTCTGCTAGCTTGTTAAGGATTCCAAAGCAAAAAGCTGCTTAAAATATCCACTGTTTATTTTGGTTTTGTTGGAATTTTTTTCCACCAAGTCTTATCATTCTCATCCATCAACACGTTCATTCTTTGATGATGACAAAGGGCATTTTTACATGTGTACCCGTGCCAGAAAACGGCAAGAGAAAAATGCTATTTTTTTTTCTGTTGACATGGGTCTCAGCCCGTACTGGAGTCCAGTGTTTTCCATGACGGACTACACCATAACAGCAGGTGGCAGTAGACAAATAATTGTGTAGCCATCCAACAAACAAGGAAGTGTGAAGTACCAACGTCATAAAACAAGCGACGGCCTAGAATGATAATTATTCAACTGTTTCTGAATATTGTCTCCACCCACGTGTCCAGTAACACTGCCACCTCTTCATCGGTCCGGAACCTTTTGCACTAGTCATCTTCCTGTTGTGCTGCTGTAGGACGCTTGAACAGCATTGTTTTGCTCTCTTTGTGGTTGCGTGGCGATTCAGTAACTTCCGTTAGCAGCGTCGTCACTTCCGTCTGGAGCATGTCTATTGTCTCAGGTACAGCCAGGGTACGGCTTGTGTTCACATGGTCCGTATCCACTCGTACCTGGACTCCAGTATGACCTCCAAGGAAGGTTTCTGGGACCGGACCCTGGCACAGTTCAGATTGTCCTCACATGGCATTAGATGGATTTTGAGCAAATACGGTACTCAAATGCAGATCCGGGTCCCATGTAAAAATGCCCAAAGCAACATTTGCCTTGTGGCATTGCAATGTTATCACCTGTGATTACATTTCAGTTTAAGATCTTCTAAAATACTCAAAGAATATCATATTGTGGATTGACAGGGATTGGTTTGATCAATATTGAAAGAGCTTACGCTTTGACCCTTGGATCCAACCTTGGGACAACTACTACAGCTCTGTTAGCAGCCCTTGCTAGTCCTGGAGAGAAGTTAGCTGCTGCAACACAGGTAAGAAATGTTTTCTGTTTTGTTTCTATTTACACAGGTTTAATCTTTTCAAGTAGTATTTCCACTCTTTTGTAGGGGTTTATGGAGAGCACACTATTTATTATGATCCTCAGTTGTTTTTGTATTTTAATTGTGTTAATTTTGAATCTTTATTCAGTTTACTCTGTCATTTCTGTTTTCTCTCATGAAATGATTGTTCTTTGACCTCAGTTTCCTTTTACCTAGTGCTTGTACTTATATTCTCTTTCTGTTCCAAGTCAGTTAGTATCTTTATTTTGAGTTTCTATAAGTCTCCTTTATTCTTTTTTCGTAGATTTTATCATTCTCAGTGACACCTCAGTGTTAGTCTGATGACAAGTGCAGAATGAATAGAGGTCTATGGAGCAATACCCCTAATATTATATTCTAAGGATATATTTTTTGTCTGGTAATTTGTCTGGTAATTTGAATAATTTGAATATTTTTTTCGAAAGTAGATGCAAAGAAATTACATATCGCTGTGTGTTAGATTTTTTAGAGTCACTTATTTGCTTAGAAAAAGTACTTTAAAATTTCAATGACGTCACACTCATTGTACGACCAGAGATACTGCTTTACGGCAATCCTTGTTTTTCCTTTTAAACTTCACACTACATACATAACCATAGGCAGATAACAGTGGTAGCAACCCAAAAAACGTTAGGTTGAAACAAAAAAAACTTGAGCGAAAAAGTTTGCCTTAACATTCTGGTATCGCATTGGATGCCACAATGCCATCAATTGCGACATCTGGTTGTAATCAGTCCTTCAATGACCAATCAGCGGTCATTAGCAAAATGCTAGCGTGTTATGGTGGACAACAACTCAACCTGTAAGAAAACAAAAGGACATACGTACTTGTTCATTCAACTTTCCTCCTATAACCCATGTTGAACGTATGAAACTTACAATCAAATCTAAGTGAAAGAGACAAATGTAGCCGTCTAGCTCCATAGACTCCCATTCATCTTTCACTCATTGCGATCGCCCCCAGTGGAATTCTGGTGGAACTGCAACCAAATTTCGTTACAATGGGACTGAAAGAAATGGCAAGGCTTTCCTGAAACAACTTTGGTTCCGTACTCTGTAGGACTACTCTGCCCCCTAGTGGGACTCTCCAGTAGTACACACAGTGAGCAAGCAAATACGTCCCCAAGACTCAGCTTATTCCTTCATATTTGCTGGTGTCAATGTGAGGTTAAAAAACAAGTTACTGTTAAAATGCCCTTCCAATAAAGTGAATATTGGCAAAACTGGCTATTGTGTTTATGTTGAGGCAGAGGGGAATGTTATTGTGAGCTGGTGAAAGTAACTAATAAAGTAACTAGTAACCATTTAACCTTTTAAAATAAATTAATAAGTAAAGTATCTAACTTACTTTTGGATGGAGTAATCGGTAGTCAGTAATCATAAAACTTTTTCAAAGTAACTGTGGCAACACTGGTGATGAACAGAAATTTAGCTAAATTGCAAATCAGTAACTTGGAAAATAGCGCCCTCTACATATGGGTAGGCAGAAAAACAGTTTTACTGCAGGTTCTGCAGCAATATTTCCATGAACAAGTTGAATAGTAGGCAAGCTGAGCTTCACAAGTCTTTCTGGTAAACTCGTTGTAGTAATGTAAATAGTGCTCCTAGCACTCAGTGATTAAGATAACATCTGAGCAATAGCATCTCAGTTGTAGATCAAATAAAGTTAAACCATCTATTTTACCTGTCATATAGATCATTTGGAAATTTAAATGTATTGATTTATTAAATATTTAATATTTTTCTGCAAATCCAAAGGATATTATTTTAATACTTGTAAATGCAAGTGCTCACAGCTTCTGATTCCATGCTGACTAAAATGCACATTTTAGGAATTCTGCAATTAATTGAACTTCAATACATTGTTCAAAACTTAGCATGTCCCAAGCTAAGTTTCATGAAACCAAGATTTATTCAGGGCCGGCCCGAGGCATAGGCAGTATAGGCAAATGCTAAGGGCGCTGCATACCCAGGGGGCGCCAGAGACGCGTTAAGAACTTTCCGCTGTTATTGTACTTGACACTGCAACAAGTGTATCAGCGTTAGGATTTACAATTTACAGTCTACAGCTTTACATGGCATTGACTTTAACTGTTAAGGGCTGTTATTATATGGGGACTTGAAGGGATCACACATACACTTAGCTCACGGTGCCGAACAAAACATTATGCGCCACAAAGCAGGATGGGAAACCACCACCTCCACCAATCAGACTTCTTTTACCCGCCATTCGGTTTCCGTTTTTATTGCGTCAAAAGAAGTTAATATGTCAAAGTGTCCCAAATTATCTGGTGCCCAGGGGAGGAAGAAATGAAAAGAAGAGGAGGAAAAACGTGACAAAGACAAAGGTAATGTTACAGTAAAGATGATGTTAATGATATTATTTTGATGTTACAGAAAGATGATGATCAATAATGCCATTAGCTATTAGCATACGTGGTTAGCTAATCTATAAATAGTAGGGATTCAACGGGACAGGGTAAAGTACAGGACCGTTCGGTACGCCCTGCACGGGACAATCCGTCCTCCTGTACCTTGGGACTTCGGTACAGGAGGACGGATTGTCGGTACCGCCATTGATTTTGTACTGGTAATTAGTTACTGCCGGCCCGACGTTACCAAACTGCGCCGTGCTCCCAGACACAGGTGCAACAACCAGCTCGCTGTTCCCCGCTCCAGCAGCTGGTTGGCATAGAGACACGAACTCCTCTCCACAATGCGTGCATCACGGAGCAGTGAGGTGCAAAAAAATGTACACGGGTCGGTTTCGCTTTTTTTCGGAAATCAGCCCTGGTGTTAGGTGCTGCTCAAATGTCTCCCCGACATGAGCGCTTTCTGCCCGGGTGGGCTCCAGCATTCAGGGGCGCCGGGTTGCGCTGTGTTCATCTCCTATTTGCGGTATGCCAGAGCGCGAAGCAAAGAGGAGATGTGCTGCGCTCCACAAATGCCCTTTGAGCAGCGGGCACACGAAGAATATTCGCCACCTGTGTCAGTGTGGTCAGATGCGCTCTTGTTTAAAGAACTGGTAAAATGCAGAAAACATTCTGTTACTGCGGCCCTGTGTGTGAACAATAATCCCAGAGAGACGTACAGCACGTTTATGTTGTATTCTCATGGCTTTGACCTGCCCAAACCTGCAACTATGGGCGGATTAAGTTAACTGTGACATTTTGCTTTTTGTTCCCACTTCCCAAAAAAATTTAATATTTGTTTTGGGATTTAAAAAAGCAGTCTCTTTCTACACAAAACATGTACCGAACTGTACCGTGGACCGCGGCCCAAGTACCGAGGTTGTCATATGATAATGTCGTAGATGACTTTGCCTCAAGAAAATCCAGGAAAGTCGAGCTGTAGCAAGTCATGTAAGATTAAGGAGGTGGTGGTGTAGTTCCTGAAGTAATTTAAGGCAGGACCAAAAACACCAACAGAGCTCTTTTAAAGATCATCTTTTCATTTTTTTTAGATAGATAGATAGATAGATAGATAGATAGATAGATAGATAGATAGATAGATAGATAGATAGATAGATAGATAAAAGAAGATAGATAACATGAGATAGATACATAAGATAGCTGAAAGAAGATAGATAAAATAAGATAGACAAGATACTAATATCTTATTTTGCACAGTGCCGTATTTCTATTGCATTTAAGTTAATGTCACTTATTTACACTTATGTAGGCTATCTATATTGTATTTAATATGTTGAGTTCATTTTTTTATTTCTTTCTTTAATTATTATTATTATAATTAGTATTTTGAATGTGCAATTGTTTTATTTAAATAAAATAATGTCTAAAACAAAGCTATAAAGTTTCTTGTGAGTATATGTACACTAGCAGTGCAAGTACTGTACTGCAATGCAAGGGGGCGCCACTTAAAATCTTGCCTAGGGCACCAAATTGTTTAGGGCCGGGCCTGGATTTATTAATACATTTACGTTGTTTGTGAAAATGCAAAAAGGTAGATTTTGCTTCTTGTTTTGATAACAGGAGCATCTTTGATGTGTCGTCCTTGAAAACTGTAGTACTTGAAAGTACATCTTAATATTCTATGTTACAGTACTTAAAACACAGTTTTTGGAAACCTTTAGTTTCTTAAGGCAAAAAATGGGGATCCTTAGTTTTCAAAATTTTAGTTTGAAATTGTGTATTGACTCAGTCTTGTGAAAAATATATGGTGTATAATTTTAAACTGTCGAGTTAAATTTCTGCTTTTAAGCAACTTGTCCTTAAAAGGCATGTAGCGTGCTATTTTACAGCTTTCAAAGTCTGGGATAGACATATATGATAAAATGTTACTGTTGGTGAAATAAAGTATTACTTTGTCCTGAAATGTAAATTTTATCATGGATTTACTGTTGGACCGGGAAGTAAAACCACTTGTTTCTCTGTAAAATACGTCTCTATTCGAACACTCAGTCCCTTTCCAGGAGAGGGTTGTGCAGCTGCTCAGAGAGCAGGATTCTGGAGGATTATCCAAACATAGGTGAATTAAGCCAAAAACCACTCTGGTTGTTTTTTTTATGAGAAATTTGCACTAACACATGGTTGAAAACTCCAAAAACTTGATTTTGCATGATATATGCCCTTTAAGTTTTGTTCATTCATTTGGCTGATTATGCGGAAACTCAACTATGCCAAAGAGTTGAAAATGAGCTAAAGCCATAAACTTTCCATACTGCACATTTGAATTCTTTTCTATTCTCTCTTCCGGTTTTGTTTTAGGTAGCATTATGCCACTTCTTCTTTAACCTCCTTGGTATCCTCCTTTGGTATCCTATACCAGCCAGCCGTTTACCCATTCGAATGGCTTGTGCACTAGGCAAGTGCACTGCAAGGTATACTTTTAGATATTTCCAATTGCATTGAAAACAACCCCAATATAAAAAGGCTGTGTATTATGAAAGAACTGTAGTTAAAAATAATTTTAAAGATGCTAAACAAATTAAACATTCACAGGTACCGCTGGTTTGCTGTCCTGTACCTCCTTCTCTGTTTCCTGCTGTTACCATCAGTGCTGTTTACTCTCTCTATGGCTGGCTGGAAGGTGATGACTGGAATTGGAATACCAGTCATTATATTGGTTGTATTTGTAACAACATTAAATATCCTCCAAGCATGGAGGCCTAATTTGTTGCCTCACAGACTACAGAACTGGGACTTTCTTCCTACTTGGCTCACTTCATTGCAGCCAATGGATGAGCTTATTACCAGGATGACACTTTGTTGTGCACAAACCAGAGGTAGATATTCCCTTATTAATGCCTGACACAGTTTTGTCTTCCAGATATTTTGAAATATTTAGCCATCTGTCGTCTTGCTTCAAATTTGTTTTTATTTTATTACAGGCTTGTGTTTAAAGAGAACTCACAAATCAGACAAAACAATGGAGGGCAATACTGTAAAAACAGAATGGAAGGAGAATGTGGAACTCCCAGATACTGATGAAAACCAGATTCCTCAAAGAAAACTAGACAATTGTAGTATTTTGGAATTAGAACATAGTGATCAAAGCAAAACATACAACTCAGCAAGGAGTTTGGATTCAGAAAACAGAAAGTCTAACAGCAAGAAACACACAGGCTTTAACAATTGGTGCACTAATCTTCAGAGCACCCACTTATAGTGTTGTTTTATGATCAACAGATCTAAAACCACATTGTATGAAGGTCTGCATGTGCATGGATGGCTAAGAGTTTTGTGTTTATTCAGTAAACTTGTTTTTAATATAAAACCCCTATGCTCATACTAAGACTGCAACAAAAGTAAAAGCCTTTCTCTATACTCTAAGCTCAGCTGAATAATTTGAATAAGTATACATAAAAAGACAAAAAAAAACAAAAAAACAAATAAAAATTTAAGCTAAGTTAATAGGTAGATTTAGGAATAAAATAATTTACTATCTGACAGGGAGGTGTGCAGACTGTAAGCGTTCTTGTTTGTATTTCAAACATACACAAATGCTGAACCAGAACTTCTAAAAGAGCATTTTTGTTTTTTAACCCTAAATAAGAAATACAGTTTTGAAAGAGCCAACTGAAAAATCTGCAAATGCAATTCAAGCTCATATTTTCTAGTTTAAGTGTCTTGTTATTGTGGAGAAATTAAACTCAAGGGTCAAGAAAATTAGAATACTTAACAGTGTGGTCTGTGGCTTGACTGAAATGCAAGCGTATCTCTTGACGCACTAGAAAAAATAGACACCGAAGTTGTGGTGAGCAAAAGTACCTGTAGTTTTCAAACTGTTCTTCTCTCGCTTTGTTTAAATTTGTTTCGCTTTTGGTGAGAGCTTTTAAAGATGCTTTAAGTAAGTACACAGGAAACTAAAAAAAAAAAAAAACTGTTGAAGATAATTTAAAAGTAGCTGATCTGTTTTCATGTTTCATGATGGAATTGTCAAAAAGTTTAGATTTATAAGACTAGATATGTTGCTTCTCATTAAAAATACTTAACATTAAAATTGTCACAAAAAAAATCTATAAATATCTTTTATCCTTTTATTTATTTCCAAATACTTTTTTATATTGAGGCAGCAGCATCAATTGTCATTAAAAAGTATCCTCTCATCTTCAATAAAATATGCTCATAAAGCAATGGTCTCTTCAGCTCAAAGCATATGCAGCTCTGCTCTAAAACTGGCAAAGGAGGTCTTTTGACATACTAGTATAACGATTAGGGTGCACAAGTATAACGACTGTGTCTTGTAACATTTTTTTCCCACTACTCCTGCCACTTTTGGCCTATTCCTATGCAATCAAGCCTTACTAGTAAATTGCTGTACTATACTAGTGACACTAAAAGACCAAACTAGTAGACATGTGTCACCCACTAGTAGTCTCTTGGACCCTAAAACAACAGCAAAAACAGCCAACTATTGCCACTAGTAACGCATTTTGGCCTCACTAATGCTAGCAAGAGACTAAATGTCCACTAGTAGTACTAGTGAGGTGTTTTTTTTCTCTTACTACTAGTAACAGCGGTGATGCTCACTAGTGGTATTAGTGAAAGCCAAAATGTCCATTATTAGTACCAGTGAGGATTTGTTTTACCTTACTAGTACTAGTAACAGCCAGTCTACTAGTAGCAGTAGAGAGATCCTATAAAATAACTATCATAAATGGTACTACAAGAAAACGTCTACATGCCTACCAGTGAGGAATGTTTTTCTTTATATTTATATTTCTTTATAATATATCCACTAGTAGCACAAGTAGGGGGACTTTTACACATTACTAGTAGTGCTACTGACATCAAAATTGCTCACTAGTATTACTAGTGGCACGGTTTAATTTTTTTACTAGTGTAACTATTAAAAACTATTAAAAAATTTGTTTCACTAGTGAGCTTCTTAACATCACATGTAAAGGCTTTGGCTGTACTAGTGGGCATCTGCGAATCACTAGTTTGCAACTAGAACACCACTGGTATCCAATAACACACTACTAGTGAATTACTGCAGACTACTAATTCAACAGTTCTGTAACAAGTGACACATTTCTGCACACTAGCAGTGCACTAAAACTGTGCACTTGTTGACAATCCTGTATCACTAGTCCTACTAGTAACATCACAAATTTCTACTAATTAACATCTTGTGCTTCATTAGTAGTACTCGTAGCAACAAATGTCAACTTGTGCACAATATTGCCTCACTAGTAAGATATAGCTGTCCTACCAGTATGCCAAAGTTGTCCTGCTAGTGTGCAAAAATATCTCACGTTACAGAAATGTCCTACAGGTGGTGTCTAGGCACTAGGGAGGCATACCGTCCCTTAAAATTCTGAATCATCCTTTATTTACCCCCTGTGATTTTATCGTTAATGATTTTAACAGTAGGCTTAAATCTGCTCTCAACCTGCTGGCTCCAATTAAAGTTATAAACCCTCATTCAAAACGTACAGTACCGTGGAGAAATGCAGCTATTAGAAAATTAAAGAGGAGCTGCAGGGTGGCAGAAAGGAAATGGAGGAAAAATAAAATCACAAATCATCAGATATACATAGAATATCTCAGACTATATAATAACGCTTTAAGAAATTCCAGAAATACATACTTTTCCAGAATCATCTCAGAACATAAAAATAATCCCAAAATTCTGTTTTCCACCATTGACAACATTTTACATCATAATTCTAATACTTTTCAGAAAACCCCCTCAAACACTCTGTGAGGAGTATGCAGACCACTTCAGAGGGAAGGTAGACACCATCAGATGTAATATTTTATCCTCTCAAACAAACATGGTTTTAGACAAATCAGAGTGTCTGCCTTCACCAGAGGAAACACTGGACAGTTTTGTCCTGGTGGAAGCTGGGACCCTTGATAAAGTTTTCTCCTCAGTGAGGCCCACCACAAGCGCTTTGGACCCGATTCCCACCAGGTTTTTTAAGCAATTTTATGGTTCTTTTAAAGATGAGATTTTAAACTTTATGAATTGCTCCCTTCAGACGGGGCTTTTTCCTGCTGCCTTTAAAGCGGCGGTAGTTAGGCCCCTGCTGAAGAAGAGCAATTTAGATTTTAATGATTTAAACAACTACCGACCAGTATCTAACTTACCATTTTTAAGCAAAGTTTTAGAAAAACTTGTTTTTATTCAACTTAATGATTTTATTAACGCTCATAATGTCCTAGAGAAATTTCAGTCTGGTTTTAGGATGAACCACAGCACAGAGACGGCGCTTTTAAAGATTTTAAATGATTTTAGATTAAACTATGATGCTAAAAAGGTGACAGTGTTGGTTCTTTTGGATCTAAGCGCTGCCTTTGATACAGTAGACCACACTATTCTTTTAACTCGTTTAAAACAGATCGGCCTCTCTGGTGCTGTTCACAAATGGTTCACATCCTACCTCACAGACAGGACTTTTATGGTAAGTCTGGATACCTGTTCCTCTAAGGTCCATAAGATCACTTGTGGTGTGCCCCAGGGTTCAGTTTTAGGCCCAGTGCTTTTTAACCTGTATATGCTCCCTCTTGGCAGTGTTATCAGGAGACATGGAGTTAACTTTCACAGTTATGCTGATGATACACAGTTGTACATCTCCATGTCTCCTGATGACACACGGCCAATGGATGCACTTTTTAAACTGCATTTTAGACATTAAATCCTGGATGGCAGAAAACTTTCTCCAGCTCAACCAGGACAAAACTGAGGTTTTAGTTATCGGTCCTGAGGCTCAGAGAGAAAAAACTTTTACCAAAACTACAATCATTGTCTTTTAATTCTTCTTTACAAGTGAAGAACCTGGGTGTGATTTTTGACTCTGAGCTGACTTTTATCCCTCACATTAAAAACATCCCCAAAATAGGTTTTTATCACCTAAAGAACATCGCCAGAGTCCGCCCCATTCTCTCTCGGGCCAATACGGAGACGCTAATGCATGCTTTTATCACCAGTAGAATTGATTATTGTAATGCCCTGCTTTCTGGTCTTCCCAAAAAGACTACCTCAAGTTTACAGCTTTTACAGAATTCAGCAGCTCGTGTCCTGATGAAGACTAGGAGGCGGGAGCACATTACACCGGTCTTAGAATCACTGCATTGGCTCCCCGTATGTTTTAGGATCGATTTTAAGGTTCTTTTAATGGTCTTTAAGTGTCTTAATGGTCTTGGGCCTTCGTATCTGTCAGAAATGCTTTTACCGTATGAACCATCGCGGTCTCTGCGCTCCTCTGGCAGCCGTCTCCTTATCATCCCCAAAGTCAGGACACAGACTCATGGGGAGGCGTCTTTCCATTATTATGGCCCTCACCTCTGGAACAGGCTGCCAGAGGACCTCAGGGCCGCAGAGAACATTAATGTTTTTAAGAGCAGACTCAAGACTCACCTTTTTAGCTTAGCCTTTAACTAATTATTATTTATTAATATATTTTTAATCGCTCAGCATGTTTTACCTGATTAAATTTTTAGTTCAGCTTTTAACTGTTTATTTTTTAATCTGCTTTGCATTTTTATTATTTGTTTTACACTTATTGTTTTATACTTTATATACTTTATATTTTATTAACTTTATATTTTAATGTATTTTAATCTTTCTTGCCAGTGTTTCCTCTCTGGGGAGCCCCCTGCATTGGGGGCGGTGGTCGGCTGTGGCTGCCTGGGTGCCCCCCGGGTAACGCTTGGGTGGAGGTGGGGGTACCAGCCCTCCCTCCTCTGGGCGCCCTGGGTGGGAGCCTTGGCTGCTGCTGTTGATCTGCTGCTGCTGATGCAGATGGCTCCATGATGGCATTTCCTGGCTCATCTGTACTCAGCCCGCTTTTTGTAGCTTCTAAGTGTGTGTGTGTGTGAGTATGGCTGATGGGTTGGGTTGGGAGGGGGTTGTATTTGCACTGATGATTTTATTTTTGAAGGGGGGGGTTGTGGGGTTATTTTAAATCTGTAAAGCACTTTGAGTAACTTTCTTTGTTTGAAAAGCGCTTTATAAATAAAGTTTGATTTGATTTGATTTGATTTATTTGATTCCGTTTTAAATCATTAAGGGACGCTATTTGTTTGATCTGTTGCACATAGGCTACAATAGCCTAATTCTTCACATATAAAAATAAATTACAAATCACGCAACTAAAGTCATCGAAACTGTTGTGGGATCTAAAGGGACCGCCACTTGTTTGTGTTTACAGCTTATGAGTGTTGCACGCTCAGGAATGATGAGACTGGTAGACGAGACACACTGATGCGTCCCACGGAAATTTAAAAATGTCTCGAAACCCAAAAACAAAAAACTTTCTTATGTACTGTATCTGTATCAGTTAAAGTTAACAGATACCATGAACTGATACCTAAAATGTGGAAACCCTGAAATAATTTTAGATTTTTTTTTTTACTTGACATTTTAGTGTCATATTTAGCAATATTTTATATTGTTAATATTATTCACCATCATTTGCTGCAACAAGCAGAGAAGACAATAAAAACTGCATTCCAATTCATTGCATTTTATTTGTGTTGTGGAATTAAGGGAAAATGCGTTTTGGCTATTAATAGTTAAGGGACTGCTTATGGAAGTCAATGAAATAAATTAAGAAAAAATAATAATATTTGGGGCACCACCCTTATCAGGAAATATTTTAATAGATAAATGTCTAGATAAGTCTCATAATCTCAGGGAATGAATTCTTTACACTATTTGTCATGAGACCTTGCCATATGTGTGTGGAACAAAAGGGAACGTTTATTTATAGAAGAAGAAAAACCTTTAATCATTCAAGCTAGTAACTAACACTACTGATCAAAGTAAATGAAACTCAAAATAAAAACCCATGGATAAAATAAAATGCAATAAAATGAAGAATCTGGATGCAAATCAGACACAGGGCTGGATTGGCAGATGCTGAAATGAAAGCTAAATTTGTTTACCAATTGTGATTAGTTTTCACTAATTAGCACCATTGATTTATGAGTAAACCAATAAAACAATGTAATGAAAATTAAAACAAATGGATAAAGAAACGTTAGTTTTAAAATTATCTGGGTGAAAGTAATTAACCTTTGGATGATTACTTTATTTATGGATTGATCACTGCAGTAGATAAACTAATTCCAGGATTTTGATAAAAGGTGAGTTCAAACACGGCAAATAAGATTATATTCTGTTCTTAAATAATCTATTTTAAACAGAGTTCTGTTTGAACTGTTAATAGTGATCTCTGTTTATGAAATGCAGGCTTAAACCAACACACTGGCTTGTTTAGCTTAGTTCCCTGAAACGCATGTGGGACGTTTGAATTGCCTCAAATATATTTATTAAAAATTAAACAAATAAAGGGAAAAACTCCTGTTTGAGTAGCTCAAATTGCAGTCTTTTGAAAACACTGATTAAAATGTCAGGCTGAGGCTGGTTTACCCAAAGATAGCAGATGAAACTTAGAAAGTTAAAAGGGAAACAGCTTTAAAATTAGTTATAGTAACTAATTTGCCTCTGCCCAAACAGACCTTATGACAGATTAAGCATCCTCCGAGTTTCTCCATGGCCGATGATTAAAGTAGTTGAGGCGACGTTAGCCTAGCGGCTAACAATGGCTCCAATCTGGTTGGCGCCCTTGCAGCTTGGGGCTCCTGCCTCTGTGCCTCTGGTTGGCTGCATAACAATTGGCTCCCGCATTCATTAGAACGGTATCTTGCTGGAGCTCTCCAGTCCGGCATTTACCTCCGATTGGCTCTGTGTTGCAGTAGAATGCAGAGTATGGCTGGTCCAGGCTCTCAGCTCCAATTTCTTAGCGGTCACCAGTCTGAAACTCAGAGGGGGTTTCGTCAGCTTTTGAGGATCACACAATGTTTCGTTCATCAATATTTAGGATTCACCTGGTGGTCTTTGAGTTCCTTAAAGTCAGTTTCTCACAGAAACCCGGCCTTCCCTTCCCCAGCGAGGAGAGGTAGTTGCTTTGGTCTCCCCTAGTAAGGATGTAGCAACAGTGGAGAGGAAAAACTCCCCTTTATCAGGAAGAAACCTCCGGCAGAACCTGGGTCAGTACAACCGGTCATCTGCCACGACCGTCTGGGGTCTCGGAGTCTTAGAAGACAAAGAAGAAAAAGCATGGAGCATGCTAGGTCACTTTGAGCATCATCTGGACCAATGCTCCCCATACAACAGTGCGCATTATAGTTGAGCAGGATCCCAGACCACAGCTTCTATGGGGAGAAAAACAGTGAGAGAAAACAGGGTTAACAATCGCAATAAAAGCAGAAAAAAATATCTGGAGAGTAGTAGAATAGAAAAGTAAAAGAGTGAAGAAAAGCGGTCAGTTTATCCTCCAACAGTCTAGGCCTATAGCAGCATAACTACAGAAAAAAGCTCAGGATAACCTAAGCAATTCTAACTGTAAGCTTTATCAAAAAGCAAGGTTTTAAGCCCGGTCTTAAAAATAGAGTTTCTGCCTCACGGACTAAAGCTAGGAGCTGGTTCCACAGGAGAGGAGCCTGGTAACTAAAATATCTACCTTCCATTCTACTTTTAGAAATCCTAGGAACTACCAGTAGACCTGCATTCTGAGAACAAAGTGCTCTGTTAGGAACATATGGAACAATCAGATATCTGATGTACGAGGGAGCTTGATTATTAAGGGCTTTATCCGTAAGGAGGAGGATCTTAAACTCTATTTTGGAGCCAGTTGAGAGAAGTGGAGAGAAGCCAAAACAGGAGAAATGTGATTTCTCTTCTTAATATTCATCATAACTGTTACTGCAGCATTTTGGATCAAATGAAAGCTTTTAATTGCATTTTGTGGACGTCCTGATAATAAGGAATTACAATAGTCCAGCCTTGAAGTAACAAATGTATGGACTAGTTTCTCTGCATCACTCCTGGATAGGATGTTTCTAATTTTAGCAATATTCCGGAGGTGAAATAAATCTTAGAAACCTGTTTAATATGGGATTTAAATGTCATGTCTTGGTCAAAAATCACACTGGGGTACTTTACATTATAACCAGAGGCCAAATTAATGCCATCCAGATGAAGTGATTGACTTAGCAGTTTCCTTTTTAAAGTTTGTGGTCCGAAGACAACAACTTCTGTCTTGTCTGAATTTAAAAGCAGAAAAATTTGAGTCATCTAGGTTTTTATGTCTTCCAGACATGCGTGTAATCTTCCTAACTGATTGGATTCATCAGGTTTTATGGATAAATATAATTGTGTATCATCAGCATAACTCTGGAAATGAATTCCATGTTGCCTAATTATTTTACCAATTGGAAGCATATATAAAGTAAAGAGAATTGGTCCAATAACATAACCCTGTGGCACTCCACAAGTAACCCTTGAGTGTGAAGAAGATTTATCATTAACAAACTAGAATCTGTTGGACACACCTAGTGCTGTTCCCTTGATCCCTACAACATATTCAAGCCTTTCTAAGAGAATATTATGATCGACTGTGTCAAAAGCAGCACTGAGATCTAACAAGACCAGAACAGCCACAAATCCATTATCTGAGACAATTAGAATATCAGTAGTAACTTTCACCAGTGCTGTTTCAGTGCTGTGATGAGCTCTAAAACCTGACTGAAATTCGTCAGACAGGTTTTTGCTGTTTAGATGCTCACATATTTGATTAGCAACTATTTTCTCAAGAATTTTGGATAAGAAAGGAAGGTTAGATATAGGTCTGTTAGGTCACACACAGCCATCAGGTGTTGCTACTCTGCTCTAGTGGGGGCGCAGAAATCTATAAATATGGGTGCTCGCCCACCTGCTCGTTCTTAGCCAAGTAGCCTCCGGCCGGGGTGGACACAGGCAAGACTCAAAGAACCTTCCTTTCGTAGGCGAAGGAGACATGTCTGAGTTCGAGGAGCAACACTAACGGACGATCGATCAGGTGACCGAAAAACATTGATAAACAAACCCCGTTGTTCTGCCTGAACGCTGCAGACCGTTTCGCATGCTGCTGCCAGCCGTGGGGGGCAACAGAAGAGAAACAGAATCTCCTACCTTATTCCTTGGCTAGCAGAGGAAGGCACGAGTTTCTGCAGGAACTCGCTTTAAGGAACCTAAAGACTGCAGACACCAGGTGAATCCTAAACATTGATAAACAAAGTTGTTGTTTATCCTCAGAGCCCGACAAACCCCCCCTCTGAGTTTCAGACCGCTGAGAAACAGAGCCACACGTGGTGGAGGACCTAAATCAGCTGGACTGTATGCCTGAACCGGACGGAGACCACTTCCCTTCATGCCAGAAGCCGCATTGTACCGCCGACACAAAACTGATAAGAGTGGCCGAGTCGGAGAATCCAGAGGTACTGTTCGTAAGTGTCTGGGCCAGCCGCCAAAAAGCTAAACCCAGAAAGGAGGTAAACGACGTCCCGATTAGACGCTCCAGGATCTACTAGCCTGCTAACTAGCTCAGCAGCCCTTTGTTGGCCTGCTGGGCTAACGTTGTCTGAGCCCCCTTACCCATCCACAACGGAGAACGTTTGGAGAGCTTTAAACGTTCATAAGGTCTGTTTGGACAGAGGCAAATTAGTTAGGATACATTTTATTAAAGGTGTTTCATTTTTTTATTGTCAACTTTTTACGTTTCACAGGCTATCTTTGGGTAAACCAGGCCTCGGCCTGAAGTTTTAAACAGTATTTTTTTTAAAGGCTTTTCCCGATAGAGTCATTTTAAATCCTGTAATTTGAGCTACTCAATCAGACAGGAGTTTTCCATTTTTTAAAATTTTTTTTGTATGTTTAATTTTTTTTTGTGTTTAATAAATCTATTAGAGCCACTCTAAACGTCCCATGTGCGTTGCAGAGAGCTACAGATAAGGAAGCCCGCGTGTTGGTTCATAAACAAAGATTGCTATTAAAAGTTCAAACAGAACTCTTGCTGTTTACACAAACTAATCTCGTTAGCCTCTCCTTATTCGATCAAAATATGGGAATTAGATTTTTTTACTGTCATGATCAAGCCATAAATTAAATAATTCTCCAAAGGTTAATTACTCTTATCCAGATAAATTTTAAACATAACATCATTGTTTTCTTACATTGCTTAATGGTTTAGAGGTAAACCACTGGTGCTAAATTAGTTAAACTAATTACAATTAGTGACACTAATTCAGTTTTATTTCAGCAGCTGCAGATCAAACATTGGTTCATAAAGGACCCAGATTCCTTCAGAATCATATCAGAAGTAATGCTTTCTTGTCTCATTACATTTTCATCTTTTAGTGTTCTTTTATTTTTAACTATTCACTTATTTTAGCTAGTTGTGTGGCCTTTTTGTAGGTTGGTGAACAAAATTTTTTCTTATTTTTATTTTTATAAATAAACCTTGTATTTTTGGAAAGTAACTGTTGTCGTTCTTGTTTCAGCACACACATATTACAAAGTATATGGTCAATAAAAGTTAAAGAATTAATTCCTTCACATTATGAGACTGATATACCATTTGGCTATTAAAATTGTTCCTGATAAAAGTAGTGCCCTGAATAATAATAATTTTCCTTAGTGACTGCCATAAGCAGTCCCTCTAACTTTTAATAGCCAGATAACTACATTCTTAGTAATTTCCCCAACATCTGTAATTAGCCAAGTCATCTTGATCGAGGCAGGGTTTCTTAAGTAAAAGTTTGATTACATCAACCTTAAATTCCTGTGGCACATATCCATTTATTAAAGACAGATTAATTATGTGAAAAAATAGAGCCAGTAACCAGAGGGAACAGTTCCTTAAATCATTTTGTTTTTATTGGGTTTAACATATAAGTTGACGGTTTAGATTAAGTTAATATTTGTGATGATTCCGAAAGTTCAACAAAATTAAAATGGTACAGACAAACACAATTCTACAGTTCTCTTGGATACTGCTTCAATAAAAATTGGAATTTCAAGTCATTGAAAGGGGCTGTTGACTTTGACTTTTACTAGTGGTACTAGTAAAACCATAACCATGCTACTCGTGGCCTTGCAATGCCCACTAGTGCCAATAGTGGCCTACTAGTAGCACTAGTGGGCACTGAAATCAAATGACATAATTTTTCCAAAAGAGTCATTTTATTGTTCAGGGCAGTGGTTAATAATGAAACATAGGCTTACACTTGAATCTCAGCTAAATTCATTATATAATTAAAAAGCAACCATCATAGGTGATGTAAAAAGGTAAGACTACCAGGTGCAATGACATTTTTCTCTTTCCCTTTTTAATTTTTTTAAGGAAATACAGGATAGATCCATTTACACTATGCTATCACATTTACACTTGGCCCTTTTAACATATTCATCATTTAGCCTGTTGCCATGGTAAACTAACTGATTAATCTTTTCAGAATATAAAGCTGACTGTTTCTTAATAGTTGTAGACAACCTTAAGTATCCTCTTCATGGGACTATCCTATAAAGCATAGTGTCTTCAGTCTGCAACACAGACTACTTCAGAAGATCCTTCCTGCCCACAACTATCAGATCTATGTGCCCCTTTTCCACTAGGGCCGGTATGGAACGGGTCACTTTGGAATGGTTCTGGCATGTTTGAAATACCCAATTCCGTTCCGAGCCGACCCCTTTTTTTAAAAACCACCTCTGCCTTATGCTGCATTCCATTTGTCTCGGAAACTCAGGCATCTGAGTTGCTGTAAATGAGAGCCTGACGTCATTCCGGACTTAAAGCATTCCAGTTTGTCTCGCTATACTCCGAGTCGGAAAGAACATGGACGCTTTGAGGGCAGCAGCTGTCGAGGGGCGGGCTAGTCATTGCCATTGTTGTGAGTGGCATACCATCTTCAGCATACCAGCATGAAAAACAAGGCTGTACATTGTAACACACAGCAAGGCCGCGCAATGCATAAATTGGTGACCGGATTAAAGCAGAAATGTAGTCAAGCGTGTAAGAGCATTTAAAAATGACATTAAAATTACCAACAGTGCAAATACAAAGAAAATATATCTCAACTATGGGCACAGCCATCTTTGTTTCCGTCTTGTCCCCCCTCTACTCAGTCTACTCTCAGAGCTCCGAGTTGGAGCTCGTATATTCCGATCTAAAGGGGGCATGTCACTGTGAAATGGAGCAAGACAACTGCGAGATTTCCGACTTTCCGACTCAGAAAGGTTAACTGGAATGCAGCATTAGTCCGAAGCGTTCTGAAGCGACCCAACACACCCACGTATGGACCGATTTGTCCAGTAATACGATATCCCTCACACTCCTACCCAGCAGTGGTAGCTGCTGATTGGCCTGGAGTTGTTTGTTTGAAGTGATGTCTCAGAATGTAATAACAGTAACAGCACCAAAATCAGAAATGTTCTCCATAAAATTGGAAATCTTCAAAGTCTCAGAGAAGTTTTTATTTTTCTTTTCTTTAAGTAGCTCCATTAAAAAAAGCTGAGTACTTTTTAAACTGTTTTATAGCATTTGGAGAGGATTGTGGTTTTGATCAAGCTGAAGTCGAGGGGAGAATCTACATAGATACACACAACAGCTTGTACCAGGGGATATGACTGAGATTTGCTGCTGTGGGCAATGTTTGATCTGCTATCTGTTTGGGCACGCTACGTGGGCTACCCTGAAGCTAAATGCTAAATAAGCCCAGGTGTTCGGCCCAGGCCTGCATTCAATACATAAACAATTTTGAGTGTTCAAATAGAGATCGGTTTAAAATAGATTAAGAACAGAAACTAATCTTATTAGCTGTGTTTGATCCCCTTAAGGCATCAAAATACTAGAATTACATTGTTTATTGCCGTGATCAATCTAAATAGAGGTAATTTTCCAAAGGTCAATGACGACTTATCCAGATAATTTTTAAACAAACATTTCTTGATCCAAAGAATGTTTCATTTTTCCTTACATTGTGTGGTAATTCTGCATAAGGTTTAAACTTTAATTATTCAGAAGGTAAAAGACTGTTTATATAGTTTGCATGGTTGTAAAAATGGGTCTGTCACTATTGTTTATGCAGGTAAGCTTTTAAGTCATAAAACTCTGGGGTGAGTTTTATTGCAAGCTGTAAAAAACAGGATGTCTGTAGATTTAGGGTGTTGCCATAAAACCATAAATTCAGACTGAGCTTTTAAGAAAAGACATCTCACCCATATGACTGTATAATTTTCTGACAGCCAATAAGAGCTAAGAGACTGTTTGGAAATGATCTGATTGGAGTAAGATTCGGGGGAGAAGAAACGCCTAGAGGCCCGGTTGTCTATAAAGCTGTGAAATGAAGATCAGTTAATTGTTCAGATTTCTTTAAATCTGGACCACAGGGGAACGAAGGGGGCAAAATTCCTCTGTAAAACTGCAATTTGTTAATCTGTTCAAAATAAATGTTAAACTGGAAATTGGCTCCATTTTGTCTCTGCTTGAACATGCATTGAATTACTTATGATAATTATTTAATTCAACAATTGTTATATTGATTTACACAAATCAATGGTGCTAATTAGTTAAAACAAATTAAAAACCGTAAACTATTTTTAGCTTTCATTTCAGCATTTACAAAATAAGCCTTGGTCTTTTAAAGCATCCAGATTCCTCCAGAAGAATTTATGTTTTCTACTTTTCTTGCATATTTTCCAATTCATTGCTCTTTCATTTTAGTTATTCATTTATTTTTATCAGTAGTGTGTTAATTACTATCTTGATGGATTACATGTCTGTCTTTTTCTCCTTTTGTAAGTAAACTTGTGTATTAGTAAAATCACTCTTTTTATACTGCACACATACATGTGTGCATATATGAAATTATCTAGGCAGGTGCTAAGCTATTAGAGATGGTGGTGCCCCTTAACTAATTATTTTCCATAAATTATTAATATTATTGATTGCCATAAGCGATCCCTTAACTACTCATAGCCAATTAGCTGCTTCTCTCGTAAACACCAACATATTTATGGTGCCCACGTTTGAGAGCCTAATCCCCAACACTGTTTACCCACGACAGCACACCAACATACAGCTCCAATCTCTTAATTAGGTTTGTGGATGACACGACTGTGGTGGGTCTCATCAACAAGGGGAATGAGTCAACCTAGGGGGATGAGTCACTCTACAGGAGTGAGGTGAGCAGGTTGGCCCTGTGGTGCACAGACAAGAATCTCCACCTGCATTTGGAGAAAACAAAATAACTTGTTGTCCACTTCAGAAGAAAGCACACTCACCATGTTTCACTCATGATATTCGGTGTTGCAGTGGAGAGGGTGAGCAGCAACAAGTTGTGCATATCTCAGACGGCCTTAACTGGACTGTGAACACCGCATCACTGGTCAAAAAAGGCCAACAACGCCTGTACTCCACAAACTTTGAAAGCAACAGCCTTGTGTGCATCTGCAAAGCCATCCGGATTGCGAGTGATCTCACCCACCCATCCTACAGTCTCTTCAGCCTGCTGCCATCAGGGAGGACACTGAGGAGTTTCCAAGACAGAACTAGCAGGCTCAAGGACAGCTTCTTTCCCCAGGCAGTAAGCAAACTCAACTCGGTCTCCGTACTTCCCCTACTGTCCCTGCCACACTCTGAACTCAGGGACTGCACATATCACCTTCAGTCACACTGACCCCATCCATCAAATCTCACATTCCTGAGTGACACAATATGGGGCTATATTCTTCTTCTGTCCTATAGCAGCATATCTACAGAGGTTTTCAATGTTTTTAAAATGTTTCAGTAAACATTATGCAGTGTCTCATGTTGCAACAGACAATTGAACATAGCTCACTGTATTTTGGTGACACTTGTCTTATCCTCAACTTTTTTGTCTCATTCCTATAATGATAGACATGACACTTGCAAGTTGATCTCAATTAATAATTGGAGGATATTGCTGGATTCATCTGATCCTGTTTTGGTACAGCAAAAATACATACAGACTCTTCCAAGACCATGAGAGAAAGTGATATTGAGTGTGCGGCAGCACCTCCTTTTGGGTGAAAAATGACAAATAGAAAATATCTAAACAAAAATCAGTTTAAATCGATATTAATTATGCTCTTTTAAGCTAGCAAGCAAAACAATATCAGTAGTTACAAAATATTATTCCAGACCTATCCTGCTTAGCTAGTTTGCTCCAACTCTCACTGTGCACCAAAATCTGATTTAGAAGTAAAAGTTGCTTAATTCGAACACGATTTCATCAGTCAGACAGTTCACAGCCTAAGAGAGAAAGGTTCAAATCAACTGAAACCCTGATAAGCATTATTATAGTGCTGAATCTCTTTTGCTCATTGTAAATTAGATTAAATACAAAAGAAAATTTAGCATTTCTTTACATAAGGATAGGCAGGTTTTACATTGGGAGATCTTACCACCAAGGACATAGTACATAGTCCACCTATGAAGGCCATCAAAGGCTCTGCTATTTGTATAGGTGACAGGTGACAAAATGTATCTACATTTATTTTGGGGGATAGTGCTATAGTTAGGAGTTTGTAACTGCTACAGTGCAAGCTCCTCTCCTTCCAGGCAAAGATGGCCATTTCAGGCCCATTTGGGATCTATCTGCGTAAAATTTTGCCCCACACAAGGTTGCCAACAATGGGACCCACAGCCAGCGTGAAATGCAAAAAGTTTTCCTGCATTTCATAACTTAGTGATATTATTGAGATATCTTCGTAAATTAATGAAATGTAATGTTAGACTGAATGACCTAATTGTAAAAAAAACAAACATATTTTAGTGTAACTGGCGCTAGTTTAAAAAACAAAAAATCATTACGGTGAATGTTACTTGTTCAGCAGTAAGCATGACCCCTCAGTATTTCTTAAGATTTTGCTGGTCCTTCAATTCGCATCAGGTTGGCCAGTCAGAATTGGCAAGTTTGTTTTTGTTTTTTAATGTCTTTGTGTTGTGATGATGTGAAAATTTAACCTCACGGTCATTGTGACCAAAATTAGCAGTTTTCGGCATCCTCGCAGTATTTTTTTTAAAGGGTGTTGAATATGTTTAGAAAGCATAGATAGTTCTACACAAATTGAAATAGTCTTGAAACAGTGTAACAGTGTTTATATTTAAAATAATGCAGACAAAGCCTTATTAAAATTGCAAATTTTCACATCAAAGGAACAAGGGCTGAGCATGTGAATAGCTTATTTGTCAAGAACATTTTACAGTAGTGGAGATTTGATTTGGCAGTAGGAAAATATTGTTCTCAGCTTTGCAAAATGATTGATACCATTGCTCCAATTAAAGTAAAAGTAGTCTCCGGTAGAAACAAGTCTTCATGGACCAGCAATCCTGTAGACCGTAGTGAAAAAAGGTTGTGTCGCCAGGCCGAAAGAAAATGGAGGAAAACGCAACTTCAGGTTCACTATGAGATCTACGAAAACAGGCTGAACAAATATAAATAAACTTTTAAAACTGCAAGGGAATCATTCTTCTCTGAAATCATTAACAGAAACATTAAGGAGATATATCATGCTTTTAAATCCTTCCTTTTCACATGTAAATCATTCACTTTTGGTCTATGTAAAGTAGAACCACAGTGGTTTGGTCTGATTCCATGTTATTGTAGCCCCACAGACCCTCCTTATACCGTTCTATACCATTTTTGTGCCGTCCCTTTAAATGTAAGCGAAACATTTCCTGTCCCGCCCCCTCCAGGTTATAGAGCGTTCCGCTCCACCCCATTCGTACGTTTTTGTAGTCCTACAGCAGCGATTCGATTACTACCGGCAGATAAACTTTTTATTGCGAAGCGATCGTCGCTAAATTCCTGTACATCATGTGTACTCCACGACAAAAAACGGCAAAAAAAGCCCAATCATTTTATTAAAAGCATGCAGTACAGTTATATCCTCAGCTAAAAGCTAGCACACATCGCTAACAGAAGCAGAATGTACAATGCTACAACTATCAAAACAATCGCCCGTACGACATATCAACACACAACATTCATGTCTAAAATAAAGTTTACTGTCATTTTAGTGTTATTTGAAGCTTACCGCTTTGCTTTGTCCGTCGTTTCCGTGGAGAGAAGGAACTGACCCCTCAATCAGACGAAGTCTTTTTGGCAAATCCCTCCTGATACAGACCGAGGTTGCTGAAGCACTCGTCCTCGAAGTGCTTCGCGCAAACGAGGAGAACTTTCCCCACGGATGTCGGTATATTTCCACTAAAAATAAAATTTAACCAGGCACTTCTCAGAGGCTCTGATGCTGGGGGTCGATGTAGGGATTTGTGTGGGTTAATACACCCAATAACTGAACATTTTGACTTGCTTTCTTGTAATTTCGACATGACTGACCTTGGACTACAAAATCGCTGTGGGGGAGAAAAAATGGCGGCTTCACGAAATTGGTTACCCGGAAGTCCATTACCTTATTTGGCAGTTCAACAACAAATGCTGTGACGTAATAGACAAGAAAACGTAATAGCGAACAGAGAAAACTAAACAGACTGAAAAATATGACCAAAAAAGAATGTAAAGATATAAACACAGCACCAGAAGAGAATAAATGTAAGTTGTCTGCACTCCTAAACACCCAAAATACACATTTACATGCATTTAAGGGCTAAAAAAGGCGGATTTTCCATGATATGTCTCCTTTAATAACGCTCGGACTCTATTCGAAACAGTTGAAAGACTAACCAATCATCCAGTGACAACAGCTGCTGAGCTACGCTCCACTAGGGCCTGTAGTAAATTTGCCAACTTCTTCACTGAAAAGATTCTAGAAATTAGAAGATCAATCTGTAAAGCAGCAACCAACCCACCACCATTTTCATTCCCATGTAAAAATAATGCAGATAAAATGTCTGATTTCAAAAAACTAAATCAATCACATCTTGATGAAATTATTAAACAGCTAAACTCCTCCTCTTGCTGCCTCGATATCTTACCCACACCTTTTTTAAAGAAAGTTCTCCCTGTCATTAAGTCCGATCTGATGCAAATAGTTAACGCATCCCTCCAGTCAGGTGTCTTCCCCCAGGCCCTCAAAACAGCAGTTATCAAACCCCTATTAAAGAAAAACAACCTAGATAATACATTGATGCAGAATTATAGGCCAATCTCTAATCTCCCATTCATCAGTAAGATTATTGAAAAAGCTGTATCTCAACAGTTGAACACATTCCTGACAATGAACGACTCCTTAGATAATTTTCAATCTGGTTTCCGTGCCCATCACAGCACTGAGACTGCCCTCGTCAAAGTTTTCAATGACATCCGCATAAATACAGACAGCGGCAGAACCACAGTTCTGGTTCTGTTGGACCTCAGTGCAGCGTTTGACACTGTTGATCATAAAATATTACTGGAATGACTACAGAGCTGGGTCGGACTAACTGATACAGCACTTCAATGGTTTGAGCCTTACCTCAAGACTCATTTGTAAAAAACAGAAATCACATGTGGGGTCCCCCGGGGCTCCATCCTGGGACCCCTAAGGTTTAATATTTATATGCTCCCACTAACCAAGATTATAGCAGCCAATCAGATAAGTTACCATAACTATGCAGACGACACACAGCTATACATTACATTGTCACCAGGTGACTTTGATTCTATCCAGACCTTAAATGAATGCATTGAACAAATCAACGACTGGATGTCCCATAACTTTCTCCAGCTAAACAGAAACAAAACAGAAGTAATTATTTTTGGACCTAAGGAGGAACGATCCAAAGTCAGCACACAGCTTCAGCTAATACAACTAAAAACGACTAAATCTAGGTGTTATAATGGACTCAGACCTGAACCTCCAGGGTCACATTAAGGCAATAACAAGGTCAGCCTTCTATCACCTGAAAAACATTTCTAGGATTAAAGGACTGATGTCACAGAAGGACCTTGAAAAACTGATCCATGCGTTTATCTTTAGTCGGATTGATTACTGCAACAGCGTCCTCACAGGTCTACCTAAAAAATCAATCAGACAACTGCAGCTGATCCAGAACGCTGCTGCCCGTGTTCTCACTAGAACTAGGAAAGTAGAACACATCACCCCAGTTCTTAAGTCCTTACACTGGCTCCCTGTAGCTCAGAGAATAGACTTTAAAATACTCCTACTAGTTTATAAATCACTGAACGGTTTAGCACCAAAGTATGTTGGAGATATGTTGTCACTATACCAACCCAGCAGACCACTCAGGTCCTCCAACTCTAGCTTACTAAATATTCCTAGAATTAGAACTAAATAGGGAGAGGCAGCTTGCAGCTTCTATGATCCACAAATCTGGAAAAAACTTCCAGAAGAATGCAAAAATGCTGAAATTGTTAGGCTCTTTTGAATCAAAGATTAAAACTCTACTATTCAGAGCTGCCTCTGAGTCCTAAAATGCGTTTTTGATCACTCTTTGATTCTCTTGGTTTGATTTTTTTTTTTTTTTTTTTTACAGAAAACTGGGTTTTATCTGTTTTTAATCTATATTATTTTTATTATTATTTTAATCTATATTATTTTATTATTATTTTATTTTTATTATTATTTTATTATTTTATATTTTACACCTTCTCTTTTTATTATGTTGTATTTGTTTTTAAATTTCATACTGACATAAATTTTATTTCTCATGTTTCAGTTACTAAATGCATTTCTTTTAGAAATGATCTGTTTTAATTTTCTTACTTTTTAATCATGCATTTGGTTTCATTACCACTGAATCATGTAAAGCACCTTGAATTGCCTTGTGTTGAAAGTGTGCTATATAAATAAAATTGCCTTGCCGTGCCGTTTTTTTAAAGAAAGAAAACACACCAATTTTCCTTATTTTTTGATATAATAAAAAGCACCTCCTTGTTCTATATGGTTAAGAAAGAAAGTGTTTCACTTTAATATAAGAATTTTTTTTTTTGGATTACCTTCTTTGTGGACGTTGGATGGCCCTATGTGTTCTGCTGGTGAAGCTATGTTGCACTGTCCCCATGTACAGTGATGCCAGTATGGGCAATATTTCCAACAATGCTGGCAACACACCTGTCAAATGCAGACAGCTATGTGGTATTCTGTCCACCTCCTGTAGCTACTCTGACCTTGCAACATGTTTTTAACTGCTTACCCTCGAGTTGAGGGAACCAAGCATCAATTGTTCCACTTCGGCAACCAGTGCCTTGATCCCAGTTTGCTCTCTTGGCTGTTGTTTTAGGGTAGGATGCAGGGATTTCCTGCATGGGCTTTAAATAATATGGTGTGACCATATATGGTTAATTGAGGGCATTTCTGTATACAAATCACTGAATGGGAACAAGCAGTTAGGTACATGTGTTGGGTCACACACAGCCATCAGGTGGCGCTACTCTGCTCTAGCCCCACAGGAAGCGGAAACCAGGGCAACGTATAAATAGGATAGCTCCCCCACTTGCCCGTTATAATGTCTGTTTGGGCAGAGGCAAATTCGTTAGGAAAACTAGTTTTAAAAGGTGTTTCTTTTTTATTATCGTTAACTTTTTTAAGTTTCATCTGCTATCTTTGGGTAAACCAGGCCTCGGCCTGAAGTTTTAATCAGTGTTTTATACAAGTCTTTTCCCGACAAAGAATCGTTTTAAATCCTGTAATTTGAGCTACTCAATCAGACAGGAGCTTTTCCATTTTTGTTTAATGTATACGAAATGTATTTGAGCCACTCTATATGCCCCAAAGGTTGATTACTCTCATCCAGAGAATTCTTAAACATTTCTTGATCCAAAGTTAACAAGGTAAATTTGGTTTTATTGGTTTACATATAAATCAATGGTGCTAAATTTGTTAAACTAATTAAAATTAGTGAAAATAATTCAGCTTTCCTTCCAGCGTAATCAGAATGTATGGTTTCTCGTTTTATTACATTATTCATCTTTTGTGTTCTTTCAGTAGTGTGTTCTTTTTCTAGTGTGGTGTTTAAAGTGTTTTTCTTTGTTTTATGTAAATAAACCTTGTGTTTGGAAAGTAACGGTTGTCATTTCTTGTTCAACACACATGTTGCAAGGTTTATGGTCAATAAACGGTGAAGAATTCATTCCTTCAGATTATGAGACTGATATAGACATTTGGCTATTAAAATAGTTCCTGATGACAGGTGGTGCCCCGAATAATAATAATAATTTTCCATAAATTATTAATTTCATTGACTGCCATAAGCAGTCAATTGAGTATTAATAGCCAAATACTTATATTTTTGGTAATAACCCCAACACGTGTAACATATACTTGTATGAATATACTGTATACATAGTTAAGTAAAATAACCTAATTAAAATGTGAACTCAGTTATTAAACACAAGAGAACAAGATTTCTGGTTAACCAAATGTGTTGAGTTATTTACAATATGTACAAACTGAGTTTTCACAGCAATCAGTTCAGTAAGCTCATTGAAAAGCATCTAGAGCAGGGGTCTGCAACCTGGAGCCTGATCTAGTCTTCAACTTATACACATATTTTCAGGGAATATTCTTCCTGTTGATTTAGCAATTAATCCATTACCGAGTCCATAAAATGTGTATAACTCCAAATGATCAAACTGGTTCTATGTTAAGATAGCACAATTCCTACCACACCAGCAGGAGATGAATAGGTTCTCTAGGCTTGGGCTCAGCCTAGTGGTAGCTCGCCATAATGTGGAAAGGAACAGCATCATTTCATCAGGTCGATGATCACAGTTAAAAGACCTGGCCTGTATAAACAGGACCACATATTTGCACTAATGCTAACCTTTTCATACAAAAATCTACAAAGTCAAATTACACATCGAAATCTACTACAGCAAATCTACAACTACATGATTACATTTCTCTGTTCAACTTGTTACACTAATGATGTAATTAAAAAAAAAAACTTAAAACATTTCTTATTCAAATAATTAAACAAACATTACATTAAATAATAATACAACTGAAATCAATGAACACATAAAAATCAATTCAAAAGAAATAGTAAACGAACAGAACCGTTTTAGCCAGCTTTGGCAAATAGCCTACCCAACAGCTGAACAGCTATCAATCAAACGTAATCAAACTTTATTTATAAAGCGCTTTTCAAACAAAGTTACTCAAAGTGCTTTACAGATTTAAAATGGCTACTCACCAATTCCCAGCTTACAATTACAAATAAATCACCCTTCTCTTCAAAGCACATCCACTAGCTGCAAAACTTCATAGAAAATAAGATGGCAACAAGAGAAAATAATAAAAATGAACTAATAGATAAATCCTAGGGATGCAACAATATCACTGTTTTCAAACAAATACCATATTGATACTTGGATCAGAGTACTTACCAATACCAATACTTCTACCGCACAACGAAGTGCTATCAATTATGAGTCAGGTTTTATTTTCTTCTCTGCTTGTTACAAGAAATGATTGTGAATTAGATAAATAAAAAATATTAATAAAAATGACCAAAGTATTTAAATTTAACAGTTGAAAACTCAAAAATCATTTTCTGTGAAATTATTGCTGCATTTCCACATCTTAAGTATCGGTTCATGGTATCAATTAACATTAGCCGATACCGATTTAAAAGCCAAACAGACAAATGATTAACACCAACTCTTAGAGGGGTGGGGTCTGTATGTGTGTGTGTGTGTGTGTTTGTACAACAGCTGCTGATGGTAACTTGAGCCTAGACGAGTCATGAGAGGTGTTTGCAGATAGACAGGGCGCTTAATATTCCGTTACAATCAAGCAAGAAGAGATTGCACAGAGGTGGGGACTTGAAAAGTAGTTTTTCCAGCTAAGCAGCCCGACAGTTAAAAAAAAACACACAAAAACACCAGCCTGCATAGGTTTTTTCTTAGATTCCATCGGGAATGTACCACAGTTGATAAAGAAAATAATTCTACCTTGCAGCTTCTTTTTTCATTTTTAAGCAGAGCCTTGCTGGATTTAACCATGTTTTTCTAAAAAAGAATACAGTGTCTGAGAAGTGCACACCACATTTACAGTTTCAGAAAACAAATGTAAAAATCCAAAATCAAAATAACTTTTTTCAGAAAATTAACAACTGCGAAATCAAAATATTTTCAGAACACAAATTAACAGAGTGGAAAAACTAAATACAATTTTCAGAAAACAAACTGGAAAACAAAATACAATTTTCAAGAAACGCTTTTACAAGGCCAAAACAAAGCCACGAGTCCAACACAAAATACCGAAACAAAGTTAAAAAATCAAATCAGAAATCTTTCACTCTACTACTGAGCCAAAGCCACCCTTTTTGTACATTTGATATCAAATATACACCCCAAATATTCTCTTTGAACGTATTAAACAAAAACATTATGCCGTGAGAGTGTGTTCTACACACTACATGTTGCGCGTAGCCGCACAGTGAATGCTAGATGGGGCATCCCTTTTAATAATGGGGTAGATCGTGTGTCATTCTTGTCAGCTATTACAGTGTTAGTGATGATCTTAGCCCCCGCAGTAGAGGGTGACACAGGAATCAATTGTTGCTCCCGTCCCATCCCAATCCCATAAACATACTTCTTTTACGTCCCGATCACGTGGCAGCCCCCCCAAAAAAATGTTGTCCCGTAAAAATCCTTAGAGATAGACTCCCGTCCCAACCCGAATCCCGTAGATTAGTAATTTACCTCCTATGGCGCTCGCTCCCCCCGCCCCCCTTTAAACCATAACCTAGCACAGTATCAAAGATCATCTATTTAGCTTTATCCGCCATCCTTAACTATATATCCTGCATTCTCGTTGTTTGGCCACCTTACCACGTCATGAATGGACTGGAGTCGTCTGATTACCAAACTATTAAGATACACGCATTTTCAGTCAGATATCATATGCTTACCAGTTTATCCAGGTGGAGTAACAACAATGTCGCAGTTTCAGTTTTGGTGCGTGCAGTGTAGTAGACCCGATGGAATTAAACTAAAGACGGCAATTGCATTTTGCATCAGAGTTAATCACCACACACATTGGCACCCCATCGCAGCGTCATTTTTTAAAGCTAATTCCCTGATATCTGACAAATGTAAAAAATCAAAATCTAATTTCCGGTTTCCCGCCCGATCCCATGGATTATTTCCTGTCCAGTCCAAATCACGTTATCAACAGTGAAATTGACTCCCGTCCCGCAAGAATCCTGCAGGAATCTCGTGACCCGTGGGAATCCCGAAAAATTGTCACCGTCTACCCCGCAGCGATCTGCAACACTTTGCCGACTGAGTTTTGGGCAGTATTAGCGTGTGGCTTCCACCTGTTCACCTGCTATGAAGTGAAAACCATTCACCCTTGCTGGTCCGCTCTTCCCTCGGATGCTGCACTTCCTGGGGTCCGTTTACTCTGGGCTGTTTTATGTTTTGGTTACCCCGAATGTGTTTTAGTCTTTGCTGCATGCTCTAAGAAGAGCTACTATTTCATAATTTGTCTGGTTATATATTTTTAAGTAGCCTATTGTTAATAAAGTGTGTGTTAAATTGTGAGATTCCCTGTTCCTGAATCATTTATTTGGAGTTGCTTTTGTCCATTTTAACATCTGGACTGTTGCTTGTTGGTTAAGAAAATTAAAACTTCAATCTATCCCCCTGGAAAATGCTTAATACAAAAATATGTTTTTCACCCACAACTCACCAACAGTAAAGACATTTCAACCAGACCCATGACAGTTATGTTTTAATATCTTGGAACAGGTACCCGCAACATTGCAGAACTTTGTCATTCCCCTACCATCAGTTTTTGACCTGCCCCTCCCCCACTGAACATCTGTTAAGCTGCGTTCACACCGCAGGCCTTGTCAGCTTCAGGCAACGCTCATAAAGCGACTTGTTTGACGCATATACACAGAAGATAAATTTTTAAGCTGAAGCTCGCAAAGCTCGTGGGGGGGCCTTTCTCTGCTGGATGTTTTAAACACACGCCGATCGTGGTTGGCTAGGCAGTGTCGACGTCGGGCAACGTCACTACAGTGAGTCGCTCTGATTGGTTGCCGTGCTGCATTAACAGCTTTAGGACTGTCAAGAGTTCAACTAGCTGAACTTCTGCGTTGCTAGCATTATGAGCTTTGAAGGATGAAACGCAGGAAAAGCTTGAAAAGTTGACGAAGCCACAGCTCACCAAGCGCCGCAGAGACTGTGACGCTCCTCCAACGGCCTCCACCATAGACTTAACATGTAATCTTGACGTTGCCGACGCTGACAAAGCCTGCGGTCTGAATGAAGCATTAGCAAGTAATACATTTTTTTGACAACCCCTCCCCCACTGAACACCAGTCTGCCATAAATCATTTTGATACGCCCCTCCCCCACCCTAGGGTCAAAAATTATTTTGGACAGGCCCCCATCCCCCCTCCACTGAGTGAGTCAATCACTTTGACACAATATACCCCCCTTATTCTCCAGAACAGAATATAATTTATTACCATTTGTACAGGCACCACATATTAGTTAGAAAGGAATTCTATTTGCGTTCTCTATCCAAGTCAATTAAAAGTCAAGAGTGGTAAACCAAAAACATCAAATAACGAAGTGCATTACAAAAAAAGTAGCTAAACATCCATAGATAGGATATAGTTTAGGAAAAATACTTTAAGAAAATGCAATAAAAGATCCAGTATCAAAAAACACTGATTGCAAAACCACTTACTTGTATTTTATATTTTGCACATGGTTTGGGGATGTTGTATTGCACATTTTGTGTGTGCATGTGTGTGCATGGTTGTCTGTGTTCCGACCTGTCGAGGGTGTATACCGCCTCTTGATCACCGATTGCTGGAGGTAGACAACATTATTTCAAATATTTTCTGTGGTCATGACTTGTTTTTTGACATCTGCTAGGAGGTATAGTGTATGTTTTTGAGCCCGTCTGTTTTGGTTTGCAAGAAAGGTTGTGGACAGCCTTTGCTAAGGTGTTTAGGAAATGTCTGCAATGGGACCTGGAACAACTGAATAAATTTGGAGTTGATCCGACTTGAACCATCTATACACCCACCAACTAGCAGTGTTATCGTGGACTCCAATCTGGGTCTGTCCTCTCTGAGTGCCTTTATAGTTTGGTTTTGTTCCTTTTTCATGGCCAAAAGGATGTAATTTAATAAACAAAAGTGTGGTCTGCTCTGTTTTGGAGCACTTGGAGAGTCACTTCTTTTTTTATTTGCCAACCATTATAGAAGACAGGAACGGATTTATTTGAGGATAAAAATGAGGTAAAAAATGAGGCCATATATTGGGTTTGTCAATAATAGGGTTCTGAATAAAATTGCTTGATACAAAACTAGCCTAACTGTAAATATTTCAAAACTGTGACATTTAAGTTTGACAAAGCCTGCATGATCAAGATGGGCTATCAATTTAACACTACAGAGTGAATGAAGAGCAATAGAGAAATCTCTCCAACTTATACAGTGTGTTGACACTGCAAAAGCTTTCTTTAGCTTTGTCACCTGACATTTATATCTGAAGGTCCAATACTGGTAGGAAAATTTCCAGTTATGTGCAAGGCGTTACATTTGCTGCATTCAATACTGAGTTGTTGTGCAGCTCCTGCTGAATTATTTTTCATAATTTTTCATTATTCATTGATTTATTTGTGCAGTGAAAAGAGTCCCAGTATTCGCTTCTGCTTCAACATTTTCAAGCTTCTTCTGCCCCCCCCCCCCCCAGGGCATTTTAAGACAGTTTATGAGATATTATAAAATGTAATGCTATCTTTTTTAATACACTTAATTAACATGTCATATATTAGAGGTTTAAAAAAGGGAATTTTGAATTTTTGTATTTCTCCTTCAGAGCTGCCATGGCACTCTTAGCTGTTTCTTTGGCTATTGCTTTGCTTGTCCAGCCTGTCAGTTTATGTTGGGTTTGGAGTTGTCCTATACTACTTCTATTTCTATTTTTTTAAGTTGGATTGAACATTTTTTCAGTTAAATTTTCAAGGGCTGGGATGTTGGTTTACAGCGTGAAGTTGCATTAAACATTTGTATTATGCCTGATTTGTCAGCTTTGTTCCTTCTTTTTTTTCCTCCAGCCGTTTTATGCTTCAAAGTTGTGCACTGCATATTACACCTTACCCAGAAAAATATATAACGTTTGTGATTGTAATGTGACAAAATGTAAGTTCAGGAGGTATGGGCATTTTTGCAAGGCTGTGTAAATGCATGTCTGCATGTCTAAAGGTCTAAGATTTGCAAAAATTAAAAACTACCTTCAGTAAAGATAAGCGATCGTGCACTAATAAAAATCTCTGTTCTACTGTAGAAAACTGATTGGTTTGCAGAGAATGGAAAACTTAGCAGTTTTAACTAGTATTAAAATAGGTTTTCATGTGTGAAGTTGCTCTTATTTTTTTAGAAAGGAAATGCATCTAATTTAAAGGAAATTAAGTCTAATTGAAGATTAAACTTTTAACTGATTTAAATGCAGCATAAAAGTAAATTATTTAAAATGCTCTGTCACAAAAAGTGAATACTCTGACGATTCTCCCATAATGAGGCATTTAAAGAACTAAATTTAGTCTTCTTGAAGGAGTTTAGTTTCTGTTACATGTCTACATTAAAGTTATAAATGAGCAAGGACTTCTACTGAACATTCATTTTACATCTAATCACACACTGGCCTTCGGTATTTACCCGGCTTGATAAATCTATCTAACAAATCTTTAGTCATTGCGGCTATATATAAATTAATTTTTCCAAAACGTATTTATAAAAAGGGCACTCGCATATATACAGTCACTATCTCTATCACCCCATAATAGAAAAGGATTCACATTTTTTTAAATAAATTTGGACCTTAATCTAAATCTCAACCACAAAGGTCAGACATTAATATTACACTCTAGGTACGGGCAAATGCCTGATTCTTCTGTCAGTGTATATATTTCACAGATAATGATATAACCACTCAGTCATCAATATCTGAACAGCCTTTTCAGTTCTGTCCAGACCGCAGAAAAGTGGTTCTGCAACCCCTCCCTGCAGTCAGTGGAAAATTCACCAGCTCGTTCAGAGACGACAATCTTCTATCACATTTAAGTATGGAAAAGTTCATTTTACTGTTATAATGTATATTCTTCATTTAAAAATGTACAAATGATCCATCTGTGCCCAATGTATATCTTATTGGGGACTGCTTTTATTTGATATAGTTATGTTGAAAACTTCATTTTACTACTAAAATGAATGTTTCAATTAAATTTAGATTACTACTAAGATTAGGATTTTGCAAATTCAACCTAGTTGAATCACATTATTCTAACAACCCTCAAACTAGACATTAATACTTTTTTTTTTGGGGGGGGGCAGTATTTTAGATATGTAATTATGTAAAATTATTACCAAGTTTAATCCAAAACAGTTCTCTTTAATAGGTCTTGTAGAGTAAAGTCTTTGAGGCGACAGAAACAGAGACCTGTTGACGAAAGATTAATCACAGAAAACATTCAAAAACTAAATGATTCAGCTCCCATTTGTCAGCTTAAGTTTCTGCTCAAAACCAGACACATCCGCTGCAGACTTTGTACATATTTAGCTGTCAGACACTGGTAGAATCACAAACAAATATGAATACGGGTCTCTTAGCTGCTTCTTTGGCTATTGCTATCCTTGTCCAGCCTGTCAGTTTATGGTGGGTTTGGAGTTGTCCTATACCATTTCTATTTTTTTTTAAGTTGGAACAGTTCTCAGTGAAATGTTCAAGGGCTGGGATGTTGGTTAACAGCCTGAAGTTGTGATAAACTTTTGCATTATGCCTGATTTGTCAGCTTTGTTTCTTGGTTTTTCTTCATTCGTCGTCTTCTGCTTCAGAGATGTGCACTGCATATTGATGGATATTTTAGATTCTTAGACAACTACTCAGGGGGAACTGTGGCTCAGTATGCAAAGTTGAACATGTAGATCCTAAGATTTTTTGTACATAAATTATTACCAACTTTAATCCAAAACAGTTCTCTTTAAAAGGTCTTGTACACCATTTATTGTATCCTAGAGCTGCAGTTAATCATTTAGTAGTCAATAAATCAATCAATCTGTAAAAATTAGTTCATTTTTATCCAGCCCTGCTTTCTGTAGACGTGCCCTCTGTTCTAATTTGACTAAATTGCCCACATTATCACATTTAAAACAAAATTAAATTATTAGTTATATGAATATTTAACAAGTATTAAAAAAAATTAACATATTTTAATGTTGGGGCATGGAGTTAAGACTAATTCAAGAGTTAGACAGCCAATCTGATGCACATTAATAAATGCTGTTAACAATACAAACTCTCAGCTTAGATGAGCAGCTATCAAAGTGTGCTGTGTTGTAAAGTCTTTGAGGCGATAGAAACAGAGACCTGTTGACGAAAGGTGAATCACAGAAAACATTCAAATACTAAATGATTCAGCTCCCATCTGTCAGCTAAAATTTCTTCTCAAAACCCGACACAACCGCTGCAGACTTTGTACACCTTTAGTTTTCAGACACAGTCATGATAAATGAATATGAAAATGAATGTGTTTCTTCATCGGAATATTAGTAGAAGTATTTCGTTTGTCACATTAAAAAAGGAAAATGGTTTAATCAACAGAAACATCACAAATTAATACCAAAAAATGAATAGAAAAAAGCAATACTCATTTTATTTTATCCTATTCTGCACATATGATGACCACATAATGTCTTTCATACCAAGACAGTACATGTTTTACACACACGTTTCACATCCATTGAGTATTTGTGACCTAATATATGCTTTAAATTTAGCTAAATTACTTTATTTTTTATTACGTATTCATTCCATACGTTCATAACAAGAACAGAAACACTTCTCAAATTCACTTTAGTTCTTGCTAAAAGGACGGCAGAGGAAAAGATCAACTGTACATTTAAACAGCGGCATTATTAACACTGTTTTCCTAACCATCTGTTGTAAGACTACAGACATCGGAGTCTTATCTTTGTCAACCATCATTATGATGAAGACTTTCAGCACCTTCTTTTGATTAGATTTAACAAACATTACCATGAAATAGAAGGCAAACAAAGGAACTTGAGACTTCATTTTAATGAAATATTATAAAAAATACAGTATTTGTGGTGTGACACTTGTGTAAAATGTACATTGATAACTTACGGTGGTTACAAGTTGTGTTAGATATTAAAGATATTTTGCAAAAGTAACTTCAATTAGCTAAATTTTTAAGACAGTAATATGTAATGCAAACATATTACATTTTTGACATTGTAACTACTAATGTGAAATATATTACAATTTCTTTGTAACCTGCCCAACACTGATAGTGACCAGCCTTTGTCCAGTAGTTTGTCTATGAAAAAACATACTCCTAGTGGTTGTAGATTGGACTAACTTATTAATACTAAACTTATTTTGCTAAAAGTGCAACAAAAAAGGCAAAATAATGTATCAGTAGCCTAAAATATTATTTTTATTTATAGTAATGAAATCTGGAATACTACAACACATGATTACTACTTTAATGGACAAAAACAATGTCTGCCAAAATTTACCAATTATATTAGTAAGTTTGAACTTTTGAAATATTATTTTGGGGATGTTCTAATTTACTGTGATGTGCTTCTATCATGACTCTTACTCAGCCAATACATTTGTCTGTGTAATATTTTTAACATGCAGTCTTTAGTCTCAAGAAAATGTCCCTCCTCTGCCTTTTGAGCATGGCCAAGAAAATAGCAATTTTTGCCAACACAGACGCTGCATTTTCATTATTATTGCTCAGTAAGGCATGCAAACAAATGTACAGTGAGTGGCAGCATCAGTGCAGCTTGAAGCACTTCCCGTGACTCTGCATTGCGCAGATGGTGTCGATCACTCAAGCAAATTTTTCCACCACCTGCAATAATTCAATCATGCCCTTTCTCATATAAAAAAATAATAAAAATTTTCCATACTGACTTTGTTATACAAAGTCAGTATGGAAAATTTTTATTATTTTAATATTATATATTTAAAATATTTAATACAGATATAGTTGAAATAATTTAGTTCCAGGACCGAGCCTTGCAGCACATGGCATTTTACATTTTTGCTGTGAATCGATATTAATAGTTACGTACTAAAATTTGGTGCTCAAATAGCTTTGAAGCCATCATTTTGTTTTGCCTCGAAGACCATATAAATCACATTTTTTCAGCAAGTGTGTATGGTCAGTTGTTTTGTCTTACTCTGTCTTACTCAAATGAAAAAAAAAACTACTGTATTTAGTTTTTGATAAACTGCTTTTGCAACCTGCTCTACAAATTCCAGGACAGCTAATGAAATTAAATTGTTCCTCCTTATTCCATATTGATAGTCATTTAAAATATCCTACTTGTTTGTAAATGCATCAAGTCTAATTGCAAATAGTTTTTCTTGTATTTTTGAGAACTGCTGTGGTAAAGAAAATGGTATACAGTTGCATTCTAATTGCTTATCATCACGTTCATTTGTTCACGAACTATATCACTCAAAATGATTAATGGCATTGGTAAGTAACGTGTTCAATAATGCAATAGATAACCTTAATTGGATACTTGTTCCATTACAGTCTATAGAGGTTTTATTTTTTTATTAACTTACTTCACTTTGAATTACACCACTTAAATAATAATAATTGTATTATAATAACCCAGGTAATCAGTATCCACTCTGTATTGTTTAGCTAAATTAGGCCAGCCATTCAGAAATACATTTTTTAACTCAATTTTAATGCTGCTGGTTGTTACTGTATCCTTTTTTTAAATTATTAGTCTAGAATAGAAGAATAGAGTAGCCTTTTATTGACCTGTAACGCCTGCCCAAGGTTAATAGTTCAAACATATAATTAGCAAGGTGGGAGGAGTTCATGATGATGTTTCCCGCTCTCATCCTCTGAGATGAGCCCGACCACGGTGGTATCATCCGCAAACTTGATGATGGTGTTGGAGAGATGAGTCGGGGAACAGTTGTATGTGTAGAGAATGAAGAGGAGGGGACTCCGTACACATCCTTGTGGGGTGCCATCTAACATTATCCAAGTGTCCTTAATGTTTTTATGTTTTTGGAGTTGCTGAAAATAATATTTTTTCTTTCCTAGTTTTGAATTTTGATTTTTGAAATCCTTATATCCTCCCTTTTTTCCTTTTTGGATTTTTAAGGAAATCTAAGTATAACCATTACTTTTTCAACAAGTCCTTTTTTCAGACCTTTAATAAACCATGCAACCAACCTTTAAGATTTTGCTCATAATGTTTAACAGGACATTATCAAAGTTAGAAAAATATTTCTAAGAAAGGATTATTAAGAGTCACTGACATAATCAACATACAGATCAGTCCAATCATAGCATAGAAGTTTATATTTCATAGCTTTAATGGCAGCCACATATTTTTTTCTGGTGATATTACACTAAATTTTTAATTTTTGTACATTATTCATTACTACTTATTTCCATCGCAGCAAATACATGAAAATTATCTGTTATATCAGTTAGGATAAGGCGGTTTCTTATATTGATATTGCTTTGATTAATTTATTATTAATCAATTCAATAATCTCAGTCAATTATCCTAAATGGTCTTAATATCAATGGACAGAAACCTAAACAAAAAAATAAGTTTATGAATACTGCAGTTGTGTGCAAATCTGATTTTAGAGGACACATCTGCCTCACCATACTGTGGAGCCATGCTGGTTCTCAGAATTTTTTTATGACAATTTATTTGCAAGATTAAAGAAAAGCAGTTCAGTAAACATGTTAACAGATTTAAAACTTTCAATTGGACAACATTAAAATCCATAGATAACACATCTTTTCACAAACGCAACATTTTTTTGTTAGGACAGTTCACTCTGGGAGTGTTTTCTGATTCACTCAAAGTCTGATTTTGGTGAACTTCCAAAAAACCGTAAAGCCAGTGCTACACACAGAGTCGTGTATGTAGCTCAGGTTTGACAGTGCTTGCCAAACTTTTGATTAAGGCATAATGGAACAGACTACAATGATTGGGGGGATGTGCACCACACCAGGAGAGACTGGGGACATGAGAATAATCTTTCACTCAAGGAAAGACGTTACATTGAATCTATTAACCTACATTATATACTTAGATGTATGATTGACCCCACCAGAACATTCTAATCTAAAAAAAAATAACCATACAAAATATTTCAAGTCGTATCTTTCTTAGCATAGCCTTTGTAGTATTTCACATGTAAAATTAGGAATTTGAGTTAATAAACTGAGAAAATATATGACTTTGTCTTTTCATTCCTGCATTTAGGAATTATTTGTTGTTTTATACAATTTAATCACTAACAAAGATGCTAATGTTTTGTCCATAATATTTTGTGTCTTCATAGACAATTAGTCTTATCAACATGATAATGTCAGTTCTGGATCCAGCAACCTTGATTACAGGTTGTCATGGAAATCTGGGTGTCTGAGAAGCCTTGGATGAGAGAATAAAACAAAAATGTCAGCCATATTCGTACATAGTTTATTCTACGTGCACGGGAGGGTCTCCAAGTGAGAACCCCCAAAGTTTCAGACAGATGTATGAGTTTATATGCCATCAGCCACAACCTAAGAATCAGCTTCTGTCCTATCATTACATCATACAGTTATGATAGGCTAACCACAAGACCATTCACAGAACAACATGGAATAGGTAAACACAGGATGTGTCATCAGTAGTCAGCAATAAACAATCAGTATATAGATAACAATAAGGGACACTTAGTATAATGCTGAGAAAGACATTCACAGGAGCTGTCATAAGTGTAACACCAGATAATAACAAGATTTGTCATAAGTCAAGATGAGATGTTTACATACAATTGGTTCTTGTTTGTACCTTAGAATAGGAACATCTGTCTAAGAGCTGAGTAAGAGAATAAAACCTTTCTTAATGTCCCAGCATAATAAAATTTTCTGTCACATTTAACCGCTTTGGGCATAGTATGACCACAAAAAATAAACAAGAAATATAAGAGTTACATACATTTGCAACATAACATTAGAGATGGCACACAATATTTTGGTTTAAGACAGCTTTTCATAAAGTGTTACATTCTAATTGGGCAAAAATATATAAAATAAAAGTTTGACAGTATTGCCATCATCAGAATCAGAAAAAACAGAATAAGAACAGATGAAAACACGTTTTTGTTGTTTGGAATAAATGAACTAAGTTGATCATCAAAAATTAAACAAATACCATATTTTTCAGCTAATAACATGCCTATTGTAATTCTGTTTTGGAAAGTTGTAATGTTTTGGGCATTATAATAGATGTAATTGATTCTATCAACATTTTTATTAATATCAACAGCAAATTAATGATTCCCATCATTAATCAAATTTGGGTCAGATTATTCAAAGAACTATTGATCTTTTAGCTCTGTGATGATTAGTTTCCTGGTCTTGCACCTACATTTTAACAGAAATATATTCATTTAGCAAGAAACATTCATGGAACAGTGAAAAGGTTCAGTACACAGCAAAATGACATGACAAACTTTTAAAAATGGCGTTTATCACATTTTGGAAGAAAGCTATTTTTTGTTGTTGTTTAAGGGCCATTGTTATCATGGGTACATAAAGCTCCAGGGTCAAGAAAAGATAGAATACATAACATTGTGTTCTGTGGTATGACTGAAATGCAAGATTGTCTCTTGACCTTGCTCAAACCAGCTATTGCTGTGGTGAGCAAAAATACCTGTGGTTTTTTAAACTCTTGCCCTCTTGCTTAGCGTCACATTAAACACCCTTAACATTAAAACGGTGTTAAAAAAAAAAAAAAAAAAAAAAAAAAAAAAAAATCTATAAATATCTAGTTTTAACATTTATTTCCCAAATACTTTTTGTCAACCTTCTCTGGACCTTCTGGAGCTTTTATGGAAAAAAAAAAAAAAAAAAAAAAAAAAAACTTGACTAGTTAAAAAATATCCTCATCTTCAAATAAAATGCATTATACTATACATATGGTTATAGGTTGTGAAGCTGCCAAAACTTGAATGATTGGCCATCATTTTATTCATTTTCAACATTTTGATGAAAATCTCCAGAGATTAATGATGAAAAATACACAATACCACTTTAAAGAGATATTTCACCCCTAAGTGAAATTTAGTCTGTTGCCATCTATCCCAGAGTCAGATACGCGAGAATAGGCACTACTCTTGGAAAGAGTTAGTTTTGTTTTTTTTTAGCTTTGCATAAACAATGTAAGTGAATGTTAACAGCAAGCACATTGTGGGTGGAAAAGACATGAAAATGACTAATGATCCCAACTATTCCATGTGACCTCAAAGATCACACAATTGCCAATTAAACTAAAATAAGAAGAAAATTTGGCAAAGCACAGCTGAAAGCCTCTGCTGCAAGGCCCGAGGACATGATGCAGTGCAAGAAGAAGACT
This sequence comes from Apricaphanius iberus, assembly GCA_028564705.1. Classification (NCBI taxonomy): domain Eukaryota; kingdom Metazoa; phylum Chordata; class Actinopteri; order Cyprinodontiformes; family Aphaniidae; genus Apricaphanius; species Apricaphanius iberus. The sequence continues at coordinate 668,304 of JAPXFQ010001349.1, forward strand.
CTTATATCCAAGACCCTTAAATTATATCATGTTACAATAAATATTAAAAGTGATTTACTCCACAAAACTCAGTTTACAGTCATTTGGCTGACAAGTTGTGTTATAAATTACATCTGTATTTTATGACCGGTCATCAAATTTTAAGTGTTGTCTGTCTGAACCCGTTTGGAATTGCTGCAATTTGATTTTAAAGGTGATTTAAGCTCAACTTTTTTTGGTTCCCAGTGCATACGGATCACTAAAAGGTAACCCCTTTAACTTGAAATGACACCTTATTTACCCTTTAAAGTACACACCCATTAAACATGAGCAATCATGTAGCAAAAATAAAATGTTTCAGAATCTTACCCTTTACATTCAGCAGAACCTCAATTGTCCATCAAGAATGTGCTCCAGAGTTGACATATGTCCAGTGTTCAACAAGTTTTACTCCAATCTTGTGGTGGAGAGTGATGAGTTGAAGCAGGACTAGCAAAACTCAGCCGATGGCCCTGGAAGATTCTTGTGGGATGGTACTGGCTCACCTTTATCTCAAAAAGACAGGTTTCAGTGATTTCCAGGTTAGACAAAAAAAACCTGGCCAGCAAATATCACATTTAGCATATAAAATAAAATGACACTAAATTGAAACTTAAATTAAGCCATTTTTCATCTGCCACAGAGGCAATCCCTGCATCCGAATTCTATAGTATGAACTACATGCTACTAGTAGCTACTTCTTGCCCGTTGATCCAGTAAGTACTGCGTTGCAAACGAGTGTGTAGTAGGCATGAAATCGGACGTACTGCTCCACCATTTTACTGGGATATTTACGTTTGTTACGTCACCTGTGGTCCAGTCCTCTGCATTGCTGACATCACTCTTCTACGATTTTGGGGCTTCCGTTGCATTATGGGATAGCGTAGCATACATCGGATTTCACTGTGGCGGTAGTACACATGCAGGAACTTTATGCCTACTTGGACAATCCCTACTAGAGATTCGGATGTACCACATCGCTCGCTTACTTATTTTCGCCTATTAATAGGCATAGTAGGGGTATTCGGATGCAGCCTACGTGAATGGAAGAGAACAGGAAAAAAAAAAAGCCAGCCTCATTTTACATGATAAACTATTGTACTGATTGAATTTTGTTTAAGTTCAGTTTTAGTGGCAGTTCAAAAAGGAGACTGTCAATTATAATACAGCATGCCGTTTAAAACGGTTGATGTACTTACACAAATTGACGTTTGTGTGCGTCCTAACTTGGGTCAAATGCCTTTTTCTTTTTTGTTCTTTTTTAAATGGACATACAATGAAAGCAGCCTTTGAGTACCGGGGAAAACGTTGGATTTTACAGTGTTTATCCAAGCATTTGAAAACTGCGGTTGTTTCGGTGTCACTAAAAGCAGCAGCTTTTATGGGGTGTGAAAAAAAAAATCTGCCTTTTATACATGGTTTTATTAGCAAGGTGCCATTAGAGTGGCATATTTATATTTCCAACGGCTTGCCATACAGGAATGTTCTGGTCCAAATAAAAAAATATATAAAAAAAAGCCTGCTCAAGAAAATAGTTTAATGGGGTCATTCTTTTTGGTTTCTAACAATTCCTCACCCAAGAGCATAAAAAAAAAAAAAAAAAAAAGTGGACATGCAGGTTTATATTCTTGCACAAATCCTACCTCTTGGGGCTTAGCAGCCACATATATGGAAAGCACTTTTAAGCTAGTCATCTCCACAATGGTGTTTACTGGACCTTATCTTTAGCTAATTTTATTTATTTCATTCTCGCCGAGAACTTTGGAGCCATTTAGCAGCATTTATATTAATTTCATAGGCGAGATCTGTAGATCTGGAACGGGAACCCTCAGGGCAGGACAAATTCTGCTTTGGGGATTTTTATGAGAAAATTGCACTACCATATGGTTGAAAGATCCCAAAACTTGATTTTACATGGTATAGGCCCTTTAAAGGCCAAGAACCTCTTTGCCTAGCATCACTATGCAGTTGCAGACATGTCAGAACCTTCAGAGGATGAAGATGGGCTCAAACCTCACGTGCTGTAGTTGCCCCATGTCTCAGTCTGCTGAAGAGCCAATGCCCATCTCCCAGAGATCAGCCTTTAGAATGCAATGCGCTGCAGACAACCAGGATCTACTGGAAAGCCTGAGTGTGTTGTGTGAAATGCAAAGTGGTCTTGTCTATGCAAACTGAGTGCAAGTGTTGCTCAGCCTTTCACACAATTTTAGCCTTTCACATTGTTCCATTACTAATGCATAGTTTGAAGAGCCATGACCGAATGTCCAAAAGTGGAAATAAGTTGTTTTTTTTCCCTCATTTTCACTAAGATCTTTACAGTACTAGGCTGTTAGTGACAATTGAATGTTTGTTTTGTTTTACATTTAGTCATACAATGTCATCCTACAAAAGTAGTTGTAACTGTTCAAAACTGACTAAAATGCAATGTTTGTTTTTATTCTTTGATAATCAAAATATGTTAGTATGTGTTCATACATGCAAAAGCAGTCAGGAAAAAAATGCTTTGTTCATGGAGGAAATAGACTTACTCCATTATCCAAAGTTGACTTAATTGTGTTATGGAAATTGGTAATATCTGCACACGTGTGGAAATAATGATATCAAAGTATGTATCAAAAAATGATGATTTTCTTAGTCTGATGTTCCAGGTTCAAGCAAGCTCAAATGGGAAAAAAAACAAAAAAAAAAACTGCTTGGGCCATAAGTTAAGCTTTGTGAAACAAGTTCTAAATCAGGAATGAATTGACAGGAGAAATGGTCAGTTGAAAAAGTTTATTTGAAAAAAATATAGTATGCCTATCTTCTCATTCAGCATCTCCATCAGTTCAGAGTCTCGACTGAACCTTTGCCTTGCCTCTGGATCAGTGGAATGTTGAGTCACCCTGAAAAAGATGATGTTCAACCCTTTCTATTGCAAGGGAGAACACAGCTTTTGTTCTTTATCCTTGTTTGAAGCTCTCCTCTCCGAGACTTTCCCGGCCCCACCGTTTGAGGCAGTCCTCCAGACATTCCCATGAGCCTTTAGACCTTATTGTCTAAAGCAAAGTACAAGTCAAGCAAACGTCCACTACAAGTCATGGTCACCTTAGATAAAGTGAAAAATCAAAGCAGCTTATAGTGTTAGACATGAATTAATATCAGCCATACAATATTAAATATATACACCAAGTCCCCAAGCTAATAGTAGCATGTGCAAAAATAAAACCTGCCAAAGTTGAACAAGTCACCCATACACCTGGAACAAAGGCTTTTGAATGTGTTAGACAAGAAATACTGGAAACAAATGTAATTCAATTAGTTATTTATTTCAAATATTTTCGATAAATTAAGTAGTGCATCAAGTTCAGTTCATCTAAAGAAACCCAGCAGATTGCATTGAGTCATAGGACCTGCAGCAATCTCTCATACTGAGCAAGCATGAAGCGACAGTGGAGAGGAAAAACTCCCCTTTAATGGGAAGAAACCTCCAGCAGAACCTGGCTCAGTAAGAGCGGCCATCTGCCACGACCGTCTGGGGGTTTAAAAAATAAAAAAGCAGGAGAATATTCTTGAATGTTGACAGTGTTTAATTGTTTAGGAGCAGTGTCCCAGCCGACTCCTTCCTTGAAGAAGCAATCAGACTTAAAGAAAACTAAAGCTGGGGTAGCTTTAATAGAGGGTTAAACACTTGAAAGTTTAATATATAGAAACACTGGCAACAGACCCTTTAGTCTTCAGTTTTAATTTGCCAACAGAATCAATATTTGAATGAATTTTCTCACTTCAATCATCACAATCACCAACATGAATATCGGCATTTACCATTTTGATGACATTCAAATTAAGGCTCTGGCTACCTTAAACATATTGCAATTTCACCAGATGTTGCTGTAGACAAATACCTCCCCCTTGAAGCAACGGTGCAATTCATCATTTGAAAAAAAAAAAAAAAAAAAAAAAAAAAAAGAAATACACAGTACCAGACATCTCTTGCTGTGTTGCATTAGACACCAGTATTATTATGGCATTAAATGTGTTGATTTCAACCATCACAATCAACAACTGTATGAAGTTACGCGTCATGTTCAAATTAAGCCCCTGGTTTCTTTAACCTTACTGTAGTTTCTCCAGATTTTTTCTGTACAGCAAACATTTTCCCTGGAAAGCAAGTGTTAGTATTTGACTTGTTTCAAACGCTAACTTCATCTCTTGAAGCTTTTCATAAGAAGAAACGTTTTTTCAGCACAAAACATTTAGATTTTTTATTTTTAATCTCAGCTGTAGCAAAAACAAAAAAAGATGCTCATTTTTAGACATTTACAAGATTACTTCATAAATACCAGATTGTGAGGTTGATTGCTCGAGCTGATGGTACTTGCATGTCCCAAACAACCTTTAGACATTCAAATCCTTTATGGATCCAAACGAGACAGATATGCAAAACCTTTAATACCCATAGTTTTATTTGGTTTAGAGGAAAATGCATTTAGCTCGTCACAAAACTCACCAGATTGTTCACTTGACAAGTGAATAAAGACCAAAAAAAAAAAAAAAAAAAACTTCAGTTCAGTGAAAGCAGCGATTTCAAGACTTATAAAGCTTAATCCTACATTTTAAAAACCTCCATCTGGAATGAAAAAGCTGAAATTTGCCCTGTAGCAGGTGGGACTCATTGCTAGTTAACAAAACCATCCTTGGAACCATTTTGGACTTCTGGATAGGGCTATGGCTCACCAGCAAGACAACTGGACAATCTCACCATAGGATTCAGTTAGCTTTTTTGTTTTTTGGCAGAGGTCTGGTTGGTCCATACGAAAAACACTGATAAAAACTGAAAACGACAAGTTAACATTGTTTTTGAAATGTTGAAGGGACAATAAAAAGAGTTTTAGAGAGTTTTTGTAAACAGAATTGCCATTTTGAGAGCTTTTCATTTGTAATGGTGACATCTTAGTCATTGCATGCACTTGCTCAGTTTTCTGACTTCATGCCCATTTTTTATTGCCTAAAAAGATTTACCATCTTTTGTTGTTGATATTTAGGTGAAGCCAAGACTCTTCAGAGCACTGAATAAAGTAGTCAAGAACTCAACCTTTACATAGGCTGAAAGTCATCCGCATTTGTAATGATGGCCCCGTTACCATACCCACCAACCTGTTTTGATGAAATAAGGGTGATACCTCACCCTTGTGGAAGAGAACCCCATTTATCCTCACTGACTGCTCAATTGATGCAATCCAAAATCTTGCAACATCAATGTCACCAACAAATCAGCAGCATTCCTTACCAGATGCAACCTTATGGTTTAAATCACCTACCTTCCCATCAAAAGGAGCAATGTAACCTTCACTGTAATTGCCAATAACTCAAACTTTCCAATGAGACTGGTGTGCCTGGATCGTGATTTTTTTCCCCCACCTCCAAGGGAGAAGGCTTTACTTGTACCATCGTCCATTCATTATCGATCAAACAATTTTGATCACAAACCATGCGGTCTCCTGGTAGGTGCAAAGATCAGAACATTTTTTATTCCTGGAGTTATTCCCTGCGACGATGTGAGCGACGGAAAGGGATCTTTATGCCTCAATTCTGTCACCAACTTCCTTGAGCTCCACTGAGAATTTTTTTTTTTTTTTTTTTTTTGGTAAACCTGTTGCCATAGAAAAGTCTTGTGATTTATTGCTACCAGTCAACAGACTCAAAATGATGTTCCATGCAAGCATGTGCAAACTTCTATTTATTACCAAATGTATTCCTTGAAAACTTTCCGTGCAAGGTTTTTGCTTTTAGGATTAAGATGGCAGCTCTGAACAAGCTCCTTTTAGTGACCATTAGTGTTCCGTTCCAGGACATTCATACTTTATTGGTTCCATTGTCGTGTTTCATCAGTATCTCCAAATAATTGTTAGGATCCTCCCTTCCAAAGCAGTGATTACCGTTATGATTGTTATCATGTTGACCATCCATTTTCCCTTGGCAATTACAAGGCAACCAGATGTGAAGTGTACAGAAGCAAGCATACACCCCATTTAGGAGGTAAGGAGGATGTCTTTTAATCTTATTGTGATGTTTTGTTTAATAGCACCTTGGGAAGAAGGTCAGCGTCCTCATTCAGTTTAGGAAAGGCTAGCTAGAAGTAGTTCTAAGCTTCAATTGTGAATATGGACACAAGAAATTCAGTTGAACGGCGTAATGCAGCCTCTGTAACATCCCATATTTAATCTTCTGCGGCTGTTAATAAATTGCCTCAGATCTCTGTTGTACTTTGAATGTTGAGATGTCAGAAGTTTTCGCTCCTGGAGCCAAACATTCCTTTTCAAGTTCAGTCAGTCTTTGCTATATGTGAAGCAAAAGAACTTAACTGAACGAATACTCTTCAATTGTTCCAGCTTCATCTAAAGTCTTCATCATAGACTTTTGCTATCCGTGAAGCTCCATGATTTCAGTCAGTTTGGAAATGTTAGCCTCGATTTCCTTCTTCAGATTATGTTTCTTTGTTACTCTTCCTTTTTGATGTTTTTCCATATTAGCTTTTGTCTCAGATTCAAAGCCTCCAAGCCACCGTCGACATCAAGAAGGAGAAGCAGACCTCACAATATTCCTCCTGAAGCTGATTTCTGTTATGCCAAATCCATGAGAACTGTAAAAAAAAGAAAAAAAAAGAAAGACAGTAAAGTTTAATGGCTGTAGTTTCTACATCTAGGAGAGAAACAGATGAAAACATCAGTGCCGAGCCTGTGGGAGGAAAAAGCATACAGTATTAGTCACAGTAAAAACTCAGCCAGTAGCTTAGAAAGAAACTGCGTTAAACACTGAAAAACAGAGCTAGGTAGAAGGAAAAACAGTTATTTAGCAGAAGCAGCTTAACCTAAGAGAGAAATAGTTCAAGTTTAAGACAGTTTTACAGGTTATGGAACAGAAAAAAAAATGGGTTTAACAGTGAAATACAGAGCAGATCATCAATACAAAGCAAATGAAGTTACTTGTAGCAGTAGCCACTCTTCCCTTAGAATAATGTCAGTTACACAGAACACCAGACGAGGTGTAGCTTCTATGACGAGGTCTTCAATAAAATGGTTCCTTCAGCTGAAGTCATGGACCTTTACATAAAATGGTCCTTATTTTGAGCCAATGAGTTACTGGGCATCTAAAAGAGAAAACAAAAAACATCAGATTTGCTTAAAACCATCAGTCATATGTCCACAACAGTAATGACCCTAAAATCTGGACAATATTCAACATGCCATACTAACTTTCCAATATTATGTTTTCTGCCAATCCTCTTAAACTACATAAAATGAATAAAGATTACTATGTCAATTGAAGTCATCTATAAAAAAAATAAAACTTTATTACAGACTCACAGGTCCATATGGGAGACAAGACATTATACACAATACAATAGTGGAATTAAGATTTTCCCATTATCCTTAGCATAGAAAATTTCTAAATTGTTTAGTGTTCAAGTCAGAGAGCGGTCTAAATGGTTCTAAATGAAGTGACAGACTTGCTTAAGAAAAGTTTAGGTAGTGCAAACTTCTAAAAAAAAAATATAGAATCTGATGGTGGCTAAAAACAACGTTAACATTACCCTTTCCTCTGATCACGGTGCTGGAGATTTTAGTAGATGCCGCTGATGGGTTCGTCTCCTTTAAATGTTGTTTAAATTCAGAAGATTCTAAATTAAATCTTGTAGGGCTGTGCGTTCCTCCAGTGCAGAAAATAGTTACACAATTTAGATATAAAATTATCCATTTGAGTAGTATTTGAAATTGAATGAAAATTTATTAAACTACAGGTTTGTATAAAAAAATGCATTTTTTAAAAAAAAGGGTATGCCACTCAACTACAGTCGGTCTGAAATGCAAATGCAATCCTAAAATAAAGCATCAACAGCTAAATTCTGATGCCAGTATAGTAAACTTTAACTCCACTCATTAAATATGGGTGTGTTTATACCATGACATTCAATTGAAAGCATATAGATTTATTCCAATGATCTAGGTCAATCTAAATTACAACCTTATACTGGAGACAGTCCAACCACTCTGAAAAACTAGATGTCAAATTTAAGGAGACAGTCTGCTTAGGCTAATGTCCTCCCACAAAATCCCATAATCATCTGCTGCCAAAAGCCTTGAAAATGTCCACTCAAAACTTTTCTTCAGCATATATTTTCAAACTCCGAGCACAGCCTGGGGGCACAAGAATCACAGCACCACCAGCAGCTCCATCAACAGCGCACATCACACATCGATTACCCCTGAAGGATCCTTCAGAGCTCAATTTCACATCAAGCCAAGCAGCCAGCACAGCACAAGCCAAAGCGTTTGGCATTCATCAGCAACAAACACAACAGCTCTTACCTGGTGACGTCTTCGCATTGCGCCGCAGCTCCAGGTCTTGATTGATAAAAGCCTACCTTAAATGATGAGTCGCGGAGGTCCTCATTTGATTGAAGTGACCCTCGATCTTCTTTCCACAAATGTAGCGTCGAACTCTGAACGTGGCGTTTAATCAAACATTCTAGCTACTCTAATCAGCAGCAGGTGTGATAGGAAGTCTAATTATTACAGCTGCTCCCATCCTTTGTTCACCTGGTGCGCTGAGAAACAAGCTAACAAATAATAAACTTCTCTAAACTCAAAGAAACATTCTAGACAGCCGGAAATATACAAGAAGAAAAAAAATAAATAAACATTCTATACATTACGTAATTTATTTAATGGCTACTACAATTTATTATAACTTATTTGTGTATTTATTTAGATATTTTTTTGCATTATTACCACTATTAATTTTTGTAGTGGTATTGTTGGTAGTGCACTAATTTCCCAATTATGGGACCATTAAAGTAGCCTACATCTCAGTTCTCATTATGGGGTTTTTAGTAGCCTATATTTACTGTTTTCATTTATTTATTTTTTATTTATTTATTACACACTTTTAATTATATAGACAAGATTATTTATTATTTCTTTGTTTTCAATTAGATTTTATTTATTTGGCAAAACTTTTAGCACTAGTAGTAATATTAGTACTAGTAGCAGTATTAGTATTCATTATTATGTATTGGTTTTACTTTTTTAAATGTAGCCTATTATTATTATTATTTATCAAAATATTTTTAGGCAGTGCAATTAACTTACTATTTAGATATTTTTTATTAATATATTTCAGTCAATTTTTGTACTTCTTTAGTTTTTTATTTATATGCTTTTATTAATTTACTTCATTATACTTATTTTTTGCATCCATGTATTAAATAAAATATTATTTTTTACTTTATTAATTGCTTAGCTATCTGTGAATGATACCACAATGGCCTCCAATGGAGCTTCTTTGATCTTTTCATTTTTATTGCAAAATATGATTTTAAGAAGATAACCTGACTCCTTTAGCATTGATTCAACGAAATAAAAACTGCATTGAATATACAAAAGTTACTTTTTCAGTGCTTAGTTTTAACATCAATGACTATAATACAAAATTTGTTTACATTACAAAAAAATTAATAAATACAGTAAATACAAAAATAAAAATGATTACATTTAGCCACCGGAATGGCAGACTGTGATAGAATGAAAATAAAAACATTGATCAGCCTTTACCTCAATATTAATAAATGCAATAAACGCAGCTTTTTTCCTTTTTCTTCCTGCCCCTCTTCCTGCTGTGTTTATCAATGAAACTCTCAACAGTTTGGACCCGGAAGTAACCCATTTCTATTACAAAGTCAAACCCAAAAAACGTATATTCTCTCTCGGGCCAATACGGAGACGCTACTGCATGCTTTTATCACCAGTAGAATTGATTATTGTAATGCCCTGCTTTCTGGTCTTCCCAAAAAGACAACCTCAAGTTTACAGCTTCTACAGAATTCAGCAGCTCGTGTCCTGATGAAGACCAGGAGGCGGGAGCACATTACACCGGTCTTAGAATCACTGCATTGGCTCCCCGTATGTTTTAGGATTGATTTTAAGGTTCTTTTAATGGTTTTTAAGTGTCTTAATGGTCTTGGGCCTTCTTATCTCTCAGAAATGCTTTTACCGTATGAACCCGTGCGGTCTCTGCCCTCCTCTGGCAGCCGTCTCCTTGTCATCCCCAAAGTCAGGACATGGACTCATGGTGAGGCGTCTTTCCATTATTATGGCCCTCACCTCTGGAACAGGCTGCCAGGGGATCTCAGGGCCGCAGAGAACGTTCATGTTTTTAAGAGCAGGCTCAAGACTCACCTTTTTAGCTTAGCCTTTAACTAATTATTATTTATTAATATATTTTTAACCGCTCAGCATGTTTTACCTTATTTAATTTTTTTGTTTAGCTTTTAACTGTTTATTTATTAATCTGCTTTGCATTTTTATCTTGATCTATCTTATCGTTTTCTTACACTTATTGTTTTATACTTTATACACTTTATATTTTATAAACTTTATATTTTTAACTTATTTTAAACTTTCTGGCCAGTGTTTCCTCTCTGGGGGCCCCCTGCATCGGCGGCGGTGGTCGGCTGTGGCTGCCTGGGTGCCCCCCAGGTAGCGCTTGGGTGGAGGTGGGGGTACCAGCCCTCCCTCCTCTGGGCGCCCTGGGTCGGAGCCTTGGCTGCTGCTGCCGATGCAGATGGCTCCCACGATGGCGTTTCCTGGCTCATCTGTACTCAGCCCGCTTTTTGTAGCTTTTAAGTGTATGTGTGTGTGTATGGCTGATGGGTTGGGTTGGGAGGGGGTTGTATAATAATAATAATAATACATTTTATTTGGAAGCGCCTTTCAGGTCACTCAAGGACACTGTACAGTAAAACAAAGTAAAAATGAACAGAATAAAACAACAATAGATAAAAAGAAATACAGAAAATAAAAACACATGGGAAGCTATTTACGAGGAGTATGTGGTCTTGAAGAGGTGAGTTTTGAGTCTGGATTTGAACAGGGGAAGAGTGTTGGTGTTACGGATGTCAGGTGGGAGTGAATTCCAGAGTTACGGAGCAGAGCGGCTGAAGGCTCTCCTCCCCATAGTGCTGAGACGGAAAGAAGGGACAGTGAGATGGATGGAAGAGGAAGACCTGAGTAAGCGGGAGGAGGTGGCAACATGGAGGAGGTCTGATAGATATGGGGGGGCGAGGTTGTGAATAGCTTTAAATGTGTGCAGGAGGATTTTAAATTCAATGCGGGATGTGACGGGGAGCCAGTGCAGCTGTTGCAGGATGGGGGTGATGTGGTGAAAGGAGGGGGTTTTGGTGATGATGCGAGCAGCTGAGTTCTGAACCATCTGAAGCTTATGGAGGTATTTCTGAGGGAGGCCAAAGAGGAGGGAGTTGCAGTAGTCAAGTCGAGAGGTGACAAGACTATGAACTAAGATAGAAGCAGTATGGGGGGTGAGGGAGGGGCGGAGACGAGAAATATTACGTAAATGGAAGTATGTATTTGCGTTGATGATTTTATTTTTGAAGGGGGGGTTATTTTAAATCTGTAAAGCCCTTTGAGTAACTTTGTTTGAAAAGCGCTTTATAAATAAAGTTTGTTTGATTGATTGATTGATTGATTGATATGATGCACTGTTTCAGGCTTCAACACGGCACATCTGGTGGTCACAGTTTGAGTCAGAGTTGGGCAAAAGATCCCCAGAGATCAGCAAAAAGATCCAGTCTGTTTTTTAGAGAGTATGTTGGAAACTCTAAATGCTGATTATCTTACAAAAATTGTTCGAACATAAAAAATGTTGGTGGTTTTTCTTGATTCCAAAAAAGTATAATACATTTCCTTGCTATATGCAATAATTCCCAGGGACAGGGACAGGGAGAATATTCACAGGCTTAACGGGGTAAAATATTAATTTTTATTGTGTTTATTCTCCCTAAGTATGAAATAGATCGGAGGTTCCAGTGTTCCAACTCGTTTTTAATTTGATCAAGTAGTAGTAGTAATGTAATTTATCAGGAATAAGTCGTTAAGTTTAGATGTTATGTTAATTCCAAGATATTTAAAACCTGTTTCAGTCCATGTGAAGGGAGATAATTTTTTAAGCTCCTTAGTTATATTAGCATTTAATAACAAAGCATTTGTTTTTTGTAAATTAACTTTATAACCCGATATACGTCCAAAACTTGTTAGGCTTTCTAGAAGAGGGGGGATGGATTTTTCTGGCTCAGATAGGTAAATCACAATGTCGTCAGCGTATAGTGAAATCTTGTTATCAATTTCTCCAATTTGAATACTAAATATTCTTTTATCCAGTCTAATTGTTTTCGCAAATGGTTCTATGATTAGATTGAATAAAAGCGATAAAAAGGGACATCCTTGACGGCATCCTCTAGTCAAGGCAAATCGATTCGTAAAGTTTCCGTTAACAGCTATTATAGCCTGAGGGTTGACGTAAAGTGATTTAATCCATCCATCCATCCATCTTCTTAACCGCTTATCCAATTCAGGGTCACGGGGCAGCTGGAGCCTATCCCAGCAATTATCAGGCGTTAGGCAGGGTACACTCTGAACAGGACGCCAGTCTGTTGCAGGTGATTTAATCCATCAAATGTAATTTCTTCCGAGGTTAAATTTCTCTAAGACTTGCATCAAGTATGTCCACTCGATCCTATCAAACGCTTTCTCAGCATCGAGAGATAGAATTATTGGTTGTTGTTTTGATAGGGTCGAGCGGTCAGTCACATTTAGTAATCTTCTAATATTGTCAGAGGGAAATCGATTTAAAAAAAAACCTGATTGAGCAGGATTTGTAAGGTGTGGTAATACACTTTGTAATCTTCTTGCAATTAATTTTGATATAACTTTGAAGTCTTCTGATTATAAAGAGATTGGGCGGTATGATGTGCATTCAGTTGGATCTTTTCCCTCTTTATGAATAAGAGATATCAAAGCGGTTTTCATAGACATAGGCAGTGTATCGTTTTTCACAAAAGTCTTTAAGCATAGGCATAAAGAGAGGCATAAGTTGGGGCCAAAATGTTCTGTAAAATTCTGATGTGTATGCATCAAGCCCTGTTGAGGTTCCTGAAGGCAATGATCCAATAGTTTCAAAGACTTCATCTGCTGTAAATGGTTACATTCAGTCATTCTTTGTCAGGTTCAGATATGGTGGGGAGGATTATTTCTTTCAAAAAGCTTTTAATTTCTGAGTCTTGTGGATTTTGAGTTGTATATAGTTTAGTATAAAAATTTAGGAAATTATCTTTTATTAATTCATTATCGTATGTTAATTCTCCATTTGTAGTAGGTATACCTTTTATAGTACGTTCAGCTTGTTCCTTTTTAAGGTGATATGCTAATAGTCGACTTGGTTTTTTCCCATTTTCATAATGACAGTGTCGGACAGAAGATAACAGTTTTTAATTTATTCTGTTTGAATTTGATTAACTTCTATTCTTATTTCATTTAGTTACTTCAAGTTATTCTTTGTTGGACACTGTTTATGTTTGGTTTCTGCATACAGCAACTTTTTATGTAACTCCTCAATTAATATATTTGCCGCTTTCTTTTTAGCTGTTGTATAAGAAATCCAGTAGCCTCTTATTTCAGCTTTTGCTGCATCCCATATGGTGGCAGGGCTCACTGGTGAATTTATGTTGTCCTCTGTATATTGTTGAATCCAACGTCTGATATTGTCACAAACTTCTGTATTAGAAAGAAGAGAAGAATTAAATTTCCAGTGTTTAGTTGGATGCCTATTTTGTGATATTGCTAAACCAAGAAACACTGGCGAGTGATCTGAAATAAGGATTGACCCTATATTACATGAGACTACTGAGGGCAATAGATTATGGGGCAGAAAAAAGTAGTCGGGTCTTGAATATGTATTGTGTCTTGTTGAAAAAAAAGTATAGTCTTTTTTAATGGGATTTAAATATCGCCATACATCAATGAGAGTTGCTCTTTCAGATGCCTGTTTTAAGGCCTGTGATGCCTTAAAATTCTCCATACCACTTGAGCTTCTATCCATATTATTGTCCATACAGCAGTTGAAGTCCCCTCCAATAAATCCAAGTTTAGAATTGTGCTGACTGTATAAACTTATAATATCCGTTATACACTGTGGTCTATCTTCGTTTGGAGCATAGACGTTTAGTATTGTGATTTGTTGCCCACAGAGTAATCAATTGATTAATATGTATCTGCCCTCTGGATCGTCTTTTTGAGACTTAAAAATAAATGGTATCTGTTTAGGATATCATTTTATTTATTTTTATTTATATGGCCACTCCTCTCTTATTTTGCTTAAAGCGTGAGTAATAGATTTGCCCCAACCCAATCTCTTTTAAGTTTTTTATGCTCCCCACTGGACAGATGTGTTTCTTGTAATAATGCAATTTCAGCTTTTTCTTTTAAAAAAAATGTAATGACACGTTTGTGCTTAATAGAATGCCATAGCCCTCTGACATTAAATGTGACCACTTTTAAAGCACTTGCCATAATTTGGTTGTATTTATATTATTACGCACCGTAAGGATACACACACTTGAGTATAGACCAAAATAGAAAACAAAACAAAAAGGAAAAAGAAAAGTAATTTTTTCTCAAAATGTCCATTAAACCCCCCCCCCCCCCCCCCACACCCTCCTCCTCCCAGCCCTCCCTTCCTCCTTCCTTTCACACCTCCCTCCCTCCCCTCCTTCCTCCCCCCTTTCTCACCAAAAGTTAGTTCTAGTCTAACTACCCCAGCCTGGTTAGACACCCCCATCTATCTAACAGAGCCCCAGTCAAGATTGGCTTCATAGGCTGTTGCTCCTGGCCCACCACACAAAAACACCAAAAATCAAGCATATGCTTTCCTGTGTAGGTCCATTCTGAGGAAAGAGAATGTTTAATCCTTAGTTCAGTGGACCTAAAGTCTTATTAGCTGAAGTCTTTCATTCAGATTTACCAAAGAAACAAGTGTCCTTGTAGCAGTTTGTATAGTTCACTCACCCCTTTTGGTAGCATGTTTAGCGCTCATCATCAGCGACGTTGATTCTTCGGTAAAAGTTATTTGCCTCCTGTGGAGAGGGTAGCAGCTGAATTCGATCTTCATACAAGACCCGCAGTTTACATGGGTTGAAAGTGAATCCACGATACATGCCAATTTCAATGAACATTTTTTTAACCTCGGAGAACTCTCTTCTTTGGCGCATAGTCTCTGGAGATAGGTCCTGGACGAAGGCGAGTTTAACTCCATCATATATTACTTCCTGCTTTTTGGCCACCTGTAACACCATTTCGTTTTCTTGGTCTCTCAAGAAACGGATAAGGACTGCTGTGTTTTCGGTAGAGTTCGAACCAGCCCAGTGCACTCTCTCTAGTATTATGGAAGTTAGGCTGAGCTCCAGCCATTTAGGGAGCATACTACTTACGAACTCCATCAGTGTGCTTGCGTCCAGTACGCCAGGTTTTAACCCGAAGAGGCGAATATTCTTTCTACGTCCTCAAGCTTCTAATTTATTTGTTTTCGCCTCTAGTTCGGCAATCCTTTTCAGCGCCTTCGTCAGAACCGCTCCGTCCTTGTTCTGCTTGTCTTCAGCATTTGATATGCGTTGTTCGGCGTCCGCAACGCGTTTTGTAATGGATGATACCTCTGTCTTGATGCTCACAATTGTCCCTTCTAGCGCTGCTATAGAGTTGGTCATGTCGTTCAGATGCCGGCATGTAGCATCCGTCTTGGTGTTAAATTCGCTGCGGAATGCCATCAGCTCTTCCTTGAGCTCCTTCGGCACGTCCGCGGTGGACATGTCAACAGGTGTATCCTCAGCCTCGTCGCTCTCGGTTGGCAATTTGAGTTTTGCACTTCGTAGAGTTTTTTTCCATGCTATGACCATATTTCGCATTCCTTTCCTTGTAAAGGTTTTGGCATAATCGTATCCCCATGCAAAATCTTCTTTGGGGTGAGTTTTTAAGCAGTTTAGTGTGGAGGTTTGCCAGAGCTCAAACACTACGCTGCCATCTTGACCAGGTCACGTGTCCTCAATTTGTCCTCCTTGCATGTCTGAGTAATCCTGCTGAATCCTGATCTCTGAGCAGCTGCCCCTCCCTCTCCTTAAAAACTACTGAGTGTTCAAACTGTTCAACTAGTGACTTCACTAAGTTAAAACAAAGGAGTGCTAGAGGAGTCTGCACTGCCCCTGCAGGCAGAGAAGCGGCGGTGAAAACGCCCATTTGGCTGCATAGATTAAATAATTTTATTCTACATTCCTAAAGAGCAGCAGCTGGATCAAAGAACAAAGACCCCTGATAGATAGAGAAGTAATTGGCTACATGCTAATGCTAATGTGTGTTAGCCATTTATCAAGCTGCTTATGTGATCTTATAACAGCATTTTGTGGTTAATTAATTGATCTGTTGCATCTCAGAATGTTCTGTAAATGGGTGCAAACAACACCCACTGTCAGGATCAGGTAGGATCCTGACAGTGGGTGCCATCTCCTCTTCTTCTTCTTCTTCTTCTTCTTCTTCTTCTTCTTTGGTTTTATTGGCGGGTGGCAACCAACTTTTAGGAGCATTTCCGCCACCTACTGTATGGGAGTGTGAGTCATAGAGGGGAGTATCTCATTAATATAATCACTATATTCTATTTATTATTCCACTTTTCTTTAATAATTCAATTACTAAACTATATATATCTGTCTCTCCCTTTAACAGATTCTTTAGACTCATTTCTCCATAACTCTTACCTTTTAATTTTTCTTCTAATACTTTCCTATTAAAAATATACTTTCTACAATATAATAATACATGTTCTATTGTTTCTCTATTATTCCCACAATCACACAATCCTGTACTATGCTTTCCTATTAAATAAAGTGTATTATTTAAAGCTGTATGTCCCAATCTCATCCTTGAAATTATAACTTGATTTCTGCTATTCATTTGAATATTTTCCATTCTACCTACCTTTCCCTTTATGTTATATAAATGCCTTCCTTTCTCTTCCCTTACCCATTGTTCTTGCCATTCTTCCATTATCTGTTTCTTAATAATTGCTTTGATTTCTGCTACACTATAGTGTACCTCTATAATAGTTTTTAGTTTTGTTGCCTGCTTGGCATAATAATCAGCTACTTCATTTCCCTCTACCCCTCTATGTGCTGGAACCAACATAAATCTAATTTCTAAATTTCTCATTATTAATCTGAATAAGCATTCATATATTTCATATAATATATCTGATCTTTTATCTGCTGACATTGCTTTTATTGATAATAATGCTGACATTGAATCTGAACATATGATACTTTTTTTAATTCCATTTTGTTCTATCCACTGTAAACTAAATGCAATAGCTAACATTTCCACTGTGTATATTGATAGATTATTAGATGTTCTACTTTTATTATATTTACCAAATTTTGGAATCCAAAAAGCAAATCCTGTTGTTTCTTTACCCGATTCTTTTTATCCATCAGTATAAATAGGGATAAATGTTTTATGGGTTTCACTTAACCTTTTTTCAACAATATTATCCCAATTTCCATTACCTTTCCTCCTCTCCATTTCATTTTGAATATAAAAATCTATAAATATTTTTGGCAATAACCAAATTGGAGTAGGTGAATATAAAAATTTTTTAACAAATATTATATCATTTAATTTAAGTTTTTCTGCTATTTTACATGATTTCCAGATCATACTCTCATATTTTCTATTAATATATCCCCCACCTATTTTCATCTCTCCCTTAACCAAATGTTCATCCTCTTCACTCCCCTGTACATTAGCCCAATAATTTAGTGTATTTAATTTGAATCTTAGATTCAAAGGCATCTCTCCCATTTCTACTTGCAATGATACTATTGGAGTGGATTTCATTGCTCCACAACATATTCTTAAAGCCTGACTTTGTATTACTTCTATCTTTTTTAATAATGTTTTAAATGCTAAACTATATACTATACTACCATAATCAATAACAGACCTGATCATTGCTATATAAATTTGTTTTAATGCTTTAGTACTAGCTCCCCATTCATTCCCCCTTAAACATCTCATTATATTTATTACCTTTTTACATCTTTCTTCTATTTTGTTAATATTTTCCTTCCAAATTAATTTTTCATCAAAGATAACCCCCAGATAACTAAAACTATGCACTTGCTCCAATTTCTCCCTATATAATTTAAGTTCAATTTTTACATTCCCTTTTCCTAGTAAATACCATACTTTGTGTTTTTACTATTGAAAATTTAAACCCCCATTCATAAGACCAATTTTCTACTTTTATTATTGCTTCTTGAATTTTTTCCTGCAAGTATTTGATGTTTCTTCCCCTTTTCCAAATTATTCCATCATCTGCAAACAATGCTTTCCCAATATCATATCCTATATCTTTAAATATATCATTGATCATGATAGAAAAAAGAACTGGACTGATCACACTTCCTTGTGGTGTCCCGTTATCAGCCTTATAACTCTTTGATATTTTATTTCCTATTTTTATTTGAATATATCTATTAAACAAAAAATCCTTTGTCCAATTATATATTTTTCCTTCTAACCCTAATCTTTTTTAACTTAATCAATAAACCCTCCTTCCACACCATGTCATATGCTTTCTCTATATCAAAATAAACTATAGCTAAACTTTCTTTATTGTTTTGTGCTTTCCTAATTTCATTTTCCAAACTTACTACTGCATCCATTGTTCCTCTGCCTTTCCTAAATCCATTTTGATATTTTATTATCAATTTCCTACTTTCTAAATAGTAATTTAATCTATCTGTAATCATTCTTTCCATCAATTTCCCTATGTGAGATGTCAGTGCTATTGGCCTATAGTTCTCTGGATTACTTGGATCTTTCCTGGGTTTAATTATTGGAATTATTATTGCCTCCTTCCAATTTTTTGGTAATTGCCCTCTTTCCCAGATGTTATTATATATTCCTAATAATGTTGCCTTCATTTTATCCCCTAAATGCTTAAGCATTTCATAATTAATATTATCTTTGCCAGGTGACGTTATTTTAGTTCTCCCCATTGCACGCTCTAATTCAAATAATGTAAATGGCATTTCTATTGTTGTTAGTCTTTTTCCTTCATCAAATTCCACATTATTTTTCTTTCTAGTCTCTTCTCTTCTTCTCCATCTATCTTCTGACAAATTAGTATTACTGTTAATTCTAATAAATGTTTTAGCTAACATTTCTGCTTTCTCTTCATTTTTAATAGCTACGTCTTCTCCTATTTTAATTACTGGATATTTAAATTCTCTATACACTCCTTTCATTTTTCTTATCATTCCCCATACCTCACTTAATGATGTTGATCTCCCTATTTTATCACAAAACCCCCTCCACTTTTCTCTTTTTGCTCTTTTAATTACTCTCCTTGCTTCAGCTTGTAACCTTTTATATTTTAATAAACTATCAAAATTATGTGTCTTTTTTAACACTTTCATGCTTTTATTTCTCTCTTTAATTGCTTTTTCACATTGCTCGTTCCACCAAGGAACATTCTTCTTTTTCATGGTTCCTTTACTTTTAGGAAGAGTTATTTCTGCTGCTTCAATTATTACTTTCCTAAAAGTTTTTTCCACTGTTTCTATATCTTCCTCCATATTTATCCTACCATGTTCTTTTTCACATATATTTCTAAATTTATACCAATTTGCTTTTTTAAATACCCATCTTCCTTCTCTTTTTTCCATCTGTAATTCTTTAACCTCATAAATTTTTGTGAAAATTATATAATGATCACTTCCTAAATTATTTTCCTGAATGTCCCAATTACATTTTCCTGATATTTCATTTGATACTAGAGTGAGATCTAAAGCAGAACTTTTACCTGTATTTATATTTATCATTGTCCCTCTACCATCGTTTAAACATACTGAATTCATAGTATCTTTTAATTCCTCAATGATCTCACCATTCTTATCTACTTTATTTCCTCCCCACAATGTGTTATGGGAATTGAAATCTCCACATAATACCACATGCTTATTATTACCTTCTATAATTAATTTAAGATTATTAATCTCTAATTTTTTGTATGGATTATAATAATTAACTATATATAACTTCTTCTTATTTATATAAACTTCTATTCCTATATATTCTTTTTCTTTTCCTATTTTAAGTATTCTATAATTCATACTATTATTAATAAAAGTAGCACATCCTCCTCCAATACCATTTTCTCTATCACATCTAATTATAGTATATGTAAATAATTTAAAGTCTAATTTCTTATTTAACCATGTTTCTTGAATACATATAATATCTGGTTTTTCTAATAATTCATCTATATATCTTTTAAACTCTTGTCCATTAGCTATCAAACTCCTAGCATTCCATTGTAGAATCAGCACCATTCACTAACCCACACACCCACCCTCTTGGCTTGTATGTGCGCTGAGATTATTCCTGATTTCCTCCCATGACAACTCATTAATGTCCAAATGATTTACAGCTGCTTTTACTATGATTTGAATCCTTTCCGTTTTTGACTTTGATTCCATTGTCGCATTTATTACTCCTGCTATGAAAGTAACTAGTTTTTTCACATCAATCAATACCTTTCCTTCTCTCTCCATCCCTTGAGGAGACTCTTGTGCTCTAGTTTCAGTTCTTTTCTCTGGAATCTTCCCCACCATTTTAGCTGCGTCAGCATATGAAACTATGTTTTGAACTTTAGTTTGTTGAATTTGCATTTCTCTCCTCATCACTTGACAGCCTGCATAAGCTGCACTGTGATCCCCCCCACAATTACAACACTTTGGTTTTGTCCTATTTTTGCATTCTTCAAAAATATGTTCCTCTCCACATCCTGGGCATTTCTTCTTCCCTTTACAACAATTTGCTGTATGTCCAAATCTCTGACATTTAAAGCATCGAACTGGTTTTGGAATGTACTCCCTTGAAATGTATGACATACATCCAAAAAATATTCTGTATGGTAGAGTGTTTCCTTGAAATTCTATCAACACTGAATCAGTTTCTTTTTTTGTTCCATTTCGGAATTCTGTAAATCTTTTTGCATCTTTCACTTTTGCTCCTTTTAGATTCGTTTTTATTTCCTCAATTGTTACTTCTACAGGTATTCCCCAAACCACTCCTTTCGGTCCTTGTCCACTCATTCCCACTTTACTCACACTGATCACTTTATGTTTTCCCACATCTCTTAATTTACAAGCCTTCTCTTTGCTCTTCAGTCTTACATATTATTAATAGATTTCCATCTCTTAAAACTTTGGCTAACTTTATGTCACCAACCTGATTTTTTAAGATAGAAGTTAGCTTCACCGGATTCACTGTATTTACTCCATTTCCCTCACTGAATCTCAAAATGATTTTGAACTCGCTTTTCTCTTCACCAGCACTTTCACTTAATGCAACCCTTCTCTGTTTCCTAGTTGTATCTTCATCTGAATTATTACCTCTCTTTCCTTTCTTCGAATCCTGTCCAAAACTCATCTCCATATTACTATCCTCACTCTCATATTCCTCTATATCTCCCCACTCCTTCTCATTCACCACACAGTCGTGCCTACCCGCCGTTGTTTGTCCTTCTTTTCTTCTTGGCATCTCGTCCAATGTTAGTCCTTTTCTTCTGAACATCAGAAAATTCCCTAGACTTTTATCCTTTCCATTCGTTTTCAGCTTAAAATTTTCCGAAGAGTGACCTTTAACCATACGTTTTTCCAATCAAACTTTTCAAACTGAGTGTTGGGCTGACACACCTGGAGCTGATTTCCTCATCAACTCTGCAGCACTGAAGGAGAGCTGTGCCACCAGACGGGCGTCAGATGATTCCGTTCCAAGGAGTGGTACTGACCTCTACTCTTACTACCCGTTTGAGTAATTTTGCCTTGACTTACCTGTGCCATTCTCTGTGTTCTCCAGTTGTCCTGCCGAGCTGTTTTCCTGCCTCTGGACTCTCTGTTGAATCTCCTGCATCTCTCTGGATTCCTAGCGTCTCACTAGGGTGTGTGGCTGCTCCTCCTCCATCACACTGCTGTTTCTGCTCCTAGTCATTCTTACCCGACGCTCAGCCTTCCAACCTCCGCAACGAAGGAAATCTAACCTGGCTACCTAATCTTTACCTCCCTCTCCAGCTCGGATCTTCAGTTTCCCCAGTGAGTCCATCATCCATTTTCAATCCCTCATATCCTCCTCTTCACCATCTCACCTGATATCCTTCTTTCCAGTGGCGTCCTCCGTGTTTCACCAATCAGGCTGCTGTTCTCAGAACCCGATCTGCAAAACGTAAATAAAACTTTTACAATCTTTCCTGGAGTCCTGTGTGTAGCTGTGTATGCTTAAGAGTCAGTTCTGTGACAACCATGACACCCATGGCTTTTTTGCATATGCTTGGCTGGGAAGATCTGCTTACTGGACTTAGCTATGTTGCTTTCTGCTCTGTCTAAAGCCTGGAGATTTAGCAACTGAAATAATCTTCATTTTTTAAAAACAAAAATAAAAAAAATAAACCAAACGTCTTAGCCCTCAATATAACGGAGTTTCATTGTGTTTGTACTTTGTGCTTTTCAAATTCACTGTCAGAATACTATTTGAGATAAAGCTCAGCACTGCTTTTTTCAGTCTGAGCTGCTACGCAAGGTACAGAGGGGGAAGTAAGCAAGCAGGAAACGTCTAAATAAAGACTCTCAACTGCTGATTTATCAGGGTCCCAGCCATCATTTCAAAACATCCTTATTCTAGAACTGAGTTCTTGTTCAGGCAGCGGCCAGTGGTTCCTTTTGTGTCCGAAGTTTGGATGCTGGAGAGAATCCATCCCTGCCCGCTCAATCCGCTTGCTGAAGGTCACCTTGAGGCGCAAACTGATATTGGAGAATTTCACAGAGATGCAGATAAGGATGATTTAGTCTCCATTGGTGTTTTAACATATTTCAACAGTACAGTACCCCAGTCTAACATAGCATGTCTATGTCTCTCCTGCCCGCTACTGGCTGTGTTAGTGTGTGTTATATCAGCTCCAGCTTGGACAAAATAAGATAACTCACAGGAGTCTTTGAGCCACCACTGTAGGTAAAATGTCAATGGATCTCAAACATTCTGGAATATTCCCTTGCTGCTCTTACTAATGATTACAAATCACTAAAATAACTAATCTTGGCATAATTCTTCCACTACACAAGCAATCTTAATGAATATGTAAATGTTAACATTCTCTCAACCCCACTGACTGACTAATGACAAGGCCATCCAAATTAACATCTCTCTACTTCCTTCATCCACTATTTGTCAGAAAAATGCATACTGGAAACTAAATAGCTCCGTTTGGGGTCATGAACAAGTAAAACTTAAGGTTAAGAAAAGTATATGTGAGCTAATGGGGAATTTTTTTTGTAGTGATCTGGCAAAAAGCAAATGATATGAAGAAGAAAATGTGATTTCTGTGATTCTGCAGCAACCATCTATTTGTCGTGATAGGCTGGTCCTAGAAAAAAACACTATTTGAATATCAAAATAAACTATATATGCACTCTCAGGGCACATCCACACGAAGCTGGTGCGTTCCCTATCCGATCTTTTTATTTTTCTTCGTTCTAAAATAAAAATCTGTAAACACTGCGTCGCCTCAAGAAATATTGGCGTACAAACGAAACCACTGAAACCGACTGAAAACGGTGTAGTATATATGCCAGACCAGTGTGGGGCGCTTTAATTCTGCCACAGAGATACATTATACACGGATAACAAGACTTTGAGCATGCACATAACCTTTCGTATGGTGTTGTCCATTATCGCTTGTTGCTCACCATAGTTGCATAGAAGCAATAGATTTTGCTGTAATAAAGCTAGTAGGCTTAGTAGCTTCTGCAGCACGAACACAATCATGTAGTCCGCCATTATTGTTGTTGCTATTACGTGTGACGCAGCCGACACGTCGACAAAAAATGTACGGATTGGCCGTACACACGAAAACGCAAGGGCGGCGTTTTCAGATTTATCCACCTTGGGACCCGGTTTCAAAAATTAACGGTTTCAGTCTCTGAAAAAGCCGGATCCGTGTGGACGAAACGGCAATACGATAAAAAATGTATACTTATACAGCGAAACGCATCTCAATGGGGATGGGCCCTAGGTCTAGTGCTGAAGGGGCATTTGTAAGGTCCAGTCTGGAGGCGGATTAGCAGAACTCTGCATTTTTTTTTTGGGCTAGAAAAATCTCAATCCAAGAATTATACTATTTATCAACTAAGAGTAGATAATGTAATATATGATTATGATAATTGGATTTTACACTTTTGTTCCAATTTTTATAAGGAATCAGAATCAGAATCAGCTTTAATGGCCAAGTATGACACATACAAGGAATTTGACTCCGGCAACTTTTCTCTCCAGTACTAGAACTTAAATAAGTGAAATTAAAAACGGAAATAAAAATACAAAAAATAAAAATAAAGGATAATATATACACCAAACCAGGGTTATTGTACAGTAAGTATATACAGCAGTGCAGAGTTTTAGTTTATTGTTCATGTGAATGGACTCACACTCTGTGACTACTCAGAGTTCATCAGAGCGACAGCCTGGGGGAAGAAACTGTTCTTGTGTCGGGTGGTTTTGGCGTACAGCGCTCTGTAACGCCGGCCTGAGGGGAGTAGCCTAAACAGATTGTGGCCAGGGTGTGAGGGGTAAGTGGTGATTTTTCTGGCCCGCTTCTTGACCCTGGCCCGGAATAGGTCCTCAATGGAGGGAAGATCAGTACCTATGATCCTCTCTGAGGACCTGACTGTTCTCTGCAGTCTGTCCCTGTCTTGCCTGGTGGCGGATCCGAACCAGACAGAGATGGATGAGGTCAGGACAGACTGGACTATTGCTGTGTAGAATATGGTCAGCAGTTCCTGAGGCAGGTGGAACTTTCTGAGCTGACGCAGAAAGTACAGCCTTTGCTGGGCCTTCTTCCTTATAGAGTCAATGTGGGAGGTCCACTTCAGGTCCCGTGTGATGGTGGATCCTAGGAACCTGAAAGACTCTACTGTGGGGACTGGCCTGTTGGTGATTATGAGAGGAGATGTTGCTGGGGGTCTCTTCCTGAAGTCGACTGTCATCTCCACAGTTTTGAGCGGGTTTAGCTCCAGGTGGTTCTGACTGCACCAGAGGACCAGATGTTCCACCTCCCTTCTGTATTGCAGATCGTCGCCGTCAGGCATGAGTCAATGACGGTGGTGTATCTGCAAACTTCAGGAGTTTCACACGAAGGGTCTCTTGACGTGGAAATTCATGTGGTGTTAAAGGGCAGGAAAAGCAGGGGGGAGAGACACATTACTGGGGGGGCGCACGTCGTACTGAGGGAGGGTCGTTGATGTGAAAGTTACCCAGTTTCACCTGCTGCCTCCTGTCAGTCAGGAAACTGGTAATCCACTGACAGGTGGAGGGAGGCACGGTGAGCTGGGACAGTTTTTGGGGGAGGAGCTCTGGGACGATGGTGTTAAATGCAGAGCTGAAGTCCACAAACAGGACCCGAGCGTAGGTACCTGCAGAGTCTAGGTGTTGCAGGATGTAGTGGAGAGCCATGTTGACTGCGTCATCCACTGACCTGTTTGCTCTATAGGCGAACTGCAGGGGGTCTAGCAGGGGTTTCCTTCAGGTGGGACAGCACCAGTCGCTCAAAGGATTTCATGACCACAGATGTCAGGGCGACTGGTCTGTAGTCATTTAATCCTGTGACAGGGGACTTCTTGGGAACCGGGATGATGGTGGAGCGTCTGAGGCAGGAGGGGACCTCACACAGCTCCAGGGAGTTATTGAAGATCTGAGTGAAGATGGGAGCCAGCTGGTCAGCACAGACTTTCAGACAGGACGGAGACACTCCATCAGGACCTGATGCCTTCTTAATCCTCTGTCTTTGAAATAGTTGGCACACATCCTGTTCACAGATCGTCAGCGCAGGCAGAGGGTCAGGTATGGGGATGGTTTGGGGTGATGCTAGGCCTTTTGTGATGGAGATGATGGGGGAGGTGGAAGATGTGAAAGTTGTTTCAAACCTTTAGAAAAAGTCATTGAGGTTCTCAGCCAGGCGGGGGCTCCCAACAGGGTGGGGGGATAGTCTCCTGTAGTTGGTGATGGTATGCAGGCCCTTCCAAACTGCAGAAGAGTCGTTGACAGAAAAACGCTCCTTCAGTTTTGCACTGTAGTTCCTTTTTGCTGCCTTGATCTCCTTTGTCAGCTTGTTCCTGGCCTGCTTGTACAGGTCCCGATCCCCACCCCTTTAGGCCTCCTCCTTGTCCTGGCGTAGCAGTCTCAGTTCTGCAGTGAACCATGGTTTATTGTTGTTGAACGTGCAGAAGGTTTTGGTCTGCACACACATGTCCTCACAAAAGCTGATGTAAGATGTCACAGTGTCAGTCAGTTCGTCCAGGTCTGAGGCTGCTGCTTCAAAGACGCTCCAATCAGTGCAGTCAAAACAGGCCTGTAACTGCATCTTTGACTCATCTGTCCATCTCTTCACAGTTCTTACTACAGGCTTAGCAGATTTCAGCTTCTGCTTGTAAGATGGGATGAGGTGGACCAGGCAGTGGTCAGAAAGTCCCAAAGCAGCACGGGGGACAGAGCGATATGCATTCTTTATTGTGGTGTAGCAGTGGTCTAAAGTGTTCATGTCCCTGGTGGGACACGTCACGTGTTGTCTATATTTAGTCAGTTCAAGTTTGAGATTTGCTCTATTAAAATTCCCGAGAATGATTAGCAGAGAGTCCGGG
Source organism: Apricaphanius iberus (assembly GCA_028564705.1). Lineage (NCBI taxonomy): Eukaryota > Metazoa > Chordata > Actinopteri > Cyprinodontiformes > Aphaniidae > Apricaphanius > Apricaphanius iberus. Next base: position 694,945 of record JAPXFQ010001349.1, read on the forward strand.
TGAGTTTTCTCCACGTCTGTGATCTGGTCGGCGAGGTGATGTAACGCCTCCGTTACACACGCCTGCGGTGGAATGTATACAGCGACCAGCACAAACGAGGCGAACTCCCGCGGTGAATAAAATGGTTTACAGTTTATGAAGAAAGACTCTAGGTGGGGGCTGCATGTCTTCTTTAACACTGTGACATCTGTACACCAACCTTCGTTAATGTAGAAACACGTTCCTCCTCCCTTTGACTTACCAGACAGTTCCGCGCAGCGGTCCGCTCGGAACAGCTGGAAGGGCGGCAGCTGTAGTGCGCTGTCCGGGATGTGTTCACTGGACCAGGTTTCAGTGAAGCAAAAGGCGGCAGAACGACGAAAGTCTGAGTTCTTGGATAGGAGAAGGAGCAATTCATCCATTTTGTTAGGCAGAGAGCGAACGTTCCCCAGGTGTATGGATGGGAGAGCGGTGCGTAATCCCCGCTGTCGCAATTTAACGAGCACACCAGCTCGTTTCCCTCGTTGGCGTCTCCGTCTAAATCCACAGAGCGCTGCTGCTCCTCCAGTCAGAATCTCCATAAAGTAGTCTGGTTGATTAAAAACCGGTGAAAAAAGTCCGGCACTGGATAGCCCTATTTGTAGGATTTCTCTGCTCATTTTAATAGCAGAGGGAGTGCAGAAAACTACGCAAAAAAGTAAAATTGTAACAAGTACTAGGGAGCGAAGTACCGAGGCCAAAAAAGAGTCAGTGCTGACTCTTTTTTGGACTCTTTAACTGTTATTGTTCTAGTTATATTGCTGACCAAAAGTTTTGTGATAATCACTTTAAAGGTAACATTAGACTCAATTAATAGCTTCAAGGACAACAAATATCCTGGAGTGGATGGTCTTACTTCTGAGTTTTAAAAATCCTTCTCAGAAGAACTAGCTCAGTTTTTATTATAAGTGTTTTGTGAAAGTATTACTAAATGAGCTGTCTTACCTACTCTAATACAGGGCCACAAAGGCCTGATTCTAAAACCTAAGAAAGATATTTTACTGATTGATAATTGTCTTCTTATTGGCCTACTTAATAATGACTATAAAATGTTAGAAATTATTTTTGCTTAGCGCTTAAAAATGTTTTGGATAAAATTATATGAGACACAGTCTCGGTTTATAAGGAACAGGAATATTTCCAAAAAATATTCAACTTTTACTTGACATTTTAGATTAGTTAATTCATGACAAGAGTTTCATCCTCTTTTTGGACTTCTGCAAAGTGTTTGATTCAACTGAACACAAATTAATCTTTAAAACACTTAAAAAGTATGGTTTCAGTTATTTATTTTTTGCAGAACAATCAAAATATTATATGCTAATGGGAATAGTTTGATGAAACAAAAAAATGGAACATATATATTTGAGTAAAAATGTGGAATACATCAGGGATGTCCTATCAGTCCTTATTTATTTTATGCACTCAATTATTGCCCACCCATATCAAAACGAGCAATGTGAAAGGCATATCGATAGGGAAATCATTATAAGTCCATTGGAGGATTTTAACACATCCATTTTTTTGTGAGACTTCTCTTAGATATTCCCTGCTCTTTGTATCTTTATTTAAATGTAGATGATAAAAATTAATTGCAGTCAAGAGCTGTGAGTTACCTTCCATTTGCAATATTCCATTTAAAGAGAAAGTCACATACCTGGGAATAGTTGTAACAAAAAACCAAAAAGATGGCTGTAACCTGAAATGTATACCAATATTGGAAAGAACCAAAACAAAAATCTTAAACAGTGGCTTCAAAGGGTCTTTAATTGTAAGGCTGAATACCACTCTCTAAGCTGACCTACCCTGCCATTTCCCTAGATGTTGATAGAATAGTTATCATATATATTGATCAGTTGCTCTATAAATTTGATTGGAAGAACACAATTCATTATATTACAAAATCAGTTCTAATCAATAATTATTAAAATGGTGGCCTAAATATTCTTGATTTTAGTACTCTTAACAAACCATTCAAGATTAATTGGATTAAACACTATTTAAAATAACCTTATTATGTTTGGCATATCATCCCCTGTCATATTTTTTCTAATTTGGGTGGTCTGAAGTTTCTCTTACTGTCAAACTAAAAAATTGATTGTTTACGTTTCTATCTATCAAAATTTAATGAGCATACATTCTTGGCCTGGTCTCTTTTTTATAAGCACAACTTTTCACCTAATAGCTATTTTATATGGCACAATAGAGATGTCTATTACAAAAGGAAATCCTTATTTTTGACATATGGTTTAGAAATGGCATTTTGAAGATCAATCAGCTTTTCAGTTAGGAAGGTATTTCACCTAATTACCAAGAATTTCTTTCTCATTATAAAATTCCTGTGACTCCTAAATAATTTGCTATCGTCTTTGATGCCATTCCATCTGGAGTTATAATGCTCTTAAAAAAGTCATACCATCCCACCTTTTAATATGACTCATTGTCTGATCCAGTTTACACACCTATAGGGAAATTGTGTTTTCAACCAGGCTCCCGAAAAAAAAAAAAAGATTTCTCTTTATTTCAAGCTGATTGTGTCTCAGTATCATATGTAATTTCTATCTGGAATAAAGAAGCTCAGAACCAGTTTTGGGGACAAGATATGAACCCTTTCTAATAGATATTTACTTGTAAGCGAAGTTAAAGAATTTTCTTTCATACTCTTTCATCACTAGGGCTGGAAGCAGTGGCGGCTGGTGGAATTTTCTCCAGGGGGGGCTATGATGATGGCTGTTTATTAGGGTTGTCAAACGATACTTTTTTTTAACCTAATTAATTAAGGGATAGCTGTGAATTAATCCCTAAGCTGCTGATACAGATTTGGGTGATATAAATGTGTGGAGGGAGATGTGTGTGATCTCATATGAAAAATAAGAACAAATGCAAGGTAATGGAGAAATAAACGAAATATATGAATAAACTTAACAGTTGGATATCAGCAGCTGTGTTAAATATCAAATAAATCAAATTGAATATTGATTTATTAATAAAATGTCACAATTGACCGTTTTCCAAAATGTAAACACTCAGCAGATAAACTATCAAGTCATCAATCTACACACAATAGGACTACATGCTCTTATTGTGAAGTAGCGGCGTCTGCACAGCTACTTCCGCTAATCAGTTAGCATTAATTTAAGTCCGAAAACATCACTTTAACTGAATAATGCGCATTTTTAACGCAGCGATGCCTTCCTTCGTCTCCAACTCCCGCGGTTTGACCAGTTTATCAGCCGCGCTGTATGACAGACGTCCGTGAAGATGTTTGACTTCAGCCCCTTCAGCCCCACTGCTGGAGGGGGACGATATTTAAGCCCCGCCCCCTCAGGGTGCAAGGCGTCCTATGTTTTGTATTGAAGATAAGCTACTGCATATGTACAACTTATAACGAGAGTCAATGGGAGCCTTGCGGAAATACGTCCTAGTTGTGTTGTCATTCAGACAACACAACTACAACTTAACTCCCCTTAAACTATTAAATACTTATCTTACACATATGAAAGAAAATATACATATATTTCGAAACATTTTTATGTTATTATAAAAATTATTTTCCACTTTTATTCAAGGTAATGTGGCAAGTTGTCAGTGGTGGGGCGGCGCCCTATCGCCCTCTATTGGCCAGCCGCCACTGGCTGGAAGATATAGAAAAAGAGCATATCGATAAAAGAAATAGTCATATTGATCTATATCGATAATTGTCAATAACTATAACAAAATGTAGAAAAGGTATTTTAAGTGCATCCATGGTCATTTTGTTGGTCTTGAATTACCTACTTTAACCAAAAAATTTAATTTTTTCAAACTCTTGTTTTGTCATAACTAAGTTTGTAAGACACAGACAAACCAAGAGACCTGAAAAAACATCAGTAAATACAGAAAATTAATGTTATTAACGATTATATATATATTAATTGTTAGTAATTTAAATTAAAGGCTTATAACCCCTGGCATTATATGTTTGCATGTCTACATTTCTTGTGTATATGTCTGCTCATTTATGTATCCATCTGTTTATTTCCCTATATACTGTAAATGACTTGATTTAATAAAAAAATGTAGAGTTTTGTTTTAATCTCAATGGAGTTTTTACCCTTGGAGAGAGAAGATTTTTGTGTGTTCCTGTTCTCTAATAAAAGATAAAGAACAAGCAAGAATATTTTGTCTCATTCCTATTTTCCCTTCGAGCTCATTGCTGTTGATGCTGCACTGCTCAACACAAAGTCTTAACAAAAATTTGAGGGACATCGCACTTCAAGAGTCATCACATACACATCTATTCAGGAAACGGGCTGTAACCTTTAAATCCCTTGTGTTTAGAAAATTCTGAACAAAAGCTAATGTCAGTAATTTTTTTTTATTTTCAGGTTTTTTTTTTATCCTAGGCAAATTAGAAACAGATATAGAAACAGAAATACTATCAGACTAACAACCCTGACAAAAATATAACCTCCTTGGCAGAGATAACAATCAGGAGATAGAAACTGACTAATTAAAGCAGGCTGAGGAAAAGAGGGTCTGAAATAACTGCAACAAGGGGTATTATAGGGACTTTAATTACTGAATTTTAGACAAGTGAGTAAAAGAAGCCACTGGAGAAAGTACTGTATGAACCAGGGATCTCAAAACGAGTAGTATTGCAAACATTGGAAGATCACTAAAAATAACCCAATAAAGAGTAGTAATAATAGAGTGTTTTTTTTTTTTTTCTGTTTACAAGATTTCTGAAGATGCTGATCTCATTTTCTTTCAGGACTTGGTACCTGAAACTGGTCCAATATGCTTGATTGGCTATCGAACCCATCTAACACCAGACCCATTAATGCGCACAACCTGAAGGCCAGTATTAAAGCAAGTTGGGCTTTCTTAAGACCTCAGCAAAGCCACAGACTGATCAACAGTGATCTACGATGTGCAACACTGAATTATGCTAAAGCTAAAGCTCTAACCAGCTTTTGACTTCATGTACTGTACAGTACATTGACATACATCATAGTCAGCACACATTTCATATTAAAACTCCTTAAATCGATCTACTAATTTTCTGAAAGACCAATTTTAGAGCCACTTTGACTTTTGGAAATGAATTACTTACAAGCAAAAACAAACCCAAAAAACAAACTGTCTGACATTCTGGTTTGTTGAGATGCAATTGTTCAAAACTTACGTTTTTGTCATGAGTCATGCAATATACTAAACTGATCATGTAAAACAAAACTGGTTGTTAGTTCTGTACAATAAAAATTCAGAGTTCTTTATACTTTTGCACGTTTGTATTCAAATTGCGAAATGTAATGCAATCTGTGGTGTCATACCATAGGTCAACATTGGATGGCAGCAACGCTTTGGTTTAGGATCTATCTCCCCATTAATTTGGACTCTAATTTGCCAGTTGGGATGTTATTGACAAACTTTAAAAATCTTTTTTCTTTTTTATATATTAAATTTTATTAAAAAAATTAAAATAAATTATATTGATAACGGCCATTTCTGTGCATTACAGTTCAAAGGACAGAATCCAGGTGATTTTTTTTTTCTTCCTCATTTTTTTGTTGTTTTGTTTGATTTGCATTTATAACAGGGATTATTCATGAGTATTATTTGGTGAAAGGAAAAGATGTCCGTAGTCTTGCAGTTTAACCCTTTGGTTTGTTTCAATGATCATCACTGACCATGTGGTGGCGACAAATATCATCACAAGTGATCTGAACGAGAACAACTTGCAGTTTTTTGGTATCTATTATTTTAATAAAAATCTTTCACATTTTGTAACATTACAAACAAAAATTCACAATGTAGTGCATAATTGGGAAGTTAAACGGGAGACAAAATGAATAGTTATTTTTTACTTATAAAACTTAGAACAGTGTGGTTTGCATTTGCTATTGACCCTATTTCCCCTGATTTGCCTTAAATTAAATACAGCTCAGCCAGTTGCCATCAAAAGTAAGTTGAATCAGAAAAAAGAGTTCACCTGTATGGGGATTTCACCTTAGAAGAAATATAGCTTTTCTTTTAAGACCTATTCAGAATCTGTAGGGAACTGAAGGCCCAAATTGGTGATAGATAAGTTGTTGAAGATTCTTGGAAACAAGAAAGCAGGTTAAACTGTAATATAGCTTTAAAAAATTCATGCTCATTTGTACAAAGACTGGTAAATTCTTGAATGTCAACTACCAACACCAAAAGTACATATATTGGCAGCAACATTTATTTGGTCAGTTTTCATTGTCTTTAAAAAAAATAAATGTAATCACATGCATTAATTAAAACTAAATACCATTTCACCCCATTTCTTTAATAACATTTGTGCTGACATTTAGGGATAAATACGATGTCTGTCATTCTTTCAGCTCAGAGAGTAACTGTGGAAGATGGACTGGGGTGGTTTAATATGCAGGAGCTGTAAACTCACTTACACATATCCGTGGAACAAGACCTCATCCTCACATCATTAATTACCACGCACACACAGGACACACACACACGCAGATTCGCACACACACACTCACACACACACGCAATCAAGTGCAAACCACATCCTTCTTTTCTGGAACTGCACTGCTTTAGTGATGTCAGGGCTGGAGTCTCCGTTACAGTATGCATATATTTTACACCATGCTTTTATCTGTTCTTTCCTTTCTTTTTATAAAATATTAGTTTTACATCATTTCCATCAGATTTTTCTAAACATTTAGCAAATAATGTATGTTGTATAGCTCTTTTTAAAAAAAGTAAAAAAGTAAAAAAATTATGAGGATGATCTATTTATTCACACCTATTTTATAAATTGGGGGTGGTTGTATTTCCAAAGAGGAATTCCCATGATTACTCGAATCCTCAGTGAATCATATTTCCATATGAACCAAACTGCTTTAAGTGCCACGATTCATTCAAGGCCAACATATTTGAAGTAGACTTTACACTGAAGTCATGAGGAATAGCACTTATAGGTTTTCCAACTTTCTCTCCTTGCTATTCTCATTCTCTGTCCCTGCTGAGTTTCTTATAGGATGACTGCAGAGAAAAGAAGGATGGCTTTCCTCCATTGGATGATGTCCCAGCTTTAAAAACATGTGACCTGGGAGTAATTGGGTTACAAATGCAGCAGTCCAGTGAGCTGGCCTTGATTTGGAGGATGACTCCATTTACTTTTGCTTGACAGTCGGCTGATCTCACAGCTGGAGATTTTATCCTGCTTTTAGGCTCAGACTTTGACTGTATATAAGTGGAAGAACGCCAGGTGGGAGAGTGAAACACAGTCGGGTATTAAAATAAATACCTGCATTTGGTTAATACGGTGATAGAGTGGAACAGGCTGCTTTTAAAAAAACATTAATGCAGTGTCCATCGGTTCCTTTGAATAGATATTCAAAGGAACCGATGAACACTGCATTAATGTGCCATTTTTAAAAGCAGCCTGTTAACTGATCAAAGATGAAGGGAAAACAGATGGATGACGGCCTTCTAGGTAACTCTTGTGCATTTACAGAAATGCCTATTAATGTAAAATGTCCCTGTATTGAACAATATAAGCAGAATGAACTGCTCTGACACATATACTTGATTTTTTGCAAGTCTAAGAAACATGCCGGTGCTGTGGCTATTGGTACGGCCCTTTGGTGTGCATGTGGGTAATTGGTATATATTCCGACTGTCGGTGGGGCCCGTAGAATAAATAAATTAAATAAATTGGTTGGGTTTCGAATCAGCACCCAGACATTTAAAGAAAGAAAGAAAGAAAGAAAGAAAGAAATATTTTAAGTGTTGTAATTCAGTGGAGATGTTTTATACTTTGCTTACATAAATGTCCTTACTTGAAGGACGTCAATATTTCCTCACAGCTGATGAGAACAATAAGGGATGTGATAGTTAACCTTCGTTCCCAGTCAATATTTCAAAAATGAAATTATCTTTTGACCCTATGTGATTTTTTTTGTGTCTGTATTGAAGCATTTTAACACACCCTACCAACTAATCATCGCTTTCCACATTTCTTTCCAAAGGTCAAACTGTAGCAAGATCACCAGATACCACAGTTTCATTCCGCACGCCTCACAACAATGAGCACTTCATGAGCCAAGGTTGAGCCCAAGTGTTTTCTGCTGCCATCCGTCTTCCTAACCGGAAACATTTCTACCAATAAAAACAAGCCAAATCCCTCCCAATCTTCCTCCTGTTTCCCTTTTGCACCACATAAGCTGTTTAATCAGCCTCAGATGAAAATAAGATTAAAGATCATTTGAGGTCAGTGAGCACAGTTCTCAGTGTGACATAATTTCAGATTATCTCACAATGGTACAGTGTATGAATGTTTCTTAATGTTTGCTGTACAGCTTAGTGTGCACCTAGCAATGTCTTTAGGAAACAATTTAGTGTACAATATTAAGAAATACAAAGGTCAAGGGAGTCAGAAGGGCTTCTATTTTGTTACAAAACAGATGTTTATGACTGACAATGAATGCTTTCATTCTTGCACTCAATAAAAAATTAACACTGAAAAGAAAAAATATTTTTGGGCAAATTAATGGTTGTTCTTCAGCAGGGTTTCTAACTGTTGTGGTACACAAACCTTTTTGGGGTTTCTGATTTATTTTACCACACATCATGTAGGCTACTTCAGCTTGCTGTTCTACTTAGTTTATCCTTGGTTGCGACAAAATGACAGATTTTTTTCATTGATGCTAATGTTAGAGACATAGAACTGTACTTCAATGCATTATTTCTGGATTTTAGTAAATGCTACACTGTTAGAAAATGAAAAGCTCAAAACAACTTTTTGTAGTTCCAGCTCTGCTTTTAGGAGAGTTGTTTATCCAAATCCAATCTTTTAGATCTGAATCCTTGTTTTTTTACCCTTTTTTTATGCGTGTCCTGTCTGGCAAGCCCAACAAACTGTGCAGCAAGAAGGTTGTGGGTTCATATTCCGGCTCAGGCTCTGTCTGCATGGAGTTGACAGCTGGAGATAGGCACCGGCCCCCCTGTGACCCCTCGAGGATTAAGTTGTTTAAAAAGAGGATGGATGGATGTTTGTGTGTGTGTGTGATAGCATTTTATTAGAAATGGCTTGGGTGATATTATGGACACACAGATGGAAAGTAAAGGGGGAAAACAGAGAAGATGAAGCGAGGTAGGAAAAAAGTTAAGGAGAGGTTGAGCTGAAGGTACAAGAGAAGAAAGGGAACAAAGAAAATACAAGAATGGCTCCAGACCCGCAGGACGGTAGAGAGAGGCAAAGTAAACATTGACGAATCAAATCAAACATTGCAAACTGGGAACTACACAACCCCAACACACACACATATTTATACATACAACAGCAGCATCACTGAAAAGCTCATGGTAACAATTATTACAAGATTTAGTTGTGGTAACCTCAGCCCAAGAAAGTATCTGTAAACACCAGAATTCTAACACCTGAATGTGTGTATGAGCATGGTGGTGCATATGAGATTCCTCCATATGAGTGTTCAATAGCTGGAGTGAGAAGCCATTGATCCGCCTCCCAGGAACCGACTCAGACACAAAAGAGATCTGAGCCATAAGTCGCCTTTGAATTTTGAAAACCTTTTGTAGGTCCTGTAACCTTTTGTAGGACCCAGGTCGTTTTCTGATTTGAGATTGTATAGATAAGAACAAGGGACCATGGCCCTCGGGTCCGATAACCATTTTAGATTCTACGCTGAGGGAGGGTCTTTCATGCCTCCATCAGAACTCATAACGTAAGTGTTTAGTGAACTCATAAGCTACCTCCATTGCTAGATTTCCACTTCTTAATGCTTGCCATTTAAAACACACAAAAATAAGAGTCAAATTAGTCCCTATCAAGGTCCTTGACTCCTGTGCCAATTGAATCTGAAATGGTTTCCCTGGGATGGGTAGTTAAAGGAAGTAAATTCTAATAGGATGGTTCGAAGAACATAGTTCTTAGAACTTTTCTGCCCGAAAGTGGCTATAGACATTCAAAGGACACCCAAGTACAGGAGCCCCAGGTGGGCCAACGCAGGATTGACCACAGGAGCAGAGGAGAGCAGCTACAATGTAAGGGCCCAATGGGTTCTGTGGGCTCTGCCGGCAGCTGGCTACGCTGGCACATCTACCCCAGGGCCCATTGCTGTTGCACCAGTCCCCCCACACTCCAACCCATCCCAGAAGAAGAGCTACCCACCCTGACATTTGGGTTGCACAGAAGACATTAGACACCGAGGCTGATTTTGTTTCATATTATTTTTAAATTGGGATTTTTAGTTATTTTAAAGGTTCTCAAACATATGTCAGCCCAAAAGTTTTGGTCAGAGCTAACTGATAAATCCATCTTTTTTTCTGAAATAGGAAGGGCTACCAAATCATCTACTGTAGATAATGTTCTGTATATTTTAGGCACATATTTGGGGGGTCGAGATTAAGAAAATCCAAAACTCTTGATGGCCTTTTGTATCTCTAGTGTACTGAGCCTAAATTTAACTTTGATAATAGTTGTAGTTGGTTTATATTGTAAAACTGTACAATATTTTGTCAATCCCATATTGTGTATTGTGTATGTATAATATCCTTCAAATATGTGTTCCAAGTACTCAATTCCTTTACACACCAGGTTTTGAAAAAGTATTATACATTTATTTTACAAGATGTCAAGGTTTTTCCAGATGGGTGTACGTCTGCATGGGATCAGGATTCTGAAGATTCATTTTTAGAAACTGTCACCATGCTGTCAGAGAGGAGCTGATGCATTTAAAGTATTCATGATTTTAAATTTGAGCTCATAAATGGTAAGCCTGAAATGTTTATCTTATTACATAATGTCTGCTCCATGTCTATCTGGGACTCATCTAGGTGGCTATGTTTTGACTATCTTGAGATGAATTGGAGCCAGTTGGCTAATAAATAATGATGAAAGTTTAGTAGAGATAGACGTCCTTTATCTTTGGTCTTCTACAGTGTTTTATGCTAATACGTGGTGGGTTTATCTTTCCAAATAAATTTTGAAACCAAGGAGTCCAGAGATCTAGACCAATCAAGTCATCATTCTTATTGATGCAACTCTTCCCATAAGTGATATGGGTTAGTATTTCAGTCTAGCAAGTTCATCTTCTCTCGTTTTTTAAAAGTGGGATGCAGTTAACCTTTGACAAATCTACCAGTCCTGGTGAGACATCCATCCATCCATCCATTTTCTGAACCGCTTAATCCTTAAGGGGTCACGGGGGGGCTGGTGCCTATCTCCAGCTGTCAACGGGCCAGAGGCGGGGTACACCCTGGACAGGTTGCCAGTCCATCGCAGGGCCACATAGAGGCAGACAGGGCAAACAACCATGCAGACACACACTCACAACTAAGGACAATTTAGTTTGTTCAATTAACCAGACAGTCATGTTTTTGGAGGGAACCTGGAGGGAACCCACACATGCACGGGGAGAACATGCAAACTCCATGCATACTCCATGAAGAAAGAGCCTGGGCCACCGTGCAGCCCTCTTGGTGAGACATTGATACCTAAATACGTGATGTTCCCCAAATGTAGTTGTTTGTGTGGAATTCTGGAATGAACAATTAATAGGAACAACTATGAATTTTAACCAGTTTTTAGAATAATCTGAATCTGTTGAGTAAGGGTTTATTAACCCTATTACATGACAGAGAGGTTTGTGAATGCTGGAGAAAAAGTAATACATCATTGGCATAGAGAAGGATTTTGTGCTCTATGTTATTGCATTTTATACCTTTAATATTGATTGCTTGCCTGATTCCTGCTGCTAGTGGTTAAAACCCCTTAACAGTCCTTTATTTTACACCCTACATTTGAAAAAAAAGCGCATACCCAAATAAAAATTAAAGCTACTCTTGAACCATTTTGAGTAGATACATGGCTGTGGTCTCTTTTGAAAGAAAAATACTGATAATGAATACACTGAAAAAGATACAATTTTATGGATGCCTATTTATTTTTTAAGAATGTATGCTTTAAATGTGTTTTTATATTTAGGTGGTGACTTAAAGTATATGGTGGGTCTAAATCCATAATTATTACCTTTATGTGTACCTAATTTGACAGCAATATACCAAAAAAAGAATATTCTGCACACATTTTTTAGAGTACGTGTCAAAAGTACCCAAAATTATGTAATTTGCACCCTGTCTATTTAAACGATTATAAATCCTGATACATACTGTTGGTGGACTTTATAATATTTTTAATAATTTTGTAAAACAATTTAAAAAGCCAATTTATGCAAGGCTGCAAATAAGAATTTAAAGTTATTTTATCAAATGCTTCTTCTGCATGAAGAGGTAATATATTAGTGTAATTGTTTTTCAGTAAGAATAAGATATTAAATTGAATAATCTACATCAATTTGTAGGTGAAAATCCTTCCTTCAGCAAAACCAGTTGGTCGGAATGTTTTAAGAGAGGGGTTAGTTTTTGTAGACTTTTTGCGAGGGATTTGCAGATTATTTTAAGATCAACTTTGATATTGGATATGAAATGATAGATACTATGAAAAACAGGGTCTTTATCTGATTTTAATAGAAGACTTCTGTTGGATTTGGATACAAATGCACAAAAGAGTATCCCAGTCTTGTAATTTTGATTCTTTACTTTTGAGAAAAAGTGATATAACCTAGGAGGAAACAAGAAGGGGCCGTCAAACCTCCAAAGAACACGAGAGGGATCTACTGAGTATTGACAAACAGCCAACACTGGCAAGGATCTGGCAATGAGCCATGTGAACTGAAAGCAATATTTGCTTGGGAAGTGATTAGTAAACAGGAAGCAGGTGGTTGATTACTAACAGACTACAGCTGAAGGGGAAGGCGAAGGCAAGGGCAGATGCTATACAGTTATTAAAAACTGTCTAAATATAAAAATAAGTTCTTTTCAGTCCTACACAACTCAGCAGTGTCCCCTGGTTATAGAGATGGACAAAATGTAACATATATATTTATATTTTTTTTATTAATTTGGATGAAAAAAATTTCTAATCTAAAAACTTAGTACATGTACAGGAGCGATCAAAGTGTTGTTGTTTTTTTGCAGTTGGTACACATGACTACAGAAGGGCCTTTGAGGATACGACTTATACAGGTGCTGGCCAGTAAATTAGAATATCATCAAAAAGTTGAATTATTTCAGTAATTCCATTCAAAACGTGAAACTTGTATACTGTATACTTTCCTTCCACACATAGTGATATATTTCAAGTGTTTATTAATTTTCATTTTTATTATTACAACTGACAGCTAATGAAAACACCAAATTCAGTATCTCAGAAAATTAGAATATTCTGAAAAGGCTCAGTATAGAAGACACCTGGTGCCACTCTAATCAGCAGATTAACTCAACAAACCTGCAAAGGCCTTTAAAAGGTCCCTCAGTCTTGGTCTGAAGGCTCCACAATCATGGGGAAGACTTCTGACTTAACAGCTGTCCAACAGACGACCATTGACACCTTGTACAAGGAGGGCAAGACACAAAAGGTGATTGCTAAAGAAACTGGCTGTTCGCAGAGCTCTGTGTCTAAGCACATTAACAGACAGGCGAAGGGACGGAAAAAATGTGGTAGAAAAAAGTGTACAAGCTCTAGGGATAACCGCACCCTGCAGAGAATTGTGACGACAAACCCATTCAAAAATGTGGGGGAGATCCACAAAGAGTGGACTGGAGCTGGAGTCAGCGCTTCAAGAACCACCACGAAGAGACTCATGAAAGACATGGGATTCAGCTGTCGCATTCGGTGTGTCAAGCCACTCTTGAACAAGAAACAGCGTAAGAAACGTCTCGCCTGGGCCAAGGACAAAAAGGACTGGACTGCTGCTGAGTGGTCCAAAGTTATGTTTTCTGATGAAAGCAATTTTTGCATTTCCTTTGGAAATCAAGGACCCAGAGTCTGGAGGAAGAGCGGAGAACCACAGAATCCATGTTGCATGAGGTCCAGTGTAACGTTTCCACCGTCAGTGATGGTGTGGGGTGCCATGTCATCTGCCGTTGTTGGCCCACTCTGTTTCCTGAGGTCCAAGGTCAATGCAGCCGTCTACCAGGAAGTTTTAGAGCACTTCATGCTTCCTGCTGCTGACCAACTTTATGGGGATGCAGACTTCACTTTTCAACAGGACTTGGCACCTGCACACAGTGCCAAAACCACCAGTACCTGGTTCAAGGACCATGGTATCCCTGTCCTTGATTGGCCAGCAAACTCGCCTGACCTTAACCCCATAGAAAATCTATGGGGTATTGTGAAGCGGAAGATGCAATACGCTAGACCCAACAATGCAGAGGAGCTGAAGACGACTATCAGAGCAACCTGGGCTCTCATAACACCTGAGCAGTGCCACAGACTGATCGAGTCCATGCCACGCCGCATTACTGCAGTGATGGAGGCAAAAGGAGCCCCGACTAAGTATTGAGTGCTATACATGCACATTCTTTTCATGTTCATTCTTTTCAGTTGGCCAACATATAAAAAAAAAACATTTTTTTTCATTGGCCTTTAAAATATTCTAATTTTTTGAGATACCAAATTTGGAGTTTTCATTAGTTGTCACTTATAAATATCAAAATTAAAAGAAATAAACATTGGAAATACATTGGTCTGTGTGCATTGCATGAATATAATGTACAAGTTTCACGTTTTGAATGGAATTACTGAAATAATTCAACTTTTTGATGATATTCTAATTTACTGGCCAGCACCTGTACATACTATTTTCTATTCTGTTTTGATGCACAGAATTTTTGGGCTTAACTCACATTACTTCAAATATCGCCAAATACATAATCCTCCAACTGGATATTTGAAGTTTTAATTTTTAAATAAATCATCCTTTGAAAGGTTTATGACTTGAAAAGGAGACAAGACTACAGTGAGAGTTTCTGTTTTCATTTTTAGGGTCATCAATCAGCAGGAGAATGATTGGAGTCATCTGGACTGCAGATCATGCTTTCAGAAATCAACATTTACTACCAGAATTTACTCTTGATCAAAAGTACAAACTTTTTTTTTTTTATGGCAACACTTTAATATTCCTCTATATAACTGTTATGATGCTATGTCCATTTTCAAACATCTGTAACTTTTTAGGGTACTATGTCCTTTTGAAACCAAAGTGGGATTTAAGATACTTTATTGTCAGTTCAAAGCATGTGCCGGATGTGATAACTTCTTAGTAAAAAACTTAAAATATTAAAATTAGTTAATTTAAGTTATTAAAAATACGTTTTTAATGTATCTTCTTCTTTTGGCTTTTCCCTTCAGGGGTTGCCACAGCAAATCATCTGTCTCCATTTAGTCCTATTCTTTGCATCCTCTGCCCTCACGCCAGCTAACTTCATGTCCTCCTTCACCACATCCATAAATCAAATTTTTGGTCTTCCTCTCTGCCTCCTGTTTGGTAGTTCCAACCTCAGCATCCTTTTATATCTAACCATCGTCTCTCCTCTGAACATGAATAAATGTGTCTAATATACAGTATTTACTATGACCTATTGGCAAGAATAACATAGTAGCAGTTCTTCCATCATCTTAACAGCAGTATGGGAGGATTAAGGGACTTTTTTCTGTATATGAGCAGTGCAGAATTTGCCATTTTGTGGCAGTATTTACTCTATATGTAAAGGTGTTTATCCCATATTTCTGTGAAACTAGTCAAAGACAACCATCCACATGAATCCAAAAACATATATTTATTTCAGATGACTGAACTGATCCCAATGAGGTTTTATAAGACACGTCAAACTCTAGTCTTTACTTCAACACACCTGAATTCTATAATTAGATCCTTAGCAGTGCAGTATGGTGAGGAGGTAACCAGCCACTTGCTTCATGTGTGTTGGACAAATGCATTTTGCATTTGAAATGCAGAACTCACAACTTTCTTGTGTCTTTTAGTAATTACTGGTGCAATATCGTTGTTTGTCATCTGGAAGCTCTACCATAAAGGCTGAGCATGGAGTATTTTCCCTCAGCCAGTTATAGGACACCATGCATATATAGCAGTTGTCTCAAAAGTCAAGATAAACAAGGGATCATGGAGTGCTGTCAGATTGGTGTGGGTGAAATAAGATTGTAGCCTTGACCTGAGGCCAGTATGGCCACTCCTTGAAATTCAGTATTGACAATTGCTATTCCGTCTGCCGCTACTAAGCTAAATTGCAACCTCAACAGTGAATCACCACATTCTCACTATGGAAGTCTTGTGCATGTAGAACACAGTTGGGGAACTTAAATTGTCAGTGCTGGGTTCCAAAAGCAGAAACGGATCACCTTTCAAAAACCTTACAGAGTTTATCCACAGCTGATGTTTGATATATACTTTGCATATAAAAACACAGTTAAACAGTTTACATTGCATCTAGAAATATACTATTCTAACTTTTTCGGTTATTCTGACTTTATATTTGATCTTGAGTTCCACTGCACAGTTTAAGTCTAAACAGGTTTGATAATATTGCCAGCAGGGATGGCATGAACTGCTACTGTCCCCCAGAGATATTATTCTTGAATTCCTAGCTTATTCTTGAAACGACATAACGTAACTTTAACCTTCAATTAATTATGTAAATCAGATACTACTGGCTAAGTATCTTATTTACTGATTCCTTAGGGCACTATCAACTACACCTCAGTGTTTACGTGATAAACACGCAGAACCTGGGACAACTTTGAAAACAAAGATTTTCTATAACCTCCTATGACACAATAATCAAATGTGAAAAGTGGATTAAATATAACAGTGATTTGTTCCACTTTTTTAAGTGTGACACAATCTGGCCTGTGGTTTTGTGAGCCTCATGTTTAGCTCCAAGTAGGTTAGCGGAGTTTCCCAGCTGCAAGTCTAAATTTGATTTGCTGAATTGGAAAGCCAACAGAAAATGTGGACTTTTGAATGCACATAAATCAAATAAGTTGTAAATTTAAGTCATAAGACTAAATATGAAAATGAGGTCATGGTTTCGGGTGAAATGATGGAGCTCTGTGGCTTCATGCAGACTATTTCCCACATGTCTCTGAGTGCATTTAGCATTATGTCATCTTAAAACAACTACGATTATACAATCTATGAAATTTGCATGCATACTGATTGCTGTAATCTGTGTGGGACAGATCCTAATTTCTCTTCATTTAATGAAATATTCGCATTTAGACACAAACAAAAGCAGACTGATTATGAAAAGCCTCAAGGGTTTTTGACTATTTTGATAGTAAATGTGCAGAGAAGTTGAAGCTCATGCCTGTTTGATTTAAATGAGAAAAAACGATCATCTCCAATACTCAAAAAGTAAAAAATATGTTTAAAAGACAATAGACCAAGAGCCTATATTTCACATTAATCAAACTAGCTGTCAGGTCAGACATTAAGGTGTGCATTAACCTGTGTTGTATGATAATTTAAAGATTAATTGACTATACAGTTCAAGCAAGCTTTCCAAAATTGCTATGTGCTCAGGCAAGATAATATTAAGCATTAATTATGAAGTTAATGCACTGAACTTATTAAAATGTATGTCTTGAATTCTTGCCACGCTGATCTCACATCTCAATCCTCTGATGTTTTGGTTTCACATCATTTCGTTATAGCTAATGTGGTCTAAGAATGTTCCGACAGTGTTAGCTTGTTGTCACTAACAGCTAAGGTTTGGCTGCAACCTCAGTTAAGTCAGAAAGCAATTTGTCCCATTCATCTTTTGCCTTTTGTGTCCAGTATCTTTGTCCTCCAGCCACCATTTGACAAGATTTTTTACACTGAAATCGATTCCACTAAAGAATGGATTTTGTTATAAGGTATATATATGTGTCCCTTTAGTATCATATGTTGAGTAATCTTCAATTTGCTTAAACGTTTAATAGGCAACTACTTAAAAATTATATGTTATAGTGCTTAGCTAATCTTAACCGCCATACATAACAGCAGCAGACTTTAAGAGCATATTTCACATCTTCTATATTCATTTTGTATTGTACTTATCACCAAATATATACCTTGTATGGTTACTATAATTTTGTATTCAATTTGTATTGGAAAATCGTACGATTATTGATTATTCAAAAACTTCTTAAAAACAAAAAACATGTACAAAGAGTATAAGACAAACTGTTTTCATCTGGTATCTGTCCATATAAGGTATTTTGCATCTACAAAAACTAGTGTAGGTAGGAAACCAATGATAGCTTTAGCCCATTGAGCCAAATGCTCTTGAATCCAGCCTTGAGCACGCCAGATGGACTTAGTTTTTTTAAAAATGCATTGAGCCTGTTATCAATCTTGTAGGCCTTGGCTGCCTTTTTAAAACAGAATCATGCCCTGAATTCAGGTAGCCTGCAGGGACAGACATTTACGAAAACACTCTGCATAGAAAAGCTTTGCTCTGGCAGCTTAAACACAAAGAAGATTCATAGAGCGATCACCATCATATCTACTGGAAACCACAACAGGTGAGCAAGACAGCAACACAAAGGAGGGGCAGACAGGCAACCTACTATACTAAATATATACTTGGTGGGAGATAAATGACTACATTGACACAGATGTGATAATTACAACTGCTGGGATAGGGAAAATCAGGAAGTGAACTATGCAGGAAGCAAAGGTACTCATCGAAAATATTCTCTGTGAACTAAAATTAAGAGCAAGAAGTGGGGAGATATTAGATGGAAAATGCACATAACAGCAAAAAGAGTGAAATGTTTTAGTTTTACTTGAATAATGAGTATATGTATGCATTAGACAATCATGGATTGAATCTTTTCAATCAATCAATCAATCAAACAAACTTTATTTATAACAACAAAAACTACAAAAGCTTCTCAAAGTGCTTTACAGGTTTAAATGTCCCCAAAAAACCCACCCTTTCCTAATTCAAAATAAAATCATCATCATGACTATTATAACCCATCTCCCACACACACACATAAAAGCAACAGTAAACAAAAGCAACAAGGGGCTGAGTACAGATGAGCCAGGAAACGGCATCATGGGAGCCATCTGCATTGGCAGCAGCAGATTTGCAGCAGCACCCAAGGCACCGACCCAGGGCGCCCAGAGGAGGGAGGTTATGTTATCCCCACCTCCACCCAGGCACTGCCTGGAGAGCACCCAAGCAGCCACAGCCGACCATCGCCCCCGATGCAAAGGGCTCCCACAGAGGAAACACTGGAAGGAAAATTAAAATAAGAAGTTTAAATATTAAAATAAACGGTAGAAAATGAGATTAGGTATTAAAATACTGATACTGGGTGGGCCGGTGTGTCGGGCGGCCGCTGTTTTGGGCCGACATCCTCCTTGGATTGACTGGGGCACCTCTTATGGGGGTGCCGGGGTTGTAAAGTAGGTTGGTGCCGTCCGGTGGATCGGTGGGGACCGTGCCCTGCGCCCAAGCTCCTGCCAGTTCCATGAGTTCTACTGCCTGGTCGGTTCATCGGGGGGGGCTGTCCGGCATTGGCTGGGCCCCAGATCTTGGCGCTCTACATGGGGCGGGATCTGGACCTGGGAGCTGGTAGATCTGGATGTCCAGGTGCTGGCTGGGCGCGGCCTGGGGAGGGCGTACATCCGCTGTGGCTTTTACTGTGGCTCCCTGGCGTGTGGGTGTGTGGGGGGGGCCGGGTTGTTGGCGGTGAGTATTGGTCCGGGGTGGCGGCGGTGTGTATTGTCCGTCGGTCGGCTGCGGGCACCTCCTGCCCAGCGGCGGCGGCGGGGGACCCCTCTCAGCGGGTCCCTGGTCCGGGCCCTGCTGGGGGGCGGGGTGCCCCTGATCCCCGTGGCCTCCGGGTCCTGTTGCGGGCCCGCCCTGGCGTAGCCAGTTTCCGGTGGAGCCAGTGGGCTCGCCCTGCAATCTCTCGGGCCCCAGCATTGCGGCTGCTTGGTGTTCCCCTGGGGCTTCCATCTGTTCCTCTCCTGGTGGTTGATCGGCCCTGTTCTGGTTCGCCTGCGGCTCCTGCGCTCTGTGGGACTCTGGATGCATGCGTCTCCTTCCTCCTTCGTGTCTGTGTCGATTCCTGTAGGACGGATTGACGGTTCCTTACACCAGCTATCAATCACTTGCATGGGGAAAACTTATTCAGACCTGCATGCTCGCACACACACATAGGTGTGGAGACATTGGTGTGGACGGACATATCTTGAGCTGAGGTTGTCGTCATTAGTTAGCTTTTACCAGGAGCTTACCAGAAACATTAGTATTGTGTTCATTAATCCATGCTTGTGTGTAGTGAATGTGTAATTCTTAATTTTTATTACTGGATCTGAACTATGGTGTGGTTCTGTTCAGTTCGTTGTTTTTGTTTGTTTTGTTTTACCGCTTCTCTGCCATCCGGCAGAGGCGGAGGACTGGGATGTTTTCTTGTGTTCTTTGTTTGCCTCCCTGTCTTGTGTCGTCAGTTCGCACCTCTGCTGGTGCGGTTTCTTTTCTTCACCTTCTTCCTTTCTTCCTTCTTGTCTCGGTTTCGTGTCCATGACTTCAGGAAATTGAACCCTCAGTATCACTAATAAAGATTTTTTTTAATACATATACATCAAGTGGAGTATTACAGCGAAGCTGTAATACTCTGCTTGGGAAAGTAAATCTGTTGGGCTTGTACTTGGTACTCAGACACCAATTCTGAGTGGCAAACTGCTAGACAGGACACGTAAAAAAAATAATAAATAAATTAATTAATTAATTAATTAAAATACTGATAAAATGTTAAGACTGATAGCATCCCAAATTATAAAATATAAGAGAATGATAAGATATGATTAGATAAGTGTAAAGCAGATAAATAATAAGTAATAATCAGTTAATAACAAAAGTAAAAATTCGATCAAATAACACATGCAGAGCGATAAAACAGATATTAATCAATAATAATCAGCTAAAAGCTCAGCTAAAAAGGTGAGTCTTGAGCCTGCTCTTAAAAACATGAACGTTCTCTGCGGCCCTGAGGTCCTCTGGCAGCCTATTCTAGAGGTGAGGGCCATAATAATTGGAGGACACCTCACCATGAGTTTGTGTCCTGACTTTGGGGATGGTAAGAAGACTGCTGCCAGAGGAGCTCAGGGACCACAAGGGGGTATATGATAAAAGCATTTCAGAAAGATAAGAAAGTCCAAGACAATTAAGATACTTAAAAACCATTAGAAGAACCTTACAATCGATCCTAAAACAACCAATGCAGTGATTTTAAGACTGGTTTAATGTGTTCCCGCCTCCTGGTCTTCATCAGGACATGTGCTGTTGAATTTTGTAAAAGCTGTAAGCTTGAGGTAGTCTTTTTCGGAAGACCAGAAAGCAGGGCATTACAATAATCAAGTTTACTGGTGATAAAAGCATGCATCAGCGTCTCTGTATTGGCCCGAGAGAGAATTGGGCGGACGCTGACGATGTTGTTTAGGTGATAAAAAACTATTGTAGTAATATTTTTAATGTGTGGAGTCAAAAATCATACCTAGGTTCTTCACTTGTAAAGAGGGATTAAACGTTTCTCTCTCTGAGCCTCAGGACCAATATCTAAAAATTCAGTTTTGTCCTGGTTGATCTGGAGAAAGTTTTCTGCCATCCAGGATTTGATGTCTAAAATGCAGTTAAAAAGTGCATCCATTGGCCGTGTGTCATCAGGAGACATGGAGATTTACAACAGTGTACCATCAGCATAATTGTGGAAGTTAACTCCATCTCTTCTGATGACACTGCCAAGAGGGAGAATATACAGGTTAAAAAGCACTGGGCCTAAAACTGAACCCTGGGGCACACAACATGTGACCTTGTGGACTTTAGAGGAACAGGTATCTAAACTTACCAATAAAGTCCTGTCTGTGAGATAAGATGTGAACCACTTATGAACAGCACCAGAGAGGCCGATCTGTTTTACACGGGTTAAAGGAATAGTGTGGTCTACTGTATCAAAGGCAGCAATTAGATCCAGTAGAACCAACAATGTCACCTTCTTAGTATCATAGTTTAGTCTAATATAATTTAAAATCTTTAAAAGAGACATCTCAGTGCTGTGGTTCATCTTAAAACCAGACTGAAATTTATCTAGGACATTATAAGTGTTGATAGAATCAAGTTGAATAAAAACAAGTTTTTCTAAAACTTTGCTTAAAAATGGTAGGTTTGATACTGGTCAGTAATTGTTTAAATCATTAAAATCTAAACTGCTTTTCTTCAGCAGGGGCCTCACTGTCGCCGCTTTCAAGGCGGCAGGAGAAACCCCGGTCTGAAGGGAGCAATTCATTAAGGTTAAAATCTCATCTCTAAGTGATCCATTAAATTGCTTAAAAAAACGGGTGGGAATTGGGTCCACAGCACTTGTAGTGGTCCTCACTGAGGAGAACAATTTATCAAGGGTCCCAGCTTCTAACAGGAAAAAAACTGTCCATTGTTTTCTCTGGTAAAGGCAGACACTCAGATTCGTCTACAACCATGTTAGTTTGAGAGGATGAAATATTACATCTGATGGTGTCTACTTTCCCTCTGAAGTGGTCTGCAAACTCCTCACAGAGAATGCTTGAGGGGGATTATTTTCATGTTCTGACATAATTCTGGAAAACTATGTATCTCTGGAATTATTAAAGCGCTGTTGTATGATTTGAGATGTTCTATGTATATATGATGATTTATTGTGATTGTATTTTTCATCCATTTCCTTTCTGCCACCCTGCAGCTCCTCTTTATTTTTTTAAGATCTTTCTCCATGGTACTGTATGTTTTGATTGTATGTTTACAACTTTAAGTGGAGCCAGCAGGTCAAGAGCAGATTTAGGCCCACTGTTAAAATCATTCACAATAAAATCACAGGGGGCAAGTAAAGGTACAGGAAGGAACTTTTTCAAGCTTCAAGAAAACCTACAGCCACCTCAGGGGTTAGATGACGCTTCCTGACAGTTCTCACAGAGGTTTCTAATTGCATAAAACTGGTGAATTTGAAAAACACACAGTAGTGGCCAGAAACAGCAAAGTCAACAACAGAGGACACACTGGTGAACAGGCAATACATGACAACCAAGTCCAGGGCGTGTCCTCTATTGTGAGTCGGCTGCACAACATGCTAAAATCCTGGCTAAAATCCATATAATTCAAAATATTAAAAAAATCTGTTGATAAAGGATCTAAAAGGTTATCTACATGTAGAATAAAATCACCAGCTAAAATTATCCTTTCATAGTTGTGTAAAATTGATAAAAAGTGCATTATTTTTGGTGGCCTATAAACTGACATAAAATCTGAGGAATGCTAAAAACAGAGGCAGTATATTCAAAGGTGGTAAAATTCTCAAATAAAACAGGTTTGGCGGAACGAGTTGATGAACTAATAAAAGCAGTTCTGCCTCCCCTCTGGGTACTCTTCACTGAATAAGAAAAGCAGTAAGAACAGCAGCGGCATCTTCACTCAGCCATGTCTCCGTTAAAAAAAACCAATGAAGATTATTGTCTAAAATCAAATCTTTTATTTTTAAAGTTTTATTCAACAGAGAGCGAACATTTAAAAGAGCCATATTAATAATGGTTGGTGATTGAGTGACTATGATTTACTGGAGTTGAGAGGTTTAGTAACCGTTGAAGATTATTTGGGTTGCATTTTTTCAGTTTATGATTATTTGTTCTCTCTCTGCTGATGATAACAGGCATGAATGAAGTGGGACAAGGTCCAAGTCCAATATGTGAGTTACTGTAAAAATCAGGATTGAGTTTAAAGGAACAGGTACCAGCTGCACATCAGGATGTTGTGGATGGAGCAAAGAGGGCAGGAGCAGTTGGGGCCTGTATGGTGGACAGGGGTGGGCGAGGGTATGGCAGGCTTAGTGCTAGCACGCATGTGCCTTGTGTGTTTAAATGTATTCCATCTGCCCCAAATAATTGACTCCTGCACCAGAAAATGTTAAAATTGTCTATAAAACTAATATTGTGCATCACGGTGGCAGAGGAAAGCCAGGTGTTTAGAGACAGGAGCCTGCTGAAACGACTTATTCCTCTGCTGATGGTGGGAGTAGGGCCATAAATAAGATTAAAAAGATGAATAAAATCTCGTTTTAAGAGCTCAGAGTGCTGTTTGTGAATGTCATTGGTGCCAGCGTGAATTATAACTTTACTCATGGACGGGTGACATTGGATGGAGTCCAGAATCAGTTCAGAAATGTCCTTTACTTTAGCTCCGGGAACACAAATAGCGACAGCTTCTCTCATTCTAATGTACTGGATGATAGAATCTCCTATGATGAGAGTGCTGGGTAGATGGTGTGCAGGCTGCTGCTTGGCAGAAAATCCCTCGGTGTCTAGGACCTGCTGGATGTTGGGCAGCTTGGCTTTCACAGGACTGCAGCGATGTTTAGTGGGCGCCGAGGGCTCGTTTTGTGGATTGAGGTGTAACGGAGCACACCTCAGCAGCTCCCGGCTGTAGTCCTGGGTTTGGTGCGACGTGAACTGCTGGTCTTCGGCGCAGTCGGAGGGACGGCCAGAGGAGGAAAGTCGGCCCCCAGGGCACTGAAACAGTTCGACAGTGGAAGGCTAAGTGGATGAGAATGGTGGCAGCTGCTCCTGGCGCCCCTACCGCGACCAGGCCCGACCATTGACTACGCGCCCTGGGGCACCGGAGTGGAGCTAAGTGGGCTTTTGGTTTAGCTCCCTGCTTTCACTTCCTATTTTACTTTTCCAACTATGGTCGTTCCAAAAAATGATTAGAAATGATCCGAGACTTAAATTAACAGCAATCCACTGGCTGAGCAGGATGTTAATACAGATTGCAGCTGAAGATCGATATTGAAAAACTAAATGTGTAGAAAACCTGCACCTGTCCCTATCCCTTTTAATGGGGATTTGTGTCTTATTCTTTTTATATTTAAAAAACTCACAGTTTGTCTGATTTAAGAAAAATGTCAAAGCCACAGATAACAAAAGAACAGAATAAAAAAAAACCCAACAACACTTATTTCTTATAGGGTTTGTGATTCTACACACTACACAGATTTTTGTTTTCTTAATAGGTTGCTGTTGAAATTTCCAGTGCCCAATGTAAGTGTTATACCACAATAAAAGAAAAATGTATTGGTCAAAAGTCAATGTCAAAAAGTAATTCAGTTTTTGATTATTACTAATAGCTGATAAAAAGAGGTTGTTTAAAGTCAATGAAGACATAACTGCAAATTAATTTTCATAATAACTAATTTCATCCAGGGACAAGTTTTGCTCAGAGCACTAAGATGTGAGCCATCTGTTTGGTTTTCACATTCTTTCTCTTTTTCTTTAAACAATCTTGAGAGGGCAGAGATGTGTTGCATGTATTCGAATTCCAGCAGAAAGGGTAGTCAAGTCAAGCTGGCAACTTCAAGCAGATCACTCAGGCTATTATATACTTTAAGGTAAATAAAAGACCTCCACAGATATTCCTTACAGATGGATATATGCTCTCAATGTCTTTGGCAAATGTCTCAGGAACAAATTCGGTCTGCAAAACCAAGTTAATATTCTCCCAGATTTGTTTTACTAATCTCATCAAGTGTTTGTGAGTTTTCAGCAGTGCAAAATCTATTAAATAAACATAAAAGGCAAGTTTTCAGGACAGTACATCATTTTTTTAGGTTTGCCTTTTTTTTCTTTTCAGAGTTCAGCATAAATAAATTCAGGTCAAACCAGGGTCAGTTGGGAACATAGGCAGATCCTACTGATCAGATCATTAAGGGCCTGCTGGTTATGGGTGTAGAATCAAATAAGAGCTCTGCCTGAAACGTATCACTTCAAAGGACCAGCTGGACCACTAAAAGGGTTGAAAGCAGCCGCAAAGATGTACATAAGACTCTTTGGAAACAAACTGAAGGCCTTCTAATCTATTGAAAGCATGCCCTTAAAAACTAGCAGTAAAATACCCCAAAAAGCTCAAAATGTTCTTTAGGGGACAAGTGTATAACTTATTCCACAAGTTTTTATAGTTTTTACATTTATTTATTAGGGAAAACATCCCACATTATAACGATAAATGCTTTTGATATCTACTGTTCTGTTCACCATCTGTACCATCAGTCTCTCTAAAGGATACTGCTTAAAGGTAATCCTCTTCAAATTTGTTCTCTTAGGTGGAGCAGATAAATATTTTATCATTCCTTTCCCCAAATGTATTTGGAATGTCCATAGTTCTGTTTTTTTATTTTTTTTTAATGCATTCTCTTCTCCAGCAGGTTGAAGGTTGATATTATCCCTGATTAAATAACTCTTGTGCTGATTTAGACATATGCATTGTATCATCGTACAGAAGTAAGCATTGATGACTGATTTAGAGTGCCTCTGATTTTTGTTGAGGTTTCATTTGAGGTGATCACTCTAACGGAGAAACAGGCTGACAGCATCACCAATCCTCCACCATATTAAACATTGGATGTGGGATTTTTTTTATTCATATTATTTATTTAATACCAGAACAACTCTAACTGTTTTATACGTAAAAGCTTGATTTCAGTCTTCTAAACACTAGTTGGCTTGTACTTGGATACTAATATGGTGAGCAGTTGACCTGTAGATTCCATTCCTTGCTGGGACAGACATAGGAACTTGCCCTGTCTTATTGTCACAGGCTCACTTGTTTTCAACTTAAGTATTCCTTTGACTATAGATCTGGGCAAGTTTAGGAAATTAACACTTTTATTTTTTTGTTTTTTGCTTGTACCTTTTTCCTACTTTAGAAAGACCAACATACATCTCTGTTCTTTCAACAGCATCTAATATATTTGCCTTTCTCTTAAATCATATTTATATTCCATGTTCAGTTACATTTGCTTTGGAAACATGAAGTGCTGATGAATACGCTACTAGTAAATTTGTTCTAGCAAGGAGAAAATTTGACAAATTTTTTAGCGATTTCTTCAAGCCACTCTAATGAGGGTGATTTGTAATTGGACAAAAGTTGTTTTGTTTTGAAACACTGCGTTGTGTTTAATCTTTGGTCAAGGGAGTTAATGATGAACATTTCTAAAACAGTGAGGAAACCACAGAGTTATTTATTACAGATGAACAGGCTGACCAGTATTGCACAAAGCCCTATTTGAGACAAACACACGGACACAGCTAAAACATTGGTAAACAACATGAACACTGTTTTTTTTTCCTGCTTACCATTTACACAAAATTAAACAGCTTGTATAAATTCCTCACTACAACAACGTGAATCCCTTTGATATGACAATAAATGGGTGCTGTAAAGCTAAGCATGTGAAGACAGATGTCTGGAGCATTATAGCCTGATAAGAAACTTAGTAAATCAACTGATGTGTGCTGCTAATTTGACCTTTTGATTTTAGAATATATTTTACAGCACAGTTGAGCTAGAAACCAGTATGTGGAATGTTTTCGGTCCAGACTATGAATCAATAATGGCAGCATACTGGAACTGCATGGAACTTCAAACAAGGAATGAATGTTATACTGTATAAAGAAAGAATGAGGTACAATATAGAAAAAAAACTGATAATATATATATATATATATATATATATATATATATAGGAAGCCCTAAAAAAGAACAGATTTATTCTAATTTAATTTGGCTATTACTCAAAGTCCACAAGTAAAATATAAATTCCTTTAGAAATGAAAAGGAATATGCATAGAGATACATCAGTTGAACAAAATGTAAAGTTTGTTCTGGTATGTATCTATATATTATTTATTTATAAAGAACATTTTGGGAATGTAGAAAATTATTAGAAATCAAAGAAAATATAACAAACCCATTGTTGTTTACCAAAGAGGTCAGTGGAAAGAATTTGACCTCAGCTAAAAGAGCACAGTATGATGAAAACTGCATGAGCTGCGAGTAAGTGATGTTACATCCTACGAAGTAAAGACCTGTTTCTTAGCAACCCAAAGTGTTTATAGTCAAAGTGGACTGAGTGTTTACAGATGTCAGAGAAGCTGTGGGGTCTTTCGTGTGCCAACTGCTCCCATACAACATTTCTAGACTGATTTTGTAAATCAGTTGGTGAAAGTTTAGGAAGACAGAAAAGTCCTGCCATTGTTAGTACCTTAACTTCCCAACCAATCAAAATGCAGAAAGTAATACATTTTGTGGTTGGATATAGGCCAGGCAAGAAATCTGTTACGACTTGTGACAATGCCAAGTAAAATAACTGACATCTGTCAATCTAGAAAGTGTTACAAAGCTATTTTTAAGGCTTTGGGCCGCCAGAGGACCACATTGAGAACCATTATCCAAAGAAAAGAAAAGAGGTGAACCTTCCCCAAAGTGGCTGCCCAAAATTACTTCAAGGGTGCATCAATTACTCATCCAGAAGGTGTCTCAAATGAAAATAGTTTTTTTTTTCAGTTTTTTTTTTTTTTTTTTTTTCTGGAGTGGCACATTCAAAGGCAAAATTTAAATGGATCTGAGAAGTTGTGGCTTGGGCCTAATACACCCTATAGGCTCTCAACCCTAAAATAAGAAAAAGGCTAAATGTATCCACATTGAAGTAGATAACTCTAGTCCAGTTATCACAAATAGTTAGGAGTAATACAGGATACAACCAGTACAACCAGTTTGTTTGGGTAATGCTACTTTTTTTTTCTTTTATTACACAGGGTCAGTTGTTCTTTGTCGTTTCTTTCCATGAAAGGTAATCATTATCTGTAATCTGTTGTTTTTTTCTATTTACTCACTGTATTTTTGTTTTACATTAACATTATTTAATGATCTGGAACATTTAAATATGTCAAAAAGCAAAACGCGTTTGAAATCTTTAACAAGGCAAAAACTTTCTTGCTGTACAACAGCATATAAACAGCAGTATTCATCGGGCAGTAACCTTGCTTTTTTGTGTATTTGTGTTCGTTTCCTTCTTTTCTTAACCCCTATACATTAAAAAATATTACTTCCAAGATGCAACATTTTTGTTTAATGGAGTCTGTGTGGTTTAAAGTCTCATGATAAAATTAAACAGGCAGATTATGAAAGGTCTGCTGTTTCGAATCAGCTTTTCCTTTTCCTTCACAAACTGACAACTGATCTTCGAGGGAATCCTACCTGCAAAAAGCAGGGAAAGCTTTGTTTTCCCAATAAATCATAATGTAGATTCTTTTTTAGGGACAGGAGTAGAAGTTCACATTTTAGCTGTTCTGTGATCCTAAACATACAACCATAGTGATAATAAGGTGGTTTAAACCAATATGTATATCTCACAGAGGGGCCCAGTAAATGTCCAGACCTAAATCTCAGAAAGAATTTGTGGCAAGACCTGAAGATTATTGTTCATCAATCTTATTGAAATTAAGACAGGTTTGAAAAAAGAGATTCACAAAATCTGTAGCACCAAATAGTTTGTTTTACAAAATATTGTCTCAGGTGGACAGAGTACCCCTTTCCGATATTTATGAAACTTTGTTCAAGCATTATTTACCCTACACTTGTTCAACTTTTTGTTTGTTTCTCAGATGAAATCTTAATAAAATACATTTGTCATAGTGCTGGAAAGAAACATGATAAAATGAGAAGAAATTCAAGCACACCATTTTTTTGAAAGCACTATATTTTAGTGCAAACACTACATGCTTTTGAACAATTTAAATGTTATAGCTTGCCATATAATTTGGTGATTCAACCGACATGACACTTATGGATTCTGAATCTGTAATGCATTTTCTTGTTCCAGTTTGTTTGAATGATTTCACTGGTTTCTGAAGTTTGAATTTTCTGCCTGGTACTGTCTACACAGCTGCGCATCAATATGATCTAAAACATGGTCAAAACATATTTATTATGACTTGTCCATGACTCCCTGTTTAAAAATATAGTGCACCAATTATAGCCTTTCAGACATCATCTTGTAAAACAAGAATTAACTATTCTAAAACAAGACCGGTGCAGTTTTATTATCAGATTTATAGCCTCTGTGCATGTCTGAGGAATATTGCAGGCTCGTGGTCTTTACACAGCGAAGTATGGAGAAAAAAAAAGTAATCACAACCAGGGTGTAAAACTATGACAAATTGAAGGGCTTGTGTTTTGGGATTTTTTGTGGTGGAAAATCCTTTAGGCCAAAAAGAAATGTGAATGGTCACAACTCAAAATTGCAGCTTTCATTTTATTTAAAACCAATAAAGAAGAGTAAATGACTAAACCAAAAAACTGGAAAAATGTGTTGGCAGAACAATAAGTTAAACACAAGAGCGAAAAATACAAATTTGTTTTAAAGAAAATGTTTACAGATACATGAAATGCAAATGGTCTGTGACAAGTTATGCTAAAGCCATCCCAATGAAAAATATGTACAAGGTCAAAGACCAAAGGTGGCGGTGTTAAAAGTTTTCATATAATTTAAAAGAAATTACACGCAAAGACCCTAAAAACAAAGGACTAACTACTGCAAAAGTCACTGTTATTTTTTATTTATTTTAAAAAGTCTTGTTAGAATTTTTTTCTAAAGCTAAGAACATCATTCTTCTCCACCCAGTTTACTTTACTACTCATGATAAGACAAGGCCGATGGTTACAAAATTATGTTTCATTCTTCTTCTAGGAAAATAAGTTACATATCTAATTTCAACCCCTCCTGACACTTTCCCCCGTCTCTTGAGAGGATATGCAGACATATATTTTATTTGTCTTATGAACTTGGCTTAAATCAAACTCATGAATTCTTGGTAAGAAGGCAGCAAAACTGATGTAAATGTCCAATTTCTGTCTTTTTTTCCCCTTTCAAGGAGAAAGTAATAGTGGGTTTTACTCCCACATGTTACAGGCAGTGAAGTTCCAGTTTACATGACTTTAACTTTTATTTGAAGCTGTTTTCCATGGCTTTGTCTCTGGTCTCAAATGCACAAAGTCATATTTAAAAACTGTCAGGAGAAATATTGAGGCTACAGCCTGAGGAGGTTTTAAAAACACCCAGGGAGTTTTTGTTTTTATGGACAGAAATGATCAGAACAATACCTAAAATTCCTCTCTCAGTCAGGTGCAAAAGTTGTAAAATTTCCGTAGAAAGCCTCTGCTCCAAATGGCCTGATTCCAAGCATTAGGAAAAAGAGTTCATTTAGCATAAAACTGAGATTTCTTGTAATTTTCTAATCAAAAATTGGTGTTGCCAGAAATATCAATACAAGTTGTTTATCAACTAATTTAAATGCTGCCTGCATGGACAGGCCGAATGTGTTCAGGAAAATAACTTTATAATAAGGCAAGACAATGATTGATAATAGACAGGGGTTTTTTTTTTCAAAAGATTTGATGGGATTTGCATAGTGGTGGTGGTATCATGTGTGACAGAATGTGGGTCCTAACAGGACAATGATCCGAATCACCAATCAAAACTGGTTTACAGATTCAACAGACTGACCTAAGGCTCTAGAAAAGCCATTACCTAAACTATTCTGTGGGCTATGCTTTAAAGACAAGGTTATGATTAGGAATGGGAAACATTTTTTTTTCATTGAGCTTTACCCATTTTGCCAAGAACAGGAGTTGAACATGAAATGTATTCTATTCTATTTTAGGGTTTTTCAAACATTTTTACCAGAGGTGAAAATAAGTGTGCAGGGCAATGTAGTTCTTTCTGCATACAGTCTTTTACTAAAAAATGCATTCCTCTAAATCTGCTCACCAAGATTGTGAATGAGATTATTGATACACCATGAGAGAGCTGTTGTCATGTAAGCTAATGAGAGAAAACATGGCTGTGTATCCAACACTAAAAAGCTTAAAGCTGAATTTGCCAGTAAGTTAGAAACAGCATGAGAACAATATTTACCTGTAGCATGGTAAATTATATTTTAACCCCTTTTACCAAAACTTAAACCATAGATCACTGCATGTTACACAGATCTGCAAAATGCATATTGGTGTTAGAATAGAAAAAAGTGTTTAATGTAATCAGTTTTAATTTTTGTCTCATTTTAATAATGTGCACTTGTGATTTTTTTAAATGATATGAAATATTAAGCTACTATCTGTGATCTGATAGCACATATGACCTCTGTTGTCTTAGTATGAGCGTAGGTGATATTGCTTTATTGGATAAACACAATGCAATGTAAAGTGAATAATGGTGCATTTCGAATTAATGATTGTTGGAAATTCATCAGTTCCAGGCCTCCACTTGTCATCATATTTCAATACGCACAGCATTTATCAAACTTGTCAAAGTGAGAATACTGATCTGGGATCACAGAAATTTGACACCACTGTTTACACCAAAGAAGGCAAAACTGATCCAATATCAGCAGTCCTACTCGACAGAGTCTGATAAGTGCTGGCTTGGTTGCTCAGTATCCTCAATCTACTATGTTTTCGTTTTCCATTGTTGTTACAAAAATAAGCTAGTCTCTTCGTCCTAGACCAGCTCCACCTTGGAGTTGGGGTACACAGCGACAACATCGTAGCCCTCAGGTGGCTGGACGCGAGCCATGGCATGAGTCTCGCAATACAAATTGTCCTCAATAAAGAAGTAGCCTTTCTGCTTTAGGTTGATGTTGCAGTCATCACACACGAAGCAGTCTGGATGGTAGAGTTTGTCCCTGGCCTTTACGATTGTGCCACTGTGAAAAAGTCAAAGGAAACACAAGATGTTAGTATTTTCTTTTCTTTCTGGAAATGTTACAACGAGGCTGTGAGATGCTTTCCAAAATTATTAAAAAGACTAGGCAAAAGCATTAAACGATCTGAGGGAACTTCTAACAAGGACTCGTTTTGTTCTAAATGGTATAACAATCTTTTGTATAACTAGGATAAACAGAAATGCAACAACGTAAGGAAAATATCTAGGTTTGTTAAACATCTATCAAAATCGTATAAAAGTATTTGTTATGGCTTGATGAAACAAAATCATTTTTTGGAAAAAAATTCAGAAAAAAGTTTTGCGGTAAAACCCTAAGAATCACCAAAGGATTACCATGCCCACTGTCAAGATTAGTGGTGATAGCAGCATGCTTTCCTGATACTTTTGGAAGTAGATTTTTATTAAGCTGGATAAAATTGGGAATGGTTTCAAATATCAGTTAGTTTTGACCCTACACTCTCAAAAATAGGGGTACCAATTTGTACCTAAAGGGTACAGATTCTTGTCGCTGGAGGTGTTCCTTTTTGAGATACATTTTTGTACCTTATGAAGTTGTACCATTTGAAGTACAATCATCAACCTCTTAAGACATAAATGTACCTTTAAACTGTAATACAAAAATGTTCCCTTGAAAAGGGTACAATAGGGTACTTATAGAATTCTGAATTCTGCTCTCTGAGCAGCTGCCCCTCCCTCTCCTAGAAATTGAGTGTTCAACGAGTGATACCACTGGTTGAAAGTTGAGTCCCAGAGGCGTCTGCACCGCCCCTGCAGGCAGAGCGGCGTACCTCTGCTAGAGTTCAAACACACCCTCCTCGTTCTCACAGCTCATGGCTGCTTCGGTTTTTTGCATCTTAAAACACTTTTTTTTGTTGGATTTTTTTACTTTCTCTTTGAAAACGCCTGTTTGGCTGCATGGATTACAGTTTTATTCTACATTCCCAAAGAATAGCAGCTGGATCAAAGAACAAAGACACCTGATGGACAATGAAGTAAGCAACTACATGCTAATGCGTGTTAGCCATTTATCAAGCTGCTTATGTAATCTTATAACAGCATTGTGCGGTTAATTAATTGATCTGTGGCATCTCAGAACAATCTGTTCAGTAAACTGGTGCAAACAACATGCACCACTTTTTTATATACTGGGCTGGAAAGATTTGCTTAATGGACTCAGCTAGTTGTTTTCAGCTCTGTCTAAAGCCTGGAGATTTAGCAACTGAAATAGGCTTTATTGACTCCGTTTTTGTATAAAAAAAATAAAATAAATGTAACGTCTGAGCCCTTGTTATAACTTTGTTTCATTGTTTGCTTTTCAAATTCACTGTCAGAATACTGTTTGAGATGAAGCTCAGCATTGTTTCTCTCAGACCGAGCTTCTGTGGCTCTGCATGGAAGAGGAGCGGAGTGCGTGGAGGTGGGGGTGGGGGGTTGGTGCAGGAAGCGGGATTATAGATAAATGACCCGTTTTACTTCATGGTCCAACATTAACTACAGGATACAAGTTAAATGTTAGGACAAATTAAGAGCATGAAGCAAGGGGTGGGACTTTTTATTTTGGAATAACGCCCTGTTGAGGAGCGCTCCCACAATCGTATATCCTGCCTTTAATACTCTATAACACCAACGGCAACATTTTATCATATATATGTCAAGCCCAGAAGTTGAAAGCTGGAAAAAAGCATGATATAGTCCCTTTAAAAGAAACAAATACTTTAATACTGTCCGATCGTATAAGTAAAGAGGTTGTCACATGGAATGGTAGTGAGAGCAGCATTAATTGTGTTCTCTACTTCAGCAACACACATTATACAAAATTCACATACATTCATTTTATTTTTGTTCTTATTCAAGTGTTGGTCTTTTTTGAATGTTTGTACAAAGTACTGCATTTCCCAATGTTGTACAACTGCTCAACATTTGGCAATAAACCCTTTCTGATTCTGACACAGATATATATTGTAATTCAGGTACACATACATATATTTACATACACACAAGTCAGGTAAGAAAATATGTATGGCAAATTCTTTAAACAGTCACGTCACAGAATACCTCAAGGACACAAACAGTCTTTCATCAACTCATTAGGTATCTAGATCTTAAAAGTCTGATTCAGTTTCTGGATTTAACAGAATCTAGTCTTTGGCAACTGTGACTTGGTAAGCATGGAAATGACTGTCATAAGAACAAGAAAGTAACAGTTTCCCACACAAAACCTAACAAAAATCAAGGTTCAGAATGCACTTGATTTTGAAGAGTAAAGCTAACGCTTCAGTGTGTACATGGCCTACTACAAAAATCCTCAAGAGCTTATTTGACATTGCTGACAGTTATAGCAGACACGCTGGTGCACTTTATCCTGAAACTGCACATCTTTCAAACGTTTGTACAATTCTAGAGCATTCTGTAAATCACCTGGCAGAGATGAAAACGTTACAGGAACACTTTTGCTGAGTGAATTTTCAAAGGCAACTAACAACCTATCTGAAAAGAACTCCCAGCACTATTTAATCTGATGATGATTGGGCCAAGGCTTGCAGGTGCAGGTTGAAAAGATACATATTTGTACTTTATCGCAGTTTGAACATTTAAAGGGGCACTTCTGGCCTCTTAAAGACCAATATTGTAATTTTGAGGGAACATTTGAAAAAATATCCTTATAGGTACAAAAATGTTCTTGTCTCATACCTCTATTGCTGAGAGCGTAAACCTTCAGGTCTCCGCTGAAAAGCTGAAGGCCAAGATGGTTTTCAATATTTAGCGTCATTGTGAGTTCAAGCATGTACCAGAATACATATAAAACTAATTACATGATAGGTAAAATTAGGCTTTGGATTGGCCCAGTCAGAGTTAAAAACAATTTTTTCTTTTTTCTTTTTTTTTCTTTTACGTGTCCTGTCTAGCAGTATGCTACTCAGAATTGGTGTCTGATTACCAAGTACAAGCCCAACAGTTTTACTGTCCCGAGCAGAGTATTACAGCTTCGCTGTAGTACGCCACTTGATGTATATGTATTAAAAAATCTTTATTAGTGATTACTGTGGGTTCAATTTCCTGACGTCATGGACACTAAACCGAGACAAGAAGGGAGAAAGGAAGAAGGTGAAGAAAAGAAACCGGACCAGCAGAGGCGCGAACCGACGACACAAGACAGGCAGGAAAACAATAGGGGTGTAACGGTACACACAAGTCACGGTTCGGTACATACCTCGGTATGGAGTTCACGGTTCGGTACGGGTTCGGTACAACAGGGAAAAAGTAAATAAAATAAAAAATCACGTGTGAAAGTTAGCTTTTTTAATTTATTTTTAACAGACACCAATTGAGTGCAAAGTAGAATCCATCTCCTTTTACAGAAGTAAAAATAAATAAAACAAAACATAACAAATGTATTTGGAGGGTTATTCTCAAAAGATTGACTGAGGTAGTCAGGTTGCACTTTGGTAACAATTATAATGAAGGAACATTTTTAGTTTTGTATTATGCTGACAAGCTGATAAGCTGTATTAAAGCTAAATGTAAACTATAATGGCACAAGTCAAACAAAAAATTAGCTAAATGTAAATTTTTTTCTCCGCGCACCAGTGACAGATATGTCGGGGTGATGCCGTCTTATGTGCGTAAGCATGTTTGAGGTGTTGCCAGCGACGTACCGCACCTCCGTGAAACATCGCCGGCAGACAGTCTTTGTCCGGTCCTCCACTCGCATGCCGTCACCATTATATTGTACGGGGAAGCCAAAGTGCTCCCATACAGCGGATTTAAATGAAGCCGGCGGCTCCTCCAACTCTAAACTGTCCATCACTTTCCCTCTTTTCTTACTTTTTCTTCTTCTGCAATTTCTCCTTCTTTCTGTGTCTGGCAGTGTTCGGCTCAGTACTGCCACCTGCCGCCAAGTGAGGACACGACTTTTTTTTTAACTCACTCGTTACACCCCTAGAAAACAAAGAACACAAGAAAACATCCCAGTCCTCAACCTCTGCCGGACGGCAGAGAAACAGTAATACAAAACAAAAACAACAAACTGTACAGAACCAAACCAATAGTTCGGATCTAGTAGAATAAACTAAGAATTACACATTCACTACACACAAGCATGGATTAATGAACATAATACAAATGTTTCTGGTAAGCTCCTGTGAACAACTAACTAATGATGATAACCTCAGCTTAAGATATGTCCGTCCACACCAATGTCCCCACACCTATGTGTGTGCGAGCATGCAGGTCTGAATAAGGTTTCCCCATGCAAGTGATTGATAGCTGGTGTATGGAACCGTCAATCCGTCCTACAGGAATCGACACAGACATGGAGGAGGCAAGATGCATTCAGGGTCCCACAGAGTAGAGAGGCCACAGGCGGATCAGCGCAGGGTCGATCACCCACCTAGAGAGGAACAGATGGAAGCCCCATGGGAACACCAAGCAGCCACAATGCTGGGGCCCCGAGAGATCGCAGGGACGAGTCCACGGGCTCCGCCGGAAACCGGCTACGCCAGGGCGGGCCCGGATCAGGACCCGGAGGCCACGGGGACCAGGGGCACCCCGCCCACCAGCGGGGCCCCAACCAGGGACCAGCCGCCGCCGCAGGCAAGGGGGATCCGCAGCCAACCGACGGACAACACACGCCGCCGCCACCCCAGACCAATACCAATCGGCAACAACCTGGCCCGCCCCCACACAACCACACGCCAGGGAGCCACAGCAAGAGCCACAGCGGATGTACGCCCTCCCCAGGCCGCGCCCAGCCGGCACCTGGACATCCTGATCTTCCTGGGTCCAGATCCCGCCCCACGCAGGGCGCCAAGATCAGGGGCCCAGCCAATGCCGGACAGCCCCCCCCAGATGAACCGACCAGCCAGCAGAAGTCCTGGAACCGGCAGGAGGCCTGGGCGCCAGGCACGGTCCCCACCGATCCACCGGACGGCACCAACCTACTCTACAACCCCGGCACCCCCATAAGAGGTGCCCCAGTAAATCCAAGGAGGACGTCGGCCCGAAACAGCGGCCGCCCGACAAACCGGACCACCCAGGACCCGCCAGACATTCACCAGGACCGAGCCGGGCCGCAACCAGGAACCCGGGCATCGAGAGCCATTATCAAAACCAAATTTGACAGACAAAACTTAAGATGTTAGATGAAATCAAAAGTCTTCAATTAAAGGTATGCATACTTATGTAACCATCTTAATGCATTTTCTATAGACAGTTGTGTTTATTTTTCGGTTGAACTGTGCAATATTTCAAAGTTACGTCATATGTGGAAACAGTTTCAAAATGATTTATCATGGTTCATTTTTTCAGGGGTGTGTATGTTTTTGAGAGCCTCTGTGTCTATGGGTGTGTGCTCATGTTTTGATAATTATGTACTTAAGCTGAAAATAAATTCATTTTAGGTTTTAACCACCATGAGTCTCATTGTGTCGCAACTACACATTTGTTTTTTTTATTTCAGAATATTACCAGGTTGGATTTTTTAATATATGAAACTGCATAATTGTGGAGTACTGCGGTCCATCTGCAACCAACAAAGATTTTAATAGGTTTCTGAGTTGCTTCAGGGAGGTGACATCATCACAGGGACTAAGAATCAACACTTTAAAAGGTAATAGGTTATGATAAACTGTCTGAGTGACACAGTTGTGTATTTAACAAATGTCTATGCAAATCAGTAATTATCGTCTGTTGCAGCCATTTATAAACGTGCAAATTTGAATATATATATCTCCCCACCTTAATCAGGGAAGTTATCAAAGGATACAAATATTGCTGTAATGCCTGAAAACTACATCCTCCATTTCCTTTGCCTAGAAAGCCACAGCTTGGATATAGGGATTGCAATAAACCCAACTTGAGGGAACTCTAGTTACAAGTTGAAAAATAGAGGAATTTACTATTTATTGTATTCAACAAAGGGACAAACTCCTATTATGCAAACAGGCTCATAAGCATGGGTTTCTGTGCATTGTATTTCTAATGCTAGTTGTTTAAAAGAAATGTAATTTGAGCTCTAAATTTGGATTTCCTGAAAAAGGAACTTTAGAGCTTAGATGGAACATAGCCAAACACACTTCTGGTAGCAAACTGCTAACAAGAACACCACAGTGCCCAAATTGTTTATGTACTCTTCTAAATATAACTTCTGACAGAGACATTAAAAAGGTATTGTGCTACTGTGCATGGACAGAGCTTTGTGTTGAAGAAAAGATACACAGCTTTAGGTAAAAGATGCTCTAGCACTGCCTTTGTACACATCAGATTTTAAGGATAAACTGAAAAATCCTGTGGCAAGAGCTTTCCATTTTAGAGGTGTTATACATAATCCACAAAGGTGCCACTACAACTATAAATAATGTAACTGCTAAATAAAGCTGTAGTAGTTATCCAATATTGATGTTACTAAATCTCATGCTAATTTAGGCAGAAACTCTGCACTCATGAATATGTAGTCAACTTAATCCACCAAATGCTTGACACATCTCCAAAATGGAAACTCATGTAGTCATATTTATTTTAAAAGTTCATTACAGTACATTACATGTGTTAGTTTCTGTAAAATTAAATAATAATGAAACTGAGCATGTAGAAAATATAACATTCTTAGGAATCCAACTAAATGAATACCTCAGTTTTAAAAACCATATTGTTTATTTGTTAAATCGGTTTTTTAAATATGTTGGTCTGTTTTGTAAATTGAAAGTAAACTGAAGGCTCTCCTAATCCTCTACCACTCTCTTTTTGAATCGCACATATCTTACTGCAATATTGTCTGGAGTAACACCAATCCAAGTTACTTGGATAAGTTAGCTGTTTTGCAAAAAAAAAACCTCATACTTCACTAACTTAGCTAACTTTAACACAGCAACTGATCAGCTTTCTATTGCAATACTCTTTTGACACTTGCTGAATATAATATCTTTCATAATGCTTGCTTTATATA
Organism: Apricaphanius iberus; assembly: GCA_028564705.1. Taxonomy (NCBI): domain Eukaryota; kingdom Metazoa; phylum Chordata; class Actinopteri; order Cyprinodontiformes; family Aphaniidae; genus Apricaphanius; species Apricaphanius iberus. The sequence continues at coordinate 734,403 of JAPXFQ010001349.1, forward strand.
TAAGATTGTCCATAACTTACACCCTGTGTGGTACAAACTTATTACATTTACAACTTCTAATCACTGTCATTATACTAGAAATAGAGATCTACTGCAAGGGAAATATCACAGATTGAAATGCACACGTTTCAGCGTGGCATGTAAAAGGTTCCACAGATCTGGAACAACATTGATAACAGTTTACAATCACAAAAACCACTTAGATTATTCAATAGTTATCTCAAAGACAATTTACTGCAGAATTATGCATAACTATTCTTTAGAATACTGATAGTTCTACAAGAAGCAGACTAAACCTTGATTATCCTTCTCACATTATATTGTGACACATCAGTATATAACATTACAGTTTTAGACCAAGATGATAAAGTAATCACTAGGTAATGAAAATGGGACACATTATAAATGTGACATGGCTAATGCTTTCCAAAATTCACTTAATTCCCTCAATTTTAGACACACATAAAACATGTTTTAAATAAGCCAAGATTAGAAACACCGTGACAGCAATCTAATTTTTTCATTCTCAGGACAGCAGCACAGTGATCATCAATTTGGAGTGCTGGTTCTTTTTTAACCACAATGGAACTACACATGGCTGGCCTTAATAAACTCTTGTCACAAAGCTCTACACATGCTCCAAAAGCTGTAAAATGCTCAGAGGTCCTAACAGGCTTTTCCTGTCTGAAAGTCCCCACAATGTTTTCTTGTCAACCAGTAATGTAACCTCATGACATCATCTACCTCTGGCAGCTTTTATTGGGGGGGGGGGGATTATCCAGTGGTTACTTTGGCGAACAGACTGTGTATCAGTGGAAGTTTTTGTATCTACATGTACCCATGCAGCTATGTGGTATCATGTGCATGCGAAAGGGTGTGGAGCGTGGTTTTGATTGATCATTAAAATAAGCTCTCTGAGAAATGATGGCCTGTTGGTACAGGTCGAATGGTGTGAGTTAACCTCTCTGATTCCTGCCAGAGTATACCTTGACTCACCTCGCAAAGTTTGGGTCTTGAAACTTTATGACCACAGGCGACGTGACAAAAAAGGGAGGAGATATGTAATTTCCAGATGCAGCTTTAACTTTTCAACAGTTAGATTCTTATATTGTGATATTCATTACAGATTTCTTTTCTCGAGTTTTTAAATATGTTGAAATGGAAAAAGTCTTAATAACACGGTATATTACCACTTCTTATTTTACGTTTTTACTACGTAAAATACTTACACTATGCCATTACAGCAGCGTGTGCACTGGGGTAGCTTCTGCAGACCAGACATAGGATTGGGAATCGGGCTTCCAAGTTTTGGTATCGGAGACCTGACTGGAGACCTTAAGCTTCTCATTCTTTCTGTTGGAGACAAACCTGTTGGAAAAAAACCCAATAATTAATAAAGTTAACTTTGTGCTGACCCAAAAATACTCAACATATCAGATATTTAACAAGCAAGCCACTATTACTATAAATAATATTTTCCCAACAAATAACATTGACACTTTATTTGTTTGTCTCTGATTTATAGTATGATCTATGAATCCTTATCTATGATAAGGATTCATAGATCATTGCTTTGGTACAACATATCATTGTATTATGGTCTTCAAAAGATATGTGGCAAATGGATTAGATAGATTAGACGAAACAATATTAATAACACTGACCACAAAACAAAAATTTTAAGTGAAAAATATTAATAATTGCAGAATTTCCACATTTTAAGTATCTGTTAACTGTAACCGATACAGATACAATACATAAGTGCAGTATCCTCCCCGATACCACCATCAGTATCAGTGGATCTCTAGTTTCTATTATACAACAGCATTGCGTTCAGTATTTTTTAAACCCCTTATCCCTCTTTATATGTTACTCATTACACTGAAGACTATTAATTAAATTAAAACCATCTTGTTGAGCTTAATGTGAATATCATGCTATGAACATCAGAAACGGTAGTAGACAAAGGTTAAAATTTCATAATAATTTAATTAATATATCTATTTCTTTTAAGATACTTTTTCGTTCTTCCAGGAGGTTATAACAATATGTTGTAGTAATAACTTAACATCTGAACATTAAATACTTTGTATTTTCTAAGATATTGTTTCACAATGACGAACAGACCAACAAACAGACCAAGGAATCCTCCAAATTACAACCTTTGGTTTACATTTTGATCTGCTTACGTGGTAAATAAATTGCAAGGAAGCCCAACAAAGTTTGTAAGGAAGCTTTTAGAAAGGGTGACAAGGTTGCATGATACAAATCTGTTTTTTTGTGACGGTTTACTGAAAGTGCATCTGTCAGGCATGGAAATGCAAGTTAGATTTTATATCATGATTTTTGTTCAAAACAAACAACTTGAAAGATAATGATGGAAGGTTAAATTGGATCGTTAAACAATGCATCCATACAATTCTTTTTCTACAACGTTAAGGCCACTGTATGTCATTTTTGTTTACTCTCCTTGGCAAGTTGAAACATGAAACCAATGACACCCTGTTGTAGACTGTGAGGGCTACTGCAAGCTTAGGCACACCACTGAGCTCCTTTTCACAATAGAATGAAAGGAAAGTGTTGAAATATAAATAAACACTCCTTGTCCTCCACTTTCTACTTTAACTTGGATTGCTGTCTTGAATTTCGCTTTTCTTCCTCTCACAGCGCGTTGTCCTCTCAATGACTTTCCTGTGTACTCTACCTAAGTTTCTGCAGCGGCATTTCCAGGTAAGAATTCATCAGTCGCCTTGGCAAAGCTGACTGATAAATAGTAAATATCCCATGCAGCAGAATCCACAACTTGATCATCAAGCCATGATGCTACAGTCACATGAGTTCTAATAACATTTATCTTCCTGGCAAGAGCAGTCAGAATAAGGTTCTTCATATTTTTGTTGAGTTCAAATCCAAATCTTGATACAATCTGTTTAGGTAATGATGCATAAGTGACAGGGGTTGATAATCATGGTAATGGTAGACCCAGGTTCCCACAGATGCTGTGTTTTATGAAGAGCTGTCAGCTTAGATCATCGGGTGTTAAGTTATGCCTGCTTAGTGAGTATGAAAGTGGCATGCTTTATGCTGGATGTTTGATCTTCTTTGGTCTTTTAAAGTGCAGTAAGGCAGATCAGAGGACTAATAGCGAAACTGAAGTATAACCCCTCTTTACTGATGATGTGGCAGTAAAAGATATTCAGGCCAACAGGACCGGTTTAACGAACCTTAATTTAAAGATCTGGATCTGGAACTGGGCATAAGCTCTGTCCTCATTAAACAGTATATATATGATTACACTATGCTGTATTCCAAGCTGTCATTAGCCATTACATGTGGCTTTAATATAACTACTACGTAACGATGAACTGCATGGGGGAAAACAAATGTGCTGCACAACTTTAGTGTGACTTTCTACCAATTAGCTTGACTAATACAGTAAATGGTTTCCAACCACACACAAGCGCAGAGAGCCCAATGAGTAAGGTCTTGTTTAGTCTTGCTTGAGTTACACATTTTAGGATGGTGAAACCGCATACAGTACCCTGATTCCAGTCCATTGTCTGACACAGAATGATGCCATCTAACATACTTTGCTTGAAACACATATCTCACTTTCTAAAACACCTACATTGTCCGTTGTGTATTTCCCCATAGTTTCGTAATATCAAAAATGCTGTAAATGCTGTAAATTTCAGACTTTTTTACACCCATAGAGCCAATCCAATTTAGTCTAAATAAAGATGTTGGATGTTACTGTAGGTCTTGGTGAGTCCAGTTGAATGACCCCAGAGACGTTTTAACCACATTTAGAAAACAATAGATGTCTCTATGAGTACATTTGTTCACCTTATATGGCTGTATCAAATCCAAATTGGTTAAAATAGTTTTTTCTTTTTATTATTACTTTAAAGTTCATTTACAAGAACATAAATCATGACTTGCTGTACATAGTGTGCTGCCTCACAGCCTTCTCTCCAACAAAGATTTTCTCTTTTTTTCTGAAATTGGTGTTTTCTGTGTAAAAGAAATGTATTGGAAACTAATGTTTTTTATTTTCATGCTTTTGGTTTGATACAATAGAAATAAGACCCAAATACCCAGACTTATGTAAGACTCAGGTACAATAAAATTCTAACTTTTCAATACCCTTTGCTTAGTTACATTTAAAGCTAAATTGATTGAACCAAAAAGGGTTCCCTTAGAAGATAATAATATAATAATCAATGTGAATTAACCACCCTCTTTTGACTCATAACCAGCTTTGTGCATGATTTCAATTATATTTTTATGACTTATGAGATCCAAGTCTTTGTGGTTTGAAGTGCTCGTTGGCATCACCCTTATTTTTAGCTCTGTTTACGATATCAGAGTCAGGACTGTGCCACTCCTAAATGTTAATACTACTTTCACTAACAGAAAATATTTGAATCTTAATCTATATATGCCAGGTGTATGAATAATCTTGGGCTTAACTATATTCCATCACTGGTTCCAATGTACTGTAATTGTGTTTCTAAACTTAGAGATATCAAAGATAGTTTTCTGCATTATTGCAATAGTAACACACAGAAACAGTTAATTCAAATGTAATTTAAATAAATGTTACAAAAACTTAATATCATTTTTTGCAAAGAGTTTTATTGCAACAAAACTCTTCTGAATGACATTTCTAGAAGACTGGTGGAATAATGGGATAGTTAATCACACATCCAGTGAGGCCTTCTACTTTCATTTTATCTTTTCATTATTTATATTTTGTGACTTTCGTGTTACATGGAAACGGTGTAAGCCCGATTTATTGAGTAACAATCTCATGTTGCCTTTAACAACCCCATTTATAGACGCAATGTTTATTATAACAGCCACTCCACCTATCTTTCTATCAAACTGGGTTAGTCTGTGGAATTTCGGGTTAACTGACGCTCTTGTTTACTTTAAATTTAATAGCACCTTAAAGCCAACATGACCTCTGCAGGAGCTTAAGCCTTGAGACAGCAACCAACTAAACAGATTTAATAGCTCAACAATGAAACATGCATTTAAAAGAATGAAGATTTGGCTTAGCGAATGTCACCTGTTAGCATAACTTGTTTGTTCTTCGAGGGGGCATTTTAAAACAACAGGAAAGACGTGTAACCTCTGTGGCTAGATTTCAGATTCGCACACAGATTTAAAGACAGGCAAGCCAACAAAGAAATACACAGCTTTTAAGAGTCTTTGTGTAAACTTGAGGCATCGTACCGTTTCAACAAGGGCTTCAAGTATCAATCAACCCTTCAGTCCCCAAGCTGAAAGACAACTGACGGCAGACAGGAGAGATGGCTATTGATCTTTAAAATCCAGCCATGTTAGATTCTCTCAGCCTCCAGTCACTTTCATCTGTTGTTAAAATTTGCCTCCTTCTTCGGCTCTTCTTTTTGTACTCCACTAAGTATTATGAGTGGGGATAAATTAAAGGAGCGGTGTGGTTTGGCTTTGCTCCGGGTCTCACAGTGGGAGCACATTGCAGTGTTTCTGGTGCTTTGAATTATCCTGTCAGGTCTCACTTTAAAAGGTATAACCTGAAATGTTGTGACAGTATCTCATTCAAAGAAAAAAACCAACAGACTCCTTTACACTAAAGCTGTGAGAGACATACTTAATACTTTTTTTTTCCCAAGTAGGAAAATCTTGGTGATATTTAGAAAAATAAGTGAACACATGCAGAATACTCCGAGAAAAACACATGAGAAAAAACATAAATGACTAATGCTTTTTGTAATTGATGTTTAAATACACTCTGGATTAAAGTCTCCAAACTACTGCCTTATAATTATCTCTCCCACTCCCTAAACTTTTGTCCAGCTTCAGTGGTAAACATGGACTGTGAAGAAAAGGTTTTAGTTCAAGGGATTAACCTTCTGCTGCTGTCAGCATCACATGACTCCTTTTCGAATGCAGGAATTCCAAGCAGTTGGACAGGAAAGCCGTATTTCTCACTTTTATTGTCTTCGGTGAAGTTGTTTTTGGAGTAAATTGCCTTACCAAAACTTCCCTCCCCAAGATTATCATCTGAGCAAGAGCTATTTTAAAGCACTTCATCTTTCCCTTTCCTTTTGTCTCTGCTTTTTTTATTGGCGCTTCTCCCCCATCCTATCTGTCTTTTAACTTGGTTGTCTGTGTTTTCTATAAAAGGAAAACTATGCCACTAAGATAGAGAAGCTTCAAACAGTCAGAGAGAGGTTGCCTGAGCAAGAATCACAAGCCACATCTGCAAAGCAGGAACTATTTATTCCCAAACGTCTTATGTTTATGTATACCACTATGGAGATGGTAAATTACTGAAAAGTGCTTAAATTGAGCAAAACTGTATTTCTCAGCCTACAATCTTCTATTAATAATGGCTTTCTAAATCTTCAGTTTATACCGATTTTGGTAAAGGTTGGGGCACTGCCAGTTGTTGCTCTTATATCAGAGAAAAACACATGAGCTATTACCTCCATCCTCAGCGTCCAGGATCTCCTGGAGGTATTTGAAGGAGCCAGACTGTTTGGGCGCAGAGACAGGCTCTTCATAGTCCTGAAGCATCTTGTACACATCTGACTGGGGGTCGAAACCATTGCGGTTCACCGGGGACTGTGGAGGAGGCTCTGGACTGAAAACCACATAAGAAGTGTGAGTCAGTAAAAGGCATATGATGAATAGGAGAAAGGTGAAGAATGACATATGTTTGACTTAGTGAAAAAAAAAGATACATCTCTACAGCATCTGGTTTTTTTACACCCAAAGGTGGATTTTGCAGATTTGCAAATAACAAACGAGACACAACCTTTGTCAAAGTAGCAGAATCCCCTTACAATATGTAAAAATTCTACTTAAACTGTTCATTCTACATTAGTTTACTGCAGTTTCCTCAAAGGATCACCCTGTTTCAGGTGCTGTGGGCACCACTCACTGCATAACCTGCTGTAAGAACAAATTAGTATAGATGTTTTTTTGATGAAACCGGTTTGAGATACACTCTAGATGCGATCCCCTATGCATTACCTCTGTTATTATCAACAGCCTCATGCCATGTCTCAGTTTGTTCATCCATCAGATTACTCCCAGACTCTACTGGTCAGATTTAAAGCTTCAAGCTTTACGGAGATAACAAGCTAGGCTGCTAACAGATGTGTGCAAACCAGACACACTTAACAGTATGTTTGTCTCCAGACTCCTATTCAGGAGCATGAGAATGTTTCTATGATGAGAAGTGAGACATGAAGCTGAGTGATGGAGGAAAAATGACAGTAACCAGATAAGGTGGAGAAGGAGATTGACAGAAGTCATATTGTGTTTTCCATTAAGTGGGGGTAGAAACCTGGGTAAGATTAACAGTCCAGTCGCTTGGAACTCTGGGAGCTTTTTTAGAGGATTTTCACTGGGGGACAGGAGACACACACGTTTATGGCCTGCTGGAGGGAACGCACAACAGCAAATGGCTTTTCCAGGCTTTCAGGGGCTATTCACCCAGGTGTGTCGAAGGACATCCTAAGTGTGTCTGTGTAAGGATCCACACATACCTACATCTGCCATGTAGGACACAGTGCAGTTCTGTTTTAAAATAAAATCATACCTTGAGCTCTTTTAACAACAGAAAGCTTGATGGATTTCAGAGACAGTCACTGGAGACGTGCTCCTATTTCCTTGTGTGGTTTTCGCACAGCGGTGGTGTGCAATGAGGCTGATCTGGGAAATCTCACGGAGAGATATTCTGAAAGCCAACAAGCCTTAACAGCTTGCACGGACAAGGTTCACTGTTTTCTGCTCTAACAGGTTACAGCAGGAAAGCAACATGGATATCTTTGTTCTTTCTATAATCCAGGTTTAATGTGGAACAAACACATTAAATAAGGGCTTTTTTTTGATGAGAGCTCTGCAGAGGAGCACAGAAATGCAAAACAAAAAAACTAAAACAGCAAAAATGAGGCACAAATTAGAAAGGGTTTAAAGACCAAAACACAAAATTGCTCACACAGCTAATTTGCTTGATCTATTGATCCTCTAAACTATTGTTCACTGTTTGTACTTATGTTATGTTAAAAACACTTTTATTTTCCTACCTGTGTGTGGCACTAAGGCTGAGACCCCCCATCTTGCCTGGCAGGGATCTGTCCCCGTTGCTGCCATTGTGAGCATAAAGCCCTGCTGGATTGTTGTACTGAGCATGACCAGTTCCATTCCCATATCCATAGCTGTGGCTGTTGTTAGGTCTGGTGTGTCCATTATTCATGTGAGTGGGTTGAGGAGCAAGAGGGGACTGTGGTTCGGAGGTGTATGAAGGTTTACGACCATAACTGCCAGACACGCTGGTGATGGGACGGAAATTCTGTGAAGAAAGAAAAAGGGCAGAAAGAAAAAGCATGTTAAAAACGATGTCTTCAATAATATAAATGTGAAAAGTAATAAGATCATACACAAGTTGAGAAAAAGTGAAAACGTTGGTTGTAGATCTTTTATTTTAAAATTTTTAAACAGAAAACTTTAAACGTTCCCCTTTAGGAAGCTCACACAGCTTTAATGACACACAGCTTTAGTTTTTTTGTGTAACTAACTGTGTGTCCATAATATTTGGGGAGTAGATTAGACAGAATGTCTACCATTTTACTGCAAAATAGACAGAAGTCAGATCTATTGGTTGCAATGTAAAAAAATAAGAACTTAGACTTTAAGAAATCCACAGAGCACCGTTTTTTGGACTCTGACATCATTTTTTTACATCAAACTAAAACCAACCACATTAACTTACTACCATCTCAAAATTATTGCCAGATTAAACAGTATCAAGTAAAAACAGGACACACAAAAGTCGTATGTGCTTTCAATTCCAGTAATTTAGATTTTTGGTATGGTTAACAGAGAAAAAAAGACAAAACATCAGTCAATCTGCTAAACTTAATCCACACGCAGCCTTGTGGGAAATGTCACACCCGTACTGAAGCAAGGTCTTGAACCCAAATACATTTTAGACTTGCTTGACAAATACAAACTATAAAGACCTCACATGTCATCAGTGACTTGCTAAGTCATTGTTCTCATAACCAGAAGTAAACAGCTGGATTCAGAGTTCAGTTTTTATGCTACTTAGCTATGGAACAAATACCATAAAAGCCGGAGATGTCCAGAAACTGTCAACTCATTTATATAGGAGTGAAAATGTTCACTGCAGTCTTCCAAAATGGGTCAAATATGAGTTTATCTATTCATTTTAATATCTTGAATATTTGTTCTATTAAATTTGCATTCTACTGTTATATTTTACTTGATGTTTGATTTTTTTCAATAACTTTTTTAATATATTTCCTGTTTTATTGTAATCTTTTTTTAATCTCTATATTTCCTTTGTAAAACACTTTAACTTACATTGTGTTGTGCCACACTAGATAAATGTGCCTTGCCTAGACACCTACATTACATAATTAGTGTTTTTGCTGGGGTCAACACCCTCTTCATGCATTTGCACAAACGTAATAGTGATATCATAGAGTCACTCGGTGTTTACTGCAGCTATCAATGCACTTAAGAGATAATGCTCACTTTGCAGCTGGGCTTGGATGTCTCAGACAGAATTTTCCAGATAAAGTTTTACTGTCAAGCTCATGCTCATGTCCTCATTTCTGACAGTGTTTCATGGCTTTGAATTTCTAAGATAGCCAGCAAGTTTTGACTAAGTAAACGAAGCTGCACATTATCACAGCTTCAAAGTAACTGAGATGGAAAAACTTGTTTACATGTTCAGTTGTATATCTGTATGAAAGACAGACTGCTGTAACTCAGAGCTAGTGGAATAAGTGTGCCTGCGCATATGAGAGCTGTGTTTTGGGCTAGTTGAAAGGGCCTTAGACACAGGTGTTGGAGTTTCACTGCCTCTGCAGCCAGAACTCCTGTTATTTCAACAAATGGATCTCCTGGATGTTCTCCTGTTCTTAGTCTTCCCCTGGACCACACACATGCATGGGTCTTCAGTAATCAAGCAATCAAAGCTCTTCAAAGTGTAGCTGGACTCCAGTGAACAGCAGCAAGTTCACGTCTTTAGTTTCACAATCTTTGGCAAGAATGAAAAAGAACTAGCATTAAGAGCAACAGCAACTATAGTAAAGTTTTAGCCATTTTGTCATGTTGCAACCACAATACATTATGTATCCATTATGTATTTTATTGAGATGTTATTTGACTAACAAAAATTAGTATGTGTGTGAAGAGGATAGAAAATCCTGAATGTTTAAAAGAAAAAAAAAGGTTTCAGAACATTTGAAATGTGTCTTGCGACTTTTGCCTTGTCCAGACATATCTCACAAAACAGAGACATTTTTTTACGGTTTAGCCTGTCATCCACATGTAAACTAAAATTTTGGGCACCAAAGACAAATCTTTTTTTTAAAAACTCTGGCCAAAGTGGAGATCTACGTTTTCTCCATTTTCAGTCTGTGTGTGGACGGATGAAAACAGAGGTTTAAGAGCCATAACATCACTATCCGTGACAAAAAATGCTCAAACATCTTTTGTGCGACCTGTGTTTACTCTAAAAAAAAAGCATTTATACCCTCAGAGCTGTGCTGGTATCATCAATTGTCAAAGCATGGTTTGACTGCTGCATGCTGAAGTTAGAGGATAGAAAGTTACTCTGAGTGGATAGGATTTGGGAAAACTACTGCGCCCTACATGTTTGCCACATCTACGAATGTTCTGGTTATGTGTCGATGGAATTTTTTTTTTAAGGAGCGGAGGAAAATCTTGTTTAAAAAAAAAACCTGACTACGTGTACGTGTGTATTCCGCAATTGAGACAATATGTTGTTGAAAAGACTTTGGCTGCAATTATAACTGTAAATTCGATGGAAAATGTTTCTGCCAGTTTTGTACAGCTTTAGACTTATATTTCTGCCCATTCTTTGCATTTTACCTCTACTACCGTGGTTCTCAAGTATTAGCTGCCATGATCCGCCAGAGAACTCGCGCTGATCTTAATGTTGTTTTTTTGGTTGGTTGTTTTTTTTCGGGGTTGATGGTGGTGTTGGGGGGCATCTGTGTGAGTTTTATTGCAATGGCTGGCAGGTTTAGACCGCCTGCATGGAGAGGAGGGCTGAAATCTCTGGTGAAAGCAGGCAGTTTTACAGGAGTGGTAGCTGCTAGATCACTACAGGAACATTGTTCAATTGTGTAGTCCATTTTGTTTGTTAAATTCAGTGATTCCATCTGTCTCCCCAACCCCGTGGAGTTGCTCCACTCCGTCTTTCAGCTCTTGCTGTGTGTGTAGACTTCTTCTGTTTGGCTGAGCAGGCAATCTGTTGATAAGTTTGAGCACTGCTGCCACCTACTGACTGCAAGCTTGATCACCGTTAAAGTATGAATAAAAGCCTCGGCTACCAGGAGGCACGAGGTGTAGCCGATCTGGTGCCATCTGCCTACCTCAGCGCCAGAATAGCATTGGTGTGTCACATAAAATTCAATAAAACACACACAATTTTGTAGTTTTGAAGTTTTGAAACAGTGAATGAGTTTAACAACTATGAATTACTTTAGAGAGGCAGTTTATAAAACAAAAACAGACACTAAGTTCTCCTTGCCTCACATGCTAACCCCCAACCTCACACAATGGGTAAGGATTTTCACAGTAGAGCTAAACAGGTCAAACTAGATCCTGCTTGTTATCTTTAGTGTCATTGTTTCCACGTCGCTGACCTCATGAGAATTATGTGAAACCTTGACTTGGATGTTTTTGTAAGATTATTAGTTAGCTAGAATTAAGAATTAGAATTATTTATATCATTTTATGGAAGAAAAGTGTGAAGATTCTTTGATTAAAATTCTGAAATTTGTGTTTTTTTATGAAGAGATCCACCAAAAATGTAGCATTGGCATGAATTATAATATTCTTTTCTAAGCAAATTTCAACTGCTAAACCCTTTTTTTATTGTTACCGCCTTTCTTCATTCAACAGTTTTTTAAAATAATATTTAATTTTAAGATTTAAATATTTTTTGTTTCTGGTTGCTCTCCTCGTGCACTTTTTCTTAATATATTTTAAATCTTTCTGGATCTTTCGATTTCCTGAGAATATATCCATTACTGAAGTGGAATATCTTAAAAAACAGATAGCTGTTCCTACATGTCCTTTTTAGTCTTTATTATTCATTTCTCACACTTAGACAAGCTCAAATCTCCAGATAACAATCAGAAGAATAACTGATATAATCAGGCAAGCTTAGTCATGCCTGTGCTCTTAGAAATGGGGGTGAGTAAAATCCATGAGAGTAGATTTTGTTACATGTTCCAGATGAAACTTAATAGACATTTAATTTATAATACTAATGCTTGAGGACATGAGTGAAAATGACAGGTAATCCTTTTTTAACATATACAATGACGTGTTAAAAAGAAAGTTAAAAGATGAAGAACCGATTTTTGTTTTGTAGACCAAGAGGGAAGTAACCAAAAAGAACTAAGCAAAGCTTGATTGCTCAGCCCATAGTTGACGATTTGCTAAAGATTAGATACAATTATCCTTAGAATAAAATGAATAAAGGCGGAGGATGTGCACTGATCTTCCCACTATGCCTTACAACAATGTTCTCCTGCAGAAATACAGTACATGCTTAGATATTTGCCCATTTTCAAGCAAACACACCTAACTGAAATGGGGTTACTCCATTGATTTTGACTAAAACCCAACCAAGCCCAAACTTTTGAGCCACTCTCATTATCTTTTTGTTCTTGCAGTGCTCTTTACGCTCTCACTGTGCAGGCTCGTTCCACAGATATTTTCTTAAGATGGATGGTAGATTTATAAGGCAGCACATCTGGTGCATGCCTTATAAAAATGCCAGTATGGTTACATTCAGAACCTGTAAGTGCTTTTGAGCTGTACGAACAGTACTGCAGCTTACTGTCTTTAATTTGCCTACACTGCAAGCTTATCTTCCTCATTTAATTTTTTTTTTTCATTTCGTAGAGGAGACGTAGAGGAGATGTTAAATCGGTCTTTGGTCTAAAAAAATTAATTCTAAACTTTTATTACCCCTTACAATACAGTACAAATTTCTTGTATCCTGCTTTTTTCCAGAAAAAAAGACTGACTGTTTATGAGGCCCAGCATTGTCCAATGCTCATAAATCCAGGAATTCACATGATTCCATCAGCATGCTTTTCACTAGTAACCAAGCATGGCTAATGTTTCAGGAAGACTGGCAGTGTATAAGAGTTTGTACACTTACAATAATGAAGGTAAAGGAAGAGAAGTGTGTGTTTACCTTTGACTTTGACCAGTGAGTCTTGACTCAATGTACTAAGGTTGTCTACTCAATTATGTGACAAAAATATAATGGAAAGGTTTTAGTAGACACCAGTACCTCAATCCAAAACTACAACTGGACCAGAACATGGTAGACAGACACTAGAAGAGGCTAGGAGGAGGCAAGGTGGAGGAGCTTAAATGAAAGCATATGCCTGTCAATAACCGGAGACTGAGAATTAAGCCCACTTGCTTCACCAGACACACAACTTCATGACACTGCAAAAACATCCCCCCCACGTCCTTTCCTTGCTTCCTCCTACATGGTTTAATCCGGCTAACCATTGAAAAAATTAAGCCTTTCAGATAGTGCTCTGCACTACTAACCTAACACAAACCAAGACTACGGTTCCCTGGGCTTGCCCCCCCCCCCACCCCCCACCCCCCGGATGTGTTGGACAGAAGAGCAGATAAGACCTGATAGCTAAAATTTGCTGCGAGTGTGAGATGTTTTCCCAAAATAAAACAGTAAAGCAAAAGATCACAATAGCCTACACATTTTTTTAAATAACCTAATGATGAATGAATGAATCAGCGTTCAAATTACGGGGGAGCTAAGGGGAGCTCGGATTCCCTGAAAGAGAGATGTGCTCCCCTGAAAGCCTTCCTTTGACAGAACAAGGGGGAGCTCTGAATATAGTCCAGTTTCAATTTAGTTTAGATTTTTCCCCACATGAGTCCTAATTTGTTTTAGATTAAAATTAAATCTAGATTTTTTTCCACCTTGTGTGCTAAATTTCTCACATTAAATTTTCCTAACTTCTTAAAATATGTTTCACATAATTCCTTCTGTGACCAAACCTGTGTGGCGGCGCCGTTTTGCCGCTGATATGTATTTCCTTGATAATCAAGCACATTTGGAACGACACTTCCTGGGATTAAATTGGGCACTAGTTTTACTCAGGTTATGTACAAGATGTCTAAAAGTATACTGGATCATTTCAGTTTTATACACCAAAAAATAAGCAGTGAAGAGAACAAGTGCATCCCGGACCCTGGCAGTTCATGAGTCTTGTTGAATCAGTTCATGCCTTTCCTTTAAATGGACACAAAAGCAGTGGAACGAGTGGAAAATTAGGGATACCTGGCTCTTCACTGGAAAGTTAAGAGAGTATGTATCAATGCAAAAAGTCTGCTGCTTGCCAAAATCATAACTGGTGTGCAATGGATAAATGGAGAAGTCAGCAGAGAATCACATAATAACCTAAAAACAAATTTATCTTTCAGATGTATTGCCAATTCAAAATGTCTTTAAGAAAGTCGCCAACCATGACAAAAAAAACAAAAACTAATAATGCTAAAGTGTGCATAAATCTTACCACACTGGTGCTGAAATAGAGTAAATTGTCAATCAAATCAGAGGTACATTTGTTAAAAATATTAAAGAAAGGAGTCATAAATTGGTCTTTTTGCTCCTGTGTTCCCTACTGATTTATGAATATAGCTACTGGGGTGATATTAGTTCTTTGTGTAGCAATTATTTTGTTTTTGATGGTGGTGATGATGATCAGTATAATCATAATGATCGTGTTTCTGATTTAAGCTGCTCCATGATTTTTTGTTCTTGAATGGCTGTAAGGCAGAAACTGTTGGACTGCATGTGGATCACCCGTTTTGACCATTGTGCCATAAATATATAAGTGTGTGCATGTGAATTTGGAAAAATATATTCCCTAAAAGCTTTGGGGTAATTCGAACCCTGAATGATATGTATTTATTTATGTTTTTAGCAACAACTTTACAGAACATACAGTCATGGGGAAAATTAGGTCTACCCTTGTTTCCTCCCTAAAATTTGAAAGGAAAGGAGCAGCTAGGGGCTAATGACCAGTTCACTAGATTAAGTAATCAAAAATTGGTGTGAGTACCTCGATAAAAAACAGAGTTTTGGCAGTCTTTTGGTCTGCATCATAAAGTTGTACATATACACAATATTAAGACGAGACATCCACACTGGCCTTAGAAAAGCAATTGTTGATGCCAGTTAGTCTAGGAAGGGTAAAAGGCTATTTAAAAATGATTTAAAGCCACAATTTGACAGTATATTGGTTTTAATCCCCATGAGCTTCTGCAGTGTGCTGCGTTAGCTACTCTTCCTGGCAAGAGTCTTATAGATCTTAGCATGTTAAATGTCAAAGCTTGTGACAGCACAATTAAGTACATTTAACATGCACAGTATGTGTTTTCTTCTAGGTTTACAGCAACATAATATATTATAATTATATTATTTGGCTGTCCATGCTGGCAACTTAAACTTTAAGACTAAAGTCTTCTATTGAAGAGAGAGGGTCAAAATGAGTCTAAAATGGAAACCTTTCAGTCTATACATACATTCTATTCAATTAAGTTTATTTATATAGCGCCGTTTCACAACAAATGTCATCTCACGGCACTTTACAAGAAGAGTTATTACAATACAATGTTTAATTTAGGAATTAGAGAACCACAGAAGATTGCGTTGTGACTTTTCAACAATCCCTCACACTGAGCAAGCATGAAAGTTAAATAGGTAAATATGTCTAAATATGTCTGTATTAATAAGTCCAACCAGTTGAAGTTTCTTTATCCATAAGCAAGGGAATTTTCCATGACTGTATTTACTCCACAGCGTGTTGATAGCTATGCAGGTTAAACTGATGTGGATATTTCATAGGATTAGTGGCTAATTAGTGAACACAAACACACATAAAAACAAAAGGGGGGCTGAATGATGTGATGTCAAATATGTATTATTTGAATCATTGAAGCATTTGAAACTTAAAGAATTCAAGCTCATTATGGCCCAAAGACAATTTCAAACTCCATTAAATAAATGTGCATACTTAAAGAAACTGCTTCTTTAAAAACACATACTTCAAAACAAATGCATTTTTCCATACTTTTAAAAGTATAATTCAGTTTCAGTCAGAGAAGGAATTATGACCTGCAAGCCATGCAAAGAGTTTATCCGTCAGCTCCTATTAATGTTAGCTTGGAGAATTTACGTTCAGCTGCCAACTCGTGAGCTGAGACTGGAAGCTTCAAGTGACGTGTGATCCAGATCTCTCGGCTTCCTCATTGTAAGGCCCCATTCTTTCCACAGGACCATAGTTCTTTACCACAATAGCTAACAGTATAATGATAGGTTAGCTGCAATGAATGACACTGAGGCCCTTGTGAGCCAGAAGCCCTGCTGTTTGACTTAAACACTGATGGCAGGAATTTCCCACTTACTTGAAGCTGCCACTTCATAACTTCAGTGAAGACACTTTAAAAAATAAATTACTGAAACAGTAGTATGAACATGCTGGTGCATGAAAATGTTCCAAGACAAATGCTGACAACCAGGTCATTTTTTAATGATTTTAACAGATTCCCATTATTAATAGATTCAGATTTTGTATTCAAACTGCTACTATACTGTACATTATACTGAGATGATATTAGCTAGTTAGTTAGTTAGATCGTCTGCTCTGGGAACTGGCCTGCAGTTTGCTGCTTAACACACATGCAGCTTGTTATAGAATAGAATAGAATAGAAAATAATAGAATAATTCTTTATTGTCCCACAAGGGCAAATTCCTTTCAGTATAGCCCAATCAAGAGTAAACCAACAACAACATCACAGACAGATACAGGCCTACCGTGGTTTTGCAGCCAGTGTCAAATGGCGCACCACATAACCGGTGTGAAAAAAATTACATGGGTGGGGGTTAATCAAGACTGAAATAAAAACTCAGCTTAATCTTGATTCATTATCTAGGAAGCAAGACCTAGACAATAGGAAATAAACACTCCTTAAACATTTAAGCAAATACTCAGACATTTACAGTAAGATCCAGTTGGGAGGGACAGGTTAGGCAGGGGATGGGCATCCTTAGTTGACAAAATGGAAGCACAACAAAGAGCGCACTACTAAATTGCTTGCTGAAGTTGGAGGGAGCTCAAAGGAAAATAGCCAGGATGGCGAGAGCAAAGGTGGGGTGTTTGTCTGTAGCATGTCTGTGTCCGTCAGTGTGAGTGCTATTCACAGAGGTACGGAGGGAGTGTAGGAGAATATGTTTACGTTCCTTTCACAGGAAATATCTGTATATTATAAATAGGTTTTACCTTCATAAGAGTGCCGGACAGTGCTTCTTTTTTATTTCTACACCAGGAGTATAGATCAGTCAAATAGCTCGCAGTGCACAGGAACTGGTGGGGAGGAACAGTGGTGTATTTCTTGATGTTGGTACAGAGGTAGAAAACCATGACACTTTATTTAAAATCTCCCTAAAACACTTTAGAACATACCCGATACCAGTATCTGTAGCAATGCATCCCTAAATACATCACTACTTACCTGTATCATAAATATCCAGTCAAGGAGGTTAGGGGATCTGAGTAGGAGGCACCGTAGGTGCAGGACCTTGAAGGTTTTCTAGGAATATCCAACAAGGAAGGTGTCCAGATCTCATTGGAGGAACTGTATATCCCTCCTGGACTGGGAACACCTACGGTTCACCAGGAAAGGGCTGGAGAGTGTTGCTCTGGAGCAGTGGTGGACTTACCATTTGGCAAAGGTAGGCCAATGCCTAGGGCCCGAAACACTTTAAGGGCCTCAATGAACTCTTGACAAAGATCTTTAAGATAATTTTTTCCTTCAAACTTATTCCACACTGTCATAAAAAAAATAAAAAAAATTATATATGCTGTCATACCATCAGGCTGCCATCAGCCTGCCAACAGCCGTGTTTCAGTGTTCCCTAACCCCCCTGCTAAAATGGACTGTTCAATGACTGCGCAAGTGAATGACAACAGCACCAAGTCTTTTGTGAGTGTGTGCTTTCACATTTTGGCCATCTTAAAAGATTACTCCATGCCACTGACCATCTTCAGCTACTTTCTGTGAAACTTTGTTGGTGATATTTCCTGCAGATCATTAGAGACCCTTGCCTGCTTATATCCTTCCAGCTGTTGGGAAAGGGAACAATCACTGAATGTGCATGCATAATGATCACACTCCATCAACTGATCAACCGTAAACCTTTCTCAGATCATTTAACACAGTCAGAAACAAAGTATTCTGTTTAAAATGAATTCAAAAGCCAAAAAAGAAAGAAATCTTCAAGTAAGTAGGACTGATCTATCTTTTATAAGCAGCTCACAAATATAAAGCAGAAACTTGTCCTGACTATTCTGTCGCACATCTGTGGTGCCTTCAAATAGTGTTCGAAATTGGGAGTTCAACAACATAGCACTTTTAAAACTTACAACAAAAAACCCTGAAAATAATGTAAGCCATAAACCTGGCGGTTGGCAAGCAAAATGTGGTGCATACTAAATATGTTCTATTTTTATTTTTTTTACCAAGTACTAAAGACAAACCCAAACTACATTATTTTATTGTGTTTTAACATATCGCAGATTTTTTTTCCAGACTTACACATTTTGTTTGAAAGGTCTTGGATTTCCAGTTGTAATTTGATATCTTGTCAATGTTGTTTCAGGTAACATAATATAATGACTGAAATCCGAGACCATGGTCTTGAGCCGGAAAAGGGTAGGGTGCCTTCTTCAGATCGGGGATGGGGTCCTTCCTCAGGTGGAGGAGTTTGCGTATCTGGGGGTCTTATTCACGAATGAGGGAAAATGGAGCGGAAGATCTATAGACGGATTAGTAAGGTGTCTGCAGTTATGCAGGCGCTGTACCGTCTGTCGTGGTGAAGAGAGAGCTGAGCCGAAAGGCAAAGCTCTCGATTTACTGGTCGATCTACGTTCCTACCCTGATCTATGGTCACAAACTTTGGGTGGTGACTGAAAGAACAAGATCACGGATATAGGCAGCTGAAATGAGTTTCCTCCGCAGGGTGGCTGGGTTCTCCCTTAGAGACAGGGTGAGAAGCTCTGTCATCCAGAGGCCCAGAGGAAGACCAAGGACTTGCTGGAAGGACTATGTCTCCCGGCTTGCCTGGGAGCACCTGGGACTCCCTGCTTAAGCTACTGCCCCCGCGACTCGACCCCGGATAAGCGGAAGAAGATGGATAGATGGCATAATATAATGGCCTCTTCTGAAAACAAGCTTTTTAGAGATTGTAAAACACATTTCGTGCAGATGCTGCAACTTTTTCTTCTGTGCGGCAGAACCAGCAAACTCTGTGGCACCAATGATAAAGTTAAAAACGAAAAAATCGATACATGATAAAGATGATAAAGATAGAAGTTAACATCCAGCTCTGCATTCATTTCTGTAAAAAAAATTGGCTGTGCGCTTAATTGTCATTTAAATCCGGGGGAATTGCTTAGTGTTGCAGTTCCAGCATAACCTGCATAAATCCTTCTGATTTCTTGATTTTATGTTTGTAGCCATGATTATTTAATTCTTCTTGGTAGGAAGACGTCTCCCTGTCACTAGTTGATTGTTAAAGGTTCAGTTTTGACAATATTTAGCCTGCATACATTAATATGGCATTTTTTTCTATAATGCAGGGTTAGCAATTAAATGATTAAATCTGAAAATTCTGCAAGTTACCATGTTTTCATCTTAATAATTTAGCCTTTTATTTATTCTTGTTTTAAGAATACTAAGTTTTTGTAGTCATTTTCCCAATTTGAATGCTAATACTAGGAAGGTGAATCTATTGGTATATCAGCTCAACCAATAATATTTGTATCTAGCTGTCACTACTTGCTGAACATGTCAACTTGAATTGGCTTGTTGCTGAAAGTGTGCTATACAAATGAATTTGCCTTGCCTTGTCACAAACATGGCTACCTGGCACATACTTTAAAGAAATTAATATTATTATATCTGGAAAATACATTTTTAAAACTGTTAAATGTGTTTTTCATTCAGATGCAGTTCCATACATCAAAATTCTGGACATTAGTGCCGTTTTAATGACCTGACCAGTGAAGAAATTACATAAAGGACATTTTTCTAACTTAGAACTGAAAAAGTTTCTAAACAACAGCTGGAGAGGATCCCATGTCTTTGTTCCCCTGGGGCCCCCAAACTGCTAAATCCACCACTGCTCAGGAGACTCTGGCCTTTCCTAATTGATCTGTTCCACTAACTGTTGTTTGGTAAGGGTTGAATGAATGGATGGATGGATGCATTTTTTTTTTCAAAGTATTAAATGTATCAGACCCTTTTTTAGATTGCAGTGTGATTTCATCAATATTTTTCACCCAAAATAGCAAGGTTGCTCTATTAAACCCTGAAAAATATACAGTTTCTCAAAATGGCCACTTGATGACAAACATATAAGTGGGATTTATGTTGATACAGAATAGTAAAGGCATAAAAAAGGACTGAAATCATTAATTTAAAAAGCAGCAACAGAAGAACTGTTTTGTAAAATTAACAATGAAAATAACATTGCTGATCAAAAGTCAAAAACGTAACAAAATATAATAAACCTTAATCCTGGTTGTCAAATCCATACAAGCAATTCGAGGTGGCCTGGCTATGACACCTTATCATTACCTCACCCCTACCACCCGTCTTTATCACAATAATTTCTATTTCAGTAAGTTACATACGACATCCGGTAGCCTGTGGTCACTCTTGCCAAAGTATGACGACAGTTCCTTGGGAAAAAAAAGCCCTGCATTACATACTTATACTGTTTTATGTAGGGAGTCATACTTTTGCTTGGTTGGAAGCCAAAAACGCCAGCATTTCCCCTTAAACCTTTATGAGAATCTGTGGGGCTCCCAAGGTGAAAGGAAACACCTACCAGCTTCCATGTGTCACTTCCTGCTCAGTAGCAAATTCCCATTAGTCAGACTGGAATTTCCAACTATCTAATAATATAAAACAGGATATTTTATACAAAGAATACTCCAAAAGATGCCTTCTCTTGATCTGGAACTCTTTTTGCATGCAGCCAACACAATTTTGCTACTTTAGCATAAAGTCAGAGCTTCACAAGTTAATAGTAAATCTAGGCTTTGAGCGGAAAACATTTCCTTAGACTCTAGGAAACTTAATTTTAACTGCATTGTCATGGTCTTTAGTTAATCTTTGTTCACCATCTCTACACAGGCTCTTCAGGCTCAAATCTGAACCATATAAAATTTCAAAAAGTTTGAGTTGGCCAGTGTAAGCGAGGTCAAGATGTGTAAATCATTTACAATGAGACACAGGAACAATCAGCATTGTGATCCATTCAAGCTGTATCGTAATACAGCAAAGAAAGAGACAGCTCTGGTCTTTTAAGTGACCCCGGGGAGCGGATGTTTCCTCAGTTCATGCTAAGAGGATTCCACCTGAGTTTGACACTAAAATTGCCCTGAACTGGTCGTTTCCAGCTGCTCAGGTTCACTTTATTAAATTAGATGCCAGAGAGCAGTTTTAGAGCTTGCTGAAGGAGAAAGGAAGGACTCGATGAGATGTTACAGAGATACAGAGAAAGGAAGCGGGGAGAGTCGGGAAGACGGGAGGATTTGCTACTCTCATGTTACCACCAGGCAAAGCACTCCTCTCATGCTTGTCTGTGTTTGTATAAACTGATGCTGATGGTCTGCCTCTTTGGTCTGGTATTTCCTTTAGCTTTTGCATGTTAAATCGTGAACTCATATTGTACTGACTTTGTGTCATGAGGACTGGAGGGCAGTTTTTTTTCAGGTAATGGCTAACACTCTATGCATTATCTTTGAACAAGAAATAATCAAATGAATAGGAATGCAAAATATATTGGAAATAGTTTCCAGTTTAGAGAATATTACTAACAACTATTTGATAGCATCAGCAAAAATGATGTTGATACTATTTTTCCTGTTAAGAAAAAATTAACATGCTGTGTTCATGTTTTTAAAAATCTGAATGATTATACTCACTATAGTGTACTGTTTCAAATCTGCATTGCTTATTCAAGATTCACTGAAAAAATTAGTACACACTGAAAATGGTGACCGGTATTGTATAGTATTGTATTTTCTATTGAGTATTGTTTGTTGTTCTTTAAGGAAACTACCCCCAAAAAAGATCAAAATTAAAATGAACAATTGCATGACAAACTGTGACACAACAATGATGCTTTTTTTTCCTTTTAAAACTGCAGTCCAGAGAATTTATTCATGTATCAAGCTTTCCTAAATCCTTCAAATGATAGTTTGTTTCTATACTACGCTATATAGGTAGCGATCCACTACATTGGTTATTATTCTTAATTCCCTTCTTCCTCCCATAGACCTCTATGCAATTCACACTGACCACCAAGTGTTTTTAGTCATCATAATTCAAGTTTCTGCATCGTCGGCTGTCAATCAACATTGCAAAAACCTGTGAAGATGGGGCTGCGAACACAAGCCGCTCCATATCTTCCTGTTTACAGTTGCCATTAAGGCAGAGCGCGGACTTGGAGAAGTAGGAGCAAACTTCTGCAAAGTTTGCCACCCCCCGGCTACCGATGGGTACATCAACTTCAGAAAGAAAAACTAAGAAAAGTCCAGACATTATCAGGCCAAAAAATGTCTTAGAGACTGGAATATGATTTTGGAAGAGGCCTAGTACGTAGGAAAAAAACAAAAAACAAATTTCTCACTCATATTATCCAGAATACAGCTTGAAGCTCTATCTCTAATGGGACATGCTTGATTTGGAGATGTGGGCAACCCTTTGTAATCTAAGAGTAAAGGTAGAGTCTACATTCATGATGGTATACAGACTAAAGTGACCAACCATCTTCTTTTCTCTGGAATGCTTTTCATGTGCTGTCTGGGGCATCCAGCGGGATTTTATAGATTGATGAAAAATGTCTGGGTTTTCACTGTTTTTCAAATAGGAATACATAAACTGACATAGAATACGGCACCCTTACTCTCATCTGACATCCTCCCCGATTTGCTGCCTGGTGGGCGGTTCTGATCGGTTCAGAGACAGAACCGACAGCCAACAGTGCTATGATGCACCACAATGCGTTATGCCGTGCTGCTTTGTGCCACACTGCGTTGTGCCACACTGCTGTTGCTGTTTACAATATGTCAATGCTTCAATGTAATGAACAAACATAGCCGACAAAGCTTACACGTGTGTCTGTGAGTGCCTAAAGTGGCAAAGATTCCTTAGAACAGAAGGACACAAAAGTCATCAATAAATTGACAGAGAAGGATTAAGATGAAAACTGAAGACTGGACTATGTACTTTTTTATTTGTTTTTGAGACATCTGTTTGTTACTTTTAGTATTACATTTAAAGAAAATACTTGATTTCTCAGAATATAATTTCAGACTGTTTATTTTTTGTCTAGTATGATTTAAAAAGTGAACCATTATTGATATTGGTAAAAAATATCTAGTAATATTATCTATTATTAATTATTTCCAGAGTTTATAAGGTAATTTTTGAACATGTGAAAGCTTATGTATAGTTTTTATTTTATTATTCATTCTAACCACATGGAGAATGCATTCTTTAAACATATTAAAACAGATGTTGGCCACTTCATCGTACTGAGTTGGTTTTAAAATAAAAAAGAAGCAGTCATAACCCTCTGAAAAATTCAGATTGTGTCACCCTAAAACCACAAACTCCACAATATGAAATAGGAATACGATTTTAGTTTATATGTCCATATTTAGGCTACTGCCATTATGAGTAGTAATAAAGAGTCCGTGCAAGGCTTTCTTTCCATTTGAAAAGAATGTGTCAAACGACACTATGTACAACATTTAAGTGAGTTGCTTTTATTTTCTGGTTTACCTGCCAAATACTAAAAATATCCTGGTACAATGTAGTTTCAGCCATTTCATGAACAGATGACTTCAGAGGAAAACCCCCCAGAATCAGAGTTGAAAAAACAACTGATGTAACTAAGACGTCCCCTTTAAAAATGATACTAAAAATAAACTGAAGATTTTTTAACAAAGAGCAAGGTCAGGCTTGATTCTACCACAAAACAAATGAACATCTCTCACATATGTAACACTCAGTACTCTCATTGTCTCTCTTTTCATCCTACAAGCTCCCCCCTCACAACATATGTGCGCACATGCTTACACCCAACACACACATCTCATCCTCTGTGTAGTCAGAAACAAGCAGGCATGCCAGAAATTGGGGGGGGGGGGGGTGAAAAGATCATCTGGTGGAGTTCATCATGCAGTGAATATCCTTTTGGCAGCTGATCATTTGGAGAACAATCGAGACACTATTTCAACACTGTTCCAACGAACAGTGGGACGCATTCTCTCATTTATAACAGAGTTAATGACAGTGTACATGCAGCTTGTGGATAGAGTTTTGCCTGTTTCCATAGATTCTGTTTGCTGTCAAAACAAACTGGAACCACTCAGTCACTAAGTTGTAAAGGTCACAGTTATGGCCCAGGACATGACTTACTTTCTCTTTTTGTAGATGTAAAGGGCTGTAAAAGACACTATCATTGGCAGCTTATTTTAACTCAGCTTCAGCCTGAATTAGATTTAAGACTTGATGTGTAACACAAATCAGACACCTTCTCTTTTATGGTGCCATATACTTGGCTACAGTATTTGAATGTCTTTCCAGACTAATTATTTCCATTCAACAGGGGCTAGTGTGTTATGTTAAGAATAGCTTTCAACTGAGGCCTGACCATAGTGAAACTGTGAGTTGAGAAGTTGAGGCAGATGAGTTGTGACTGCTTCTAAGTTTATGCAAATTTTTATGTTATAAAATAAAACCTTCAGGCTTTTTATATGGGATATCCAGAGAAGACAATGGTTACCTGTGTGTCAGGCTCTGTGTAAGGACTTATCTTGCCATCTTCACTGACTGTCGGCGACCACACTCTCTCTCCAGATCCTGATCTGTAAGACAATCCCCATGACAGATGTTGTTAAATAAATCTTGTTCCAATGTACACACTAGTGCTGAAGCATCTCAAAATTTCTGCTGATATGGATGGAGATTTGTCTTTTTTTGCTGACATTTATTGTATTATTATTATTATTGTATTGTATACTGTTAGTATTTTTTTCCAAGTGAGAATTGCTGAAAAGTAACAAAGAAAAAGTGAAAGTAGAACCTGCTCGTGTTCCTTCTTTTTTTGAGACCCACAATTAATATCCAGGGCAACAAATTGCATTAAGAAGATCCAGCTGCTAAGTAGAGTTACCTGTGTGACTATTGTTACTCTTGGGAAAAGTTTTGCACAACTACAGGCCCACTAAGAAATGGCTGTCCACCTGAATTGACATGCCTTTAGGAAAGTTTTAATGAGAGCAGCAGCCAAGAGGTCCATCATAGCTCTGGAGGAGCTGCAGAGATTCCCATATATTTCCACAGATATTTTGTCAAAGTGTGTCAGGAATAAAGTCATTGTTGAAAGAAAGCCATAAGACGTGCCTGTTGGAGTTCACCACAATACACAGGATAGAAGGTGCTCAGGTAAAATGAAAGAACATTTTTAGGACAACATGCAAAATGTTAAATGCAGGGGAGCATTGACCCCAACTTGAACATTAAACACTATTCCCACAGTGAAACATGGTGGTTGCTGCACAACAGTGTGAAAGAATGTATGGACACTTGTCAAAGTTACTGAGAGAAAAGATGGAATAAAAGCAGGACAGTCCTGGATAAATAAAAAAAAGGCTTGGCTAAAATCATGCAGCTGTAATTGCAACTTAAATGGTATAGAGTTAACAGTTAACAGGATTTTTTTTCTTTATTATTGGATTAATAACATTATAATTTTATTAGTAGTAGTGGCACTAGTAGTAACAGAAGTAGTAGTTTTCCCCTACGTCTTTCTAATCTTAATAAAATGCATTCAAGTTTGTGGTTTCTACATGACCAAATGGGAAAATGTTCAAGAGGTATTAATGCAAGGAGCTGTACAGGCAAGCTGATTTTTTACATTTGGCCATTGCAAACACAGGAAATTGTTAAAATGTCTTATAGTTATAGTAGTTTGGGTCACAGCCAGTATTCACGACTATTTTACAGAAGAAGCAATAATTGAACTACAGCTAAGATTGTTCTTCTGTTTGTATTGATACAAATTAACTCCATCTGAATAAACTTCCAAAAAAATCTATAACCTTCTGAATGATAGCTGGGTGAAAATACATTATTTATTACACTTCTCTATGGGCCTACTGGATACACATCAGCAGGTGCTCATATAATTCACTTCTTTCTTAAGAAAACATACTGAAGAATGCTTCAATGAAACCAAAAATGTGTCACCTTTTCCAGATAAAACACTGTAATTCACAGAGAGCTCTCTTGCAGTTCTGTTTCACTGTCAAGGTACATGTAAATGTCGCAGAGATTTAAGAGGGATTCTTTGGATTTGTGTTACCATAGTGTTGAATGTTAAGAAGGGAACTCATGCAGGTTCCTAACACCGGGCCAATATGCTTAAGAACAGCATGTGTGCGAGTGCCCACATTTTTCTCTATTCAACCCTGCTTCTATCATCAGACTGAAAAAGCCGATTAAAGGTTAGGGTGTGCACATGGTTGCTGATCCCCGCGAAGGGGTGAGGCAATGTCGACAGGGATGAGATCACTGGGTTGCAAGCTGGCACAGAATTGGTCAGGCTGAGGCAATGCTTCAGATATGAGACATGGAGGTGTTGCTATCAAGGACGCTCTTATGAGGCGCCGAGTGTCTGCTGGATGACCAGCAGCTACAGAACTGCGTAGGAAGAGCGCTGACGCTCTTGCACTAAGACCTCCCTTATTCAGCAGCAGAAAGCCTTCATTTTTTACCAAGTTTGTTTGGTTGCAGTGGTTACCACACAAAGAGCCCACTGAAAGACATGAAAGTTCAAATTCAGGCCTGCAAGCTGGACCGACATTCTAAAGTGTCAAACAAAAGCACGCTTAAGTGGAAAGTAGCAAAGAATGACCGTTTGGAACTTTAAACTGTTGGGTTCAATAAACCAGACATTACTCTGAAGATGTCTGTCTGTGTTCTTGGACTAGGAAGACAACTGATGCACAGCTGGACTTGCTCAGTTATAGAGCTTCCCTCATTCACTGAATTAAAGAATACCAAACAAAAAAGTCATTTTTTTCTAAATTTGACCTTAATGAACAGTGTTTCTTCATGATTTCACTTCTATTCCCCTAATTTCTTTAATAATTAATTAATTTAATAAAATAAGACAAATCAAACCTCAACAAAACCATTTAATGGGACATATATATATATATATATATATATATATATATATATATATATATATATATATATATATATATATGATTGTAGAAGATGTTTTTCTATTAAATGTAATTAAATCCTATTATTCTCCTTTCTTGAGTTCAAGCTGGCCTTATGCTTAGTTTTCTCTTGCACTCACACACGTATTGATTAAGACGTTTCATATGCTCTAAATGATGCCCTGGATCTAATATTTGAGGAAGAGCATAAAAATAAAACAAGCAGCTGAGAACCAACTGCATTCAAAAAAGTTGAAAGGCGAAGCTCTCGATTTACCAGTCTATCTATGTTCCTACCCACATCTAAGGTCATGAACTCTGGTTGGTGACCGAAAGAACAAGATCATAGATACAAGCGGCTGAAATGAGTTTCCTCCGTAGGGTGTCTGGGCTCTCCCTTCGACATAGGTTGAGAAGCTCGGTCATCTGGAGGGGGCTCAGAGTAGAGCCGCTGCTCCTCCACATTGAGAGGAGCCAGTTGTGGTGGCTCTTGTATCTGTCAGGATGCCTCCTGGTGAGGTGTTCCGGGCATGTCCCTCTGGGAGGAGACCCAGAGGAAGATCCAGGACACGCTGGAGGGACTATGTCTCTTGGCTGGTCTGGAACGCTTTGGTATTTGTCCAGAGGAGCTGGCCCAACTGGCTGGGGAGAAGGAAGTCTAGGTCTATCTGCTTAAGCTGCTGCCCCCACGACCCAACCCCGGATAAGCAGAAGATAATGGATGGAAGATTTATCTTTATTTAGCATGATCCATAGCTAAAAGAAAGGGTAATTTGTTATTGTCCACTTACCGTTATCGAGGCGAACTTGTCAATATACTGTGATACTGATTTTCAAATGAAAAAAAAATTGTGTTCTCTCCTGGGTGTAATATATTTCAACACCTTTTAAACAAGCATTTTAGGGCATTCTTTTACAAAAAAAATGCTTGTGGGTGATGGCAAGATCAAAAGATCTGTGATTCTGCAGATCAGCCTTTCATATACCATGAATGTTCCAATCATAACCACATAAAAGGGAATTTGAGAGGAAAGATGAGATGAAGGGAAGGAAAGCCAGCAGCTCTTTCAAGGAACAAATCTGTGAGTAAGTTAGTTTCTTTAGAAGTTTCTTTTTGTTTTGCCCCAGCAGGACTCCTTTGCTCCTTCGGTCCCATGCAGGTTTCATGCTTAATTCCTCAGCTGTGACTCACAGGTCACAGAGTCAGGGCAAGATAGAAAGGGCAAATCCCCCACCAAAGGGAACTCTAACTCCATCTCTGTTTACTATAATTCTTTCCAAATCCTTAGACCATTGTCTTGTTTTTGTTTCACTATTGAGATAACGATGAGATTTATTTTTAATATGTAGTAATACCTCATATGTTCTCATGACTAAAACCTCCTAATCCTGGATTTTTTTCCCCCACTACCACATGTTTAACCCTTATACTTATGTAAGCGAAGTATTGAGGCATTACAAAACGCTTCTGTTTATAGAACCTCCAAAATTATTCTTACCCTTTTAGCCCATTAGATTATGAATACCCAAACATCCGTTATCTATACTGTCAATCCTATCCAGGGTTGTAGGAAGAGTAGGTGCCTTCATTCAGCAATCATCAGCCAAGAGGCGGGGTACACCCTGGACAGTTTACCAGTCCATTGCAGCTAAACACAGAGACACACAGGACAAACAACCATGCAAACCCAAACCTGTACCTAAGGGCAATCTAGAGAGCCCAAATGACCTAACAGTCATATTTTTGGACTGTGGGAGGAAACTGGAGTGATACCATGGTCTGGGTGAATATTCGATCCTGTTTGGCTGGAGGGTGTACGTTAAAAAATGATAATGTACACCTAGGAAAGGCATCCTGTCAAATTGCCTGATGACAGTTCTAAATTATTGCGCTGGCTCAAATGGCAACGGAGACTCAACATTGTTTCACAGTTGACTAAGGGCAAAGTTTTGCATCATCCTCTGTACAAACACAAGCAGTAAGTCATGAACTGACCTTCTGAAATGATACTTTGCATCACGTAACGTAGGGTAAAGCCATCATCTCACTTCCCATCACTGATAAACTGTTGCGGTCGGCTGGCTGTGGCCAGGTTGCTTGGCAACTCCAGTATACGGGAGATATTAAATAATGTACTGGACTTATTTAAAAAAAAACTTGCAATTTTAACTCTAAAATATATTAAATTATTAATTGATTGAATATTTCTTTTTTTTGGAAGTGACCATGGTATAAGCGAGATAATGCCCTTTGAGGTGTCCATTCTCAGAAAAAAATAGACCGTCCTCCACTTTGCGTCGGACGGTTCATGCATCCGTGTCCTCCATTATTTTCTGATAATGGACATCTCGTTGGGCATTATCCCTTACGGAATCCCCGCATGCACCGGAAAAACATGCAAACTTCATGCATAAAGACCCCAGGCTGGAATTTGAACTCTCGACCTTTTTGTTGCTATGCAAAGCTGCTACCAACTGCATCACTGTGCAGCCCTACAGTAGTAGCAGTTTAAAAGTTCCCATTCAGAGTAAACGCCGGACGAATGGCGTGCCCTTTCCAGCCCATTAACGGCAGAGTTCCCTCCAAATCCCAGTGGCCGGAGTGGCCCCCTCTCTTTCTCCTGGGAGTGTCAAAGTTTTACTGCAACTCCACCCATTAATTAAAATACAGAGTATGACCAGGAGATGGCGCTTCTCTCACAGAATTCTCATTGACATGATGTTATTATCAGTATGCACGTACACTGAAGAAAAAGCAGAGCTGGTTGCGCAAACCATTTTGGATATAACAACACAAACTACTCACTTTTTTGTAATTAACCTGCTTCTTCTATTGTCAAAGTTTATCATAGGCTCCATAAACTTAAGTTCTCGTAACACAGGCCAAACTTTACCAAATGAGTTCTGTAAAACCTTATAACAAGTAGCCTTAAACGTCATATCTGTAAACAATTTGATTTATTTCTATGAACCTAAAGTATATCTTTTTTTTTAACCTAATGTACTTTCCTTTAATTTTGTGATAAACTGGTGTTTTTTTATGTTATTGTTGTTGGATGAAAATTTCCACAACTCAAAACAACGTAATAGCCTATTTATAATATTTATGCAATCACATGACTATTCGGCTCACCGCGGAATGTTTGCAACACCAGAATAGACATAGTTACATACTGTAGCGATGGGGAGCAAAGCTTGGTGGGGGGATGCTTGAAGATGGTAATGAGTTACACAACGCAAAAACAACGTAATAGCGTATTTATCATATTTATCAATTTATATATTTTATAATAAATCCTTAATTAAGTTGTTGTGTATATTATATATTAATTATACATTACTCAAGCAATCTGTTTTAAATGTATAAGTTTGTATTATTCTGACTAATTATTGAGAAAAGTTAAATGGATTTTTGTTTGTTTGTTTTTTCAGATTCCAAGTGAAAATGGTGCTGTTTTGGGAATCTGTAAGGGATTAAAAATAACATTGGTAGCCTATTCATTTCAAACATATGCTAATGCAGCCATTCTAAACCTTGGGGTCGCGAGATAATTCCTGGGGTCGCCAAATAATTTTGGAAAAATATAAATGAATGTAGCTCCGACTGAACTTTAGAAGGACGACAAGTGGTTGGTCTCAAACAGGCATTTTATTACTCAAAGCCAGTTACTGTCTGCCGTAACTAGGCAACACCAAAGCAACAACAACTAACCTGTCCACTCGTCTCATATCTGCCCTCATCATTCACACAGCTGAGCAAAGAAGTGTTTTTTTTTTTCTCTCCCCGATCTGCTGTCAGCAGGAGCTGTAGGAAGCAGACGCATTCACAGATAGTCTGAAATTGTAGAACGTTAACTTAAACATTAGTTTACTTAAACATTCTAAAATAAAGCGTTGTTAAATTCATATTAAATTAAATAATTTTAAACAGAGAGTTGTTTTCTGCTTCATTGTTTGTCCAAAATGCATTGTATCAACACTGCGTTTGTATGCGACTCTGATCTGTGCGGGTCAGATTCTGGTCAGTGAAGCACTCGGCGAATTGTGATGGTAGTAGTGTGTGTGTGTGTGTGTGTGTGTGTATGCAGGGTGGGGACAAAGAAAAAAAAATAAAAACAGGTGCGTTGTTGTTTTAGCCACATCTGCAGCTAGCTAATTTTGTTAGCTGGAAAAATGGAGTGATGTCTTAAAAGAAGAAGTGTTCCAGACAGTCAGCAGCAGAGGTCCCAAAATCAGCCAACAGAACCACCACCAGAGAAAAGTAGGGCGCTGGCCGGGCCAACACCGGCGGTTGATAAAGGTTCAAGGCTCCGTAAATATCAGCCCAACTTTTGAAATGTGGCTTTTTCCTGCACAACAAAAAACAATGTTGACTACCCACAATGTGTAATTTGCTCTGAGGTGTTGGCACATGAGAGCTTGAAGCCAGTACAACTTAAGAGACATTTAGAGACAAAACAAAGCATCTTATTTAATAAGCCAATTGATTTTTTTCAGCGCAGGGAGCAAGAACTAAAAATGCAAAAAAACAGTGGTGAGCTAAATGTGCCTTGTTGGATAAGTGCAGCAGATTAGTTGTGAAATGTTTACAATAACAGAATAGACATGGTTACATAGGGATGGTCACGAAAGCTTGGTGGGGGGATGCTTGGAGATGGTAATGTTCTTTAGGAGGTGTGAATGATCTGGAGTCTATGGTGTGTTGTTAAGTTGGGGGTTACATTCAGGATGATCATCAGCGAGTACAATAGGTTAGCCAGACAGTGTTGTGTGACTATTAAATCTGTGAATGTGTAAGCCCTATTTTTTAATGACATTTATATACCCTGAGTCTGATACGTCAATAAATCATTAACATTAAAATCACTGCTCCTCCCCGTGGACAAAAGAGGCATTGCAGCTGGTTTTCACTCAGGCTCCTTGGGGGCGAGGCCTCACTGAAGACGTCATAGTGGGGGATTACATTACCACCACGGACCTGTCAGGGACCTTTGACGGATCAGGCACGTACCAGTCAAGGGCCGGTCAAGGACCAATCATGGAAACATGAGAACTTTTAAACTGCTACTACTGTAGGTTGCAACAACAAACTTTATTTTTATTCAGATTTTATAAGACATACCAACACACAGTGGTGCATACTTGTAAAGAGGAATGAACAGGATACAGGTAGTATGTTTTTGTTTACAAATAGAAGTCTTGCATTCAGCCCAATTTACTCTAATCTCCCTAATCAAAATCCAGCGTAATCAATTGCCTCCAGAGGTCCACAAATTAGTAAATAGAGTTTCTATGTTTAATTTATCCTCAGAATAAAGACATCTATAGTTTGGCTGTTTGTTGGAAAACTAGCAATTATATCATATTATACATAGCATGCGTGCTACGGTCACAACATCAAGATGTGGGGAGCAGGAAAGATAAAATCCCAATACAATGTGTTACACTGCAAAAATGTTTATATGATATTGATACTTTAGACACTGAGACTGAGAAAAAGCAGAAAAGCCACTAAGTGAACCAGCTGACCTATTTCCCACTTACGCTGTGTCCACACCAAATGTCTAGCTGTTCGCGTGCACATTTGCACCTTGAAGCGTGTTCAATGTGAACTGGATGCGCTTCAAATATGGTATTTTCAAGCGCGAACTGGCCTTCAGCAGAGCTGGGGCTAGAGTGCAGTGGATTACGCGTTCGGCCTGGCCTCCGGTAGAGCTGGGACCGCTGCACTGGGGGTTTGGTGAGCTACAGATACAGTCTAGCTACGGCGGAAGGATCCATAAACAGCAGCGAGCCTCTCATAAACACCTCCTCGCCGCCTGGAGAACGTGACCTGCTTGCCCAGTTTGTGCCGGGAAGGTCCAAGCTTCGCCTGCCGACACACCAACTACATTTCAGAGCAGCTGTCCATCTGTCTGCGGTTCGTAAAAGTTTATAATATTTGAGCAGCGTGGGACGTGGTGCGGGAGCTGCTCCCAGGAAACCAGGTGAGGAGGCTGTTTCAAGACTGACTTCTAGGCCGAGAGGTGCTTTTACAGCAACAACGGCTCTTTTAAGAGCCTCCCACAAACCTCTTAAGAGCTTCATTGTCTAAATAGTTTATTTTTTTATTCCTGTCTCTGTATAGCAAACTGCTTGTGTCATGTAGCTCGGGGTGATTAGCCACGATGTTTATCAGTATTTCTCCATGTCCTGCTGAGGCTGTGACTCCATGACAGTCACAGAATCACTGAAACTCTGTCCCCTGATTGGTTGTCGCGGCGCGATTTGACGCTGGAGTTCAGATTTTTCCAACTCGAGCGGTAGATGCCATGAACGCGAATGCACAAAATGCACCACATAAAATGCAGCGCGAATTTTCCATCACATCTGTAGCGCGAATCGTTCGCACAAAGCAGGCAGAAAAGCTTTTTTGCAACACAAATCTGCTTCTGAAGTGTCGCGGGACCCCAAGTCGCGCTTCATCGCGCTTCTCCATTGAGTTTACATGTAAACCTGAAGCTCTAGTCACTCCTATCGCGTTTGGTCTGGACACACCGTTAAGGTAATTTATTATACTTTGCCAGCAAGTTTGTAGCCATGTGGATATTCAAAACAAATATGAATTACATATTTTAAACTTTAATCCCCCTGGACTCATCTGCTCCCAATAAAAAGGAAGTGACTGGAATTTAATTTGTGTTGCTTTATTTCTTATGTGTTAAAACAGTTCCAATGAAACAACCTTATGATTCTAAATACCATGGACTTTGGTTAGGAAAGTGACTCTTTAGTGCTCTTTTGTAAATGAAAGATTTTATAGTGTGATGAAAAAAAAAATGAAAAAAATCATCTAATCCAGCTCTTCAGGAGCCAAACTTTACTAAGTCCAACACTGAAAATAATGCATGTTCAGGAAATTGTCTTTTTGTTATCTGGTGCAAATGGATGTTTAAATCTTTAAACCACCAAGTACAATTTTAATGAGAACTGCAGATCGTTCATGTTTCACAATAACTTCTTAGATGACATGAACAAGACACAGTGTCACACACAGTGCGGTCATAATGACTCATTTTTCATCACATTTAACTCGCCACACACGACTCTATCTGAAGAGATTGACCAGTGGTGGAAACATGCATCCCAACCACCATCATTTGTCTCTCATGCTCCACAGCCAACAAGCTTTCCTCAACAAGCTCTGGCACAGAAGATGGGGGGGGGGGGGGGGAAGATGAAGGAAAGCAAGAAAAGAAATCAGTCAGATAGGATGTGGGTTTTGGTGGGGGAAACAGCAGCAGGGTACATGAAGGTCATGGTCAGAGAGGTTATAGAAGACCGGAATGAAGAAAGAGAAAAGAGAAAAAGCAAAGACAGACTTTCCCTTCCAGCTGATTCATGTGTGTGGATGTCTGAGGATATGCAGACAATGTGCCTGTCCACATCTTCCATCAGAACACTGAATTTAACACATGAGAAGGATCCCCCCCCCCCCCCTTTGCAATAAGACAAGGCAGGTTTTAAGACCAAGGCCATGAAGTAACAGAAAACGTGAAAGGCATGCATCAGGAGGAAAATATGATGAAAAATGGAAATATATGGTTCGTTGTTGATGTCTGATTTTTTTTTCCTGTGTTACCGTTTTTTAAATCAAAATTTCCCTTCTTCTTTTACCTTACTAGTTTTCGAAAAAGAACCAAACCAATGACATCCTAAGTAATTGACTCATCATCAACAGAAGAGACAATGGATACTTATAGACTGTTAACACTGATTTATCACAGCTAAAGTTACAGTAATACTTGGAAGATTTTTTTCCTCCTTTGCACACAGATAATTTTGAGCAGGGAGAATGAGGTTAGTATTTATTAGGGTTGTTAAGATACATCTAGATCATGAGATTTGCAGGAATAACTGTTGTTGTTTTTTTTTGCTATCACAAATAGGGTCATGGTTTCAAAAATGACAACTTGATGTCAGTGTTAATATCTATAAAAAAAAAATTAGTTCATCCAAAGCAGCTTTTAAATATTTTTGTAAGAGTGGGACGAACAATTAACCATCAGAGCAAAACAAATGGCACACACACTTTGTTGGTACTAGAGATTTCCTGTGATTCTTGAAATGTGTTTTGGAAAACTTAAAAAATGTCTAATAAAAATACACTCGACAAAGCAGTTAATCATGATGTTTTGTTGTAAGAGTATTTAAAAACCTACATTTACAACGATAAGTGCCATTACATCTTCCAGGAGGCCTCTGTATGTCTTACTTAGCTTAACCATCTAGACAGAAACCTCATGATACTGAACACTCTTAAAAAAGCTTAATAAAAGACATAGAAAAATGTGGTTTAAGAAAGCTAAATATGTGAACCCATCACAAAGAAACATTCTTAAGTTACTCAAGACTTCAAGTTCAGATGCACCCAGTGTACTGTAATTTTGGTTCCCAACAGACGTGTAGACTCATATATTTTGTCAAAGAGCTGCTGCACAAAATTACAGGTCTCCTATTTCTTGTGACTGTTCAGAGTATTTCATGACATGGCCTTTTAATAAGGGCTGAGAACTGCTGTCCTCTAAAATATAATTTTCCAGTGAGTCAGCATGGGCTCTTTCAGTAATTTCCAGTTTATTTGACTCTGGAATCAATGGTTGCAGTTAAATAATCCTCACTTACTTCTTTGGTCCACAGTTGAGGACCATTTCCAATTATCTCAGTCCCAAATGTCACATATAGGATGAACAGCACACTCATTTTCTTTATTTTACCACACAAAAGTGATAAAGATATTCTCAGGATGAATAGTACCTCCCAGCCTCAGCAGCCAAAGGACATACATTCGCAAGGTGCTCTTTCACAACTTAACAGGGGTTTAATGAGATCTTGTGGCACCAGAAAACATGGTGCTGGCATTTGACTTCCACTGGTAAAGTATTTGTATGCTACTATGAGCCCTGGTTATGAAGGTGTATAAAACTGTCACCCTGTTGTACTTTGGGACTTGTATTTGGGACTTCTGATGAGGCTGTCTGGCAATATTCAATTCCAAAAGGACTGAGGAAACTTGTGCCATTTTAAAATTATTTATTCAAAATTCTGTTTATCATTTTGGGTCCTCTGCACCAAAATCCCCCAAATTATATAGGGTACTGTGAGAATATAGCAACGGCTTCATCATTAGCTGTTAATGACGATAAAGTTAGCATCAGTTTAGGAACCTTCTGTGAACACTAAGCAAAAGACCAATGGCATATTTTTTAATGAGTCTGTACTGCATTCCATCACATTTATTTGAGAACCTAAAATAGATAGACTGCTAAGACCTGAACGGATAATAATGAACAGACATTCTTTGAAACAGAGCACAGGATGTATGCAACCTTTATCCTTATTTTTGAAAAAACTACAAGACAGAGCCTATTTAATGATGTTTTTGTATCGAGACTACCCTAGAATTTCACAAGTATAAAGTCACAGTATATGAAAACTTGGACAGGAACAGTGCTTACAGGTTCTTTAAGACATGGTGATCCAGAACCAGATAAGCTAGCTGTCTTGCCTCTTGAAAGCCAAATTTATTAATAATTATTTTTAACTTTTTTTAAAGCCTCTGGGTAAAGATATATAATTTATTTGTAATTGAAAAAGTAGTCCAACATTAATGGATTGCGTTTATATAGCGCTTTTCAAGACACTCAAAGTGCTTTATAATTCCACTATTCATTCACACTCACATTGACAGACATTGGTGGAAGTAAGCTACAATTGTAACAACAGCTGCCTCGGGGGAGACTGACAGAAGCCAGACTGCCATTTTGCGCCAGCAGCACCTCTGGCCAACACCAGTAGACGGTAGGTGAAGTGTCTTCCCCAAGGACACAACAACTGAGACAGATGGATCCAGGGCCTAAACCCTCTGATTGCAAGGCAAACTTCGAACCCCTGAGTCACAGTCACACACATTTCATTTTGTATATTTATTATGAGACATTATTTGAGTTTTGTGGAAATATATTTCCATGGAATGATGTTAGGACGTTGTGTTCTTAATATACTTTCTGTCAAGTATAACTATGTGTTATTTCTGTATGAGTTTAACTGTGTTGTGTTCCCAGAAATGTTTGTGTTGTACTTGCAGAAAGAAAGTATTTAATATTAGTTCAAAACCACAATTTTAGCCAAGAACCACCTACATGCCTTTCTCACTGAGTCTCAGTAAGTATGTTTACATGTACATCTAAATCCAATTTTGGCAATAGTCAAACACCTAATTAGAAACCAAATCTTTATCCCAATTTACATGTCACACAGAAAATTGTATTACTGATTGAAGTGTGTTTGACTCCGCGACAATATGTGGTGGCATACTTTTTATATTATCCCACAGATAATAAACAAATACTGACAGCAATGAAGCTGACAGAGTAAAAGCAGGATGCTTTATGCACTATGAGCAAAGCAACGGGCAACAACAACCCTATATTACAGCAGTCATTGCTGCTGCAATGCTGTTGTGTACTGGTGGTGTCATTTCCGGTTCTGCGCTCTGGTCAGTTTCCATGAAAAGATTGGCTAAGGCAGGCTTGGAGTAACATACGGAAATTAGATTTTCTAAATACATTATCTGGGTGCATTAGTCCAGTTGAAGGAAATCCAGTTCGGTTCGACTCCAGTTGTAACACAATGTACAA
This sequence comes from Apricaphanius iberus, assembly GCA_028564705.1. Classification (NCBI taxonomy): domain Eukaryota; kingdom Metazoa; phylum Chordata; class Actinopteri; order Cyprinodontiformes; family Aphaniidae; genus Apricaphanius; species Apricaphanius iberus. Next base: position 772,514 of record JAPXFQ010001349.1, read on the forward strand.
ATCAATTTTGCAAGTCCAACTTCAGTCGGACTAAGTCAATAATTCAGTTTTCTCTTACTGCATGTAAACTCACAGATTAATTCATGGCTCCTTCGTGTTGCTTTGTGTAGTGTTTTTCTTTCTCATATTTCCAATCTTTAATGTGTTTTGACACTCATTCCCTCTTTGTATTATCTGCAAGTATCTCTTAGGATCATTTTTAAAAACACATTTTTCAAATCAAGTCCATCTTTCTTTTTTTTCTTTTTCCTTCACTTCACCGTCTGTCCAATTAAACAAGTCAAATGTGCATGACTATCTTTTAGAGGTGCCTTGTCCTTCTTCTGTCCAGCAGCACAGGGCAGTTCACTCTGTAATTATTTAACCAACATTGTACAGAAAGGTCACATTCCAAAGGCTCTTCTTGGTCTACCTCTTGTTACATAGCCCAATATTTTGAAAGGAATATAAGGAAAAATTGTGAATAGTATGGCTATAGCTTATGCAATAATTAAAACTCTTATTTGGATCAATTACTTAGACAAGTAGTTTAAAACTTGTCAATATAGGCATAATCTCACCCTTAAATATTACAGCAAAAATCAATGCATGTACGTCTTGCTGGTTCTCTAGTTACAAGTATTACCCACATCTGGAGGTCCAAAGCTAGATGTAGTTGATGAGACAAGATGATGTGTCATATTGGGTTTACTAGGAGGTTTACTAAAATGAGATTAGATTGTAATCAATCGTTTTTGAAATACTAAATTTATTTATCTATTCATGTTTTTTTACTATTTGAGCAGCCATATCACAAACTGCATCTGAAAGTATCTGCAGACCAAGTTTGAGGAATTTATATTATAAAAGCTTCAAACTTACTTAATTATAAGGTGGTCTTAACGCCCCCCCAAAAAACAACATAATGAAAAATGCTTTTTTTTTTGTCATCACAAATATATGTATAAAATTTAATTAATCTCAAACTGTTACAAAGAAACTCTGAAGTTTATGATTATCCAACATAGGTTTGATATCTCCAGACTGCAGCTTTAACCTACTGCAAACTATTTTTCAGTTGAAGTCTGAGTTAGGCTCAGATTGACAAAATCACCAGTTTGCATTGCTCACCGCAGCATTGAGTCTGCCTACGTCAAATTTCCAATGACATGCGCATAAATACAGACTGAGGTGGAACCAAGTGATGTGGTTCTACCACATTCAACAGTGACACTGTTTACCATGACATATTAATAAAACAACTGGAGAGCTAGATCGGACTCTCTAGTAAAGTACTTGGCTGTTTGGTTCTTACCAAAATAACAAGAACTTCTGGATAAATGAAAACAGAGTTTAAGTGCCATAACGTCACTATTTGCCACAACAAATGTTTCAACATCACAGTTACAGCGTCAAAAGTCAACAGTCTTAATGCTTCGCTGCGACCACAGTAAGAAAAAAATACATTTTCTCACTCTCTCCTGACACAAAGACTCCTGTGAGTTTTTAGAATTATTAATAAGTGATTATTCCTGGTTTCAATGCTCCACTTATGTTGAACAAACTTCCTGACTACTGCAAAGCTGCTGAACCACGGGATTTCTTTTTTTTTAGTTATTTTTGAGTAAGTGATTGATAATAACTGGAATGTCATATGATTTGAAGTGTTATTTGTTGTGTCTCTAATGTGTTTTAAGCTTTAATAGTTGTTTTTATTTTATCTTCTTATAATGTAAAGCACCTTGAATTCCCTTGAGTTGAAAGTGTGATTTACAAATAAAGTTACCTTACCGTGCCCAATTTTTCAAGCAGTGACATGTTGGATTATCCGTTTTTGGCAGCAACTGTAAAATAGCTTCTCTGATCGATGCATCAGTTGTAACTTCATGTATGCTTCAATAAATTTACAATCCCTATGTGGAAAAACAACTTATTGATCCACAGCTTTAGCTCGATATTTGGTTGGAGAATTTCCATTACAAACCCGAGAGGCAGAGGTGGTAGTTGCAAATAATATAGATAAATAAAATTTGACTTTTTTTCTTTTCTAACCATTTGAATTTCTTCACATTTAATTGTGCTCATGACTGTATCAATTTCATATTGGAGCTTTCTTGGCAAACAAAGAAAAACGTTCTCTGATCCTCTAAAGAGAGAGAGCTAAAGCACCAGTTTGGCCGATGTCACTAGTAACAAAGACTCAAACCACACTATGTTCTTCATCTAAGAGGACGACGTTTATAGGTTGCCAGAATCAGTCCACACTTTCCAGTACTCCAGCAACCCAAGTAACCATCTAATAGAAATGTGGGAACCAACTGACATTTCAGCTTTTCCTTGGTTGAAACCTTCCTACCACCTTCACTCCCCTCTGTCATTAACTGTTTAGACTGATTATTTTAATTCCAGAAACATGTAGCTTCTATATTCCTCTAAAGTTCAAACCATTGAGGCATGGTAATAACACCTCTTTTAATTATAGTGTTTCTGCATTACAATTTAACAAAAATGAGATCAAGTCTATATTAAGGCAGATGAAAACACAACAAGAGAAAAAAACAAAAACAAAACACATTATCTAATGCATTGTCATAGTTCACAAAACGTCTAGAATGTTTTAAATAATATGTCCATTTGTATCATTGACAATAATTGCTCCTTCAGTAAAATGTCTTGTGTTTCTGAGATTATTAAGACAATTTTACCTAGATAAAGTCATGAGTGCCAAATGTATAACATCCCTGGGTTCAACCAAATCTTAATGTCTCTCTTTTTCCAACAGGAGAACAAATTTGTTTTCCCCTCTAACTTTTCAAAGGTTTCAGCATAAAGAGTGCAAGTTTTTCCTAGGACTTCGATTTAGAGACCTAGGGCCTGATTTATATGGTGATTTACTTAGCACATGAAGGTCAGACTGTTCCTGTTAAATCACCAGCAAGATGCACACAATTCTTTTAGTGCTTTTGCCCGTGATGAATATGCAATATGGCCGTTTCTGTCACAAGCCACACAATATTAGGAGTAGAACATTCAAATAAGGAGGCATTCAAGGCTGCAGCTTTAACAATTAAAATGGCCTGTACTTGTATAGCGCTTTGTCAAGTCAGTCATACAACAATTCTCACACACATTGGTGGCCAGCTACATTAAAGCTACAACAGCCCTTTGGAACAATGATGAAGTGCTGAACACAGACACAACTGAGCCCTCTGACCACCACCCACGCTTCCTGCCCAAAGACATAACATGTAGCAGGCGGAAATTGGAATCAAACCCATGATTTCCGGGTCAGTTAGAGTAGAGTTCAGTGGTAGAGTTCCGACAACTCTACCACTGAACTACACCCACCCTTTGTCCCACCCTTGAATAGGGTGCATCCATCGAGGAGAGAATGTTGCACGTGAAAAGTACGCATTACTTTTATTACTGACAAATGAAAAAAAATAGTTCACAAACATTCTGGCCTTATAGCTATTAACTTCCTAACAGCCCCAACTTGACATTTATATGTGGTTCTTTTCATTTTTTCTTCTTCTTGCCAAAAACACATTATGATTCCATTGCGCCTACTCCTCCTTGCTTTGGCTCTGGTGCAGTGTTTGGAAAGCAAAGGCTGACATGCATAGCAGTGGGCGCAAAGTCCCCATTTTAATACCGCTCTTTGTGCCTGTTATGAATTACATAGTAGATCATTCACAAATGAAGGGCAATCCAATGGGGCAATTTTTTTTAACGGTGCAAGCAATTTTGTATTCTTTATTTGGAATTTTGATAAATCAGGCCCCAAGAGTCCATGAAACAGCATTAAAATGATCCAATTACAACTTATTTTGCCTTTAGTTTGGAAAATGCCACCGGATTTTTATCCAAGGTCCCCAGTTATTTCAAAGAGTTTATAATATCAAAGGGTGAAGAAATGGTGACCCCAAGATGTCAATCTTTGTTGCAGTTTTCCAACAGTGAGCTTTAAATGTAACAACTATTGATGTAGTATATTGAAAAAAGCTGCGCATAAATATCAATGCAGAGTTCAAAATTCCTTCAAAGCCACATAGCAAACTAGTTACTAAATACCATATGTGCTTTTAATTTTTCCTTATTCATAACTTAAATTAAAAGAGGTTTTACACTGTTTTTAATTCAACCATACTGTACATCACTAAACCTCAGCTTTAGTATTCCATCAGTTAGAAGAGAGAAACATCTTTAGTTTTCGCTCATAAGGTATTAAAATATAAAATATCACCTCTAAAATTCATTTTGAAAGGTCAGGAGTCTGACTCACTTTATGTACAAGCCTCATTTACTCTGATGTTTCTCTATAGCAGCACCAGCCAGATCAGTTAAGCTGTTGTAAAGCTGTCATCTTTTACCATGACTCAACTGTGCCAGACCTAGACCCAACAGACTTAGCAGGAATAGAAACAATATGTCTAGCTTAAAGTCATAGCTGAGCATCATAAAAAAACTTTTATGAATAAGACTGAGGAAACAAAAGGATTTTTTGGGCAAGTGGAGGTTAGGATGACTGATCAAAAGTTGACACATTTAAAATGTACAGTTACTTTCAAAATCTTCAGTTTTGTCACATTATTAACTATTTATAATATTCATCCATCAGTTAATGCATCCATCCATTCATGATTTTCAACTTACAAAAGGTAAGGTCATGGGGTAGCAGGTCCAAGAATAAAACTCAGTGTATTGCTCTCCCCAGTGACATTTAGATGATTAATAAGGGGATCCAAAATTATTCCAGAGCAGGAGGGAGAAATGGTCCCTCCAACAATTTCTGCCTGAGGTCTCCTCCAAATAGAACATGCCTGTAAACCTCTGAAGAGGAGGTACACAGAAGATCCTAATTAGATGCCCAAAACATTTAAGTTGACCCTTTTCAAATGAGAAGAAGTAGCAGTTACACACCCAAAATCCGTGGCTAAATACGACTACCCTTCAAAGGGAGTTCATTTGTGAAGTTTTTATTCAGTATATTGTTTAATTGGTCTCTCGTTAACCCAGGTGAGAGTTAGAGCTAGCACCATTAAAAGGTAGCATGATGATGATGAGTGTGAGCTGCTCATGAGGCACCATTCACTTCAATGTGTTTGTCATTTTGCACTAACAATGTCTCACATTACAATAAATAAATAAGCAACAACAATTGTGGCAGCGGTTCCTTTGTTATACCCCTGCAGATGACTCTATCGTTGCCTCCTTGGGCTTTACAGTCAGAGCAGAACAACAGAATCATTGTGGCTTGAAGATGCAAGTGGTAAGGTTCTGACTGGTAGTTCACATTTCTTAGCCTTTTAGGAGTACTCAGATAACATGTCTTTCATGACACTATTATGGGATTTTCAATAATCCCCCACAGTTATCTGAACTGCCACTCAGAACTTGCAACTCCAAGTTACAAAGAGATAACCTTCAAATTCTAAATTAGGTTCTGGAAAGATTTCAAACATCATACTGTTTGTCTGTGCGGAGTGTTAAACAGTTTTGTACCTGCTGATGATGAGTGTGAGCTGGTCAGTGCATGTTTTGATCTTGTTCTGAGCCTCCATGTGTGTCATGTGCTCTGTGCTGTCACCATTGATAGCCAGAATTGTGTCACCCGGACACAAGTCACCTTGGGCCGCTTTGCTTCCAGATGTTACCTAGAAAGGTTAATGTACAGAGAGAAAAACATAAACAGGTTAATTAGAAACTGCAACAACAGCACTAAGGAATAGTGCAGGGCAAAAAAGCAATTGTAATATATCATTGTGGAACAGAAAATAAAAATAATAAGGATAAAGGTTGGCTCTGAAATTGCATATTACCTATCAGGTAAAATAGATGCTCACCTATGTTTAAGCATTTCTATAAGATGTAGCAGAGCTTGAAAGCATTGGTCTAAAATTGATTAACATTATGCTTGTACTCAATACATGTGCACTCCTAAACAGTGCAAGATATTGTACATTGATGTATTGCAAGTGGAGACATTGTAATTTTCTTAACCTTTTTAATGCCATAATCTCCCACAATGTTTAAAGGAACTCGGTGTTACCTTTGTGGTCATTTTTGAAAATAAATTTACTTGATTATTAATAATATTTAACCAGTTATTTTAATGTGTACTGAAACAGATATTATCTTGGACACGGATAATTATATGTTATTGTGTTACTTATTGAAATTGTTCAATAATTTAAAAAATATGTTTATAACCAGAAGTCACAGCTCTACAAAGGATTAAAGAATTGAGTGCTGGCAAGAGGCAAAAACAAATATCCAAAAATTAATATGAGCTTAGGAGTTCCAGCACAGGTAAAATGTAGCCAATACAGCTTTATTTTCATGGTTGTCATTCTGACTTGGGCAGCGCATTTTCATTTTTTTCATAAGCAAACAAACCCAAGAAACTTTATGGGCATTCAGTGTTTAAATCCATCAACTTGTCTTTATATGGTCGGTATTTTGAAATTGAGTACAAAACCACAACCATGAGCAATTTTATGATCAACCACAAAATTGCTTAAAGCTAAACCATCAGTGAATGATTTTCAAGGTAGGATGCAAATTCTGTTTGACCCAGTAACCTTAACATATGCAACTGATTTGAACATATATGCTCAGTGCATTCTTTCCTCATGGTATGGTTTGTGGTCTTGCATGACACATTTCCACATTGCTCTAATTTAGAAGATTTTCTTTCAGTAGGTCATCAAAGCAGCTTTCTCACTGCAAGCCCACATTCCTTAACCTGCATTTCTGAGGACACTTGAGGCTTACTGGGAGGCACAGGTTAAGAATGAAAGGAATAAAAGGTAGGGTCTGTCAACTAGTTGGTGGGTTTCAACTTCATATACACATTCAGGAACATATGAAATCACTTTGGATGATTACAAATATGCTCACATCAGGGGTCGCATTAACCAAATATTTTTCATATTTGACCATTTATTTTTTATAAACAGTGAGAGAAAAATCTGAAGGATGCCAGTTATTTTGACAGATAAGCATTCAGACTCCGGACCACTTACTGCAAATGAGCAGACATTTTCAACTTTACTCATGGAGTACAGGTAACTAAATCAAACAAAGAAAGATTCCCATGAGATTCATCTCAGACCTGAACATCATACTCAATGCATCTTGCTAACCGAAAGTTGACAGGCCGTTGAAAAGTTATGGAGGCTTTGTAGCAAATCTGTGGCTGCACATATTGCTGCAGTTTAACTACTGATGCAAAAAGAGGCCATCCAGGGGGATTCCTCCAATTGAAGCAAACAGAAAAGACCCTTATTCAGAGAGGTTTGCTGTATTCTGATCACTTTAATTGGATAAATGTTCCCTGATTTCAAAGTTCGGCTGAAGTGGTGCTGCAGCCCATTTTACAGTGTTGTATCTTATTTTTGGGGCTAATATCTTTAGTAAGAAGTCAGAGGTAAAAGTCTGTTTTTACCAATATTTTAATTGGGCACTTTTTGAGGAGCAGCAGAGGCCGTGGATAAATAATGGGGAGTATGTGTGACCTTTGAGGACCTCTGAGACAAAGAGTTTTATTGCAGGCTGTAAAAACAGGATGTCTGTAGATTTAGGATGCCAGAACCAAGGTTATAAAGCTGGGAGTTTTGCTTAGGATCATAAAACTCAGAATGAACTTTTGACTTGGATCCAGGAGAAAAGACACGTCCCTTATGACTGCATAATTTTTGACACCCAATCATTGTTAAGACACTGTTTAAAACGTTCTGATTGGAGCAGATTAATCCTGGGAGGTTTTGGATGTTTATAAAAGTTATGACACGAAAACCATTCGTCGTCAGAAATCTTTGTCTGGCCCAGAGAAACTAGGGCATCTTTCTCTGTAAACTGCAATTTGTTAATCTGTTCAAAATAAATGTTAAGAACTGGAAATTGGTTCCTTGTCTCTGTTTTGAACATGCACTGAATTATTTTTGATAATATTTAATTCAACAACATGTAGAGTATTAATCTGCATGATTTGTGGTGGTACATTGTGGATTATCTGTTTTGTTTGTTCAGACTGATTACAAACTAAAATTAAGAAAAAATAACTACTGAATGTGTTATCTATAAAAAAATTGACATGAAAAAAAAACTTGATTATGACCAGAATTTTTTTCACCATCAGTGAAAATGACAGACAACAAAAGATTGTAGTGAGACCTCTTTCTCACATGTTGCTTACATTCCTACATTACATTTCAAGATGATGATTAGGTTCCTTGCAGAAAGATGAATTGATGCTAGTCAGTGTTCTGTTTAGGTTGCAGCAACAAAGACAACAAAACTTGACGACAAGGCTGGGACTTCTCTGGATCCTCAAGAAGTGATGATTTAAAGAGCAGATTTTTTTACACGCTGCTGAAAATGACTGAAAACATTGACACCTTCAGCATAGTTTGCTCAATAACCAGCGAAAGGAGTATCCTTATTCAAAGTTTATACAGCTCTGTTGCAATGAGGAGCAATACACCAGGTCCTTCCTGTTGCAAGCAATATCTTTATTCAATTGCCCCTGTACCAGAACAACATACTCCTTAGGGATAACTTCTACACATCTTATTTTTAATGTTTTTTTTTTTTTTACTTTTAGTCATTTTTGCCAACAATATACAGCAACAATTTTATTTCCGCTTTGAGATTATGAGCATTTCTTCAATAATTGACTCAAAAGAGCTGATTATAAACATTTATTTATGTATAAAAAATTATTTGATGCACCGAACTTAGAGATTTGATAATAAAATATATTTAAACAGGTAAGACAAAAATATCTGATTATTTACACAGAAAGCTGAAACAAGCTTATTTTAAGCAAAAAAGTTTCCTCTGGGCAACACATGTGTTTTCTATATCAACTCCCTATGCTTGTGTTGGCTATCAATCTTTGTCACTTGGTGCAGGTTTTTAAGTTGAACTCATTGATCTCAATAGCAGAGCCCCCACTGCTTAACCCCACACCAGCACTATTGTTTTTTCTCTGACAGCCGCTCTAAGACATGTTGCTTCTGGATAAGTAAAAATGTCTCTTTGCAAAGCACATATAGATATAGTAATTTAATCCATTGTAAATAATATATAAAGAGCTGTATAAAGTCAAAGTCAGACGGAAAAGGATTTGGCTTGGTGATGTGGAAAAGACAAAGAAGTATATGCTCTATGAAGAACTAAGAGCTGAATAGTGTGGTTCAGTTGTGGAATTCTGAATTTACAGCCTGCGACTGGCCCAATGTCACCAACTCAGTTCCGGTAAACACAGAGGGCAGTGTGGGGAGGTTGTATAAACTTGGATGCGTAAGACTGTTTCTGGGAAAGATGCATTTGCAGAAATTTGGCATAAACAACCATGACTATAAACTTGTTAATTAAAGATCAAGTCCTTGCAGGAGGTGTATGCAAAAACTTTTCTTAGGGTGGGAAATCTAGTTTTTGTTCGTCTGTCATTGCATCAGCTGACAAAAACCTAACTGGAGGGTAGAGTTTACTTTGCTCAATCATCGTGGCCTCCCTAGAAAGAATTCTCTTTAAACATTTGTGTGAGCACTGGATTTGTGCCAGTGTTGTTTCACAGTGGAACAAAGCTCAGTTACCCACAAAATACACTCACATACATATAGTGAGTTATATCACTTCAGGTTCAGACCCTGAACAACACAGCATGAATCACAGACACGCAACGATACACACATTGGTATGCCAAATGCCACAAGGGTAAGGCAAAAAGAGTCACTAAAGGACAAAAATGTCTTTCCAAAGAACTCTAAAGAGGACAAAGACTTAAAATTCATACAAAATGATGGTTTTCAATGTGTACACTCTCTGTTCTGTTTTGTAAAAACTTATGTCTGAGCAGTATCATTTTAAAAATAATTTTTCCCCATATATCTGTTGTCCTATTTACTCGGAGCCTGAGTAAATAAATGCTTTGCTTGTTTATTAAAGGTATAAACAACCAGGCCCTACATGTCCTTCTTAGATAGTTACTCAAAGGGGGGTATTATGCTTCTTCCAGGCACAGAGTGTAAAATTATACTTAAAATCCTTTATATATCAAAATCCACCTTAAAGAAATTTGCCTTCGTATCAGTTCCGTATTTGATGGTTTGATATTTGGCTGTCGCTCTCAAAGTCTCCATACCCTTTGTGAAACTCCCCCTGCAGAACCGGCTATTATCACAGCATGAGTGCTGAGTTGAACTCCGATAGTTTACAGAAGTTTTCAGCATGTTGCAGTTTAGCATTTAGGAAAATAATCCTATAGGTGAACAATAGCAACACTGGAGATTATAAAATGAGACGCAAATAATCTTAGATCCAACCCTGAAAGTGGGGTTTTTCAAGAACCAGAGAGAATTCACAGATTTTTACAAGACAATTTGGCTTCGTAATATTTAACCTCCTAGGCACCCTTTCATAAATATTAAATCACTATGAAGCTACATTTTGCATTGAAACCATAAAAGCACAGAAATATAAAGCTACGTTTTGAAGTTTTAGTAATGCTAAGTCACAAGTCTTACCTGTACAAATTCTGATGGAGTAGCCTTGCCTTTAGGGCCAATCTGCTTATTACTATCAAAAAGGCTTTTGTTGAGAAAGAGTCCTCTGTGAAGTGATTTGCGGAAAGATAAAATATATTTTTCGGCCTAGGGTTTTTTCCACAGATGCAGTCCAAACTCTTACGGTGTGTCCACACCAAAAGCGTCAAAACGCGCCACATGCCCCCAGCTGGATGCTTGAACATTCGCACCTTGAAGCGTGTACAACGCGAACTGGTCGCGCTTCAAATATTGTATTTTCACGCGCGAACTGGCCTTCAGCGGAGCTGGGGCTACAGTGCAGCTGGCGATGGATTATGGACCGAGCTGATGGAGGACAGAGTGGATTACGTGTTCGGCCTGGCCTCCGGTAGAGCTGGGACCGCTGCACTGGGGGTTTGGTGAGCTACGGATACGTGGTGCGGGAGCTGCTACCAGGAAACCAGGTGAGGAGGCTGTTTCAAGGCTCAGTTCTAGGCCGAGAGGTGCATTCCTGTCTAAATAGTTTTTTTTTTTTTGTTTTTTTTTCTGTCTTTGTATTGAAAACTGCTTGTGTCATGTAGCTCGGGGTGATTAGCCACGGTGTTTATCATTATTTCCTCCATGTCCTGGTGAGGCTGTGACTCCATGACAGTCACAGAATCACTGAAACTCTGTCCCCTGATTTGTTGTCACGGTGCGATTTGACGCTGGAGTTCAGATTTTTCCAACTCAAGCGATAGACGCCATGAGCGCGAATGCACAAAATGCACCACATAATATGCAGCGCGATCTTTCCATCGCATCTGTAGCGCGAATTGTTCGCGCAAATCAGGCAGAAAAGCTTTTTCGCGACACAAATATGCTTCTGAAGTGTCGCGGGACACCAAGTCGCGCTTCGTTGCGCTCCTCCATTGATTTTACATGTAAACCTGATGCTCTAGTCGCTCCTATCGCGTTTGGTCTGGAGACACAGTTAGGCCTTAGCGGCTTGGCTGCTGAGTAAGCCACGTCAGGTAGGGGGAGGAGATGGGTGGAAAAGGACATGAATTACTGTAAACGAAAGCATCTGAGAAAGAAACACACTGTTCACTGTTCTAACCAATCCAAACAATAGATCAAAAACAAAGGCAATAACATCTAGAATTTTTAAAAGAAAAACAAATCAATTTCTAAGGGTTTGAGTCTCCAGTGAACCGCAGTGAGAACCATTATTCACAAAACATACATGAAACATTGACAAACCTTCCCAAGACAAGCCAGTCTACCAAAATTAATTCAAGAGTGCATCAAAAACTTCTCCAGGAGGTTCTAAAAGAACCAAAAACCACATCAAAGCACCACAGGCCTTACTTGCCCCATTCAATGTTAGTGCTTTTTTTCTTTTGCACAGAGATGGACCTAAAACTGTATCCATGGGACAGTTTTATGGCCAACCCAACAGCTGAGAAAAAAAGAATAAAAAGGCAGCCTTGTATTTGCCAAAAAACATCTTGATAATCCCCAAGACTTTGAAAAAATATTTTTGTGCACTGATGATACAAATGTGTTATATTTTGGAAGCATTATATGTTGGAAGTTAACAACTGGCATAAATCTAACAGAGTTTTTTAAGAGGACTTTACATTTACATTCAAACATGGTGGCGGTAGTGAGATAGGGTGTTTCTCAATCCCAGGGAACCTTGCCTTGATGCCTTGGTCCCGCCCCGGTTGCCTAGGAGATACGTCATCAGGGACCGCCAAGGCGTGTTCCAATGTTTATGCGCTACCGAGGAATCTGTCCTCCGTTTGTTAGTCATTTAGCTAACTGACCAAGGATACATAAGAGGTGCCTTGATTCCTTCTCTCAGTCAAAAATTTCCCAGAATACAGCGCGGTAGGAGCCGGCAGCAGCTACTTCGGGGGTAAATTTCCAGTTTAAATGTAACTCAACTAACTGTAGCCATCTGGCTTATATCTAAAGTGTTTGTTTTATTGTTTTATTTTTTTGGGGGGGGATCCAAAGCAGTTATATATGGTTGGTTAGTTGCTTAGTAGTTGCAGCTTCGGTGGCTACCAGGTACTAATGTGCTTACACATTTGATTTGATTGACAGACACACAGTAAAAAAAAGTTAAAAGTTAATTATACATTTCCAGTTCCATGGCTGAAGTAACGTTACTACGATATTATGCCACTAAAACGGGCGGGACGTAAACAGAGCATGTAAGCCGGCAGTCACATGAGGTAAATCTGTTCCATTTAACAGTTTTCTTTGACCAAGGAAGTACAGTGTCCTCGTAACCAAGGCGCGTCGCCTACCCAAGCAATGCCTCGGTAGGCGAGGCGCCTTGACATTGAGGAACACCCATAGTTTGGCTTTGCTTTGCTTCTTCAGTAGCAGGACGACTTACTGTAATTGATGGACCAATAAATTCTGCTCACTATCAGATTATCCTTAAAGTGATAGTCTGGATTTTGTAAGAAAAAAGAGAGAGAGGGACATGATTTGAAAACAAACGACCCAAGCTCCCTCCCTACTTTTCCGTGCACACGCCAGGTCAATGGGCCAAGACGTGCGGAGGAGAGAGAGAAAAAAACCAGAGTGTCAACAATGGAGTTATCGGAGGTGAGGAGGCTTTTTTGGTTTGAAATTAGTATCTTCTGCTCTTGAGCTGAGTGTGGCTGCGGTCGGGACTAATGGCGGAGGCTTGATTCGGAGGCTCCGTGTAAACAGAAAACTGAGCGGGGCACAGTTATGAGCACGAGCACACAGCGTTCGTGATGATTGACAGCCCTTAGCATCACTTGATTGGTTCAAGTGGACGGCACTGTGGCTTTTGAGCCAGAGCTGAGATACGGGAAGACGGGACTTACCCGTAATATTATAATTCATAAAATTACATATTTTATATCAACATTTAATGCCAGGAAGTTTAATTTAATACAATTCTTAAAATGTGTAATTCATTTATAGATCCATACTATCACTTTAAGGAAAATGTCTGATCATCACTAGAACCTCAGATTTAACTACTCTTCGGTCTTGTATGAGGACAGTTATTGCAAACACGTTTGGGAAGTGTTTTGTTATGCATCTATTCAGATTATCTTATTTAATATTATTGTTTGTTTGGTAAAGCTAAAAACATTAACGGGGTGAAAACCTGTTTTAAGGCATAGTAGATTTTTTCAGACAAACCAGCATAAAATACAATAACACTATGTTCATATTATATAACTGCAATTTTATCACTAGAAAAAATATTTTATCTTAACAAGCAGCATCCGCGTCACATTATTGATAGGGGGCACTTTTTTAATTGCAGGTATCAGGCACTCTGATGTAACACCACAGTTATTAAAAAAATTGTATTCAGAAAATAATATGTCCCTAAAGTAACAGTAAAGAAAGGCTAGTAAGCAAATGTAAACCTTATGTCACCCAGTGTCATCCCAGAACTCATCGAAGCTTGGTTAATATGAGGAGAGGGTGGTTTCACTTTGGATATGAGAGAGTAAATTACAGGCTTTGAGCACATTAAAAAAACAAAAAACTGAAAGCCCATGAAAGTACTTGTTGTATATTGACATTGCATAGAGGATCTTGATGAATACTTTCACCCTGGTTTGTAATCTTTCTGGGGGCATAGTCCTACTTTAATGTGTTTTTCCTGTCTCTTATCTAGTTCAACATCTCAACTGTTGAATGAGCACTAAACGGATCTGCAAACAAGTTTTAGCTAATCACTAAACTATGGCAACACAACTCTAGAAAGTGCAAATACTTTATCTTTTAAATGTTTAATTTTAAACTGACTAGAGACTCTCAGATGCATGCTCACAAAGAACTCCACTTTAATTCATTTCACAGCAAGATGTTTTTAACGAAGTGGGAATGCTAAGTTGTACTTTACAGCGACAAAGAAAACAATCCTGGCCAAGAGTACAAGAGCTTTGTTTGCTTGCATGTTGTGTGATAAAAACCATGGTTATGACCTTGGTGACACATTGAATAGCAAAGACATAGCCTTGGGTATATGATTCTGACTGGAGTGTGTTAATTGCACTAAAACAAAGAGACTTGCTCTGCCAAGAACAATAAGTAAGACTGCAGCTGATGTTTAATCACAAATGATAACCTAACCAAATGAGGTACCATAGTGAATATATAATGACCCCAAAGAAAATAAGTCTACAGTGAAGATTCTGGTGACACTTAATTTGAAAAATAAAGATTTAAAACTTGACTAAGAATTTTCTTCTGAAGACTCAAAACTCTACTAGGACTTGAGGTTTGGGAATCGAGTCTCCTGAGTAATCCTTATCTTGCATCAGGAGTGAAAGTAATCCAGTAAATTTAGATAATCTAAGTAGTTATTGTTGCTGATTATGTAGTCCCATAGATAAGGAATCTGCAGCTATTCATTTTTTGATTTATTTGCAAAAATAAGAAGTCAAACTTGACTAAAACTCTCGCTCTAAAGACCCCAAACCTGACTAGAAGTTGAGCAATGATACCCAGGTCTCATGAACAATCTTCATCTTGCAATCGGGGCTAAAAGCTAGCTGGTAAGTGTAGGTAATTTGAGCAGTTGTAATGATAACATTATGTGCAATACATATGGGTTCCCTGTAACTTTCCTGAATAGCATGTTACAATAATCATGACTACTGTTCAGTAAAATACGTTAACAGAAACATCAGTTTCAATTTTCTGAAACAGAAGAACCTCCTGCTTGATTCATTCAGAAATTCAACACGTAGCTTCTGGTGTGATAACATTTTTTTTTTCTTTTTGCATTTTTTTTTTACATTATAATACTAGTAAGGTAAATTATATGCCAACACTTACAGGCAGGAAAAGATTTGACCTGACATTGGGGTAAAAGACTTGAGGAATGACTTGTATTTGCTGCTTGAAGACTTAAACGTGAGATATTAAGCTAATTTCACCTTTTTTGCATAAAAGTGACAGGGCCCTCTAAACAGCTCATTATTAATTCGGCTGAAATCATCAAGAATCGAGTTGGTGATACTGCTTTATATAAGAGTGACTTTGTGCAAAAACTCCATTAATATGTTTTTCACATACCATACACCTCTTATAAATTATTTATAAATAGGCATATGTTCCCTTTAAACCATGACCTGGAAAAAATTACTTCGGAGCAGCCAAGTAATCCTCATGAATATGTTTTGTAATTGGATAAACAATAATTATAACTAGTTTTTAAGACCTGTATTTGCATGCCGTCTTTTCAAGCTATGTTTAACGAAACATAAGAGAATAGAATTTTTTGTAAAAGTTGGCAATGCTTGTATTGGATACAAGTAATCAGGTTTACATATTTATGGGTACAAAATTTAATGCTGCCAGAAATGGAGTAAAAGCAATCTTTTAAAACACTTTTTATTGAATATATAAATCAGAACATATTTTATTGAGTCTTTTTTATGTTTAATTCCCAGAAATGCTCATCATCACTGGACTAAAATCTGATAGCAACGAAATCCAGTCAATCTTACTTTCTTCCATTACCCAGTGATCAAAAGAAACTCAACAGCATTCCAAACATGTGACCTTATTTCACATACCTAATGAAAAGAACACCCTAAAGACTACTTCCTGTTATCCTTTCTTTATTTGTTCAGATGCAACATCTTAAATTATAACCTACTGTGTGTTTTAAAGGTGATTATTATAGTCATTGCTCTCCAACAACCCATGAGGCTTCAGGTCACATGTCTCTGGTATGTGGCAGATATGAGAAAACGTACTTTGAGAGATTACAGAGTGTAAAGGACATTGAGTTCCGAGATATGTAACCGCTAAATATCTCAAGGTTGTATTTGTATTATAGTCATGCTCTCTTATTTTGGAACAGAAAAGCAATGTCGAAATGTGGTTATTTTGCGGACACATAACCACTTTCAGTTTAACCTCCTATTGCAATCTATTAGTATGACTGAAAATTTTTCACCAGAGACCAGACCTGGGACCCCTTGCTTGTTCAGATGTTTTAAGTCAGTCTAGACAAGGCACTGTTGAATTGCTGCATATTTTAGTTCTTTTTTTCATTATGTTAACACCTAGATGCTTAAAAAAAAATCAATGTTCACACCACATTGATCATGATGGAGGTAAATGAAAATCTAAATTAATCCTATTTACCTTCTGTTATTGTAACAGCCAACTGACCTGCAGGCTGACCAATGATTAAACATGCTGCTTGAATCAGTAAAAAATAAACAAAGTAACTTACCTTCATGGCAGTGAATTTAAATTACATGTGTAGGTTACAGATGTAACAGAGGGAAAAATAAACATCCACTGAAATATTTGTTAAGACACAAATCTTTACTGGACAACTTCAAAATGTACATTAATTTGCTATTAGCAATCATGAAAATTCACTGCAGGATCATTTAGGTTCAGAAGCAAACTAACATTAAGCCCAGTCTCTCTTTTTCTAGTGAAGACGGAGAGAAAAAGCTAATTGTAAACTAAATACTGCCTCTGTGCTCAAATAACATATAAACCAAGAAACATATCATGCTACAACAAACCTGTAATAAACAAAATGTGTTTATTTGTTAAGGTTAAACTAAATAAACAACAGATACCTGAAGTAGATGATTAAAATCTTCTAGAATTTTATTGTATCTGGAAACATTTTCCTAAGTTTTGGCAAAATACTATAATTAAATATGCACACAGACTACGGACGTTAGAGGGGAATGTTAGACACAGCACAAAACCTACCCTTATTTACTCAACACCCACAGCTGAATTTCTGTTTACTGATTGACTGTTTGCCAACTGGCATAGAGGACAGGTTTTCTGCGTCACTTTCTGTCTCGATATTGGTGTGACAATGATGTACAAAAGGGTTTATCCTACATGTGCCACATTCAGCAAATCCACACAAAATGCTTATTCAGTTATTCCAGGGATTTCTACATGTTTACCTTTCTCTGCCTCTCAATCTCTCTCATTCACTCACAGTCGTTTAAAACCCACAACACCACACACACACCGTTGAGGCAAATATTTCCAGAGTCAAATGTGCTCACCATCAACTCACATACTTTCTAATGGTCTGGCAGGGGACTAATAGTCTTTTTTTGGAAACATTAACACCTTAGGTAAAGAACCAGCTGCTGCAATTAAAACTTTTTTTCTGGTATTTGCAACTTTCACTATCTCAGAGTGGGATTGTTTCCAGGGTTTCACTTTATAACATGATAAACTGCATGCCTACTTTCATTCATTTTGACTTAATGTACAGTAGAAAAAATATATCTTATATCATTGCATGAGAAATATTATAAATATATCATTATCGCAGTAAGCAACAATCTGCTTGGACTGCAATAAATATTAGCTTTTTGTTTAAAACTTGGTTCTCCATGCTGTTAACTTATCTGGTGACGCTTGATGCAGAATCCAAAAGACAAGGAGGTATTAGGCCATTGAATCGTCATAAAAAATATAATTTAGTTTTAAGCCAGTTGTAACCAGCCTTTACGATAAAACCTTGTTCTTTGAGAATTTTTTCATTACCTGGACCTTCTGCTTCTGCAGAATATAAGAACATGCTAAGAGATAAAGCACTGAGTAAATATGCAGCTAACGTAGCAGGATAATGGTTCCCAAGGACTGGAGCAGGAAACCCCTGCGTTATAACAGTTGTAAAAATGAAACAGGAAATTCTAAAAACACCTAAGACTTAGGAAAAGCATAAAACTGCAACATTTGAATTAGGCCAATCTCAACTGTGTTATTTTACAGAACCTGTATTTAAAACATAGAATGTTTTTTTGTGAAAAATGACTGCATTTGGATAAACCTGACAAGCAGTGGTAACTTTTACCCAAAAAATATTGTTGATATCCCATGTTATCTTAAGTCATTTATTCGCTTACATTATCATTAAGACTGGCAAGTCATGTCGGTCATCTCATCTCATGAGCATGGTGTATCTTTTAATACCTAATTATAAAATAAACCAAGTCATAAGTAATTCCTTAAAAAAATCAGCATACTCAAGCACTGGACATAGGCTACCCTGTGCAATAGAAACAACCAAATCAATGCTCTTAAGACACTTTTATTATGGTAAAAAATAATATATTTATATATATTTTATGGTCATTTCTCTTGTTTGTTGTTGTTGAAGTTGTTAGTATGTCACAAGGTTCAATTAACTGATGTGTAATGGTTGGTAGAAAGGCTGTTGTGTAGTTGTCTCCAAGGTTTTAGTTGCATACAAACTGTATATATTTAAGCCTCTGACATTACACATTTTGTTAGACATGCTTCCTTTTCAACAGCTGCTTCCTTGTCTAAATTTCATTCCAAGATTTTGGAATTACCCACACATCCTCCGTTCATTCCTGCATGTAGCTCTTCCATATCAGCTATGGAAGTTTTTTTATTGCTATTTTTGCTATGCAACAGTCCGTCAAGAGTAACCTGTGATTAATTGTAATGTTGCTAACAAGACAAGGTTTTGCAACACTTGCTGCATCTGCATCATGCTTTGAACGCCATATTTTTTTAAATGTTGGCACCCATGCAAGTATGCACTAATTAAACAGGTGAGAAATTAAGTGATTTATTGCAGTGAAACCAAAACCTATCTGAAAGGCCCTGAGGCTGCACTAAGCATAATCTTCCATTTACAGTTCTTCTCCAAAGGTTGGAAGCCTTCTACCAACTGAAATAGACTTCTTTAGTTACCATAGTAAACATTTCCTGAAAAGGCACTTTGTTGAACTATTTAATTCTGTGACGTCAAGGTCAATAACCTTTCACTGTGATTTGGACATTTCGAGGAGAAGTTTGCAAGTGACTCCCACTGATGTGAGAATGATGAAACTACAAACTAGAAAACTTTTTCTCCTCCTTTTGGTGCTAATAGTGTACAGTACTCGAACTGACCCAGAGGCTCTACTGCTTGTCCTTTCAAAGTCGTTAATTGGCGCCTTTAAATTTAAAAATTACACCTCTGGTTTGAAACACTTGCACCCTGCAATGAAATGGAAGGTTATTGGCTGGTGATACAGCTGAGGACAACACCTGGAATCCTTCAGCAGCACGAATGAGCACTGATGAAAAACAAATGTCAACGCACACCTCCCCCTCTCTGACTCTGTCCCTCCTTTAAGCCCTGCAGCACCAGGCTGTGTTTTCCCTGGTTAGGATCAACTAATGGCTACTGCCAGACCTACTGAAAGCATGGTGACTCTTGACCTAAATTGTGTGGGTCAGGGAAGTTCATGAAACTTTGACAATACTGCTTCAACTACTTTTGTCAATATTTCTAACAATAAATTGATAGGGTGAGGTCTTACAAGACAAACAATTCTAACACATCAGTAGCCAAGGTTTTAAAAGGGTAGTTTCAAAATCTCAGGTTTCGAAAGCTAGTTTCCAAAACTTGGTGTCCAACATCATCATCAACTACTTCTGCAGTTTTTGTCAGAAGAAAAACATGATAATATCTGGTTTACTGACGACAGACCATTCCCGAGCCGCCACCATCTTTGTTGTTTTACTCCATCACAGCTCTGCCATAATGGTGCTGAGACAGCCAAAAGTCTCTCTAAATACATAGAGCACTGAGCGTGTCTACACTTAGCCAATCCATTGGAAGACCTGTTGAAGCTACAGAGTGTGGCTAGACCGACCTACAGAGCAAAATTTTTGCAACAATTTGTCCAGATTTCTAGGCCAACATAACCCTTTACTTCAGCAAATATGGCATCCCTTAAATTATGATGCCCAGGGCAATGAGCCACATTTCCTGTCAAAAGGTTCAGATGGGTTGTGTATATGTATGCATGTGTGTGTGTGTATGTATAAGTGTGTGTAACAAAAAAAATAAACTTGTAATAAAAATAGTTTGAGTAATAAACTCTGATTGTAAAGAGATTGAGGGGGTACTCTACATTTCCTCCATTTGTGAGGCCTCACCCCTCCAACACCTGTTGCTGTGCACTACTTTTTTGACTGAAATCCTTTTAATTCATTTAATTTATTTAGTACCAATTTACAAGAAATAACGGCTCAAGGCCCTGTATTTTCCGATGTAATCAACAATACTTGCTTGGAGTCGTTTCATCATATAAGCTATGTCATCATTCTATCTTTTTTAATTATCATTCATCGTTTAGGCAGGTAACATTTTCTTAGATAAAAACATTCAAATGAAATTAAAATATTAAAATCACCATCGTCCGGTTAGGCAGTAGAGATGGAACATGTAACTTGCTCTTTGATTGCGCTGGTAAATCACCTGCCAGAAAATAGACGGCCCAACCTTTCCTTTAAAGATTTATACTTATTTACAGAATTGAAAACATTTATTTATTCATTACTCAATTATTAAAACCCCAAACTTTCGCCATAGAAAACTTATGTCGCCAACGCGAACGTGCGTCTTCTCACTTTTTTTGTTGTTGTTGTTGCACAGCTCAATGAATGGATACACATACTGTAAGCAGAAAATTCGCTACCTACCCTGGAAATGGTTAATGGTGTGCTGAAATCCCGTCCTCCCACCAGCCGAAAACCCCACGGAGAAGGTCCCTTCAGTGTCACGGAATAGGACATGTTGATTATCTTGACTCTTTTTTTTATATTATAAAAATACTGATGATAAAAAACGAAGCAGGGGGGAAGTCCGGTAAAAAAAGCGAGCGTGAAGCAGTCAGAGTTCTCTCCCCAGCTGCTAGGCAACGCCGTCCCGACTCTGAAAACTTTACTGCTCTGCTCCTGATTCAAGTTTATGTAAAAAAGCCGCATCTGACGTCGGTGCACGGGCTGTCCCGCCTGCCTTTATCCGGACAGAAAGCGTGAGAGTGGGAGGAGAACCTCTTTGCTCTGAGTCTGAATTTGCCAGTCTTAATGATAACGTAAGCGAATATAAGCTTATTTCCCCCTTCATAAGCCTTAATACGTATGTACAAGTTAAAACTTTACCATATGTAAACAGACGTAAGAGATTCTTTTGGCGTCTATATTACAGACTTTTTCTGTTTTAGTTAGGCAGGATCTTATCAAAATGATTTCATTTAGCTTAATTCAAAAAAGCATCTGCTTTGCTCGTTTCTGTTTTGTATATTTTTTTTATCTTTGTGGGAATTTTGCATAGGCTACTCAGCCTTGCTTGACAATTTGCTGCAGGTACAATTGAAAAGCCCCTACATCTGAATGTCCCCATTTAGAGACATGTTACCTCATTCTATTCTATTCTATTTTATTCTATTCTATTCTATTCTAATTATACGTCAAATTTGATTAGAGGTAAGCCTACCTTTAATTATAATCCATATTTTGCGACAGTTTGAAGGATAGGATTTTGCAGAATGCTGTTGCAAAAAAGATAATGGCTGTCTTTTTCTATTCATCAGTCATTTATTTTTGAACAAACGACTTTGTTCATACCCTGTATCCAAATTGTTCTGTTTAAAGAATAAGATAGCTTTATCAGCTTTTTTCTATCTACAAATTTTATTCAGATTGTGACTATATTAATATTATCGGAGCTGAGCACTATGACTTTACACTTCCAAAACATACTGAACATTAATAAAATTATCCCTTTATCTGATTAAAAGATCTTCTGATATCAAATCTAACCCCTTATGATTCCAGGCTTTTTTAAACTAAGTTGCCTGTAAAATGACCTATCCAAATTAAAATGAATACCATTATTTACCTATTTTTAGTGGATAAAAAAGTCTGGATTTAGCTTTTCAATTTTATATATACATTGTCGGGTAATTTCATTGAGGCAGATGTGTATATCACCATAATCTATTCTGAAATTAGCCCACGTTCCGCTGCCAGCTTGGAGGATTCACAGCCTTTTCATCCACAGGGATGTCAACTTTATTTTAATAGTCATGGTGAAACAGATGATTGTTTTTTGGTGTTGCTGTTTTGGATATTGCTGGGTTCAGCTTGGCTATCCACACAAATAATGCTGACACTTAGGTTGTCAGTATTTTTCAGATCTATCGCTGATGAACACTGAGTAAAACTGATAAAGACTCATTTTATTTTATTTTCCTAACTCTGCAGGAAGGTCTTGGGCACATTTAGTGTGTATTTCTCTCCGAAATGAGTGTTTTCAAACAAAGTCTTTTAGGCTGTCATGCCAAAGCTTCAAGCTGCACCTAATTAGGACCACAAGCTGAATGTTAAGAGGTCTTGGCAAGGTAAATAAGGCAATTTGGAACACCACCAGATTAATATTCTTAGTGGTTGCATGGTTATTGGGCTAAAATGTTTTAAGTTAATTTCATAAAAAATTAAATATTGGCAAACAATATTCTCGGTATGTTTTTGTCTTTCTCTAAAGTAAATAGCCCAGTTTTTCCGTTGACATTTGTGCCCACATTTTGTTTACTTAAACCTCTGAATAAATGTGGTCTAAATTTCTTGGTCTTTCTGTGTGAGACTGAAGATATTCAACAGAGCAGTGGCAATACTGTGAAAATATGCTAAACTTTAAATCTGTCCTGCAAAATAAAATCTGGTGTTGCACTTGAATCTAAATCCAGCAAACAACTGACTGACCAGGCTCTTTACTTTAAAGCCCTAATACGTGAGCTACAGAGAGAAATAATACTGCACTTGTCTTGTAATTTAAAATTCTTCACTGGCTGAGAAGACCTCTCCTATTTTATTAGTGGATATTCAAGTATCCTCACAGCCTCCCAGCTTGATTCCATAATTTCCCCAACCAATTACAGAGTGAGTCAGTGGGTCTGAGTCGATTTTTTTTCTCTGATGCAGAGGGAATGATCTCATAGGCATTTCTAGGTATGTGTCCCTTAGTAGACGGCACACATGTGGAATCCTGTATTAGTCCTGTGATTATCTGAATCAGTTTGAATCACACACTAAATAAAAAAAGTATCTGCAAAGTTGAGAGGGGATACTTTCATTCAAGATGCACTTCAACATAAGGTTTATTGATATTGAATCAAAGGTAACATTTCAATCCAGTTTCCAAAATGAGTCCCTGATGAGTAATTTATAGAGCACCAGGAGTAAAAACTTCTAAAAAAAACCTCTAGAGTTCCACCACTTCTCAGAGTACTGAGAACATTTCTCACAGAGTCCGGTGTTGTGTGAAAATGTGTTTCCCTGAAATATTCTGTTCCCCCTGGTGTTACATTGTTATGTGCTCCCTAACCCTTTATCATTTCTGATTGGCTGACTGGTTGATTTCTTACTAATCCTAACATTCGAGAACGATTGCCTAGCCCTAAATCATTTTCTAATCCTAACATTGGAGGATCATTACCTAACCATAACTTGACTATTCTCCTAACCTAACAATTTGGGAAGTTCCTAAACCTAACAGGGGAATAGAATATTTTAGGGGAACACATTTTCGCACAAGACCGGTAAGCTCATTGGTGTTTCTGTTTTACTCCTTCTGCAAACTTCCCTCTTGAATTTTCAGAACACTCCACGCGCCTTTCACATTGCTCAGACCAAGCGAGCAGTGACTACCTATTTATAATCCCTGTGTACTGTGTGGGACAAGCGTGCAGGTGTCATCTAGCGACTGTCAGCCTATGGTTCTAGTCAACACAAGCAACGAGAGATTGGTGCAATGCAGCTGTAAAATTAAAATATATGGCATAATTTGTGTCACCAACTTACGGGCACAGTGATTGGTGAGACTGACCTTAGAGCGAGTCTATGTGAACTAACAATAATAGCTGCTCTTTGCTTGCACACGGCTCTGTATTTGCTCGTTCAAGTTTGTCTGAGTGATTATTGGCCTACATCACTCCCTGCTCTGCTGCGCACATGGTCTGCAGAAAGAGGCACGATTATATCTTAATGCAGCTTAAAACAAAAAAACTTGCAAGTTCTGTGGAATTCCCCTTTCAAGGAAACAAAATACATATTTGGTTGCAAGCTATCAAAAAGAACCAATTGGCACGACCTGAGGATTCTTTGTTGCGATGAAACTGATGGAGCCTCTGATTGAAGAAAATCTGTTGTTGTAGGATAGTCCCATGAAGAGGATGCTCAGGGTTGCCCAAAATTGATTAGAAAATGCTCATCTTTAAACAGCGGCGTGCCTGCTCCAGGTCAGGGACGATGTCCTTCTCCAAGACGAGGAGTTTAAGTATCTGCGGTCTTGTTCACAATAAGGAAAAAATGGAGCGGGAAATCAATAGGTGGATTAGTGAGGTGTCTAGAGTAATGCTGTACGGGTCTTTCATTATGAAGAGATTTACCGGTCGATCTACTTCATCCACCCTCATCTATGTTAAAGAACTCTGGGTAGTGACCAAAGGAACGAGACCGTAGATAAGAGGGGGTGAAATGAATTTCCTCCGCAGGGTGTCTAGGCTCTCCCTTAGAGAGACGGTGAGAAGCTCGGTCATCCGTGAGCTGTGGCGGCGCCAGGGAGGGTCTTGGGGGGGTCTCAAAATCCGCCCCAAAAAAGCCTTGACTCCTCATTTGACCCCCCACCCATGGGCGTAACGGCTGCGGGGTATGCGTGGGACATGTCACACACACTTTCCATGTCAGTGCCCTCTGTCCCCCGCACTTTTTTTAGCTGTTACTGCCGTTTAATGTGCGCTAACATAGTTTTACGAGTCATCTTTAAATGCACCTTAAGTGCACACACGCTAAACGCAGCCATTGGTCACAGACAGGTGCTGCAGAGCAGTTTATTAAGCAAACCAGCCCAACGCAGCAAAAGGCTATACTACAGTGATTTTTCCAAACAAGCTGGAGTTTGAGTTTTGCTGATGGATGCAGGTAATCTTAACTAAATTATACTAATTTAATACATGCAACTACATCCTTTTAAGCTGTTTAACAATACTAGTGTTAGTTATTTTACATACCTTGTTAATGCTTGGAGTAAACCCAGTCGTCTTTCATTTCTGTGTAGATTTTGTGCTCACTATTGCTGTCCACATATTTGAGAGAAATCATTATTGTCCTTGTTAATAGAAAGATCAGAGAGAAGACATAAGGTCAGCAGCTGTAAATGGGAGGATTATGCAGGGTCTTCAAGTAAGGAGTGAAGGAGATCAGTTGCTGATAGAAACCACGCAGTTCTCAGCACAGAGTTATAACTGATATTTCAGAATTATTCTCAGTCATACTCCAAAATACGTTTTGTTTGTATTTTGTTAGACAAAGTAGGATTAATGCACAGGTGAAACTAGTGATTTTTGCCATTCAATGTAAAAGATTAATCTAATATATGATGTAGACTCATTAGAAGCAAAGTCAGATATATCAAGCCAGTATTGGTCATAATTTTGATGGCTTGTAGAGTATGGAAAACCCAAATTCAAAATTTCATTAAATTAGAACATTACTTGGAATCAATAGAACAGGGACTTTGAATATAGAAATTTTAGAACTTTGAACAGTCTAATAAATCATACGTACTCAGTAGTTTGTTTGGGCCTCTTTTGCATCACTTCCTGCCTCAATGAGACGTAGCATGGATGCTATCAGCCTTTAGCTCTGCCGGGTTTTTATGGAAGACCAGGAACGATGGTGTTAATTGGTATTAGCTGATTAGAGCATAACAATTTAAACCTAAAATGCTGAACCTTTTCAAAATGTTCTAATTTTCTGAGATTTTGAATTTGAGGTTTTCATAAGGTGTAAGGCATAATAATAATTATAACAAATAAATGCTGGAAATATCTTGCTTTGCATGTGATAAGTCTTTCACCTTTTTTGTTGAATTAATGAAACAAAGGAACTTTTGCATGATATTAATTTTTTTCAAGTTTCAGCTCTAAATCAGTTTGGTAGCCTGTACAAAACGTTTATTCTGAAGAGTTGATCTGTCATAATCGTGTTTTTATTTTTTTGTAATTTGCTGAAGCTAGTGCGTAAACGTCTTTCTTTAATCTGTAGTTAAATCTTTACAGATTGACCTTAAAAGTCAGTTGAGAATGACATTAATCTTAGTTATGTGTCCCTGCTGACAAGGGGGAGCTTGTTACTATTAATTAATAACTGTATATGAACCATTATTAACATTGCTGATAACTAAGCCACTTATTGTGCATCGGTGGTTTAAATGCTTCTTTTGTCATTGAGGAAAGGTGCAATTGCATGTGAGAGGATGATGAATCATAGTCCCCCTTTGAAATGACCAGGACCCCCCCATTGCCCCCCCAATCAAAATTGTCTGATGCCGCCTCTGTCCGTGAGGGGCTCAGATTGGAGCCACTGCTCCTCTACATAGAGAGGAGTCAGTTGAGGTGGCTCGGGCACCTGATAATGATGCCTCCTGGACTCTTCCTTGGTGAGATGCTCAGGGCACGTCCCACTGAGAGGAGACCCAGAAGAAGACCCAGGACACACTGAAGGGACTATATTTTTTGGTTGGCCTGATTAAATGGTCAGTTTGTGTTTTTGTAACTGGCTAAAAGATGAATAGATTTAAAGGGCCACATGCAGTGATGGCTGCTATAAGTGGGCTAGTAGGGCTAATGCTGCGTTCATACCGCACAGTTTGTCTGTGTCAGGCAACTTACCAAAGTATGTAGCTTGACGCATGTACTTTGAGGCTTCCAACGCTTGCTTCTGAGCAAAAAAGGGTGCGTGGGCGGGGCTTCCTCTATTGCCGGACGTTCAGAACTATGGCGGATCGTAACGAGAGAGTGGCTTGGCTTTATTTACTAGATAAAACTAGACAACGTCAAAATCAGGTGAATCAGCGCCCATTCTTCAGATGCGTTCTGAGTTTGGGGAGTTTAACCATTTGCTCCAGGAGCTGCGTAAGGTGGCTTTCAGGGATACTTCCGTCTATCCTGCGCCCAATTTTACGACCTCCTCGGCCACATCAGAGCTCAAATCTCCTACCAGGTGACCAACTACAGGTTCCCTATTCCTCCTGAGGAGCGCCTGTCCATCTGTCTTCGCTAAGTGTTTTTTTTCAGTTTTTTGAAATCTGTGTTCGTTGAAAATGTTTTTACTCCTCCCACTTCTTTCAAGATACTTGTAGTGACATCACTACAGTGAGACGCTCTGATCTGTTGATGCAGTGCGTCAAGTGCATCAAGTCCGTCAAAAGTTCAACTAGCTGAACTTTTGTGTTGCTTGCGTTTGCTACGTTGCCGCTTGCAACGCAAGTACTGCTTGAAAAGTTGATGGAGCCAACGCACACAACGCACCGCAGAGACTCTGACAGACCTCTGACGTACTCCACCATAGACTTTACATGTAATCTTGTCGCAACTGATACTGCATTTGTGTGAACGCAGCATTAACCTTTATATGCTTTCTGCAAGGCTTTGTGCAAGAGATGTGCTCCAACACATTCTCTTAGCAACTTTACATCATTTCATCTCTAACTTTACCTTACACTTCACAATGTAAGAGTTGGATCTAGCTATTGGGCCATGAAATTCCATTTCATGAAGCTGTTATGACACTGTTCTTGAGCTGATCTGAAAGTACATGAAGTTTGAAGCTCTGTAGCTTTCAACTCTACAAAAAGTTTGTAAACCCTGTACACTACTCATCTCGGCATACGCTGAAACCTGTTCTGCGATTGTACGCGGTGCTGTCACTCTCAATTGTTTTATGTTGTCATGATTTCATCAACAGTTGTCAGTGTAATATTCTGGAAATTTCATTACTGAGCTTATTTCCCAGGTGACATCCAAACACAATACTATGCGGAATTCATTGAATTCCTAAGAGAAAGGCACTGTTCACAAAGATCTTTAGAAGTAATCTACACGCCTAGATCTTTGATTTGTACACTAGTGGTCATAATAAGTTAAACCTTTTGGAATATAATGCATATTCATCAAGGAGAGAAATTGTGTCATGTTCCTTTGGACTTTGAATTCAGTTATATCGAAGCAAAATTAAATGTAGTAAAATCTAAGAAAAAACATGTTCAAAATGTTTACAGACCCAAGAGGACAGATGTCTGTGTCGATGATTTATTGGGAAGATTGACATCTTCTTCAAAAGCGTGTTTGCAGTAAATCTAAGTTGAACAGACCCTCCTCTCTCTGTTCTCTTACTCCCTGATGATCATAACTTGGCATACCTTCAGCACAAGCTAAGAGGTCCTTTTAATGCACGGTAAATCTGTTTAGTCTGGTTTTCCTCAGTGTTACGTAGACTTGAAGAATGTGTGGGGAAGCAGGTAGGACAAAGAGTGTTGTAATCATGAGCTGTCTGCTTCTGTCTGTTTTTTTTTTTCCTTGTTGGAAAAAGTATGTCATCTCTTCAGTTGGACAAATCCTGGCATGACACCATCCAGAAAGAGTAATGTTGTAGATAAAAAAAATCTCTTGGACCATAATATATAATATAGAAAACATACAAATTAATTTCTAATGACAATAATCATGGTTTCAACATCTTTATACAGCCAGGAGGGCAAATACAACATGTGTTTTGTGAATACCACAGTAGTAAAAAATTTGTGAAAACTGTTTGGAAAAAAAAACAACAACAGATAAATATGTAAAAAAAATCTGAAGTCTTATTATGATTATGAAGTTTTTCACTGCTGTTAGTCAGTATAAGTTATTTTGGCACATTTTTTCTTTTCTCATAAACACATGCTTCCAGCAGCTGTTTTCTGGATAAAAATATGTCCACTGTGTGCCCACTGCCAAACACAAAGCAGACACAAGCTGTGCTTCTAGAAATCTGTCAAGCAAATCTAAAAAGAATTTCAATAACGCAATGATATTCTATTGAAAACGATTCCAAACGTTGTCCTTACCATTACACAAAACCACACAGATTTTTCAATTTTTTATTGGTATTTTAATTGAAAATGACATGTATGTAATGGTCTTTGGGACTTTTTTTTACTTTTATATATTTTTATATTAGTATTTATATTCTGCTTCCTTGTTCCCTGTGTGTTCTGTCACCATTTATCATATTTCCTCATCTCAAAGTCATTTATTTGCCTTCCCTCATAACTGCACCCATTTTCCAATAAACTGCCTGTTCTTTGTAAGGTAATCAATCATAGCAGCTTAAAGTTACAATATGTACGAATTTTACAGGGAAATAATCACACAACAGTCTAATGTTTCAATCATGTTGGAAGGAAGATTACATTGAAACAGATTTCCTTCTAACCCAGCTAAGTGGTTTCAAGTTTTTATTATTTTAAAAAAGGCTGCAGAGGGATGTAATCATTGTTTAAAATCTGTTCTGCCTCCATACTTCCTGGTTCCAGAGCTATCTGAACCCGCAAGGTTGCCAAGTCCTCAGGACAAACACTGCACTGGCATTGGTGACTTGACCCTGACTGAGATAGAGGCTAAAGTTAAGCTAACATTGCTATTTAGACTATTTAGAAAAAAAATAATCGGCTCTAAAAATATCTCAAGCAACGTTTTTCAGTTACCAGTAATTCGATAATGTAGTGAAATGTTCTTATCAACTTAATATGTTTGACCCGTCTTCGGTTGGCATCTTGAATCTTCTGGTGCTGATCTATAACTGGCAATCTGGCAGGAAATACACAAAGTGGAGGGGTTGAGTGGCTGAGAGCGAGCTCTTTTTTTTTCTACTTGGACTGCATTACTCAAATTTCAACACAAAATTCTTACATTTTGCACCTTTAAATATTTAATAGTCAGCTTACTGTGAGATCTGAGTTCTGTCTTCAATCTTGTGGGCTATCCCTGGACTTATTTTATTAAGCAAAACAATTCAAATTTTCAACCATCTGCATTTTGCCTCTTCTGTGGATTTTAATCCTGCTTTGTATTGTATTGTGACGTTTTTTGTTTTTTTAAGAGTTTATTAAAAAAGGAAATGTCTGGCTAGCATTATTTATGTTTATTCCACCTTTCAGCACAGCTTTGGTTTATGTTTTCTAAAAACTAATTCTAACACATGATTAAGCTTTCATGTAAACTATTGCATTGTTGCTCTAACTATATGTTTATTGTCGCAGTCATGTCTGAAGATGGAACTGTGCCTCAGTGTAAAGCCTTTTGTGGTTTCTTTTAGTTGTTTTTTTTTATATTTTCTCTGACCAGCTATCATTTCTCTGCTAAAAGAAAGTTTATCACAGCATGTTGTCATATCTGCTTTACCAAGAGAATGGTGTTATGGGTGGTGTGCACTGTTAATTTCTTTGCCCAAAGTATTTACATTCAGGACCAATAGTTACATTTTAGTCTTAACTGACCAGAGGACTTTCTTCAAAAATGTTTACTGTGTTTCTCAATTACTTGTGGAAGATTGTGAACTAAACTTCAAATGATTTTCTGTGGTTGTTATTTTTTATTTTTTCTATGAATGGGTTTATTTTAGCCAGTCTTCCCTAAAGGCTCGATTGAAGAATGCATAGTTAAAAAGTAAATATATTCTGTTACCTGGGCTGTGGATTTCTGCAACTTCTTCAAACTTTTGATTGCTTTTGTCAATAATACTTTCCTTGCCTGCCCTGTCAGTTAAGATGGAAAATCCAGTGTGCCTTACTCTTTCCAACAATTCTAGTGCTCTTCAAACCTTCAGATATTGTTTAAATATATCAAAATATATAGTATTATTTACTAAAATATCACAAAGTGTTGTGGAATATTCAACCACCAAATAACACTTAACATGAGATCAAGTTACCACTGAAATTACTGTCTATCACATGTTTTGTGAATCTTCACACCACAAAGTAAAAAATAAAATAAAAACATATGTTTCCAGCGGACAAATGTTTTAGCAACAATGCTATTTTGATAATTGATTGATTGACTAAATGATTTTACTGTGACCAAAGTTGAGAAACAGAAAGCAAATCTTGCAGACATTTTTTTAAATTAAAAACAGCTTTATTGCAATAACAAGAAAAACAAACTCAAATGCATCTCCATTATTTCAAACTGCACATGACATCGGCAAGAAACAATGCTGCTATGTGTAACACTGAGCCTAAAGCAGCCTGTGGGGAAACAAATAATTTAAGGAAAATCGAAAAGCTTAATTCATGTGGTTACAATATTCACAAATGGAAAACAGACAAATACATAATCCAAGCTCTCAGGAACTCCAAAGCTAAAGACATGCTCATTTAACATTAACAGGCTTATGTCATTCTTACTGTTTAATAGGGAAGAACTTGTACAAAAAACTTTTTTTGAAGCACAAGATTCTGTTCCTTTTTGCATAAATTCTTCGGCATCAAAATAAACTGTGGGCCAAGAAAAGTAGTCAGTCACCATTTGTGCAAGTTCTCCCACTTAAAAAGATGAGAGAGGCCTACTTTCATTATTGGTATACCTCAATTAAGAGAGAAAAATGAGGAATAAAAATCCAGAAAATTACATGGTCTGATTAAAAAAGATTTTTAACAAATTATGTCAGAAAATAATTGTTTGGCCACGTCTAATAGACCTTTAACTTATTCTGTAACAGGCTCCTCTTTCCCCTATGTTACCTGTATTAATGGCACCTGTTTGAACTTGTTATCAGTGTAAAAGACACTTGTCCACAAACAGTCACAAACCAAACTCTGCTATGGCCAAGACCAAAGAGCTGTCAAAGTACACCAGAAACAAAATTGTAGTCCTGCACCCGGCTGAGAAGACTGAATCTCCAATAAATAAGCAGCTTGGTGTGAATAAATCAACTTTGGGAGCAATAATTACAAAACGTAATAAATTAACAATGATTTTATTTAAGTAAATGGACGTCTCGGGAGTAACCAGGAGTGAGTCACCAGCCAGCAGAACACGGTTGAGAGAGCGAAGGTAAGTGTTTGGGATATTGACAGTGGGATGAAATGAGGAGAAGAGAAATCACTTGTTGTTGATGAAGGTGAAGTTTGGAGGGAGATGGGTTAGGACCCGGGATTGAGTTTGGCTGAGGGTGGTGAGTAGTACTGATCAAACCTGTTGGATTTAGTTGCAGGAAGGAGAACTACCAGAGAGGACAACTGATGATGGGAGCTGGATGGCAGGCAGGCAGGCAAGCAAAAATCCAAGTGGTTGGAAGGTGAGTCTGACAAGAGAACCAGGCAAGGAGCGGGGGCAGAGGCTGACCAAGGAGGTACCCATACAGAAAATCCTTGTCTTGAGAGAACTTGGAATGAATCCACTAGGAATCCAGGAACAAACTACAAAGGAGAACCGCAGATAAGCAAGACTCTTGAAAAACATGAGAACTTGTTCTCCCTGGAACACTGGAAGTAACTTTGGCCATGTACCACGCTAGTTTCGAGAACCATCTGGCATCAGCTTGCCGGAGCCACTCCCATTTTAAGCCCATGTTTAATGAGGAACCATCAAGGAGCACCTGGTGACTGCTACCTGCCACGCCCTAGAGAGATGGTTGAAGAAACACACACCACACCACAGATCACAACCACAGATCCACATTTTTTTTGGTAAACTCCACTTGTCGGGTTTAGGGGAGAAAGAATAGTGAGTTGCATCCAAAGAACACCATACCTACTGTGAAGCATGGGGGTGGAAACATAATGCTTTGGGGCTGGTTTTCTGCGAAGCAACCAGGAAGACTGATCTGTGTAAAGAAAAGGAAATAATGAATGGGACCATGCATCATGACATCTTAAGAGAAAACGTCCTTCCACCAGCAAGGGAATTGAAGATGAAACATGGCTGGGTCTTTCAGCATGACATTTATCCCAAACACACAGCCTGGGTAATGAAGAAGTGGCTTCGTAAGAATCATTTCAAGGTCTTGGCCGGTCTCCAGATCTCAACCCCATAGAAAATCTTTGGAGGGAGTTAAAAGTCTGTGTTGCCCAGTGAGCGCCTCCAAAAAATACCAGCAACAGTGTGTGAAAACCTGGTGAAGACTTATAGAAAACATTTGAGCTCTTTCATTTTTGACAAGGAGTATATAACTTAGTATTGAGATGAGATTTTGTTATTGATCAAATACTTAAAAATGAAACCATGTGTTTTTCTGAATTTTGTTTTCTCATTTTATCTCTTATATTTGAGGTAAAACTATGATAAAAATGACAGGCCTCTCTCATCTTTTTAAATACTAGAACTTGCGTAATTGGTGGTTGACTAAATACTTTTCCCCCCACTGTAGGTCTTTGAAAACTGTGCTTTGCATGCTGGTAAAAGGATATATAGTGGATGATCCGTTCTATAGAGAATAATAACTATAATTGACAAATGCTGAGCCTGACATAAGAATAAAAGTATATTTACAGATGTAAAAAAAATGCAATTATCTTCATCTATCATCAGCCACGGTAAATAAAGCATTCATGCTGAGTTTAAATTCCCATGCCCATCATGCAGTACAGAGAAACAGGTACTATGGAGTTAGAAATAGTTTGTGGCTAAGGAGAGCCAATTATGAGCCTAACTATGTTTCCTGAGTACACATAGGCACACTGACCAGATGCTAGTAATTATTATTTAATGTGGTGGTGGTTCCCAACCTGTTGTTAGTGTAACAAACGGATGTGAATGAGTCTTTCAGTGTTCATAACGAGGATACAGTATATAATTTTTATAAATATTTCACGTTAAAGCAATGTGTCGAAGTGAAATTTCATGGAACCTAAAATAACAAGTGATTTATTTCTTATTTTCGTATTAAATTAAGGGAGTGTGTGTAAGTTAGTGAGTGTGTGTGTGCTATGATGTGACTTTCAGTCATGTGAAAAAGTTAGATAACCACATTAACATTTTTTTCAGATGTTTAGATATCAATTACAAAGCTTAATTTTCACACAACTCTGAAAGAACAAGCAATATCTACTGATGTCCAGTTAATTCCGTTTTTAACCCACGAGTCAACATAACATTATCCCAGAGGTTGTGGTCATTGTGCATTATCTATGGCAATATTTACAGGCTGAGAAATTAAGATTTTATCTGCCAGTATCAATCATCAAATAATAAAACATTGCTCCTCCCCTACATGCAGGGGTTGCGTTAAACAAATATTTTCCATATTTGACCAGCCATATGAAGGCCACCAATATGAATGCCACCAAATGAAGGCCATTGGTTATTTTGTTGGTTTGCAAGTTAAAAACCTGACTACTTGGTGCAGATGTGTGAACATGTTCAACTTTACCATGGAGTACAGGTAACTAAATAAATCCAAAAAAACATCTGAGCATCATCTCAGACTTATACACTGAACCTAATGCATCTCGCTCTTTTGGAGCTAATAACACCTTGCAGAGTTATGGAGGCACGGAGTGCGTCTGTGACAGCACCAGACACAGACCACAGTGGCAGAGTGAATGCTGCCTTATTTCCTCTTGCTGAAGTGATCAGAAAAGCCGTGTTTTAAAGAGCATTGCCAAATCTTTGATTACTTCCGATTGAATAAATTTTCCCTGATTTCCTAACTTTGACTTCCACTACTTCCAGGCAGAACAGAGCTCCATGTAGTGTTTAGACCACAGCAGTTGAAATTTTCCTAGTTAGCACATACAGCCTTTTAATCTGCTCAGTGTGTGTTGGCAAACTGTGGTTCTTCATTTTGTGAGGATTAAATAAAAATTTAAAGGAGTGGAGGTTAAATACTACTGAATATGTCATAATCATCCCTTTTCTGCCCGTCAAAATTGACGGGTAAAAATAGACTATGACTGAATTTTTGTTTTTTTTGAGTCAGTCCAAATCAGAAAAATTCCGGTGCAACTCTGCCTACGTATTGCTGTGTATTTTGATGTGTATTGCTGGTCAGCTAGCTGCAAAAGGGTTGCCACACTTTAATTCCATTTACAAAAAAGACTATTGATGTTTCGAAATATTTATGGCACTTTTGTTAAGTGAAGACTTATTTTAAAAACTATGAGCCGGTCAGCTCCGAGCAACAACTCTCTTGAGCTGCCGAATGATGGTTGGCTATTTCAGCAGTCTGACTATTTAACCAAACAATATCTACTTCATAAACATTATATGTTAAGATACTAAGCTCTCAGTGAGTTCTTGTGCTCTCTTGCAAACAATTAAAATCCCATAACAACAGAAAACAGACAAACAAGACTGAAAAAAATAATTAAAGTGGGCACTTTGTAATGTAAACCAAGGATCAAGAGGCTTTTTGAACAGTGTATTGGCCTCAAGGACTTTCTAAGAATGTACACAGAATTGCAGAACATTCTCAATAAAACAGCTGGCTTGCATCAAAACAATGACTTTTACTGTAAGGACTTTATACTGTTAGGACATTTTAGTTTGTCAAAATGGAGATGCATGCAAGATTTTATGTGCCCAAATCAAAACAAATCAGTCAGACACATAAAAGTGGTACAAAACACTCTGCTCTTCCCTATGTCTTCATTTAACTTGTTTGTTTTTATGGATTCTGTAGCCTTGACACCAAAATCTGTCTTGTGCTAAATAATGTTCTCAAGCCACTGACTCTGGTAGAATTGATCAAATGTTGATTTTAAACACACAAAACATATCAAAGCAGATTCCATGAGCTCGTGAACAAGGTCATATTCTAGAAATATTATGATAATGTTACACTATTTGTACACACTTCATAATGTGCAAAAAACAGAATACTTTTGGTTTTGGTTTAACTTACATTAACTTGATGCAGTGAGTTGACTCAGAAAGAAAGCAGGCCTTACTACTCTGTTCAGGAAGAGTCTGACCAGAGTGCAGAGTTGTGGATTTAAGTTGATCAACAATGGTACTCAAAGCCAAACAATTTCTGGTTTAGTTAAATATGATTCAAACCTAAAAACTTTTTGTACATAGCTAGAACTTTTGCAACCCTAAAAATGTTATTTCAGTGCCAAAACAGGTGTGTTTTACAATTACTGTCACTAAGTTTGGCAAAGACTGAATGTTCTAGAAAATGTGACTAAGAATAGTAAAAATTATTTTTTCATTTGCAACTGGCCTGATGTCATTTAAACCTTTCACCTCAATAGTCTTTTAAATTTTTCTTAGTGGCTAACAACTTAATGCCACCACCTCAGACTTTCAATCTTCCCCATTTCTTTCTACAACTCTAATGGAATCTTTTTCAGTATTGTATTAATGATCAAATAAATCCTGAACACTTTGTTCAATCTTCAAACAGAAAAGTATAAAAGTATAAGTATAGTTCTATTTAAAGTTCTTTCTTAGTTATTACTTGATATTGTGACCTTAGTTTTACTTGAATTCGTATTACTTATGTGTCCTGTTTGCCTGGGTTTGTGATTCTATGTTGATTTTCGTGTATTAGTTTCGCCATTGTCATATTTTGTGTTAATTTATTCAATTCCTTAGAAAGATTATCCTGTTTTTCCATTAGCCGATTTTGACTCTCCATAATATTAGCGGCCTTTTCTCTGTGTTGGTTTGGGGATTTTTTTTTTTCTCAAAGTTCCTCATTTTATGTTTTCAAATTGCTGTTATTAGATATATTTCTGCCTACATTTTGACTGCATGTGTGTCCCACACAACCACTAAACCTGATACATTTACTTGAAATTAAACTTTTTTCAAGAATATTTAAAAAATAAATATTTAATCTGTTTTTCATTAGACTATTACTAAGATATAAAACATTACTTTTCTTTGGTAAAATTTGCTTTAGTATTAAAATAATCAATTTTAAAGGCCTTTTAGACATACTTAGTAAGGCTATGAATAAATTGTACAAGCTAGTGTGATACAGTAAGCAACACATCAAATATCCAAATGTCCCTCAAGTACAGTGCACTGCATAAATGAGTACACCCCCTTTAAAAAGTATGATTTTAATCAGTAGCTCAATGAACAAAAGAACAATTTCCACAAGGCCAAGTTTTATTGAACACTTAATTTCATAACATGAAATTAAGGTTAATAATCTAATTTAGATCACAAAATCTTCAGTTTTACTCAAATAGGTTGAAGCAAAAATGAATACACCCTGCAACAAAAACTACTAGATTTTGTATTTTGTATGAACACCATGATTTTTAAGGACAGCATCAAGTCTTCTAGGCATGGTCTAGGCAATCTAGGCAACATCTATCTTTTTCCATTCTTCAAGAATAACCTATTTTAGAGCCTGGATGCTGGATGGAGAGTGATTCTCAACTTGTCGATTCAGAATTCTCCACAGGTGTTTCATAGGGTTCAGATCAAGAGACAAACTTGGCAATTCAATCACCTTCACCCTGTTCTGCTTCAGAAATGCAACAGTAGCTTTAGATGTGTGTTTTTGGATCATTGTCATGTTGGAAAAGTGCATGACGACAAGTGCACAGAGTGATGGCAGCATCTTCTCCTTCAGTATAGAGCAGTACATTGTTGAGGTCATGATACCATCAATGAAATACAGCTCCCCAACACCAGCAGCACTCATGCAGCCCCACATAAGGACACTGCCACCACCCTGTTTCACTGTAGACACCAGACATTTTTTTTTAAATCCTCACCTTTACGACACCATACAGTTTTTAAACCATTAGTTCAAAAAACAGTGATCTTGGTCTCATCACTCCAGAGTACAGAGTACCAGTAGTCTTCATTTTTTCAGCATGTGCCCTAGCAAATCCTAGGCGAGCTTTTTTTGTGCATGGGCTTTAGGAGAGGCTTCCTTCATGGACGATACCCATGCATGCCATTCCTCTGCAGTGTGCGCCGTATGGTGTCCCGGAAAACGGTCACTCTAGTTTGGCTTTCTACTGATTTAGCTAACTGCAGGGAACTTGTATGGCGATTTTTTTCAACCCTTCTTATCAGAAGACTCTCCTGTTGAGATGTTAACTTCCGTGGATGCCCTGGACATATCTGTAAGATGGTTGCACTTCCATCTTTCTCAAATTTTTTGATCACTTGTGCTACAGTATTTTGACTGATATGTAAAGCTTTGCTGATCTTCTTGTAGACCTCACCTTTTTTGTGTAAAGAAATGATTTCCTTTTTCAGATTTCTCTTCCATGGGGAGCCATTACTGACAGCATGAAATGTGAAGGGCTTTTCTTTGTAAACTAATGTCCTTTTATTGTCACCTGTCTGCTGGACACCTCTTAAAAGAATCATTAGACTCACCGGTGGTTGAATACCTGTTAATTAGAAGTTTGTAGTCTTAAGTGTGGTTTTTCTCCTTGGACTGTAATCGGGGTGTACTCATTTTTGCAACATGGCCTTGAAGGAATTTGTTAGGCAAATCACTTTTCTGTGTGTGCAAATGAACAAATCTTGTTTGCAATCTATGGCCCACATTTGTGGGAGTATTTTGTAGTATAGTATATAATACAAAATGTTGATTCTGAAAGAACGCTAAGGGTTTTCTGAAAAACGTAGTGGGGTGTACTCATTTATGCAGAGCACTGTAATTAATCCTAAATTTAGTATTTTGGAAGCATTTAGAGTTTGCCAACTTGAGGGTTGCTGGCTACCCCAAATCATTTTTTTTTTAAATAACACATTTCTAAAATAAATAAATAAATCAGGGTTTTATGTAAATTTCCAAAATAAATAAAAGCATATGTCCTGTTTCATATCAGATTTAGTTTGTTCTATATTTTCACAGCACATGATTATTTTTGTAATTCATTACCTGCTGGTTTTAAATAGCTGCTCAAGATCACAACATAGCTGTCTACCAATTTATCAAGCTATAAATAAAGTATGCAAATTGGTTTCAATTTGGTTTGTTTTGTCAGTACATTAAAAGTCTTTCAAAAAAGAGTTGCTTGAGTCAGTTAAAAACTGCCCTTCCACAAACAATACTGGTTTGTTGTTTCATGTTAACTTGCTTCATATATGTATCCCTGAGAAGCCATTTTTAGGTTTTTGAGGTTTACCTGATCTGACTGAAATAATGCAAGATTTTTAGCCCCAACAGATTCCTCATAAAATGAAGAACATTAGACTGTATGCCAAGGGGTTTACAAAGAAATATCTGATCAGGATACAGTTCTGACAAAATCAGTCCCAAATGGAACCTTACACAGATACTAAAGTAGATCAACAGTGGAACAATACATTCTTTGTCCTCTGAGGGAGGTTTTTGTGGCCTCAGAAAAACACACAAATGTTTCCCACGTGCAACCAACTGTTGACAACTGACATCAGCACATTCACTTCTTTGTTTGTATTTATGGTTGTATAATGCCGCAAAGCGAGCTGAAGGCCACCACTGAGGATGCCAGCTGGCAAACCTGCCGAAGTGGCTGTCTGCTTGCATTTATCTGTATTTGGCAATCTGTCTTATGTAAACACATAAGGTACACATGCATATATGATGTAAACACGAAAAAACAACAACTCAAGTTGAAGCACAGAGATTCTACTCCATATGTTTAGTATTTTTGTGCAGTTTTTCTCGTTTTTGTTTTTCTGAACAACTTAGAGTAAAATCTATGTACCTTCATTTTTTTCATTTGTGTTTTTCTGCAGACAGAAAACATTTTAAACTATTTACACAGTGGAAGCAAATGTGTAATAGTTGTGTGTTTTTGTTTAAAATAAGGCCTTTTCTACACTGAAATGAAACCAGGTGTAGCAGGAAAGATATTTCATTGAATAGGTGTCTCATTCACAAGGAGCCACCTTAAATGATCATGTTGGAAACCGGATCCAAGAGTGAATAAATCTCAAAAAGCTCAGTTGTCTCTGTGATTATGTGCTCCCAGGGATTTTTGATCTGAGCTCTTTGGCAGGTTTTTTAAAGTCAATAATCACAAACTTGGGTTTTAAGATGGACAGTGATTTTAACCTGGAACGGCAAATTAGCTCTGTAGTGAAGACCAGCTTCTTTAACTTAAGACAACTTGGTCTAACCTAAACACTTTTTGTACATAACTAGAACTTTACCAAGCCTAAAAATGTTATTTCAATGCCAAAACAGGTGTGTTTTACAATTACTGTCACTATTATTGGCAAAGACTGAATGTTCTAGCATAATTTAGCATAATTCACGAAAAGATTCTAAATGTGACTAAGAATAGTAACTTTTTTTCATTTGCAACTGGCCTGATGTGGTTTAAACATTTCACCTCAATAGCCTTTTACATTTTGATTAGTGGCTAAAAACTTAATGCCACCACCTCAGACTTTCAATCTTTCCCATTTCTTTCTACAACTCTAATGGAATATTTTTCAGTGTTGTATTACTGAAGAAAGAAATCCTCAACACTTTGTTCAATCTTCAAACAGAAAAGTATAAAAGTATAAGTATAGTTCTATTTAAAGTTCTGCCTTACTTAAAAAGGTCATACCTTTTTTAAGACAACAGCACTTTGAAACAGTAATCCATGCTTTTATTACGTCCTGGCTGAATTACTGTAATGCACTTTATTTTGGCATTAGCCAGTCCTCCCTTGCACATCTCCAGTTGGTGCAAAATGCAGCCGCATGCCTTTTAACCGGAGTACGTAAGAGGATGTAACCCCCATCCTGGCCTCCCTCCACTGGCTGCCTGTGCATTTTAGGATTATTTTGTTTGTTGTTAAATCTTTAAACGGTTTGGGCCCTCCCTACCTCTCTGAGCTTCTCCACCACTATGCTCCTGCTCGGTGCATGAGGTCAGCTGACCTGCTGCTCCTGGAGGTACCGAGGTCCCAGCAGAAGCTCAGAGGAGACAGAGCGTTCTCAATTCCCGCTCCAAACTGTGGAATGAGCTCCCCCTCCACATTAGACAAGCCTCCTCACTGTCTGCCTTTAAATTTCATCTTAAGACCCATTTTTATTCCTTGGCTTTTACAGCATGAGACTCTGCTTCTATTTGGGTGTTTTATAGTTTTATTTTATTTGTTTTATTTTATTTTTTTTATATTTTTTTTAATTATCTTATTTCTTTTTTAACTGTTTTATTGTTTCTTTGTTGTCGTGTGTACAGCACTTTGTTTCAGCTGTCGTTGTTTTAAAGTGCTTTATGAATAAACTTGAGTTGAGTTGAGTGGATGAATTTTCCACCCCTTTGACCACCAGTCTGTCAAGATAATTAAATTTGCAGATGACACCATCGTTATCAGATTCATCTTGGATTGGGATGAATCTGCCTATAGAATGGAGGCTGAATGTCCTGGTGCTAAATGCTCAGAAGACAGTGGAGATTATCGTGGACTTTTGGAAGGACACACCCTCACTCCTCCTCATCATCCTGACTGACACCCCCATCCCCACTGTGGACTCATTCTGCTTCCTGGGTATCACCTATACCCATGATCTCTAGTGGGAGCCCACCATCACCTCAGTCATAAAGAAGGCCCAGCAGAGGATGTACTTTCTATCACCGTATGCTGGAGCCGCCATCAGGGACAAACAGAGATTGCAGCAGGTTATGTAGTCTGCTGAGAAGGGGATTAGCTGCAGATTCGCTTCTCTACAGGACTTGTACACCTCCAGGACACCTGAGTGTGCAGGCTGGATCACAGCAGATCCTTCTCACCCTGGGTCACATTTTATTTTTATTTATTGTCAACTGCAGAAGCAAAAAAATTGCAACCAACTAATTTTGTTTGGTTGTTGCCATCAGTTATATGCTACAAATATTCTTACATGTGTTTCTACTTGAGTAGATTTGATATGAGGCAACAATTCAATTCTGTCAGCAAAGCCAACTCATTGTTACACACACCACAGAACTTTGACATAAACTGACACAACTTCACTCAAGACAAAAAGGTTCAAACAATATATGCAGTATAAACCCAGTCATTAGCATCACAGGTTGAACGAGTTTAGACTGAATTTGAGACATACAACAGGCAGGAACTAACTGAGACTTTCATACTGACAGGTCTTAAGGGCAAGACAATCAGTTCACACCTAATCACAAAAGCTGAACCATCTGTCCCAAGGCGATGAACACCACACTGACTTCAACATAATCACTGAGGTGTAAATGTCCAAAGAAATGTCTTGTGAGAATGTTTGTGTGGAGGAAATCTGTAGAAGGTAGAAGAGTATTGTTGTTTATGTTTACAGAAACACCAGACTCACTAAATCAAAATTAATAATTAATTTGTAAAGTTGGTTTTGAAAATCCTAGCTAAATCTTAATTTATTATCTGCTGCTTGACATAATCCAAACATGCACGTCACTAAATAGGAATGTATATTTGATCTAAATGTTTTGGTTGTAAATGAAATATTTAATTTTTTAATATATACTTATAATATATACAGCATAGGTAATTAGGTTCAAAGACATCATTATCAGTCCATATGCACATGCTTTAAAAATCCTGTAATTAAT
The DNA here is from genome assembly GCA_028564705.1 of Apricaphanius iberus. NCBI lineage: Eukaryota > Metazoa > Chordata > Actinopteri > Cyprinodontiformes > Aphaniidae > Apricaphanius > Apricaphanius iberus. The sequence continues at coordinate 815,167 of JAPXFQ010001349.1, forward strand.
TTGTAGTAAATTTGAACAAGAAACCAAATAGACTTTGTGATAATCAAACCCCATGAACTCAGTGAATCCAATGGCCCGTTTACAAAGGCAAACGTCAAACCAATCAAAGATTTAGACTAAAGGTATAAAAAAAAAAAACTTTTACACCCTAACTGGAAATCTGGTTTGACTTAATTGATTTTCCACTCTATTTTGTAGATATTCATAATTATTATATTGTCAATGTATAGACACCAGAAATTGGAGGGGCTTTTATCCTAAAAACAGGTTTGATACCAACTGCCGGTGACCAGAATCCACCTACCAATTGTCTTCACCAGCTCTTCATTTCAGGTTCATGAGGGTGGGGTAGGAAGAAAGTTTGACTAAGGTTTTATCATTATTACATTTCTTTACAGATCACATATTTCCTTTTTTGACCTTGCTGTTGCTGTGTCCAAATCTGTGTTGAAGTTGGAGTTTTTGTTTTGGTGCATCAGTATGATTTAATATGTGCAGTTCCCACAACACTAACACACATTTTTTCCAAATATTGTCATGTTTTAGTTAAGCGATCTGACCCACCTACAGAAAACCACTCAGGAAAACAAATAATAATTAAAACCTTTATTGAAACAATGATGAACATTGTGCAAGTTCTGGTCCAGGGGAAATCCAATGGCTAGGGGGAATCGGGAAGAGGTAGCTGGGGAGGTTTTTCTGCCAGGGAGTGTAAGTGGATTGTAGGCTGTTATTCTGTGTGGTCTTCCAGGAAGCCAAGACAGGTTGGTAGCATGAGGACGGGGAGGTGGAGCAGAAGTACCGTTAGAGGAAGAACAAGTTCCTCGAGGAGGTCAAGAAAGATATGTAAAGCTCAAAGGCTGCCAATCTGAAACAAATGATCCAGGAAATATTTCATGAGGGTTAGTAGGCACAAGGAGATCAACACTGAACACAAAGGAACAGGTGTAGGAAGTTGAATTGGGGGAATATTAATCTTAAGGCTAGTAGCGAGGAACATGAAAACTAAAGGAACTCAGAGGGCTCAGAGTTACCCAACTGTTAACAATGAGGCACTGAGTTACTGGCAGTCTGCTCCTCTTGTCCACAGCAGCAGCTCCAGTCTGTAGTGCACCCTCTTGTTGATACATATGTGTAAACCAAACAGAAACAAACCAACCACAATCCTGGCAATTATGAGGTTTTGCTATCATTATATAAGAATTGAAGGAATGCTAAAACATGGGAAGATCCCAGCTTCTAGTTAGCAGAAACGTTCAACACCTTACCTTTTCAACACTCACAGATAAACAAAAACATGGAAGTCAACCATTTAACAAAACCCCAAGGGAGTTATTGTTTAAATAAGAGGGTTCTTCCACGAAGCAAGCTAAATCCCAAAAATCTAGGCTTACTTTGAAAATCCTGGCTTAATTTTCAAAAATGTGGTTCCACAAACCAAGGCTAACCTGAAGTTCCACTCATTAAGTATTGCAACCTATGCTCTTGGAAAAGCCTGCTCCATGGAAGGCTAGTTGTGAGGCTTATTTTAACTTGATGAATATGGTTGGACAAGCCATGTGATGTCATACTGGGAGGCTGGTATATTGCTGCTTTTCTCTCCCTTATGCCCACCAATATAAAGTTATTACAACAATTTTAGTGGCTGCAGTTTCCATCCATCCATCCATCCATTTTCTTAACCGCTTAATTCTTAATTGGGTCGCGGGGGGGCTGGTGCCTATCTCCCGCTGTCAACGGGCGAGAGGCGGGGTACACCCTGAACAGGTCGCCAGTCCATCACAGGGCCACATAGAGACAGACAGGACAAACAACCAAGCACACACTCACAACTAAGGACAATTTGGAGAGATCAATTAACCTGACAGTCATGTTTTTGGACTGTGGGAGGAAGCCGGAGTACCCGGAGGGAACCCACGCATGCACGGGGAGAACATGCACCCTGGGCTGGGATACGAACCCACGACCTTCTTGCTGCAAGGCAACAGTGCTAACCACTGCAGTTTCCTGTAGTTCTAATTAAATTAAATTTTTGCTATTTTAAGTAATATTATTGAATTTAATTTATCTTTTCTGCCAGAAACTTCTTGTTGCACCCACATTTCTCCTAACACCAAGCATTATTAATAATTAGAAATATATCACTTTTGTCTAAGATCGACCCATAAAATCAATATGCTGACCAGTCTAAATGTGTTAAAATGGCCTTAAAGTACCTTGTAAATAGTAACAAAATATACATGTAAAGGGAAATACTGCATTGATTTTGAAGACCTGAAACTGTTCTTATTTAGTTATCACATATTTTTACATCCCTACTAATGCATTAACCCATTTAACCTGTCAGCTATTTTTGGTCATGTGTTATATTCTGGTTTTAATAGTTCACAGAAGACTCAATATCATCTAGCCCTACCAAACAAGGGAATACTATTTAACAACATGAATTCTGAAGTTTGTAGTCTGAAGCGTTTCTCAACAGCCACTGTGTCTCAAACTCTAGACTGTCCGTGTAGCAACACTACCTAATTCAAACTAATACACAATGCAGCCTCATGAGCTTTTTGTATGCAGCTGGTGTTTTCTTTATTCTCTATGCTCGTTATATGTAATTCTCATAGGCTTGCTTTATTCATTATGTCTCAGCCTAGGAGAAGAACGTGGCTATTTCCTTTATTTCCATTCCCATTTATCTAGCATTGATACTGTTAATGTAGCATAGACACATATGAGCCTGGCTTTTTAAGCTTGGCTTGAATTAGTATGGATAGAATCCACCTGAGCTTCATTATTTGAACCAAAAAAGCCTGGCATGAGCTTTTAATGTAATTCAAGCAAGGATATTTTAAATGATCAACCATTTTTTTCTCTCTTTTTTTAGCTCTCTTCATCAAACAGCCCTATGGTGGGGAAGACCCAGACTAAAATGTTATGAGATAAAGAAAACCATTTGTGGGGGTGGGGGGGGGGTGTTGAGGACAAAAAATGAGTTACATGAAGATAACTATCCAAACGGTTCTTACAGTATTTAGCTCTTGACCGAATTAAACCTTTTCGAACATTTGAACTCAATCCAGTTTATTCATAGAGCACCAAAACCATCCATCCATCCATTTTCTGAACCGCTGGGGGGGCTGGTGCCTATCTCCAGCTGTCAAAGGGCGAGAGGCGGGGTACACCCTGGACAGGTCACCAGTCCATCACAGCACCAAAACCAAAACAACCTTAATCTCAAGACACAAGTTTACAAGATCTTCCTGAACAAGAATGTCAAACAGCCATTGTAAAAAAGGAACATCCAAAGGCCCACCACACAGAGCAGACACAATTTAACTTAATTAGAAAGAATCTAATTTCAAACAGCCAAACGTGTCTGGATTTTATTTCATTTTCTTCCTTGAAAGCTTGTTACTTGCTGTCTTTTCTTTGCAGGTCAGGCATTAGCTGAACTAAGTCAGCATGCAGTGAGAAGAAAGGCAACCCTTCCATGCAGATTAACTATAGGATTTCACAAAGAGGTCTGAGTCTGAAATTAAGAAGAAAATCAGGTTGCCCTAAATCTTTACTATTATGCCATCTTAAACTCACTTATTCCAACCATTTGAAGAAAAATATCATGATTTACGCATAACCAACATTTTAAAAAAATGTATTTGTTCATACATGTTGCGTTCTCTAACCATTTCAAAGCTTTTGGTAGATGTGCTCAGGATGTGTATTTGTGTCCTCTGTTTGAACAGGTGTGGGTAGGTGTAATCTAGCATCTCCTAGACATCCCCGAAGAATGCACTCAGAACCTGTTTATGGCTTTCTGGGGCTTCAGGGAATTGAGCTGCTTTAGAGAAGCTGAAAGAAGAAGAGTTTAACCTCTTTTGCATAATGACTTCCAGACTATCATGTGTTGCTTCTCTTTTATGATGCATTCTCCTGTCAGAGTCCTTCATTGCATTTATCCCACTCTGAGACAAATGTTTTATGGCACCGATATATGGTTGATTTATACTTTAGACATACTTGGCCCAGTAGAACATCAAGGTCTGACAGATCTATTTGCAACTTTTATTGTAAATAGTGTTCTTGATCCAAGACAAAAAATTACAGTCAATAGTAGATCTTAGCAAGAAAAATGACAATTCTATGTCGCTACGTTTAAGACAGTTTATATTTGAGAATTAGATGTTCGTAAATCACTTCAGGTAAAGTGAAATTAGCTCTGTAAATTTTAAGACAAATCACAAACTGCTACATCATTTGTCTCATTGGGGATAATATAGGAGTATATTATGTGTTTAGAATCTTTGAGACCAAAGATGTCCCAGACTGATGTCTAGGATGCAGGACTGAGTCAGAGTTCAGACAGAGGTATATTTAAATGATCACAGAGTCCTCAACTCCTGGGGCCTATTCCTGAAGGCTTGGTTAATTAACCAAATTTCTGCTTAACCTGAGTATGTCGGTTCCAGAACACCAGAAAAGAAACAGTTTAATAAACCTACTCCTAGTAAACCCTGAAACATAAAGACCCTCCAAAGGAAACTGATGAGAAAAAAAAAGGACTGAATACTTCAAAAAAGTGGAGTTGGAAGTACTAATGAGGAATTCAAGCCAATCGTTATGAAAAAAGCAATAAGGCTGCATCAGCAAAAGAAAAAATGTTGGCTTGTCAAAAAATAACTGTGTGTGATGTTTAAAGTCCAACTCAACCCCTAATCAACTTTTTTCTTTTGCTGAAAAACTGTATAAATGAGTGTCTAATCGTACTGTCTACATATCTCTTCATTGTTTACGTTTTTCTTAGTACATTTAAGTAAAAATATATTTTAAAAAAAACATAAATAGAGTGCCCTCTTCAGGTCAAAACTTTACACTCCACTTGAATTGTAATAATAGAGCATTCTGGCACAGCCTTATTGCAAACCTCAGCCTTAAATATAAGTCCCAACAAACTTCATTTTGATATATTCATTTCCTACCCCTTATTTTCAGTTGGGTTTGTGGGGTGCTGGATAATAAACTGTATAATTTAAAATTTTCTTTCAGTATGTTCGATTATTATTCAAAACGTACTGTCTTTTTCCACCAATTTGGTGGGGGTACAATAATATTGTACATTGACTTCAACATTTATCGACCTCTAACTTAATTAGATACAACCCTTCTGGAGCCAGAAGAACTCTGTCCCAGGTCAAAATTAAACACAAAAAGATTTTCCAAAAAGGTAACACTGAAATCGAATAATTACTAAAGAGATGTAAGCCTATTAAGTATTATTTGCTCATTCTTCCAGTCATGTAGCAAATGAAAAGAAGGCTGGTCCGTCTAACAACTGGAGGGGGGGCCACCACCTTCTCCCCTCACCCAGCTCCGGAGTTGGCTCTGTCCCTTAATAAAGACAGACCAGTGGTTATTGACGTTTCTGGGGGCACTTCATCGTCTTTCTTCCAGTGACTTTGTTAAATGGAAGTTTATTAATATAGTCCAACTCATCAACTATCATTGCTTAAAGGCTTTTTAATACATTTAGCACTAGTCATTGTTTCACAATGCAGGATTATTTCATTCAGCTGCATATGATGTGTACTGTAATCTTATTTGAAATACTCTTACATGTTACTGATATGTTTGTGATATATTTGTTTTTATTATTTGTAAAAAATAATGGGCTTTGTTCTGCAATGGATATATTGTCTTACTGGACCTTCCAAAAACTACCACTCTTTCACAATTGTAAATGATTGTCAGGTATTACTAGTTGTATTTGTATATATGTATTTGTATATATATATATATATATATTTGTTTTCACAAAAAGTATTGCCAAAAAGCTAGTATGAATCTAAGCTACACGTCTGAAATGTCACGCAGTCACTTTTATTGACATACACAAAATAAAGTATCAGCATGTATTAATAATATAACTTTCTTGAGTAAAATAATGATTTAGTTCTGAACAAAAATAATTATAGCTTTGCAATTAAAAAGTAATGTTTTGGGCAAGGGTGGGCTGTGTTGAAATTCACCCTCGAAGATTGGTTCTGAGAGGACATGAAGACGAATATAACAATGTACAGTAATGCTTTTTTTGCTTTTTTTTACCTTGTAAAAAATGAGGCCAAATTGAGTATCCAGCCAACCGCCACCAAATATAATTTTTTGGCTTATGGTATCAGTTTTCTGTGTTTTTGTTATAAGTTTTAAATCTCATATGTTATGGAACTCACCATACATTTTGAACGCTCCTTGAATGAACCACAGGTTTGAGACTCAGCATAGCAGGCCTATAGAGAGTTGGAGCATAATACAGACGAGCAACAGACACACTGATGAGCATACTGGGATCCTGTGAGAACGTTCTCAACGCTCTGAGAAGTCTGGGAACTCTAAAGAGCTATTTTTAGAAGTGGTGGTATGGGGTACAGTTGCATGCTGGCTCACTTAAACCACTGATTAAAACAGATGCATTCATGAGCGTACCTGTAGGCTCTCAGTGCTTGTAGAAGTGGTGGTATTCTTAAAAGCTTATTTTAGAAGTGGTAGCACTGAGTACCGTGCACCGAGCCAATTAAACCACTGGTTTTATGTCAGAAATTCAAAAGTGTTTCCCTTCTTTCTTGTTCTAATTAGAATTTTTCTTACTTGAAGTTTCCTTCAGAGTTCTTTTTTTTTTTGGTTTATTTTAGAAAGCTTTTTAATTTTAATTTTTCTGCTTCCTGCTTGTTTGTTTCTCATGATTGACATATTTTAATGTATAAATTATACAATAGTAAAGGGGAGAGGGTTTGCCCAGCATAACAGTGACCCAGCTAACCACACTGCATAGTGAGGGAAATGTGCAGTATGTTTTCCCTTTAATTTGTCATCTGTCTGTACAAACAGCGACGACAGGTTCACAAAACAAAAAGCCTACACAGACCGAGAATATTTAGAAAGCCTGTCAGCACATGACATTCCATTACAGGCTTCCATTTTGATTTTGTCCTTATAACTATATATATTTTCCTTCTGCCACTGAATCTTATTTAGTTAGAAGTGCTCTCGTGTTCTCGTGTTTTGGGTTTTCTGTTGTTAAGATGTTGAAGTTTTAAATAACTTTTTAGGAATGACCATTCTTAGATTCTGACAAGGCATAATATTTTCAGTTTTGCTTTGAGTGATTCAGATGTAGAGAATTTGATTAGCGGGAAGCACCTAAAATATATCTAGCTGAAACTACTCTGAGATATCAGATTGGCACAGTTAACTGCTTTTTTTTCTTTCTCTGTCTGTCAATGATATCTTTGGAGGGATCTGTCTTACCTCTCCCAACAGGAAATAACACTAAAGTGATCAGTTGTATAATGAAACGGGAAAATTACCTGCGGCCCTGCTCCATATCTTTCCATTGAAAATTTTCCATTGAAAATTGCCATATTTCCCTCACCCTCAGATTGCTTCACCACCTTTGAGGGTGGGGGACTTTCTATTCCTCCCTATGCCGTTATCATCCACCACCCTTCTGGAATGAGTGTGGAGTCCTTGGTGTAACAGTAAAATATGATGGGCAGCAAATCAGGAGTCCTGTGTAAAGAGGTTTTATAAAGATTTAGTGCACTTACAATTTACACGGCCTGTGAGCAGCTAGGTTCAGGATTTTCAGTCTTAAATCATAAAGACTGTCTTGCAGGACACTATTCAATGAATCATGTGATGCAGACAAACAGATAATACTTAATACTCAAATAGAAATTACAGGCAATAACTGCTATCTGCTCAGGTAGGACACGCTTGAAGCAATGCAGCCAACTGGGTCAAGGAGCACCAACCATTCTGGCAAAAGAGGAAAAAACACAAACTACCCACCAGCATATGTTAAGCAGCCTTTCCCATTTACTTGTTTTATTGCTGTGGGAATTTCAAGAAAAGTAGACAGAGGGGAGGTTTCCAATCCTTCTGCGGTATGAAGTCCACAACCAAATCAACCCCTCTGTGCACTATGGCTGCTTCTCTCTTGAGGCCCAACCTTCAGGGTCATGTTCGGAACTCCTCTTAGCGTTCCCTGAGGTCATGGTTGTTTTGTTTATGTTATAAACCAACTTGGTACCAGTTTGTTGAGAGAAGGGCGTTGGTTTGTGTCAGCAGATAATAATACATGATGAATATAGGCAGGGGTGACATTGCCAGTGATCCAGTCTATTTGTAGTGCACATAGATAATTTCCATTTAAAAAGAAGGAGGTAAAATATTTTGTTCAAGAATTATTAACTCTATGTTTGCCTGAATTAAGACCTGAAGTCAAAAAAAATTTTTTGAAAATTATTATTTAAATTTGCAGTCATTTCCTAAAGTTAGATACTTTTCTGCATTTTGCAAGACTTTAGATCGATTTTCTTAGCCATTGGATCTTTTGTTTATTTTTAGATACCATTAATTAACTAAAGAAGCCCTAAAGAAGGTCATCAATGATGAAGTAAAAAAGTATGAAGTTGAAAGAATTTTTTTTTACCTTTTATATAAATACTTGATATAGATCATCAAACATAATTATAAGCCATAAGCTATGGACAGGATTTCTAGGCGCAGCCAAGGTGTTGAGGGGATCCGTTTTGGGTGTGTCAGGATCAGGTTTCTGTTTTTCACAAATGATGTGGTCCTGGTTGGCTTCATCTGAACCTTATCTGCAGCTTTCTCTGGAGCGGTTTGCAGCCAGATGTGAAGCGGCTGGGATGAGATTCAGCACTTCCAAATCCGAGACCATTTTCTTGAGCCGGAAAAGGGTAGAGTGCCTCCTCCGGGCCTGGGAGAAGGTTCTTCCTCAAGTGGAGGAGTTCAAGTATCTGTGGTCTTGTTCACAAAGGGGGAAAAAATGGAGTAGGAGATAGATAGGTAGATTGGTAGGGCTTTAGCAGTTATATCGCTGTAGTGAATCCTCTTGTGGTGAAGAGAGAGCTGAGCCAAAAGGCGAACCTCTCGATATACCAGTCAATCTACGTTCCTACCCTCATCTATGGTCACAAATTATGGGTGGTGAACAACATCATGGATACAAGCAGCTGAAATTAGTTTCCTGCATAGGGTGTCTGAGTTTTTCCACATTTCTCTCCATTTGTGAATAATGGCTCACATTGTGGTTCTCTACAAACCACTAAGCCCTAAAAATGACTTTGTAACTCTTTACAGACTGATATCAGTAACTGTTTCTCTCCTTATCTTGAATTTCTTTAGATTGGAACATAATGTGTTATTTTTGAGAAATTTTACCCCACTTCATGTTTCTAGAAAGGTTCTAATTAAGTAATTTGTACAACATGGACAGGTTAGAAGTCTACAGTATAGCAGAGCACCACAGAGACAAACAGGTCTATACTGACAATATTTATTCGAGCTGTCATGTTCTTGAAATGTGGGAGGAAGCTGGAGTACCTGGACAAAACTAATACATGCAAGAGGACAACATGCAAACTTCTTGGAGAAAGACTCCTTAATTATTTTTTTCTTAAAGCTACTTCTACTGTCTATAAAAGGGAGATCTGATATGTAATGACACGCAATTTAAAAAAAAACATATCAAAAGGTATAATAAAAAATTATAATGTGTTCCAAACAACTGTCTGCTGGGTCAGAGCCGGCCTCAAGTTGTAAAAAGTATTGAGATTGGATGAGCTTAAAGAGGTGTCCAGGTTTCATGGCTCACACTTATAAGTAACCAAAGATTCTAAATGCAATAATAATATTTTTTTTAAAGAATTAAATCATTCTTGGAAGGCCCCTGATAACTTGAGGGCCCTTAGCTGTGACCTAGTTTGCTTATATCTTATGTTGCTATGTGGCGGGTCTATGGAAGGTCAAAGTGTGAGCTCATACATCCTCACCCTTCCTTCTCCATTTCACAACCATGATGGGCTGCGACTTGTTTGTGCATCTGTTGAAGCTGCTTGTTTCGTCACCATGTGGAGCTGTGTCAATATTTGTGAAGTCGTAACTCACTGATATGTTGAACAGCCCAATAAAGCTTCAGTAAAAGGAGATTTTAGATGTGATTGAATGCTCACACCCAACTGCAAAAAAAGTACATGTGCTTACAGGCTCATACAGTAGTAATAAAAGAAAGTTGAGGGGGAAAAGGTAAGCAAACTGAGAAACACTGGCAAAGTTGGAAATTAATGTTTTTATGTGTTCATCTGCAAAAACAACTGCAAAGAAAGTGTTTTTATCACTGTCAAGCAGTCACTTGCACAGCCACTAACCCAAGTTATAATAAACAATCCTTTGAGCGATCGGGTCTGCTTGCTAGGATATTGGGGCCACTCCGATCTCAAATCGTAGATATCCAACATGTTGTATTGTCTTGGCCCGATATCACAGCGTGTGGTTTGTTCCAAGCACAAACAAGCATGCAGCTTGTTGAATGTGACATGTAGCCAATCTGAAGGCGAGCTGACGGGCAGAGACGTGAGGATGCGCATTTGAAGCATCTACTATTATTTCAAAGTGTCTGCTCACTTGACTGCAGTCCACAAATGCATTAAAATACAGATCAGTTAGGGAAGGGATGTCCAAAGTGCGGCCCGAGAGCCGTTTATGGCCCCTGGACTGACTTTGCACGGCCCTTGACCATCATTTAAGATCGGTACATCCTTCAGTTGGCATCACAAAATAAATGATTGATGCAGATGGGGACTTTATTTTATAAGGGCATCATTCTTGTTGACAAATTAAAATAATCAGAAAATGATCCATGGCACAAAACTAATTATTCATCTTTCAACAATCTTTTTTTGTTTTTTGCTTTCCTTTTAATTTAATTGCATAAATAACGCAAAAACAGATGTAGAGATGACCAAACATCGCTAAAAAGAACACATATTTTCAAAGAAAATCTGATCCAAACCCTGTTTTTTTTTCTGCTGAGAAAAAAAAAAGATTTTGCGTCAAAATAGGCCCCTCTGGAATATTTGAAAATGTTATCATTTATTCTAAGAAGACAAATCCTTTTGAATCAACAATCCTTTAAAAATCAATTTTCTACAATAAATCCTTCTTTATTTGTTACATTAAAATATTGGAAGTGTATATTGAAGAATTATGCTCATTGACTCACAATGAAAAATACCAGAGGACGAATTATTTATTTATTTTATTTTCAATTCAGTGTGGATTTTTTTGTTTGCGCGCGGCACAGATTTTTTGTGGGCGAAGCCAGTGTGAGCAGTGTGGATTTGCGCATGGGCGCAGCTCAGATGGAAAGCATTTATGTGAGTAACACCGGTTCGTGTGTGGTGTCTCTCCACAGACACCGCGCATGGTAGGAGCACAGCAAGAATATACATGATTTCGCTGTGTGTGCGGTCCGAAACTCTTCCGACAAATTTCAAATCCTTCCGTGTAAACCAGGCCTAACATGAGGCTACTCTATTTTCACCAATAATACAGATATACTGTATGCTGATGACACAACGTCTTGTAATACTGAGTCACCACACGACTACACATGAGAACACTCTCTTGCATGAACATGGAACAGTGACTAATCTGTGCTGTTACATAGCGTATGAATGCAGACAGAATCAAGCTGTAGATCAACTGTAACTCTCATAGTTTATTGTTTATTCTTTCCACAATGAATGTGATCTGAGAGGTAGGTTTTCTCCAGAAGAGATTATTGCAACTCCAAACACTCAACTGGGTGGATTAACATGATGTCGCGAAGCTGCTTGTAATCTTATTTCACAGTTGGCCTCCTGGGATTTCAACAGGGTCAGACATTACCCATCTGGGACATCTGCATCGCTCAAACAAATGTTAGGGAACACTTCCAGACAGCATTTGACATCAGTGTTGTGTGAACAGCACCTTGTTGCTCCTTGTCCTGAGGGAACTCATTTTGCCTGTGAAAGACAGATAGCCTAATCCAGTATGGATGTTCTGCAGCCAGTCCTGAATCGCTGCTTGGCAATGGATTTATACAAACAAACAACAGCTAAAATACCATGTGTGCTGAAGAAAAATGTGTCTGATAATTAAAAGGTTAACATAGATTATAGTAAATCTCTCTTTGGCTCTGATAGGATAGAAACTAGACCAAGAGACGGGCGTGGGAATTCTCTTTGTTTTTTGTTTTTTTACTTCATTATTTTGCCGGATTCCCTGACTAAGACACCATTTTTGTTTTCTCACTGCCTTACAGTGTTTGTTGGACTCCTACCAGGGTGGAATTAAAATCACAAAAACTGGCCTCCCTGTCATGCTTCTGAACTCAGCTGATGAGGTTTTGATTAAAGCAGCTGAAATCCAAACCTTTCACCCTGTGTTTTCACATTCAACCCTTAAAGCTAAAAACTCTGGCACCCGACCACCAGAGTAAAAAACATGCATGATGACACACATGTGCAGCAGTGTCTCTCCATGAGCACGTCCTCACTAAATCACTGCCGCAACATGGGGGAGAATCGTTCACCCTGTGACCCCTGATTTGGCCAGTTTAGCACCCGGAGCAAAGTGTGGGATGAATTTAGTCTAAACGAGCACTTGGAACATCTGGAAATCTTTAACCTTGGCTAAATAAATAAGTGGAAGAAGATTTGTGGGTTTTGTGTCGCAATTTGACACACTGAAGTATTTTTGGGTCTGATTCCATAGAGGGGCATGAAAATAGATGGTGAGCTCTGATGAATCCTCAAAAAAATAGTTATCCATTGGTTGTCTATACCCCCTTTTACTTGCAGGGTGAATGGTGCCTCTGCCCAATGGTCATTGGGCATTGTGGCGTACACCCTGATCAGTTCGACAGATCAGTCTGATCAGTCTATGGCAACATATAGACACACAACCATATACACCCTCACTCAATTTAGAAACACCAATTTACCTAACCCTCATGTTTTTTTTAGACTGAGGGAGGGAGCTGGAGCATGCACAGGGAGAAAACCAAAGCACCTTGCGGAAAGATCCCAGACTGGGATTTGAAGCCAGGACCTTTTTTATGATGCGTTATTGGAGCCAAAATTAAGAGGATCTAATATCCATTCCAAAGCCGGGCAACTGATCTAACTTATTGATAGGCTGGCATTGGTTACTGCAGGGAAAAGGCTCAGCACTCGCTTGTGTTTACATTGGAGATGCTGGCAACAGGCATGCGAAGCTGGCCACCAATGGATCGTCAACTCCCTCAGCTGTCTATTAGCCCGGATTGGCTGGCGATTTGCTTGCTGGCCATCCACGGCATAATTTCTTCTTCTTACTTTACAGCAGTTGACCAACTACTTGAGGTGCACTACCGCCACCTTATGGACCTATGTGTGGACCAGTAGAGTTTTATTTCCTTTTGTACTCATGTAAATGTGGCTCATCAAACTCCAAAACTAACTGTTATCTTTTAAATTATTCGTCCCATACTAAGTAAAATCTACTTAATCCTTAATACCTTTTCTGTTGGTCAGATTAAAGTATTTCCGTCTCAGACATTATTTATCACAATCAAATGTACATGTTTAAATGCTTACTCTTGCTCCCCAAATGGAAAAAACAAAAAACAAACAAAAAAATATACACAATTCCCTGTCCCAGTTTGTGAAATTAGGGTCATCTGCATATAATTATATGATTTATAATATTGATACATGTATTTAATAATGGACTGGCGACCTGTCCAGGGTTTACCCCGCCTCTCGCCCGTTGACAGCTGAAAATAGGCTCCAGCCCCCCCGCGACCCCTGGAGGACTAAACAGTTCAGAAAATGGATGGATGGATGGATGGATGGATGGATGTATTTAATAAAAATGTTCACCTCTATTTACGTTAATTTCTTTCGAGGATAAAATAAGTATTTAATGTAAACTGTTTAATGGCCAGGTTCGGCAAGCTAATCACCAGCCAATCCAGGGTAATAGACACCTGAGGGAGTTGACAACCCAGTGGGTGGCCAGCTTCAGCATGCCTGTAGCAGGCGTCTCCAATGTAAACATAAGTGAGTGCTATGCCTTTTCCCTGCTAACTCCAAAATATCAGTTACCGATGCCAGTGTTCTAACAACACAGCATACCCATCAGAATGACATACTTTCGGTTAATGCGCATACACAGCAATAAAAAACGTACTTTTCCCTTTGGTGTTTAAAATCTGTAAAAATCAACTTAAAATAGATATATTTTCGGTGTAGGTTTAGGCATCTCAAAGAAAGTATATGTCCTTCTGTGACCTTAGGGTTAGGGCATAACACTTGTGGGTTGGTTAAAATTGGTTGGATAACTTGAGCTACAGTATGCTATTCTGACAAAGTAGGCCTATGCAGTTTGAGTCTGTTTTGAGTCTTAATTTTGGCCCCAATACTGCGCCATACTTTTTTGCTACAATCCCAAACCTTGCAGTTATATTAAAAATATTATCTTCCTAACAAAATTCCAGTGGTACATTAATGATCTCTAACAGAAATAAACACTAATTAGATGCTAAATAAGCATGTGGAGAAAAAAAATACCTTAACACATTGTCATTGATTTTAAAAAGTACTGAGTGACAAAGCGTGATTTGATAAAGATTATTGGATTGCTGAGAAGTTATAAGGTCGCGTCAAGCCATAAAATCAGAGCACTGCTGACACCTAGTGGACTTTACAGACCTTTGCAGCTTTAAGCTCTCTTTGAACACTAAACTCATGAAATAGGTTTTGCTTTGATTCTGACCATTTTCTTGTCATGTCACAAGTCAACAAGGATCCATATTTATTCAGATCTGAAATGTTTCTTCTTTCTACCTTTCAAATACCTTTTTGGGGATTTACCCCTACGTCTTTGAAGAATTTGTTCCCCATTTTCTTCTATTGACATTGAAGAGGAGACATTTTTAAAGCAGTGAACTAATGTTATTTTTTTATTCCTCATTTAGAGAATAGTGTATCAATTAAAACGTTTAACTAATTTAGCCAATTTGGGGTTTAATGTATTTCTATGATTTCATGACTTTATCCTTAAATGTTGGTTTGAAGAGTGGTTTAAATCTTATTTTCTTATCTCATAAATTTCCTCTCTCTCACCTGCATCTGCTTTTACTAATTTGTCATCAGTTTCCTCTCTGACATTCCTCACTCTCTCCTCAGTATTTATGTAATTTAGACTTAGGCCCCACAGAGATGAAACTAGGTGTAGCAGCAAAATATATTTAATTGAATATGTGTGTGTTCCACAAGGAGCTGATGTTTCAAGACGCCGCAAACAATCATGTGGTTTGAAACCCTGATCATAAGCTCTCCAGCATTTTTGCTCTCCTATATGTAACACACATGCACAACTCTGTGATAAAGTAAGCAAACATGTTGCAGTCTTAATTAAGAAAAAAATATTGACCGTATTAGGGATTCTAGAATATGATTTACTGTCCCCCATCTATCACCAGCAGCAAAAAATGTATCCAGAGTACCAGAAGACCATATGTGTTTGAATAAAGCTTCTCATTAAAGCTAGATTTGTCATGTTTGCCACTGGGTTGACTGCACTTATCCATTTTTTTCTGGCAGTGTGGCAGCGCCACTATAGGGTCCAGTATGGGTATTACAGTAGTTACAGTGGAAACGTGGACAATATTTTTTTTATTAATTTTATATATATTTTTTATTTATTATTGTGGTGCCTTTTTTACAGACTCTGTTGAAGCAGTTTGAAACTATGCCCGGTTTGTCTCTGTGTAAACAGGGCCTTGGTCACACCTTATTGTTTTCTCGTAAATTTACCCAGAATCTTTTCATGTCAGTTTCCCTTTAATCTGTTCATTAGAACTCTTTTACTACAACTATGTCTGCATTTCGGTCCTACAGAATTGACAGATTTATTTAGTTTGGTTTTATTTATTTTTTTCATTTAATTTTTCTGTTAAAAAAAAAAAATCTGAAAATTTTCAATCATGAAGTTTTTGGTTGGATTCTAATTACCTTCTCTGCCAATTTTTGAATTGCCACTGGAAGGCACTATGAATTTGTATGCATATAAGAGTGTGGCTGGGTTAACATGGTTTTCCTTCAGAGCATTTAGAGTGGTCAACTTTACTAAAAAAGCAGCATTTAAATACATTTCATTTACCATTTTAACCATTTGATTGGACCTTTCAATCTTTTCACTCCTACTCTTGTCTCTTGTTGAGATGATCTCTTCATGCTACCTGGAAGAGTATTGTATTGCTACCCATATTAGGACCATCTATTGACTTCCATTGATTTTAGTAATTAGATTTATGCCTAACCCAGACACTTTTCCTATCCCTAACCATTACTGATCTATTCCTAACCCTAAACCTAACTAAAACTCAATTCACACCCTACCTCTAAACCTAATCCCTAACTATAAAAACGGGAGTCTGCCATATTAAGACCGGGCCTCGGTCCTAACAAGGTCCATCGGTCCCAAGTAGGTTAGTGAATTTCCCCAAACCGGTCCTAAGAAGGGTAGGAATACAATCCACCATCCACACACACACAGACAGACAGACAGACAGACAGACAGACAGACACACACACACACACACACACAGACCATCTATTGGTCTGTGTGTATACATTATGTATATACAGTACAGACCAAAAGTTTGGACACACCTTCTCATTCAATGAGCTTCCTTTCTTTTCATGACTATTGACATTGTAGATTCACACTGAAGGCATCAAAACTATAAATGAACACATATGGAATGATGTAGTACTTTTACAAAAAAGTGTGAAATAACCTGTCCTCCAAAGTCACCAGACCTGAACCCAATCAAGATGATTTGGGGTAAGCTGAACCACAGAGTGAAGGCAAAAGGGCCAACAAGTACTAAGCACCTCTGGGAACTCCTTCAAGACTGTTGGAAAACCATTTCGGGTGACTGCCTCTTTAGCTCAAGAGAATCCAAAGCAGTATTCAGAGCAAAGTGTGGCTACTTTGAGGAATCTAAAATACAACACATGTATTCAGTTATTTCACCCTTTTTTTTATACAGTAATTCCATAAATCATGTGTTCATTCATAGTTTTGATGCCCTTAATTGAGAATCTTCAATATAGTCATGAAAAGAAAGGAAAATCATTGAATGAGAAGGTGTGTCCAAACTTTTGGTCTGTACTGTATGTGTGTGTCAACTCATTTGGACATACGTTTTGATTATTGTGGTTCTGTTTTAACAGCCCCTGTTTTTTAAACTGTACCAGTTTTGTCTTTGTGTAAACAGGGCCTTAGAATAGTAGAATAGAGCTGTATAAAGTAATATTTGGGTGTATTAGAAAGTGGTGACTTTGCCCTTTTATTCGATGACTGCTGCTCACTCATGCTGACTAACCCTGTGTAAGCAGTGTAAGCAGTAACACTCAAACCCTGAGGAAAACTGGAATTGTTCTTATGATTTTAATAACATTTGTATGACTAAAATATATGTGAGAATAACAAGACAAAGCTTGAGAGTCTATTTCACAGTTATAAAATCTGTATGTGGAAATGTATTTTAAATACATTCATCTTATTTGTTGCTTTGTATTGTTACATGTTCCATCCAGGTGCCTGCATTGGTTTTAGGATGCTAAAACAAAAGAGGGCTAACAGTGACATCTACTGGTTAAACTATATCACAATACCTGACTATCATGTTTTCATCATCATGGATGTATGTAATGACGAATCTGTGAACACATGCAAATCAGAGACGTTAATTGTTAGGCACAGTCATAATGTAGGTATATAAAAAAAAAATGCAAATCTGGATTTAAAGTGTGTTACAATTACACTATAAAGTCTAACAAGTAAAGTTTACTTTAAAATATTTTGGAAACTGATTACCTTGGAAAAAGTAAGTAAACAAACTTAATTGTGGAAAGTATTGTGAAACCATTATAATTGAGTGAGCTGTGCTTTTTTTGAGTTGAGACTACTTAATATATATCAGTATAGTTAAATTGAAATCAAGTTATCACCACTTAACTACTGTGAGTCACAAGAACTTAATGTATTCTGCAAATATAAGTCAGTATTATTTAAAATTTGGTATTCATAACACTATAAGATGAGTCACATGAAATGTATATTGTATATATGCTCTTTTAAGTACAGTAACACTCAGCACAAGTGATACAGTATAACTCAAATCACTATCTGTATGGAATCAACATTGACATCAATTTTTTTAAGTTAAATAAATTAGTTTTGTAAACGCATTGGTACCTCAATACAACAGACTTTCAAGTCACTCATGATGTCAATAACATGCCCATAAGCACCCTGGGAAGTATGATAAATAGGTCACTCCCAATGTGATAATTAGGTCACTCAAAAGTTTTGAGTTACATATAATGTACAGAAAAAGAATGTATTGCACTAACTCAACACATTTGAGTTAAAATAATTTTTTCAAAAAGTTTGAGTTTCAGCTGCTCAGTGTAAATAAGTATCTCAACGTTTACATTGCATAGTGAATGACAATAATTTCCACTAATTATTATAATTAGTTTAAGGTTAAAAAGTGAAAATCATGCTTATGAAAAGTATGTTTCTTTCATGTAATTACTTATCAAATGCATCATTTCAGAGATAACAGAGGATATCCCAGTCTCCCCTGAGTCACAATAAAATGCTTTACCAAAGCAAAGTTATTCATTGATCTGTAATCATAGTAATTTAAATGATAGGCCTTTTATTTTAAATATTCTCTATCATTGTGTCTCTTATTGGTCACAGTTGCACATAATTCAGATTATAGAGATTTAGCACAGCAAAAATGACATAGGACCTTCAAGAACAGGCCATAATTAAAGCTATTTCTTTTTCTCCATCTGGCACTCAGTCCACCCCAAAACAAGCCTTGGAAACCAGAATCCAAACTGCAAACGTGACGGGTTGCATGGATTACATTACCGTAATGAACATAAAAGACAAACTATAATTCATAGAAAAATTAAAGCTTGCTTAAAAAAAAGAATCTAAAAAACTTTACATTGAATCTTGGAAGAAATCACAGATTAAATAGAGCATATACTGGACTAACATGAACATAAACACAAAAATACTTTTCATTTATTCTCTCTGCTTAAGACAGTACATATCCAGACCCATTTAAACTTTGTCAGAAACCATCTGGATGATACAGAGGATTATTTGGAGAATGCCACGTAGTCAGACGAGACCAAAATAGAACTCTTTGATATAAAAGCCACTCTCCATGTTTGTAGGAAGAATAATGCAGAGTTGCATCCCAAGAACACCATACCCACTTTGAAGCATGGGGTTGGAAATATTATGCTTTAGGGCTGATTTCTTGCAAACGAGACAGGACAAATGATCCATATTTTGGAAAGGATGTATGAGCCAATGTATTGTGAGATTTGAGGCAAAAAACATCCTTCCGTCAGTGAGAGCCTTGAAGATGAAATGTGGCTGGATCTTCCATTCGTGACAATGATTCTAAACACACCGCCCTGGAAACGAAGGATTGGCTACGTTAAAAACATTTCGAGGTTCTGGAGTGGCCTAGTCAGTCTTCAGCAGTGTTGGGAGTAATGCATTACAAAAGTAATATGTTACAGGAATATATTACTTTTTTCAGTAACTGAGTAATGTAATAAATTACTTACAAAATATACAGCAATATATTACTAGTTACAATTTCAGTAACTCAAGTTACAAATGCATTTTAAATAGTTTTTCTGGCCAACTAATGCAACACAGAAAAAATCAAGCTGGATGCAGTAGAACAAGATCCACCGTCCACTTCCTGTTGCTTAAAACCAAAACATCAGAGAATCAGGACGGCTGAGGAAAAGATTGTCTGTATATTTAAACAGCGGTATCATTCACACTGTTTTCCTAACCATCTGTTTTAAGACTTCAGACATCGGAGTCTCATCTTTGTCAACAATCTTTGTGATGAGCACTTTCAGCACCTTCTTTTGATTAGATTTAACAAATATTACCATGAAATAGAAGGCATGCAAAGGAACTTGAGACTTAATTTTAATAAAATAGTGTTAAAACTACAGTATTTGTGGTGTGACACTTGTGTAAAATGTAAATTCTTAAGTTACGGTGGTTAGAAGTGGTGGTAAATATTTAAGATATTTTACCAGAAGTAACTTAAAGTAGTGTAACTCAGTTACATTTTTAAGACAGTAATATGTAATGCAACCATATTACATTTTTGACATTGTAACTAGTAATGTGAAATATATTACAGTTTCTTTGAAACTTTCCCAACACTGGTCTTCAGACATCAATGCGATAGAAAATCTTTGGAGGGAGGCAAGGCAAGTTTATTTGTAGAGCACAATTCATACACAAGGCAATTCAAAGTGTTTCACAGTTGCATAAATTAAGAAAACAGATAAACAGAAAAACCCCAAAAAACAAACATCAATTAAAAAAATAATCAATTACAATAAAAAGCAAGAGTGCAAATAAAATACTTTTAGTTGTCATATGCATGGGTAAAAATAACTGTTTTCAGCCTGGATTTAAACATTGTTAGAGTTGAGGCTTGTCTCACATCCTCATGAAGACTGTTCCATATTTTAGCTGCCTGAAACTGAAATGCAGCCTCACCGTGTTTATTGTTGACTCTGGGAACCACCAGGAGACCCCTCCCTGAAGTTCTCAGGGCCCGAAATGGTTCATATGTCTCTAACATGTCAGACATGCACTTTGGTGCCAAACCATTAAAAGACTTGTACACAAGCAGAGCTGTTTTAAATTCTATTTTCTGAGCGACAGGAAGCCAGTGCAGAGACCGGAGCACTGGACTAATATGGTCGTATTTCCTGGTTCTTGTCAGGACCCGAGCAGCAGGGTTCTGGATGTACTGCAGCTGTCTAACAGCTTGTTAGCTGAAAGGAGATGAAAGTCTGTGTTGCCCAGCAAGAGCCTCAAAACACCACAGCTCTAGATATGATTTGCATGGAAGAGTGGGCCAAAAAACCAGTTACAGTAAACCTGGTAAAGACCTAAACGAAACGTTTGGACCTCTGTCATTGCTGGCCAAGGTGAACTTTTGTTAATGAAAAAACACTTATTTTCTGCAACCTTTTTTCAATGAATAAATAAATAATTTACAAATCACAAAATTGATTTCTGGGATTTTTTTATTCAATCTTTGTCTCACAGTTGAAGGGTTCCTATAATTGAAATGATAGATAGATAGATAGATAGATAGATAGATAGATAGATAGATAGATAGATAGATAGATAGATAGATAGATAGATAGATAGATAGATAGATAGATAGATAGATAGATAGATAGATAGATAGATAGATAGATAATTGTTGGCTCACTTGAACCTCAATTTTATGTTTCATATTTACGAGCTGCACACAAACGCAGCACAAAGGAGGACCAAGGGAGGAATATCTCTGCGCATTTCTTTCTGAAATTACGGTACAGCTGTCCAGTGTGTTCTGTACGTGGCAGCGGTTCCAAAACCATCCTCTCTGTAGTATTCATAACCCCGGGTTTGCCAAGTAGATTTTCCTCCAAGCAAGAAAGCGTGACAGTCTTCTTTTAAGGGCGCCAGAGGTGTACAGAAGGTAAGAATACATTATCAGCTTCTCTTCCTCTCTACATAATTTCTGAGTCGCTGAGCTCATCCTGTCTCCTGAACATGCTGCGATGGTTGTTCTGGGGGAGTCCAACAGGCGGTCTTTAGGTTGTTTCTGAACATTTCAGACCATAAACGTTATACAGTTAAACAACTTGTTAATATGCAGTGGTAGCCTCTGCGTGTGTTGCTTATGACGTTGTGTTACGTCGTAATATGTATAACCGAAACAGTTGTGTGACTGTGTTTCGCAGCGGATTGGGGGAAACTTTTAAAAGTTTGCGGGAACTTTCTGATAGTGTTCAGAGGAGGTGTGTTTCAGACTCTTACACACGCTCTTTAAAGTAGAACAGTAGTATGGGTTTTGTTCATTGCATTAAATTGGTGAACATGCAGACACGCAAATGACTCACAGAAGTACAAGAGTTGATTGTTAGATTTTTCTAGAAGCGACTGACCGGGGCTGACGTCACCGGGTCTGCTTGGACCAAGGTGATGAGGGAAAGTTTTAACCGAGTCTAAGATACTCGGGGAAACTGTAAATACTTAACGAACTAAACACTCAGGCTTTTCTTACATGTCAGAGGAACTCTTCTTAGAAATGTTAGCAGTAGTTCTTATTGGTCAGGGTCAAGCAGGGGCGCCTCTAGAGCATTTCAGGGAGTGGCCCGGTGGGGGGGCTACAAGCAATTTATTTTAAGCAATGTTGTTAAGTTTGTTTTTTCAAGAACCATTATACGAAAATACGAAATATAATCTGATTTTATATGTTATGAGTTGCTTTTTTTTGCCTCATCATAAATGTACTGTGCAAGATTTGAAAATTCTCTATTGCTCTTGATTCATTTATTTATTTGTTTTGATTTGTAGTTGTTTTGAATAGGCTACCATTCGGATTTACCACTATGTTGTGAAATACATTTAAAAGAGGCCACAAAAGGATAAAAAAAAAAGAAAATAGGGCCAACTCTGCTGAATGCTGACTTTAAGGTTTTAGGTTCTTACAATTTATTCAGTGTTGTTGACTAGGGCTGTCAAAATAATCGGTACCTAGATATTAATTGATATTAAAACTGGTATCTAAATTAGATATTCTGTTCCCCTTGGTATTGATTTTTTTCTGAGTCTGGCATGTACACAGCCTTCTTCACAGTACACAGACATGCCAGGTGGTGCAGTACCACAACAGAGATCAAGTGTGTGCACTTACATGTCAAGTGAGTATATTATTATTGACATAATGGCTTTGAGTTTATATGATTAAGTTCAGAAGTTGTCGAAGGGAATCTTTCTTTCTTGTTTCCATCCTCTATGGCTGTCTGCTCGTCTAATCATGATTAATTCACAGCTAAATAGTAATTAATTAGATTAAAAATATATTTTTTGACAGCCCTCATATTTAGTTAATATATTTACATATTGAGTGCTGTGCTTTTTCTTATTTTAAGACTATTATTTAAAGTTTTAAACTGTTATCTTTCACCAGTTTTTTGTATGCACTTTTAAAAACACTGCCAATAAGTGTAAATAGTTTCGCTTAAACTCTTAGATTGAAATTGTTTACACGTAAGAATTGTATACATTTCATTTTCGCACTAGAAATGAAGGTAGCTAGAGTAAAGGAATCCTATTTTTTGTATCTACTTGTTCAATAATTTTGTGTTTTTAAGTCACCTTAGTATAAAAATCGAGTATCAAGTTTTTTTCAGTATCAAATCGAGTTTGACATTTTTGTATTGTGACAAAACTATTGCTTACACTTAATGAAAACTCTGAAATGTATTCCTTGGAAAATCACATATTTACATAGGATTAAAGAAAGAACAGGTTTTTAACACACGAAATATCAAGTTCTGGCAATGTTATTAACCTACACAATGATACGGAACACTGCTGGTGAAACATAGGGCTGGGCGAGAAGGCCTCAAATTAATATCATGATATATTGAACAGTTAACCTTGAAAAAGATAACATTTTAATTCAGGGTTCAACTCCCATTCTTTTCTGTATTTCTGAGAGTCCAGTTTAGACTGAGACATGACTGTTTAAAATCTGTCACAGAGAGGTACACACACAGTGGACGAGGGGAGGAAGCAACTGGGGCTGTGGTTAAAATTGGGGATCTATTTAGTGGGTGGCCATTTATTTTAGACAGAATTTCTTTTGCATTTCCATCTGAGCACGTTTAGGATCAGCCGGTTGGCGGCTTATGGTGCGTTCAGACCGCACCGCTGCTCAGTAAGAAAAGTAACAAGTTTAGTACTTCCTGTTAGAGTTTCCAGTGGTCTTCACTAGATTTGTCACTAGTCACTTTTAAAATAAAAAGAGAGAGAAGACCCACAAAAAGGGGGATTAAAAGCAAACTAATCATATCTACGTTGGCAGCACTGTTCCTCTCTTGCTACAGACTGGATGGGATGTATTCACGTGACTGTAAGTAGTCACCTGACTCTTAAAGGGACATGAGCATTACTAAACTGAAACACTCCTTATCAATTTAAAAAAAATACCGACATGGGCAAAATGACGTAGATAATGGCTCAGTTATACATTTCAGTATCTGTAAATTGTTAGTTTATCATCCAGCTCTAATGTAACAATTGTCCAAACAGTTATCGTCACCCTTCACAAGGAAGGGAAGCCACAAAATCTTGTATACTCGTATACTAATGGAAAGTTTACTGAATGGAAGAAGTCTAGATGAGATTATGTAGTTAGGTAGCAAACATATGTCATGTCATGTAGTATGACATGTTAGCTAAGTGAACCAAGATAGCGTGTAGGTCAGTCTTTTAACAAGCTAATTGTTAAATAAGATACCAAGTAACAATAAGATGTAAGAGATATTTAAAATACTGACGGTTAGACATTGACGAGGAATTCATTTTCTCTATGATGTGAAAAAATAACCTTTCCATTCAGTTTTCTATTGAAAAGCCCTCGGTTTTTGTCTCTGTACAGTAGTCATTCAGGAAGTGTTCTCGCCACTGTCCGTTGATTACTTAATTTAACTAATAGTGTTTTCCCTTTGTATTATTTTTTCATTTTAATTGAGTTGAATATAATATCTGAGTTAAGTAATTCAGAAAACCAGTAAAACTGTCAAAGTTCTAACCAGTGAATGTTTGCTTCTTGAAAATAAAGCCTGTTAAAATATTAGTTGGCTATTTTTTCTTTTGATCAGATAATATCTTAGTCATAGGTCAAATTGCTTCTGTCTGAACACAGCCGTTGTGAAGTAGAGAGTTATAAGCTTCCTGTTCACTTACAGTCAATTGCTTATAATGCCACTTAGAGCTCAGTTTTATCATAAAGGGATG